>CM066986.1:103796025-104539868 GCA_033977485.1 Hydrangea macrophylla | reverse complement strand
AAGGATCCCCGTCGCTCCCGCGATCTCTCTCCTCACGCTTCTTCTTTCATTTTTTTCTTTCACTTGCAATGGAGTAAATCTCCACTGCTCAGCTATATGCTGAGTGCACAATTCTAAACATATGTTTATAAGACAATTCATGCATTAAACATCTAAATCACATCAAATAGTCTTTAGGGAGAGAGACACGCATTCATTCGGTATATCGGCAAGCCCAAAGTCTATCAACCGCGATGCCAATGACAAGCCCAGAGTCTATCAACCATTGCACCCAACTGCTCTGGTAGGACCGGTTCCCAAACCAAGCAAGTAGCCATCGCTACTATAACTCTCAAACATCGAGAGGCCGTACCCCCGGCATGAACTTGTATCAAACTCCCCTTCGACCCACATTGACACATAGCATGCTCATATAATCACACATACGTGCTTTCATGGCATTTTCATGTGCATAATTAACGGGCCTACTTAATACATGAATTTCGCCCCAGATCCAAAATATTAAGTCCGATAATTAAAACATGAAATTTCCTATAATTCATAGGCTTAGAATTCATACCTCGTGCAATTTCCCTATAACTTTGAAGGATGAATTAAGAGACCAATTAAACGTTGGATCTCCGATTACAAGGGATTCCTACAAGTTTAAACATGTTTTCCCCAAAATTTCAATATTAGGACTTTTATAAAAACTTAACCAAATGAGGTTTAACTAGTATCAAAACAAAAGCCCTTACCTCAAGGAGTTCAAATCTAGAATTTGGAGAAAAACTGACGTTCGGAAGGTCGTCGATTGTGTCGGAAGCTCGTAGTAACCAAATCCCCAAATCTCCCCTCTCTTGATTTCCATTTAGGTTTTGAACTAATGAAATCAATTCATGAGTTTCTATATATAGGCACGACTCTCGGGAATTATGTTTACCTCCCCACGAGTTCTCAAATTCCTAACTATTTCCTGAAACGTCGCACACGTCCATTTTATTACTTCACGAGTGAAAGCTAAAATTTACAAAAGTTTTCGTCTAAGTCTCGTTTGGGTCCAAAATTACGTCCGAAAACTAAATTCTGTGAAATCTCTACACCACTCACCTTTTAAATAACATATCACTCACGTTCTCACCACAGTTCTCCAAATGCTCTATTGTCACGCCCCGACGTAGCATAATATGGAAAGCGTTTAATTTTCTTTATGGACCCGTAGGTCGCAACAATTTGAAGGATCGATTCCATCCCAAACGTCGAACAACATAAAACCATAAATCAGAGTAGAGCAATCAAGGCTTACAAATCTTTCCTAACTTAATAAATATTACAACACGGGATCACCTGAAGGCACAGACCGTCTTGAAACCAAATAACTATCATCTATTACAGTCATCCTTATTACAATTACAGTTCAAAACTTAAAACGTAAGATAATGATAAACAGTTTCTCTTCATAAGCAGTCTTTCTCAATTGGCATAGTCATAAGGTCCTTCCTGATTATAACCTGAAAAGCCTAGACACGAATGTTCAGGACGCATCAACATCGTCAGCTTATTGAAGCTGGTGAGTATTAAAAACATATGCTCGAATGTAAAACATACTCATTTATTATTTTCCATTTTCTATTATTCAACAGATTAATATCATAGAAATGAGTCCGCATGATGAACTAATAAAAAAATAACATTAGTAAAACTTTCTCTCATGTTATATGTGACCATGTATGAAAACAATGCACCAACTCATCTTACAGACTCTTTTCTCTCGACAAACACATAACCCATTCTCTCACACTAGTATCTTTGAAACACTAAGATGACCACACTTTAGTAACGGGGTACTAGGGAGTGTCCAGTTTGCCTCACACTTTAGTACGGGGGTACCAGGGAGTGTCTAATGCCTCACACTTTAGTACCTAATCTGCCTCGCAAATACCGGAGAAACCTCACGCAGTATCCAGACTCGGGTACCAGGGAGTGTCCGTAGGCAACACTTTAGCACTACCATGGGTGCCAGGGAATGTTCAAGTTCGGCGTCACACACTTTAGCGTTACCATGGACGCCAGGGAGTGTCCAGTTTTGTCACCGTCGCACTTCAAAGATACTCTCGCCGCAATCTCAAACCTCACACTTTGGTACACAATTATCAGGGAGTGTCCACAACACAATCTCAAAACCACATACTCTTTTCACACCGACCACTCACATACCATGCATGTATACTTGACCCCACATGTATGCCATATGATTTTGTACTGAAGTGTAAATCATTAAAATATAAGAACAACGCGCGTACAAGGATAATCAAGTCGTAGTTTATCACTTAAAAATCTAAACATAGTAAACAATATTATGATTTAGTAAAATTCCCAAACAGAACATTAACAGCCTTTAAAGTTGGTCCAAACAGTCCCTTAACAGAAAACAGACAAAATCTGAAAACTGTTAGGTCGCGCGCGCAGGCCGCTCGCGCGATTACCCCATTTTTCAAAGTTCTTTATAAAACTTTTCTATCTGCCAGGAATCACAGACCTCGCGCGAGGGGCCGATCGCGCGACCTCGCTCGCGGGAGTTCATACAGTGTCTTCGTCTTCTTTGCTGAACTTCCACTGTTTTCAATTTTGGAACCTATTTTAGCCCATTTTGCAATTCTGAAGTAAATAGGACAAGTAATATATGAATCTCTTCGGTTTTTCGCAAGGATTAATAATTTACAATCAATTTAACATGAATCATTTCGTAGCTCACAGATTTTACGGAAAAAAACCGAAAGTTGTCAAAATTTGATTTCTAATATACTTTTTCATATGAATGATTTAGGCTTTAAAACTTTAAACATAGCAACTATGATGTATAATCTTTCATAATCATCTCTAAAAACGTATTTTGATTAAGGTTGGAAAATCTTGATTTTTCAAGCTATGGAGTTTTTGAAGAAATTAACAATGGTGGTTTTACAACTACAAGCACATACACAGTAAACAAGCATGAATTACATTACGAGTGAGTTAATAATATTCACTGAGATTAAGAATAGAGATATGTTGAGAAAGACTAGCAAGAAATAAGCTACACAATTCAAGCTTGGCTATGGAGATATTGAGCTCTTTTCTTTCTCTATAAAAAATTTTGGGGAGTTCTTTGTGTATCCCTCTCTCTCTCTCTCTCTCTCTCTCTCTCTCTCTCTCTCTCTCTCTCTCTCTCAATTTAGTTGTGAACCAAAAATGTAGATTAGTGTAGATTATATAGAAGAAACAACTTGGGAACTTGGGGGCCAAGTTCCATCAAGGTCACTCTACAAATAAAATTTGTTTTTCAAATTATTAAACACATAATACATATATGAGCTGATATGTATTTACATATGTATACTTCCTCACAATGTGAAGAGGTAAGCTAGACTAGTAGGGGTCAATTGGGAGTGTTTGGGAAATCTAGTTTAGGCACAAAAATATAACACACACACACACACTACAAGCATTCCCAAACAAGGCCTAACCAATGATGAGTTGACATAAATGGAAATAAAGTACATGTTTAATCTAGCTTCATTTCAATTCCAAAATCTGTGGAAGTTTAATGCGGTGCGAACAGTTTTGAACATAAACTGGTGTTTTCGCGGCACGGTGCTCTCCACAAGAATACAGAAAATTCATTTTAACGTAGGAAATATTTTTCTGGTTTTATAAAAATATTGATTGAGACAAAAGTAAATATTTCCACCATTTTGAAATACAGATTTGAAATTCAACACAAGTATTGCTAAGTTTATAAAATTGCAGTTTGGCCCTAACAAGAATTTTAATAGGAAATAGACAGGTAATAAGATTCCAAACCTGAGAATTGTAATTAAAATAAAAGCAGACAATACATGTTGTTACATCTATAGTGACAACAAAACTCTGAGAAATTATACTACACAGGTATAATTTATTATTCATGGGAATCAGGTAAAGTCAAATAACATTTAATCCACCTAAATGTCATTTAATCACACGAATATCTCAACGATTATCGAATCACCGTGTCCTTACTTGACACCTCCGTTGACCACAGTCAACCACTTATCTCACTTTTTAATAAACATTAATAATTCACATGTTACCACATTGTTATATTAAAAATATGTAATTTCTGGAATGGGTGTGACAAAAGGATCTGATGATTCTCAATGGTCAGGCTTGGAACACCCCCCTCCTCAAGGACACATTCACAAATGAGTCGGTGGAGGCTATTCTCAACATTAGCCTACCTAATAGGAGGGATCAGGATAAACTTGCTTGGCTTCCGGACACGAAAGGCATTTTCTCCATCAAATCGGCTTTCCTCAGTGGCCTTCATTTTCATTCAGTGGCCTTCATTTCCATTCTTCCACTTTGAGTGGCCCCCTTGCTAGCACATGGAAGCTCCTCTGGAAAGCAAGAATCCATGTCCACCACAAACTTTTCTTATGGAAAACGCTTGCTAATGCCATTCCTACAAGGGAGTTGCTGCGTTCTCGCTTTCAGATTGACAACCCGCAATGTTTGCTCTGCTTGATCACCCTTTGGAAAGTGCTGCCCATCTTTTCATGGATTGTGTGATTTCAAAGATTTTCTGGAGATCTTCTAGATTGTCCCTTGACCCATCTCTGTATGGCCATGGAAATATTGTGTCTTGGATTTTTGACATTCTCAATCCCAGTCTTAATCTGCGATTCCCACGTAAGGAATGTATGGCTTTCACGATTTTTGCTACCGTTGTCATGGTCCAGATTTGGAACCTGTGAAACAAAGTTCTCCATGATAAGTGCAAGGTCGACCTCCCATTTTGGTCTCATCAGACCAACCAGCTTGCCCTTGACCATTGGCAACCATAGATGAAGCTGCACCGTAGCCCCCTTCGCGATGTCAAGCCTTGGAAACCTCCCCCATCAAGATGGATCAAAGCAAATGTCGATGTGGCTATCAGGGATGGATTTTGGATCCAAGTGGTCATCTTTCGAGATGAGTTCTCTTGTGCCCTCCATGCACATTCGGTAAAGGACATTTGCATGTCCCCCCCTTTGGCTGAAGCAAAAGCTATGCTTTTGGCTATTAAACAAGCCCGACTCTTGGGATTTAAAAAGATGATTTTTGAAGGAAACTCCCTCCTAGTTTGCTCTGCCTTTACTTCGACACCCTCTTCTGTGGATTGGACCATCTAGCACATCATTTTGGAAGGAAGATATTTGCTTTCAGTTTTTTTCACTTTTTGGAATGTCATTCATGTTTCTAGATCTACTAATTCAGTAGCACACAAACTTGCCAAATGGGCATCTGTTTGTAATTTTTTGGTTGATTGATGATCTTCTTATTGGTGTTCTGGAGGAAGATCCTTAAGAGAGTCTTGTGGCTTTTGTTTTTGATTCCTCTTTGAATCGAATTTTCCTTTTTCCAGCAATATATATATATATATATATATGTATGTGCGAAAAATGACTGCACTCAAATTTGTTCTGTGATTTCTCATTAGTTGGAACCCATGCTTGGATGAGCAAACACTAAAATCATGGCTCTTAGGGTCTGTTCGGCAACAACTTTTGCTTCCACATTTGAATCGTATAAAATTGGTTTTGGTCAAAAGTTGCCAAAGACAAATTTTTGTGATTGAGACATCTATATACAAACTATATATTATTACTGGGACCAAAAACCCTTCCTCAGGCTCTCCACATGGTGCCTAGATGGCGCTCTAAAATCACACTAAAAATCCTAGTGGCTATATTATCAAACATATCTCTTCCCTAACAACTCCCACTTATTAAAAAACCTCACCTAAAAGTGACAAGGTTTTTTTTTTTTTTTTCCAACTTTCCCAGATTTAGAATTTTGATATTCTCAAAATCAGTCAAGATTGCATTCAGTTCATGGGAAAGTTTGACTTCATGGGAAAGTTTGACTTGACTCTTGAAATAGTCATAATTAGTTTCACTACAAAGTCTCCATGGTAAGAAACGTTTGTTCCCAGGTAAAAAATACTTATTCCGTGATAAGAAATATTTGTTCAGGCCTAGGTGATTTTTATGGGAAAAGTGATAAGAAACATTTGTTTTGCGGAACAAATGTTTCTTACCTAGGAACAAGAACAAATGTTTTCTTACTAGGAAGAAACGTTTCTTGGGTGGTTTTGATGGAAACAAATGTTTCTTATCCAGGAACAAACGTTTCTTATCCAAAACTGCTTTGGAGTATATACACCAAAATCACTTTGGTATACCGAAGTTTTTTCCTTACAGTTATATCCTTGTACAAAAAGACATGCAAAGAAAATTAAATAAAAAGAACTCGGAAAAAATACTTTCTACACTCACCACCCTTAGAAAACCCTTAGAGTAAATTGTTTAGAATGAAACTGAGGTACCTAAGGAAGATCAAACCTGAAATAAAATTACAATGGCAGAATATGAAGAATTTTAACAAAGTCAACATTTGGAGAATTTAGCAAAACCTAGATGGTTGAAGGCTTGAAGTTATCTCAGAATGCAAGGTACATATAGACCCAACTGAAAGATGTAGAAAAGGAACAATCCTAGGTGTCAATCCATCGGTTCAGTCAGTTTTTCTCGATTTTTTAAATTTCAAAACCTACCAAATGTCCTCTATTTAGTCAGTTTTGTTGATTTTTTTTTTTCGTTTTCCTTAGTTCAGTCGGTTTTTAGACTTAGTATTTCTTTTTGGGGGCAATTAATGAAAATGACATTATGATAAGATTTTTTAGAGTAAGGACAAGTAAGATTCTTAATTAGGAAAATGTTATCCATACAAAAATATTAAGTGAAATTTTACTTAACTTGACCTTTGAATGACTTTTTAACAAACTAAGAATCAAATTGGACTTACTCTAGGCAGATATTTCTAAGGACTTTCACCTAAATTCTATGGTTTTTTTTTTTTGAAAACCAACTGAACTGATTGATTTGGTTTGTTGGTTCAATCCAATAGGTTTTTGTAACACCCCTAAGCCTAAGCCATCAAAATCTTTTCTAAGAGCTCTTCTTCCTACAAAGTTGAGCCATCAAAGTTTAGACTCAACACCTATCTCAAAATTTTCGAATCAAGTTCTAAACATTAATTTGTCTTTGGAAAAATTTGCAGAGAATGGGTGGGTGTACTAAGTCGCAGGCTTGGGTTATTTTGGTGATGAAGGGCGGGTGTAAAGAGAAAATTATTTTAATTTAAATTAGAGTGACCGGTGGGTGTAAAGAGTAAGTAGTGCATAGAGTAAAGTAGATGAATTAGAATTACCCAATTTCTTATCAACAGTGCTAGGGGTACACCTTTACACACCCTGAAGTGGACTAATGAGAAGAGATTGGCAGTGGACCCCGCAGTCTCTATCTCTCTTCTCATTGGTCCATCCCAGGGTGTGGATGCTTTTTAGTGTGTAAAGGTGTGCCCCAAACATTACTCATTTCTTATTGAGATTTTAATGTGAAATTATCATTCAGTATTTCTGAAGTTTAGAGCATGTATTGAAATTTGAGCTTATGAATTCAGTAAAAGGAATTTCCCTCTCAATAACTCTTTCCTTTATAAAGATTAATGAACAAGGCACATTGGACTACACTCCCTCCATTGTGGGTTTGATGACAATTAGATGTACTCAATCTCATTTTCACGCGCAGGTGTTTCAAAATTTCAAAATGTGACACTGGATTACAAAGAGCAACCTTTACATTGCGTCAAAGCTCATCCTCCTTCTTTTGTAAATATTATAGAAAAAAGTGTACAGTCTAAGAAGAGTTTTATAGGATAAATTGCACTGACCTCTTTTGAAATATGACATAATTTCAAAGACGCTACTATAATTGAAAATTACACTGACCTCCTCTATTAGCGTTTGTCTAATAATGTACAGTATTTGATGAAAATTTTAAATTTACCTTTGTACCCTCCTCTTGCTGTAAATACAATTTCTTAGGTATAAAAATAAAAATTTTCATGAAAAAAAGTTTAAAAACTGAAATGACGTTTTTATCCCTTGCGTTGTCTTGAGAGGGGGAGGATTAAAATATGGTTTTGGCACATTTTTTAAAAAGTTAATTTTAATGTTTGGTCATCTAACTGTAGACTAATAAAGGAGAGGTGAGTGTTAGTCAACCTAAATGTCAAAGAAGATAAGTATAAGTTTCAACTATACAGGAGATGTCTGTGTAATTAAGTAATACTTCTAAGAGCTTCCACAATGGTGTGGTTGAGGCAGCCAAACTTAGCTAAACTTAAGGAAATTGATTTGTAATGGTGTAGGCAAGGCATGTTGGTACAATAGGTAAACTTAGTAGAACCTAAGTTTATTGTTCGCCAAGTTCCACTATACTACAGCCAAATGGCACAAGCAAGGCCAGCCCATAAAGTAAATGGTATAGGTAGTGCCGCTCATATCTACACGGCATAGGCAGTGCCGTCCACAAGGTACACGGCACAATGTGTGCCGGCCCCTTTTCACACGGCACACTGTGTGCCTTCCACTTCCTCGAGGCACACTTTGTGTCGTTTCATTACACACGGCTCTCCTTTGGTCGTTTAACTCCAACGGATTTATTTCCAAACGGTTTATTTTTTTTTTTTAAATCACAACAGTTTTTTTTTAAATCACAAGAACTAATTTTGAACACTTCCCTTTCATCTATATAAACCTATGGTAGAAAAAATCAATACAGCAACTGAAGCAGATCCAGTTTCTTTGAAGCATGGCCGGACGAAGTAGAACCCCCAATATGCGAGCATTTGAAGATGAAATCTTGTGTCACTCATACATAAAGATTACCACAAATTCGATAATTGGTAACAGTCAACCGAGTGCAAAGTTTTGGTCCAGTATCGAAAGCAACTACAACGCGCATCCGGATATTGTGATTAAGCGGGGCGGTGGTAGTCTTCAAACACGATTCTCAACAATTTCACAAGCAGTCATGTTATATGCATCAAAGATATCACATATTTATGGTTCTGTTCAAGGCAGTGGTAGTGGCACAAATGAACTTGATTGGGTAATTTTCATATGAAGTTGTGTAATAACAATTTTATTATACTTAAGTATAATTCATGCATACCGTTTCATCTTTCATTTGCAGATAAATCGTGCGCGTCAAGAATATCAGCAACATGCATGCAAACCATTCGTGTTCAACAATTGTTACCAAATACATAAGACCTACCCAAATTTGACACTAATACAACGAGAATCAACACACAACGTTTTATTTCTGATGGTAATGAAACTTCATCGCCTGGCACCCCAACAACTCCTATTGCAAGCCTCAACTTTAGTGATGATGTGCCATTTGACATCGAATCTCTTGCCGATAGGCCACAGGGACGTAAAGGCGAAAAACAACGACAAAAGAGAAAAAGTAGAGCTGTTGACGTTTCTTCCAACAATGCGGTTGTTGAGAGCGTGGAAAAATTTGCTACTTAATACCAACAAAATGTTGAAGACACCTGACAATCAAGAATTCATTTTCAATCTCAAATGGATGAGTTGATCAAAATTAAAAAAGACGAGATGGGAATACAGAAAGAAGATAGGGAAATAAAGTTGCAAAAGGAAGAAGACTTAATAATGTCTACTGATACAACCAACTTGACATATCAGCAACAACAATACTACAAAATGTACTTCGAAGAGATCTTGCAGAGGAGGCAATGACAAGCATTGAATCCTGGATCATCTTCTGCTCCTATTTAATATTGAGAACTTCTTGTAATTTGAATTTTGAAATGCATTTGATCTTATTATAGACTCCAAATTCATAGACTAAGTTATTAATTCAGTCTACCTTATTCTTAATAAACATCCTCTTAATCATGGTGGTTGTTCTGCAAACATGCCCCAAAGATGTTCAATTAGATCTGCATGTAGTTGTTGGTGTTTTTGTGTATATCGCATTTTTGTGTCACATGCCATGTACGCATAGAATGACTCCTGGGCTGTCCTATGAATTTCTGGAATGGGTTGACTATTGTCGTATTCAGCACGCCAGTTGTAGTCACGACGTTCATCCTCTACTATCATGTTATGCATAATGATGCATGCTTTCATAATCACTATCAAGACCTCTTTGTTCCATAATTTGGCCGGATCTCGTAGCATATTCTGGGTGTATACCGTTTGCAAGATAGTACCCCATATCATACGCATGCCCGTTAATATTATAGTGTATCGGGGGGGGGGGGGGGGGGTAGACTGCGCAGTAGATCATGGAATACAGTAGATCAGTGTAACATATTAAGATCATTACACGATCTCGACATTCCAAAGAAAGATCGCCATATCCATGTGTCATATGATGCTGCCGCTTCGCTTCGAGGATAACGGTTGGTTTGTGTTTGTGACCGGTACACTGATCATGCCACGCTGTTGGACAATTCTTCTATTCCCAATGCATGCAGTCGATGCTACCGATCATCCCAGGAAAACCACGTCGAGTGTTCTCTGCCGATATGCGCACTATATCAGTCGCAGTTGGCGCTCTTGCAAGCTCTTCACAAAAAATGGCTAGAATTGCAACACAAAATTTCTTAACGATTACCAGGATAGTGGTCTCACTGATACATAGTTATTCCCCCCATATATCAGTAGAAGCACCGTATGCTAAGCATCGCAAGACAGCTGTAACCTTTTGATGTGAGCTCAATCCTTATGTTTGTACGACATAATTTTTTTTGAACAAAGTAATCATCATACTGCGTGACCCCGGTAAGAATTCTATTAAATAGTGCACGACGCATATGGAACCGTCGCCGGAATATAGTCAGTGTATGTTGGGTGGTCGGCAAAGTAGTCGGTCCATAATCGCATGTGCCCTTCTAGTCGTTTTCGATTCACCCTTCTCCGAGTTCTAATTTCTTCACTATCATGAAGAATGTTCCCTAGTGCAAGCCATTTTTGTATTTCAAAGAAAATTATGACTTTTTCATCTGCGTCATTGGCATACGTAGACTCATAATGGGTTAAAATGGCCTCCTCGAAAATATCATCCATTTGCACTATTTGGGAGTGAGATTTTAAACATACAAAGTATTTTAAGCAGTTGGAATTTGGATGGAATAATGAATGCAATGCAAATATAAATTTATAGCAAATGCCATTTAAGTAGCCGTTGGAAAAGTATATAGTCGTTGGAAAAGTATTTGCCGTTGGATGAATTTATCAGTTGCTTTTTTTTATAGCCGTTGTAAAAGTACATAGCCGTTGGAAAAGTTTTGGCCGTTGGATGAATTTATCAGTTGCTTTTTTTATAGCCATTGGAAAAGTATATATCCGTTGGCCATTTATACGTATACATATAAGCATATATATATATATGACCTTAAACATAGAAGAAAAAAATTATTCCATCGTCATTCAAATAAACAGCATATTTCATACATGAATTCTCTAAATACCAACGTAGAAGACAATATAGAGGACCCCCAATCGTATTCTCCAACCTTACCCACGTCATCTACGTATGCTAGCCATCCAACAAGAATCGTAGAATTCCCATTTGGGAAGAACAAAGCACCTAGAGTTTAAAATAAGAATGCTCTAGCAAGCACAATAGGATCGAGAGAGTTTCCTTTATTCATATATGAAATAGTGCCGCCAAGATAGTCTCCGATCTTTGAAAGTTTTATACCATCGGAAGTGTACGTGTCAAACGATGCACCTGGAAAAAAATGTTCAATGGTGGTTGATGCATCTCTATATGTTGTGTCCTTATATGCAGGCAACGGAACACCCTCGCCAATTCTAATCCCTACAAACATAGTACAAGAATGTTTATCTAAAGTACTAAATATTATGTAAATTACTATAATGCCTGAAACCATAAAGATTAATTTTGTAGAGGATATACCTGTCATGAATGGGAAATCGTAAGGGGTGATGCCTAGTTCAACTAACGGTAAATGAAACGTGTGAGTTGTATACCACTGCTCGTACATGATTCTACTAACCGTTGATATGAATTTGGCATATCTACCATTAGAAGCTGTGATCAACCAGCACCATCAATCAAATCTTTGATATTTTGAATACCGATAAACGTGTGTATAACATACGCACACTCTTCCAATTGCTGCGCATTTTGAACCTATGACCTTGTTTGTTGGGAAGGATGGATCCATTGGGAAGGATGGATCCATCGGAGGCGTTCTCTTTGTCGTCGACAACACACACATATTCTTTAGTCAATTGTTCTTGAGAAGATGATGACGCGGTATTCGCAGAATGAAGTCGACTACTTTTTCTCTCGAATAATCGATACATGATTTGTATCAAATTTTCTTTATTCGTTATAAAAACTAAACTAAACTCACTTTATTTTACTAAATACGTATACTAGTAAAATTAAATTTGCATGAATAACAAAAATATTACTATAAAAATCAAGGAATAACAATAATATTTTAGCGGTTTGCAAACTTAGATAATATATGCTATATGCTATATATCTATGCAACAACATTTGGAAAAAGAGCCGTTGGTGGGGGCACAACGGTTGGGAAATAGCCGTTGGAGGAGCACAACGGGTGGGAAATAGTCGTTGGAGGCTCGTGGTACTCACAAGACTGGCCACCACTACACGACATTGTGTCTGCCGGCCACTTTTTACCAAAAGCTCATGACATAGAGTGGGCCAGCCACCAACCTCACGGCACACTCTGTGCCGTTTGATTCTCTCACGGCTTACCGAAAGCCGTCCCCATTTTACAATACTACAGCGTGCACCACTCCTGTTCAACAACTTATAACTTAAGTTTAGCTAAATTTACACTACACCATTACGGATGCTCTAAGGGATGTGAGTGTTATTTACCAATTAATACTCTAAATCAATTTTGTAGCAGAAAGTCTAAAGTGATTATGATAGAATAAACCCAACTTTTTTCAAATTTCTTTCTCTAACCAATCTTTCTGAGCCCTTTAATTCTTGTCTTTCCAGCACATAATCATTCCTTCCCAGCTACCGATTCCACTTAATGAGCCATCAAAGAAGAAAAACCTTGAAGATGAAGGAAACTTTAAAAAAGGACCCAATTAACCAATCTCATTCTTTTTTTTTTGCTGAGAGACCAATCTCATTCAGTTGAGCTCACTCTCCCAAGTCCCAACTCCAAGTCCCAATCCAACGGCCGCGAGGGTATTTCCGTCATTTCATCATTCTCCAACCGATAGCAGCTGGCCAGCGATATTCTGTGAAAAAGACGAGAGAGAGAGAGAGAGACATCAGCTGAGATCAATCCACTCGTCACCATTATTAACACATGACAAAGCAAACGTTATGCTCTCAAATCCCACTCTTTCTTTGCTTCTGCTCTCTCTCTCTCTCTCTCTCTCTCTCTCTCTCTCCAGACTTTTCACTCTATCTGTCTCTGTCTCTGTTCTTGTTGAGAGGTAAAGAAACAGAGTGGAGATTATAAGATTTTCGTGCATTTTGTGGGTTATTTTCTTGGAAAGTTGAGAACCCATTTGAGGAAAAGCAAGAATGGAAAGTGGGTCGAGCTCGAAAACTCGAGAGAAAGCTGAACGGCAAAAGGGTCCGAAACTCGGTTCTGAGCTTCCTAATATTGAGCCATTTGTTCCAAGAAGAGATCACAGTCCGAAAGAGTTGAAATCTTGGGCCAAGAGGACTGGTTTTGTATCTAACTTTTCTGGAGAGAGTGCCTATAGTTCGATGAGTGTGAGGGATCAGAATGAGAAGATTGATTTGGAGAAGGGTTTTGAGAAAAATGGGTCATCCTCGCCCAAGATCGAAATAGATCCGGTTCTGGGTAGAACTAGAAAGAGAGGGTTCGAAATTGAACCGGTTTTGGGGTCTGGGATTGGATTTTCCAAGAATACAAGTGATGGAACAGTGAGAGATGAGAATGAGAGAAAGAGAAAAGGGGCTGAGGCTGAGCGTAGTTTGGGGACTAAAGATGATGATGATGTAAGGAAAGTTGGTTTGAATGGGATCGGAAATGGTAATGGGCATGAAGTTCCGGGGACTACTGAGCCAAAGAAAGATGATGGAAATGTTGAGAGAGAAATGGGAATTGAGGAGCCTGAACTTGGAGGGTGGGATCCAGCGTCCAGAATGAAATGTGGGCTGAGGGAAAATCCGGGTTTTGGTCAGTATGAATTCTACTTGATTAAAATTTCTTCTTAAAATTGCAGTCATAGGCCTATTGTTTGTTTGTTTGTTTTTTATTTACTTATTCTTTTCATTGCAATGGTTGAACTGGTGTATTGTTAGTAATAATGCATTATGGCAGAACAGAGAATTTTAGAAATGAATATAATCGTAGATTGAGTGATTGATTGTCGATTTGATACTTTTAACTTGAAAGAGCATAACGAGAAAAAGGATGTAGCTGTATTTGATTTCGTCTTTGAAGACATCTAAGATGGCTATTGATATGATTAAGGTTTTGTTTGGTTCATGTATTTAGTGAGGGAAAATAAAAGAAATGTGCGCTCTGTTTGTTTTGATGTAAAATGTTTTCTGGAAAATGCTATAATGTACTAATTATTAAGGTGAAAGAATTTTCCGGAAAATATTTTACATCAAAACAAACAGAGCGGTGGAGGAAAACATTTTCCTTTGTTTGGTTAATAAGGAAAGCGTGAGGAAAATAGAAAGGAAAGGAAAATTAGTTTAGAAATTAAGCAATAAGTTTGAATTTTGGGAGTCATTTCCCTTCTTTTTTCTACCTTACATTTATGTTTTGAAAATTTTTAATTTTTAATGTTGCTTAAGCAAGAAGGAAAACACTAGGGAATTAGTTTTCTTTCTTGTTTTCCTTTCATTTTTCTTTACTCTCTATTTCCGCAAACCAAACAGAGCCTAATGATGTAAATGGGAGAAATCATGTTGCCACTTCCCCCCCCCCTCTCCATTCCGTTGAAAACTCGCTAATAGAGATGACTATAAAACTCAACAGTTCATGAAGATAGTGAGAACATAATCTGTTTAGCTTTCGAATTCTTTAACTTTTGTAAGTTCGAAAGACATTACATTAACTTTTCTCTACCCACCAACAGTCACACACTCAAAACTGAAAAAGAAAATGAAGAAAGAAGAAAACTTGAACAAGCCTCTCGCAAATAAAAGGGTGGAAAGGAAAGAGTTGTACCAAATATTTAGGGTGGGCTAAATTGTAATAGGGCTTGTATTGTATATAGAAAAGTAAAATTTCAAATTGAGGTGGGGTGTGCTATACACCTATACCTCCGCCATTGCGGGAATACCCACGGTGCAAACTCATGCCACAAGAGTCAATATTGCACACTCTTATTGAGAAAGTAACCCCTCCTTTCTCCCCAATAGCGTAACCGTTCTACATTCGATTGACATGTACTACTACAATAAGTTAATAAAATACCTAGACCCTTGGCCGTGCCTTTGGGTTATTTCATGTATCGCTTAAAAAGACTAATGAGAGGTCTGCAGTTATGCCACATTTGGCAATTGTGTTTGGGCATCCAAATGCGGTTTGCCCGCATTGCTTGTGGCCTAAGTGAAGTGAAAACAAAAACCCCATTAAAAAGTTTCTTTTTAAGGGGAGGGGGAATTCGAATACTTGCTACTTGCTAGAATAACTTTTACCGAGTTAGAGATATGAAAGAAAGTTTTATGAACTCTCTACATCCAGGGGTGGAGCCAACATTTTTTTCTTTGGGGAGCACAAATGTACACGGGGGTTTGGGGGCTGCGCCCGATCCGAATTTTTTGGTAGAGGTATTATAATTCTTTATTTTTGGAGTTTTAAAAATTGTGTGGTTGTTCACGCATCTCACGAATAGTGGGTTGAAGAGGAAACTTAATTAGACAAAGATAAACTAATCTGTACACGACTCTTTTAAAAAAAAATTGTGTTCATATGCTTGATTTATTTATTTATTTATTATTTTTACTAGTTTTGCTTATAAAACAAAGAATCCTTACCATATTCAAAGGGATATCTATAAGGGTTTATATATTTGAAGCTAATTGAGTAAATAAGATGTTAATTTTGGGTGAAAGTTAGAACAGTTTAAGGATCAAAGTGACATTTCTAAGTTTAAAAGGGTAATTAAAAACTTTAGAAGGGGCACAGATGCATAGAATACTAAATACATAGGGTAAGATTATAAATTCCAAAAATTGAGGTGGCTCCACACTGTCTACATCATGTAAATTTTTTGTTCTCACTGCACCTTGGAAGACCAAGTACTTGTAAAGGTCAAGAGTCATGTTTTTATGAAAATATTTTCCCTTTGTTTCTAAATATGAATGCATCTCTTTTCTTAATTCCATTGAAGTTCAATTGATCTGCTCCATCCACTTTACGTTACTTTTATTTTTTGTTCTTTTTTATTTTAAATTGCAGTACCACTCATATATTACGGTCTTCAGCACTACATATCACTGGCCGGTTCACTTATATTCATTCCCTTGATCATTGTACCTGCCATGGGTGGAACTGATGTAAGTATCTGTTCTAGAAATTTATGTACGTACAAATATAGGGGCTTGCTATCCTACTACATGAGGGTAGTAGGATAGCACTTTGTTCACCTTTAAATAGACAAGAAAAGTTCTTGCCACCTCATTAAAATGAGGGTACTAAAGTAATCCTGCAATCAGGGTACTAAGGCAATTTAGTTTACCTATTTTGAAATTACTTTAGTGTCCTCATTTCAATGAGGGGGCAGAGACTTTTTTTTTCCATTTAAATGTGCTTACTCTAGGCATGTGGTAGGTTAGTGTTATGTCACCAACTACTCCATAAGCTTAAACTGTTTGAGAATGGGGCCCAGCAATGTTTATTAACCTTTAACACCATCCCTCACGTGCGATCCCGCTCGCTCTTGGAGCGGCAACAAACTAAACTCCATCATCGTGGGACAACAACAAAGTGCAAACATGCACATTAAATCAGGGATGGAGAGTCGAACCCAAGTCCTCCCACAAACATGGCTATGATACTATGTTAAGTCAACAATTGCTCTAAAAGCATAAGTTATTAGAGAATTGGTCCAACAATGTATATCAACCTTGAACAATTAGCATTTCCCTCACACACACACACACACACACACATATATATACATATATATTTATATATTCCAATCCTCAATACTATTTGGTACGAGATCACAGATGTATAACCCATAAGCCAATTTCTTTTCAACATATATGATGACAGAAGGACACTGCAACAGTAATTTCCACGATGCTGTTGCTGTCTGGCATTACAACTATACTGCATACATATTTTGGTACCCGGCTTCCATTGGTTCAAGGGAGCTCATTTGTGTATTTGGCACCGGCATTAGTTATCATGAATTCTCGGGAATATCGAAATCTTACTGAACATGTAAGTTGGTTATAGTTTTATTGTTGAGAGCACTGTACACTCTTATCTTTTTCTGAAGTAATTTGAAATTCTAGTTTCTACGAAAATTTTAGTTTCCAAGAAATTATGACCTTTGCTAGAGGATTAGGAATTTTAAAATTCACAAAACATAAAATTTTTCATAGATATCACAACTGAGAAACTTTTAACTGGAATAATATCACAACAGAATTTTCGTTTAACTGCAGAAATTCAGGCACATAATGAGGGAATTGCAAGGGGCTATCATTATAGGTTCAATTTTCCAAAGCATTCTGGGTTACAGTGGATTAATGTCTCTTTTTCTAAGGTAATTAAGTGGTTTATCTCAGTATTTTTGTCTATTCTTTTCTTGGAATAACTGATCTTGCTACCCATCAACACTGCTTTTTAGGCTATCATATCGATAGTAATTCTATTTTAATCCACGTGCCATGATTTAATGAGACACTACTAAAAGTCCATAACATCTGCTATATATGCTTAGTTCAATTCTGAACCATGTGTGATCTTTATAGATTATCTGGCTCTCTCAGTACACAAATGGTTGTAGTAAATACACATTTAATGGGAAGCATCATCATAGGCATCTTAACTGCCTACTTGTTTTCCTGGTGTGCACACACACGTACATTTTATATATTAGGGGAAATGTTAACCTACTACATATCTATGATTGTGCATTTTTAAACGGACAAGAAAGACCATGCCTCCTCATTAAAATGAGGGAAATAAAGTAAATTTAGAAAGGATCTAAAGTAAAGTACTTTAGTGCCCTCACTGTAAAAGCACTTAACTACCCTCATTTAATAAGGTGGCCATGGCTTTCTTGTTCTTGTCCATTTGAACACAATGTTATACTATTAGGCTACTACTATCATGTAGTAGGATTGCAGGCCCCCGTATTGTAGAGTTCTTTCTTGGAATCAAACAATCATTTCCACGAGCTTTTACGTCAAGTCTCTTTTGCCACAATATGTGGTCAATAATAGGCTGGAATGGTGTTACATGTGAGTCAGTCTTTCTTATAAATTATTACTATGTGACAGATTAATAAATCCAGTGGTGGTTGCGTCCACTGTTGCCGCAGTGGGCTTAGCTTTTTTCAGCTATGGTTTTCCTCAGGCTGGTAGTTGCATTGAAATAAGCCTACCCCAGATTCTGTTGGTTCTTATTTTTACCTTGGTAAGCAACCTCTTGAGCAGCTGATGCAAATTGATTTCGATCACTTTTGGATCACTCGTTGTTTGATTGCATACGTACAAGATATCTTATCCGTGACCAGTAGCTTGTTCTAGTTCAACTGCGTAAATTTTTTGCCATGTTTAATCTTGATTAATGCACATTTTCTCATTTGCAAGACACTCAGCGAAGTCTAACTTATTTTTTCAGTACCTTCGAGGAGTATCTGTTTTTGGACACCGAGTATTTCGAATTTATGCGGTATGTTTCGTACTTTCAATTTTCTTGATTTCCTTTATTTTAGTTCATAAGATTTCAAAAACTCCCTTTGGGTCCCACGTCTAAAATCTTAAGATCTCCTGAAACTGAGACAGGGAAGTAAAATAACGAAAAGTTAACTCAATTAAGTGCCCAATTTAGGAACATTTATAATGGGATCAGTTCTGTCCCAGTCTCATTTCTATCTGAATTGTATGAACCAGTATTATGTTCGTTGGACAAAGAACCTATTTTAAGAATATTTTAGTTCAGGCATGGACTCAAGGCGGAAACGAAAAGTTAACTCAATTAAGTGCCCAATTTAGGAACATTTATAATGGGATCAGTTCTGTCCCAGTCTCATTTCTATCTGAATTGTATGAACCAGTATTATGTTCGTTGGACAAAGAACCTATTTTAAGAATATTTTAGTTCAGGCATGGACTCAAGGCGGAAAACGAAGACATTTACTAAACAAATGATTAAATGGAACCAGACTGTGTAGCACATGCACTTCAATTTTGGTGCCGTGCCCATGTCGAACCCACGCCGGCATGTGACAAATCCTGTCTTGATTTTTTTTACACACCATACATGCATCGAACATGTGGCCATGGTTCGACATAGGAGTGGACATGGTTCGATGGATCATTTGAAAATGTTCTTAAAATTTTGATGCAAAAGTCTTAATGTAGTAAAATGAGAGATAACTAATGGGTTTTTTTTTGGTGGAAAATTTAGGAAATGGGAGTGGACATGGCCCATTTAATTGTATAATTAGTTAGAAAATTTAAATATTTATTTGGGTGTCCTAGTTGTGGCCGTATCCTACATTATTAGGATTTGTCATGTCGCCATATCCATATCATGTCGAACCCGTGTCCCGTATCCATATCCGCGCATGAACCTTCTTCGCGTTCCCAGAAAACCCATATGTTGTTTTACTTCAGTTGCAAGACTTATTGTAGAGTGATTTTCTTTTTCCTTTTTTTATTTGGCAAACATAGATAGGTGCTGTTATCCACTTGATATTGACAATGTCATCAACCACGGCAGGTCCCTCTGAGCGTAGTTATTATATGGGCCTATGCATTCTTTTTGACAGCTGGTGGAGCATACAATTACAAAGGATGCAGCACCGACGTACCCAGTTCCAACATCTTAACTGATGCCTGCAGAAAGCACGCATATACAATGCAGCATTGCAGGACTGACGTTTCCAATGCCTGGAGAGCCTCTCCGTGGGTCTGGATTCCCTACCCTTTGCAGTGGGGCATTCCCATCTTCCATTTACGGACTTCGATCATCATGATCATTGTGTCACTCGTTGCCTCCGTGGATTCGGTTAGTAATTAATCTATAACCCGATGGACCATATGTAGTAGAAAAATCTGACGTTACATGCAATGAAACAATTCTTTTAAAAGTATTGTTATGGTTGCCAACTATTTGTTTAAAAGTTTAAATGGTCCCATTGCATTAAATATGGCCCCACTATCAGCCAGTTGGGAACCAGAATCTCAGATTATGGATCAAAATTTGGGAACCACAGCATTTTTCATTTTTAAGCCTTTGGTTGGTTCATGGATTTAGTAAGGGAAATGAGGAGAAAACACCGAGGAAAAACTTCCATTCGTTTGATTAATCAGAGAAACACTAAGGAAAACAGGAAGGAAAAGAAACTATGGCGAAAAATAAAATTATTTTTGGCATTCATGAGTTACTTCCCTTCCTCTTTTTCTTGATTTTCTATCACTTTTTGATATATATATATATATCTTATAATGTTAGATACGGATGGAGGATCAGGAAATAACGAGAACTGCATTGAAGCACCTGCCTAACATGAAGCCGCTTCATGTGGTTGTACAAGGCTGATATGTGCAAATAATGTGGGGAGCAAAATGATTTCTTCAATTCTGAAATAATCATATATTACTAGTGCGTAATTTAAAACTACACATATTTAAATGGACAAAAACCTCATTGCCACCTTATTAAAGTGAGGGTACTAAAGTAACTTCGCAAAGGAGCTAAACTAAATCACTATAACGCCCTCGTTGCAAAATAAAAATTATTTTAGTGCCCTGATTTAATGAGGTAGCAAGAACTTTTGTGGTTATCCTACCACCTTCATATAGTGGGGTAGCCATTTACATATATATATATATATAGAGTCTAGCTCCAGTGCGCACTGGGTAAGCCCACATGTGTGAACGCACTGGGTTTTTAAGTCTAAAAAAACCGCGGGTCAGCGGGACGGCAGGACGGGGCACGGGTCAGTGGGGTGCCCCACGATTTTTTTAGGCTTAAAAACCCAGTGCACTTACCCAGTGCGCACTGGAGCTTGACACACACACACTCTCTCTCTCTCTCTCTCGTTATATATATATATATGTGTATATCAGAGTCTTTCTAATGAGGTATCCCTCATTTTAACAAAGTGAGGACTATTAATCCCGACCATAGGAGCTCATTTAATCATTGCGGTAAAAGTGAAATTCACTGTGCAGTAAATGAGCTCCGACCTTCAGGATTAAAAGTCCTCACTTTGTTAAAATGGGGGATCCCTCATAAAGGACTCTGTACATGTATATCTATGTATATATATATAGGTAGTGGGATAGCCATGTATTTATATATATATATATATATATGAATCACAATATTTAGTGGAAGTGGAGAATGATTTTTCAAAGTATTAAACCTAACACAAATACTGAATCTCACCACAGGTTGGAACATATCACAGTGCTTCTCTACGTATGAATTCAAAGCCTCCCACACCTGGTATTGTCAGTAGAGGAATTGGGTTGGAAGGTTTTTGTAGTATACTGGCCGGACTTTGGGGGTCGGGTACTGGATCAACAACTTTGACGGAAAATGTGCACACTGTTAACGTAACAAAGGTGGCAAATCAGAGGGCATTGGTATTTGGAGCCATTTTGTTGATCCTCTTCTCGTTCATAGGTATACACATTGGACACACCTTACACTTTGGATACACTTTAGACTATGGGTCTATGAAATGCCTAAACCTTAAGGCCTCTTTGGGAATGCATAAAATTAGAACCAAATCCAGTTTCATTCTCATTCCCTATTTAGTTCTTATGAGAACCAGCATCATGTTTATTTCTTGACCATTATTTGATAGGCAAATTTGGTGCAATCATATTATTTGTAGTACATACATCGTACTACTTGATTTGCGTTATTTGGACTACGGGTCTGAAGTACTAATAAAGAAACCTTATTTCTGTTTAGATCGAAATTGCATCTATATGCTTTTAAAACCTGTTTCTTATACACGATATGCCTTTGCTGCTCCTAAGATCATCAGGGTGAGTTCCAGCATGTCTGGTTTCTCATCTTTGATACCCAAGGTAGTATGCTATTTTGCGGTGTCTGTTAGAATTCTTTTTATTGTTTTGTTTTACAATTCATTGTAATCCGCCAGTATTTATGCATTATAAAAATGACTATTACTGTTTAACTGCGACACAATTGTTCTCTCTCTCTCTCTCTCTCTCTCTCAATGCGGAAAAGTCATGTTAATTTCTTGACCTATGTTTGATAGGCAAAATTGGTGCAATCCTTGCTTCTATACCTCAAGCCTTGGCAGCTGCAACACTCTGCTTCATATGGGCTCTGATTGTGGCTTTGGGTTTGTCGACATTGCAGTACAGCCAAACGGGGAGTTTCCGAAACATGGCTATTGTTGGTGTTTCGCTGTTCCTTGGTTTATCTGTCCCGGCATACTTTCAACAGTATCAACCTGTCTCTGCCTTGATTTTACCGGGTTATTTGGTTCCTTATTCAGCAGCATCGAATGGACCGATCAACACTGGGAATAACCAAGTAAGAAGAAGAAATGTTCGATTAATCCTTAAATTACATTATTTTATAAATTTTTTCATTGAAAAGATATACATGGATATCTTTCAATCTATCAATAATAGTCACAAAATTTTCATCTGTATCAGCATAGTACTTTCCTTGAATATAGATCTCAATCATACACATGATCCAAGGGAGCTTTATGGAGAAGAACTCATTTCAGATAGTACTGAGGACTAAAAAGAACATTCATTTAATCAGAAGAACAACGATTAAACTTGTCCTATGAAACAATCTCCTTTAAATCTTATACTATCCCAACAATATAGCTTTATGGAAAAAGGTCTCATTTCACATGCAACTAAACCTGTGCAAAAATATTTAATCTAGTTGGAACCAGAAATAAATCAACAATGTTGAGATCTGAGTCTGGCATCAAGTGAGCTTTTAGGCAACTAAAGTGATACAAGAGAAGAAAAACTAGAAAGAAAGAAATAAATAATGCTGTGTTTGGAATGACAAATTTGGCATCCACCTCACCAATGGTAATTACATAAACCTTTTGATTTTTTCGATTTATTTTAAAGATGCATTCCAGTACAATTTTTAGTTTCAAAAAAGCAAGTCGTACTTGCTTTTGCTTTTAAGTTGGAGATGGTGTTTTTTTGGTTCTTTTAAATTGGAGATGATGTTAACATGAGTTGGGGTTGACAGTATGACATACTTCTCAACTAATATTAACTCTCACTCTATCATGTTGTCATCATCTCGAGCACTCTTTCATTTTCTTTGCCTTTTTTTGTTTTTTAAATTTTTTTATTTATATTCATTTTCTTTCTTTTGTTGTATTTAAAATTTAAGTTTTATTTATAATCATTTTCTTTCTTTCGTTGTATTTAAAATATATTAATCGTGATACATGTACTGCGGGAAAAATTTAAATTTAAATAGTTGATAGCTTTCGTTGTATTTATAGTTGATAGCCTTCGTTGTATTTAAAATATATTTAAATTTTATTTATAATCATTCTCTTTCTTTCGTTGTCATATATTGAATTTCATGTAAACAGATGGTAAAAAATGATTACAAATGTGCTCAGAGCCAGCCCAGAGATGACAAAAATTGTCCGAGACCTTAAGCGAACTTTCAAAGGGGCCTAAAAAATGAGGCCTCTAAACTAAGTTTCATAGGAATTATGAAGAAATTAGAAGAAAATTGGCCTAAAAATGATAAGTTTCAAAGAAAATAGGCTTAAAAATGATAAGTTTCGTAGAAATTAAGAAGAAATTAGAAGAAAATAAGCCTAAAAATGAGGCCTCATTTTGAGGCCCCATGCGGTTGCTTGAAGGCATGGCCTCAAGTCCGGCCCTGATTATGTGCTCTTAACAAAAGCTATCAACTATATGACATAATTTATTGACAAATGCCTGTACAAATGTGGTTTTTGTGGACTCTTGTCTATTATTTACCCCTCCATTTTCGGACTCTGAAATATGATTATGAGGACTGAGATGCCATTTTCTTTTGGGATGCCAATTCAGGTTGATTTCGCAATAAACGCTCTTCTATCGTTAAACATGGTGGTGACATTCTTGGTGGCACTTGTACTAGACAACACTGTCCCGGGCAGCCGTCAAGAACGAGGAGTGTATATATGGTCGAGCCCTCAAGATATAGATACGGATCCGTCTTCTCTTTCCGATTATTCCCTCCCAAGAAAATTTGCAAGCCTTTTCGGTTGGGCTAATTGTTTGAGCCGATGACACTATACATATGGCCTTTGCATGAATTACTGAGAAATTCCTCTGTTTCGAGGCCATCGTCTGGATTGATTGTGGTGGGGCAATGAAGAAGCTTGGAAACAGTACAACTGAGTAGTTGATAGATGCATATTGTGATATACATATATACATACAATTCATTCTCTTGTTGAGTGAAATTTCCACTATCTTACTTTAAGATGTGTTTGTAATACATAATTGGAATTTGGGTGTGATCCCAGATAATATGAATAGTCAGATGCATTATTGTAGAGGAAATCACTTTTGGCCTTTGTTGGTTGAGGAATTTCAGTGTGTGTGTATGTGTGTGTGTTTTGGATGGTGACTTAGCACTAACCATCTTAAAGTGAGAAAATCAAGTGAAAGTACATGACAAATGCAGTTATGTAATTAAGTAACTCATAAAATTTGGTTATTTTGGATAGTTAAAGATGATACCTTTTGCCTTTTGGTTCTACAATGCCTTTTTGGTGTCTTAAGTTTAGGCCCCGTTTGGACTGCTGGAATCAAGATGGCAATGGGTATACTAATAAACTATTACCGAGTTTGCTAGGTCTTGAATAGCCATGTAATGCCATTAGTGTTGTTTGGCTGTTGCTGGAAGTTGGGTCTAGTAAACATAGAGAAATACTGAACTTTCTAAATTTGCATCCTAAATATGGTTTCCATCACATGGCAGTGGGTTGAAATGATTTTTATTGGTAGATGTTTGAGTGGTCTCACCATGATTGAAGGTGGGCCTACTACAATATATTTGGAACCACATTTGGGATACATAATTGGGGAAGCATATCTTTACTCGCTACTAGGGGGTGTATACAAGCCGAGCTGCTCAACAAGGACTCACGACTCGGCTTGATAAAAGGCTAGGGTCGGCTTACTCAACAGAGCTCGTGAACATGATTGATGCTACTAGGGGGTGTATATGAGCCGAGCCACTCAACAAGGGCTCACGACTCGGCTTGATAAAGGCTAGGGTCGGCTCGCTCAATAGAACCCGTGAACATGATTGATTAAGGCTTGTTTGTAGGCTCGTGAAAAAGCTTATATACTGACTTATATATATATATATGTCATATTAGATAACTATATAATTTTCGAGAGATAATGAACAACTTCGCAAATATGCTTGATAAAATGGATTGTATTCTGGCCTCCCTCTCTCTCTCTCTCTCTCTATATATATATATATATCTATTATTAAATTATATAGTTTTAAAAGGCTCGTGAAAAAGATCGTGATCACTGAAATTAAGGCTCGTATAAAAGCTCGCGAGACCTTAAAAAGGTCGTGAAAAAACTTGCAACCTGCTCAACTCGGTTCATATCACTTTTCCAAAAAAAAAAAAAGATGTAATTGGGTGACTTCTCTAAAAATCATATTATTTTAAATATTTTTCAACTTTTTAGTTGGACAAATATTTCTCTTTTATGAGAAAGAAATACGGAGTATACAATTTATTTAAAATCACTTTCAATATCTTTCTTCTATTTTTTAATTTAAAACTAATTTTGTCATATGATACTTTGTCTTGCTAACTCTTCTGTGCATTGCACAGAATCATTACTAGTGTAGAAATGGCATAGAAGAGTAAATACGAGTGAGCTAGTTTTCTTTATTGTTTTTTCTTTTCTTTTCTCCATGAACCGAATAGAGACTTAAACGGAGGTTTCCTTGAATTTTTTTTGCCATCATGGTGTGACAGCCAGTTGCTATAAATTCTCACCTAGTACACCTTAAAAACTTTCAGTAATGATCCTTACACCGAAATATGCACAGAATTTGTGCACCAAAATGATCCGAATCACTCATTTCGGTGGCCCCCACACTGAGATTTTTCTTAATTTGGAAACTAGGATAAATTAGAAGTTTAACAATACTAAGGGTACACTTTTATACAACCAAAAAATATCCTCATCCTGAGATGGATCAATGAAAAGAGATTGACACTCATTGGTCTACCTCAAAGTGTGAATGCTCTTTGGATGTATAAGGGTGTGCCCCAAACATTACTCTTAGAAGTATTGGATGTAAAGATCAAATCGGAGGGGGGAGGTTCTCACGATGCAAATTCCAGTTCGTGCTTAATAGAAAAGTAAAATACGGTGCCCCACTTACATGAGTCTGGAATTCAGAGAATCGCTCACTCTGTCTACCATTGCCTCATTTCTCCCCTTTTAACAGTTTGTATATCAATTGCTGATTACTTTCGTTTCAAATTTATATATTTCAGATATAGAGAACACAGAAAGAATGTGACAAAACTAAGAGGAGCAATTATTGAAAATTATTTAATTAGGGTAAATTACACGGACCTCCCCTAAGGTTAGATCATATTACACGGACCTCCCTCATGATTTGCATAATAACAATGACCTCCATTGCCATTCACGACGCTTAATCGGTGTACTGTAACAACTCGAAATAGGGATAAGCTGAACAAATACATTGCTGAATCAAGGCACTACAAAGTAATATTTACTGGTGGAAAGGAATTTGAAGTTACTGATAATGTTGGGGTATTGCATGCATGTGCTGGATTTTGGTAAAAGGAAATGTGTGTGTGGCAGATTTCTGGACTTCCTTGTAAGCGTGCAACATCTGCATTTGCTTGCAAAAGGTATGACATAGAGCAGTACTGTGATCCTTTTTACTCAAAGGATATGTACTTGAAGGCTTATGGAGGGATGATCCATCCAATTCAGAGAGGGAGCCCTGAATTTTTTTGACTGTGCATGTAAAGCCCTGTACTTATGTGATTGTGCACAAAAATCTCTGTAACTTTGCCTTGCAATCCCTAGAATCTTAATGATCTCTAACTTTGTCTTGCAATTTTGTGACTCTGCACGTAATGCCCTGTACTTATTTTCTAACTCATTAATATCTCCACATATTCTCTTCAAGGTTTTTGGTAACTTGCTCGCCCATATCAACGTTTCTCTCATTAGGTGCTTGACTACCTGCAAATGTTGAAGAGGGAATTACCGATACAGGTTTACACAAACTTACAAATTTGTAGGTTCCATTAGGGCAAACAAAAAACAATTTTCCTTTGTTGCTATTTTCATTGAATTCGGTGATCTTCACTGCACATCTCTACTCACATCTACACAGCTTATTCTGATATCTCAATACCCCTATTTCACCCAAATTTTGAGCACCTATACTTGAGGAAGATGCCTCCATTTTCTACAACACATTATCAACAACATAAACAATGGATAGTGTGGGCAGTCTAGAATATATGTATATATATAGACACGGGTTCCACACACACACACACACACACACACACACACACACACACACACACAGAGAGAGAGAGAGAGAGAGAGAGAGAGAGAGAGAGAGAGAGAGAGAGAGAGAGAGAATAATTAGAATTTAGTGGTATCAGTGCCAGGTTATCTCAGAACAGTTTAGCCAGGTTAGGGTTTACCAGCATAGACCCGATTCCATATTCTGCTAGCTTAAGCTTTGCACATCCGATGATACGACAAGAGGAGAAACCTGGAACCCAAACGCTTAAGATTATTTCTGTTAAGATTAGCCCTGATATAAGTTAGTGCCTTTTGACATGTATGGATCCAGTGCGTCCACTCTTTTTACCCGACAGTTTTGGAGGACATTGGGAGACTCCCGGGGCAGTAGTCCCAGCCTTTATACCACACCACTATAGAGCAGTTGGCGTCAGCGATAGTAGAGTTGGATCTGTGGCACCAGGTCTATGTTGTGGGCATAGTTGATTTGACGCGTATTCGTCTAGAGCTCCTCTATTTTGCAGAGGCTCAATAGCTAGTATTAGTAGAGATAGTGAGATTGGTCAGTAGTGACGCTTTTTATTTCCTACTTGAGATCCAGATTGTGCACGCTCATCTCGCATAACTGAAAATGCCCCCACCTGTTATTCCCGAGGAGGAGCCAGTGGTTCTTATCACTGGGGACTTGGATGAGAGAGTTTTTCAGTGGGGTCCTATTGTTATGGAGGACGATGATGAGGAGGAGGGAGAGGATGGCATAGGCCTAGATGACTTCATTGCTGACCTCGAGGAGGAGCTAGCACTTGAGCTATTTTTGCCTGAGGAGATGTCGGTTGGGACGGATGCCCCCGAGGCATGCTTCATCACCAGCCTCACAGGCCAGTGTTTTTGATATGGTGGGCCCATTCCATGTTCAGCTATTTTGCCCTGTCGACTCGCTGGATCTTCCGATGGCTGCCTAGGGAGATGACTGATTATTTAGATACAACCTTGTACATATTAACTAATAGCTCTATCTCTTTTTGAAACTATATTTACATACATTCGAGTATATGGCAATGACCCCATTTTGGCACTAACTCTTGCATGGATGATGTGCGTCCTAACCTATGCAAATAGGGTAGGCATTGAACTGATCATACACGCTTTTTGTATCTACTTGACGAGAAGTTACATATAGAAATACTCTTTTGATATTGTCACTGTTTAAAATGATTTATATTCCTGCTTCATTCATGTTCCTCATTCTTTTATCATTGACATGCATTTAGAATGGCTTGGAGACCAAGGAGGAACAGGAATCTGATTGAGGAGGCACTTTGGCTGCCGATCCCACGGGAATGTTTGAGGCTTTCGTCAGATGCCTCGAGAGAGTTAATAATCTAACTAAAAATTGATGAGATCGTCAGACAGGGGACATATTGCTGGAGAGGTTCCGTGCACTGAGGCCCGAACAATTTGCAAGAACTGCAGAACCCTAGAAAGCAAAGTAGTGGTTGAGACAGATGGACCGCATGTTCGAAGCTGTTCAGTGCAACGAAATGGATAAGAGGAGGTTAGCTACCTTCCAATTAACCGATGTTGTCGCAAATTGGTGGTACGCGGTGATAGCCACTATCGAAAATGAAGCTACGATGCGGATGACTTGGACGGTGTTCAAGGGGAGATTCATGGAGAAGTACTTTTCGTCCACCGAGAGACACAGAAGGGAGAAAGAATTTATGGATATGACTCAGGGGACTAAATCGGTGCAGGATTATAGCACACAGTTTGAGAGGCTATCTCGGTTTGCTCCCCATATGGTTGATACTAAAGATAAGAAGATACGTAAGTATTACCAAGGGTTAACACCGCAGATTCACCGCTTGACTCTCGGTCACATGGATAAGTCTTTTGAGGGACTCGTTGGCCTGGCCACTAATCTGGAAGAGGACGCTCGAGTGCACCGTAAGCAATTCGAATTCCGGTTGCCTCAAATGGGGTAATTTGGGGAATAAGCCACCAATGTATTGTACCCAAGGACAGAAGATGAATTTCATTGGAAGCAAGAAAACCCAAGCTGTCACCTATCTGACTCAACCTCGAGTTGGTGAAGGAAGTAGTGTTGGGAAATGCTTTAACTGTGGCAACCCCGGTCATCTGGCTCGAGACTACAAGGCACCGATGTGTAGTATTCAGCAAAGTATAGTATGTTATAACTGTGGTGAACCTGGTCACATCAGCAAGTTCTGCATTGCTCCTAAGTAGGTGACTTATTGTCAACAGGGTCAGACTCGCTTAAATGCTGTTATTCCTGATGCCGCTGGATATGATGAGACTGTGTATGAAGAAGGGAATTATGGAGAAGCTCAACCTGATCAGCAAGCAGTGGAAGGTACATTAACTCTGTTTAACTCCCATGTTAAAGTTTTATTTGATACGGGTGCTGCACTTTCATTCATATCTGCTAAGACTATTCAGAGATTGGGTATCCTACCTCATCGTTTAGAGAGAGCCTTAAAGGCTACCTCACCACTAGGAGCCACAGTCAACTTAGAACATGTGTGCAAGGATTGTCCCTTACAGCTAGGAGACCGTGAAATCCCTGCAAGGCTAATTGTCCTATCGATGAAGGAATTTGACATAATCCTAGGAATGGATTGGCTCTTTCAGAATCAAGCGAAGTTGAATTGTGTGAGGAAGAGAATTACATTCTCCAACAATGGGAATCAATCCTTTGATTTCCAATGTAACCATTTGGAAGACATGTTACTCACAAGGTGCTTAGCTAACATCGAAGTCGTCAGTACAGAGATGACAGTGTCATCTATACCTATAGTTAAGGACTTCAAGGAAGTATTCCAAGACATTTCTGGTTTACCGCCTGAAAGAAGTATAGAGTTCTGTATTGAGCTTATACTAGATACCGCTTCGATCACTAAGGTTCCCTACAGAATGGCCCCCGCCGAACTATTAGAATTGAAGCAACAAGTTCAAGAGATCGAGAATCTGGGTTTTGTACGTCCAAGTACATCACCTTGGGGAACACTAGTATTATTCGTGAAGAAGAAGGATGGGACGCTTCAACTGTGTATCGATTACAGAAAATTGAACCGCGTGACTATCAAGAATAAGCATCCGTTACCTCGGATCGACGATTTGTTTGATCAACTACAGGGAGTTACAATATTTTCCAAGATAGAACTATGGTCAGGATACCATCAATTAAGGGTACGAAAGGAAGATATACCTAAAACTGCTTTTAGAACCCGATATGGTCACTATGAATTTTTGGTGATGCAGTTTGGAATGACGAATGCCCCGATAGTGTTTATGGATCTGATGAACAGAGTGTTCAAGCCTTATGTAGATTAGTTTGTCATCGTCTTCATAGATGATGTTTTGATCTATTCTAAGTCAGCAGAAGATAACAAACAACAGCTATGGATTACGATGCAAACACTTAAGGACCACCAATTATATGCCAAGTTCAGTAAGTGTGAGGTCTGGTTGAAAGAAGTGAAATTTTTGGGACATAAGGTGTCATCTCAAGGGATTTCTGTGGATTCATCCAAGACAGATGCTGTGTCAAATTGGGTTAGACTGAGCAACCCTACTGAAGTTCGACGTTTCCTTGGACTCGCGGGCTATTACCAGAGATTTGTTGAAGGTTTCTCTAAGATAGCCGCACCATTGACTGGACTGACTAAGAAAGCTCAGAAGTTTGACTGGATAGAGAAGCATGAGCACGCCTTTCTTGAATTGAAAAAGAGACTCACCACTGCACCGGTACTAGCTATACCCAAGCCTGATGATAAGTTCACTATCTTCAGTGATGCGTCATATCAGGGATTGGGGTGTGTACTTATGTAAGATGGTAGAGTGATCGCCTATGGATCCAGACAGTTGAAGCTGAACGAGTTAAACTATCCCATTCATGATTTGGAGTTGGTAGCAATGGTATTTGCACTCAAGATTTGGAGACATAATCTCTACGGTGAGAAGTTTGATTTGTTCTCCGATCACAAAAGTCTGAAATATTTGTTCACACAGAAAGAGTTGAACATGAGGCAGCACAAATGGATAGAATTGATTAAAGATTACGACTTTATGTTAGAATACCACCCTGGTAAAGCTAATGTGGTTGATGATGCTTTGAGTTGGCAGGACCGTAGAACGATTGCCTCCTTAATGGTTAGAGAATGGCGAGCATTGGAGATGTTTGCGGAGTACGATGTGCAGAGTGCTGAGGAAGGAAAAGGACAACTTTTTGGATGTCTTATCCTACAACCTATTCTTATCGACTATATTATTGAAGCACATAAATAAGATAGAAAATTTTAGACATGGTTTGCGAAGATGTCAGAAAAGGATCCGATGGAATGGAAAGTGGAAAGTGATGGAGGGTACAGATGCAGGGACATATTATGTATGCCAGACTGTGGAGAACTAAGGAAGAACATTCTAGAACGCGCACATAAGTCTAGATTTATAGTTCATCTAGGACAAACAAAAATGTACAAGGATTTGAAGAGAAATTTCTAGTGGGAAGGTATGAAGAAGGACGTGGCCGAATTTGTATCCAAGTGTTTGATGTATCAATTGTTAGGAAGCTGCGTTCCCAGAATCCATTGACAGCGCGTATAAGTTGGTACTGCAAAAATTACGTGAAAACTACAATAACCCTATAAAGGCGGAACTAGGGTTACCTTAAATTGCTAAAACGGATTGTTGAAGTAGACGAATCGAGAACACAGGCTCGATAATAGCTCACGATCTTCTACTGTATTCCTTTGCTGCCAGAATATCGAACTGAGTGTGGGATCCTTCGAAATCCTTTATGTTTCCGCTCTCTCTTTTTATGCTCTCTTTTCTATTCCGAGTTATAATGCTCTTGATGGAAAAACGCAAACTAGGGAGAGAGCCAAAGCAGCATATACATAGGCTACAATAGGGACCATAAGAAGTCAATAAGGAATAGGCTTCCTTATGGAATTAAGAAACCCTAATTCGAACTGAATCAGATCCTATTTCCATCAATTATAATTCATACCACTAAAGAATTATAATTGCACTCCTACGCTTATCTCAAAAATGTATTTCGAGCACCATGTTATTAAATGCTTATTATCTCCCCATGCTAAAATTACATATATCCATTAACTAAATATAATTATTGACAATCATATTTAATTAATCTCTTAAAATTCCTTGAGATCCTCTGCTTAACTTATCTGATATGTCGGATACAAAATCCACCTGCAGGGTTTGACATAATCAAAACTTATAAGCTTTCTCAAGGGGATATCATCAATCCCAAAATTGAGACATGGATTCCATCATTAATTAATATCCACCACACAATTAATATTGTCACCCAATCCAAAGAGATATTGACCCATTTAAGGATCTCACCCTTTTAGGGATCAAAGTGTAAATATTAAATGTACGTGTTTATAAATTAACTTAGGATTTAGAGCATAAGCACTCTTAATAGTCATGAGGTATTAATTATCTTATAAGTCAGTATAAAGATAATTACCCCAAGTCGGTCCCGTTTAATACACAAAGTGTACCAGCATGGTGAGTTGAAACTAAACCATTTCTCATAGTCAAGACAAACCTACTACAACACCATGCTACAGTCCTATCGATGGTGTGCCCAATCCATCTAAGACTGTAAACCAAAATCTTACATTCTATAAGATTCGATGGTCTGATCTTCCGTGTGTAAGCCGAACTCCACACACCAAACCACCTACTATGTAGAATGAAAGACACACATGCATAATATTAAATAAACAATATAATACAAATATTGCCCACACAGATTCTCATAAAAATGGATTAACTGATTTTATTAAATGAATAATAAATCAACTACATAAAGCATGGCTTTTTGTATATATCCCTAACATCAATAAGTCAAAGCCGAACATTAGAGACCCTTGGGATTGTTACAATCGCTACCTGTTCCAGGTTAGAAGTGGGAGCACATAACCATGTATTTTGTAGTGGGATTGCCTCGATCACAGCAGAATCATGATGTCATTTGGGTAATCATGAATCGATTGACTAAGTCGATTCACTTCATTGCTTACAGTATGACATACTCGGTAGAAGGATGAGTCGGATGTACATACAACAAGTTGTACGACTTCACGGTGCACCTGTGTCGATTGTGTCTGACCACAACACACGTTTTACTTTTAGATTTTGGGAAAGTCTGCAAGAAGCCATGAGAACCTCGTTAAAGATGAGTATTGCTTTTCACCGTCAAACAAATGGGCAAACTACGCGTGTCAATCAGATCATGGAGGATATGCTTAGTGCTTGTGTCATCAATTTTGAAGAATCTTGGAAGATGCACTTGTCTTTGGTTGAATTTGCCTATAATGATAGCTATCACACGAGTATCAGGATGGCTCCATTCGAAGCATTGTATGGACGACCATGTCGTTCTTCGTTGTGTTGGGCAGAGGTTGGATATACAGAATTATTGGGACCAGATTTGGTTAGAAAAACCAACGAGAAAATTTCTTTGGTCAAGGAAAGGATGAGGACCGCTCAGAGTAGGCATAAGAGTTATGCCGATCAACGGTGGAAGGATTTGGAATTCAATGTTAGAGATCATGTACTTCTTAAGGTTTCATAGACCAAGGAGTAGTATGCTTTGGTCTCAAGAGAGGGAAATTAGTCCCGCGTTTCATCGGACCATTCAAAATTTTGGATCGCGTTGGGAAAGTGGCCTCTCGACTTGCACTACCACTAAAGATGTCTGGGGTTCACAATGTATTCCATGTGAGTATGCTGAGAAAGTACATACGAGATCCCTCGCATGTGGTAAGTTTTGACAAAATTGAGACGAGTCATAAAGTTTCCTATAAGGAGAGGCCCGTAAAAGTTCTAGATCAAAGTATCAAAAAGATGAGGAATAAAGACATTCCATTGGTAAAGGTTCAGTGGAATCACCATGACAAGAATGAAGCCTCGTGGGAAGTTGAAGCTGAGATGAGGATGAAGTACCCGGAGTTATTTCAGGACTAGTTAGTCTTGATTTCGGGGGCGAAATCATGTTTAAGGGAGGAAGGATGTAACAACTTGCATTTTTATTTAATTTTAAATTTGCATTTCCATATTTAATCTATAGTCCCGGTGTTATCTTAATTTGCAATTCGCATGTTCTAAATCTTATTACTTGTTTTATTTCGTATCAAAATTTTTGTTGGGGTCAAACTACAAATTTTATAAATTTAGTGATATCTGTGATGTAATTTTTAATCTATATTTCAAAACGGTGGAAATACTTATTTTTGACCCAAACAGTATCTTTATAAAACTGGAGAATTATTTCTCACGTTAAAATAAATTTTCTGTAGTTTTGAGGCGATCACTGCGCCGCGAAAATACCAGTTTATATGCAAAATTATTCGCACCGCATTGATCTCCCACAAATTGGGAATCTCCCCCAATAATGAGGTGGCACTTGCTTTAATCTCATTAATACAACCAATCATTGCTAGGCTTGTTTGGCAATGCATTTTGTGAGTGTTATATTTTAATACCATAAGTTGTTTTCCCAAACAATGTACGTAATTCCTAGACAACTAGCTTGTGCCATGTTTGGCAACCCAATTCATGTATGTGTTAAGTTATGCCTTATAGCTAATTTCCCAAACATTTCCTTCTTGACCCTTACTATCCCATCTCCACAGATTGCATAATCTGAGTACATGTATATCATAAACGTAATATATATGTATATCAGCATATTATGAATTTTATCAATTAGAAAAAATTAGATTTTGTGGAGTGAAGCTTAAGGAGCTTGGCCCCCAAGTTAAAAAATTCTATAGATACTCACATACACTCTCACACAACACACACTTCTGGGTTTTCAAAACTGAAACAGAGAGAGTTTTCACTAAGAGATTTTCAGAATTTAGAGAGAGAGAGAGAGAGAGAGAGAGAGAGAGAGAGAGAGAGAGAGAGAGAGAGGACTTCATCTCTATAGCTTACAAGCTTCATATTGGGTTTCTTGTATTACTACTATTTCTTAACAAACTACTTCTATTCTCTTTATCACAGTGAGTATTCTAAACTTACTCAGAATGTATTTCATATCTTGTTTACTATTTCTGTAACTTGATTTGAAAATCTCCATTGATGATTTTATATTTGAACTCCATAGCTTGAAATCATAATTTTTTTTAACCTTAATCAAAATTTGTTTTTAGAGATGAATATGAACGATTTAGTACATAGAAGCTTCGATTAAAGTATTAGAGCCTAATTTATTCGTATCGTGACGTATATTAAAAACAAAGTTTTGACGCCTCTCGGTATTTCGTAAAATCCGAGAGCTACATTTCTATTCATGTTAAATTGATTGTAGATTCGTAACCCTTACGGAAAAACGAAAAAACTCATATATTATATGCCACGTTTAAAGTTCGAATTGAAAAATGGGTCAATAGGACCCTTAAAACTAAAATCAGGGGAATTTCAGCGAAGAAGATGAAGTCTCTGCATGACTCGCGCGCGTGATCGCACGAGCGTCTCTTCATGAACTCGCGCGCGGGCTACGCGCAACCTGTGTAGATTTTGACAGTTGGAAAACTTTTATAAGAAAATCAAAAAAAGGGCATATCGCGCGAGCGACCTAGCTTTTTCTGGTTTTTGTCTGTTTTCTGCTAGGAAGAAATTTTAAGGACTTTTAAAGTACTGTTTGGGTTTTGTGATAAATGATAATTTCGTTTTTTATGCTTTGATTATAAAAGGATTGGTTAAGGACTGGTTTATCTTCGTACGTGCATTGTTTATCGTTTCCCAGTAATTTACGTTTCTATACAAGTCACATGTTATACATGTGAGTCAAGTTTACATGCATGATGAGTGATGGTTAGTGTGAAAAGATTACGTTGTTGAGATTATTATTTTGGACACCCCCTAGTAATTGTGTACTAAAGTGTGATGGTTTTGAGAACGCGGTTTAGAGTATCATTAAAATGCGACAGTGACAAAACTGGACATTCCGGCACCCATGGTAGTGCTAAAGTGTGTGACACCGAATTACAGAGGATACATACATCAACGAAAATATTGACGGTCACTTTTCGATGCCGAACGATGCGCCAAACGACGTTCAATCTTAAAGCAGAACATATATTCGGACTCTTGGGGGTGAGTCTAACCTGTTGGTACTAATTTTATTGAGTTCTGTGATAGTTTTTCTTTGACCCATTTTGGGGCTTAAGCTCACAACTTGTAATTTATGTATAGGGTTTGTACCTGGTTCTTAGTAGGGCTTTAATCTCCTAATTAGGAGCGAAACCCAAGAGGTGAGTGATGTTAATTTTGACATTTGGATGATTTTCATGTTGGGTTCAATTGTGATGCCAAAGCATGCCTAATTTGCTTAATTTAATTTATTTAGTTTATTATTGGGCAAAATTCATGTGGCTAAATTAGGCCCAATTTATTTGTGAAAGTAAGGTGTAATGATTAAATGAGCATGTTGAGTTGCCTATTTGGGTCAATGGAAATTGCTAGTTCTATACCACCATGAGGTAATCTTTGTGGTAACAACCACGGCCGCAAGAGGCCTATGGGACCGCACGTGTGAGGGCGTGGGTCTTGACTAATCACATGGGCTTGGGGAGTGGAGTCGCGGGCTAGCCGGTAGTGGTGGGAATGAACTAGTAATTGCTAAAAACTATAGTTCTTTGTAATATGTTGAATTGAGCGTGTTTATTATCCATGTTCATGATTGGCATTGCTCACAAGCATATAGCTTATATATTGTAGTGGTTATTGAATAACCATCGTAGGTGATCGCGGCGAGGAATCGGGGAAGTGAGCTAGGAAGTGGCTTGGCTGGCTTATGGGTTTTGGGAGAGTTGTAACATTGTTAATAGCTACTTGCCTTTTTAGTCCTAAACTTGTAATATAGTTGTAATCGGTTTTAATCTGGTTTACAGTGCGAGTCATACTTTGGTTGGTTTAAGACTTATGTAATATTTCTAGTTAAGCTTTAAACTTTAGTCGGGTTGTAACTTAACTCCTGTAATATATGGTTGGACTGTGTTAGTTGGGATTGTGTTTTATCGTAGTGTTGCTATGTCTAATGTTATTAGATTAGGACGTTTGAACTTGGAGATTTATTTAATGGGTTGGTTGTAAATGGTTATATTTAGTATTTTTCTTAAAGTATTTAAAAACTCTTGCTTGAACTTGGAAGCTCATGTTTGTGACTTTTGTATGACTTTGGATGGCTTTAAGCATTAGTGTTGATTTCAACTTGTGATTTTGTAATATTATATGAGAATTTACTAATTGTTAAAACATGTTTTTTTGGCTAATTGCAAAGACAGGGTTTTGTTTTGTTTTTTTTTTTTTTTTTAAATTGTTGAGCTTCTTTGGTTTAAGTTTATTTTAAACTTATCTTGGAACTTTAATCACTTGAGTTAAGCCTTGGTGGCGTGCCACGTGTCCTAGGATCATCTGGGTGGTTCCGGGGCATGACATTTAGTGGTATTAGAGCATTAGGCTTAGAGCCTTGGGTACGAGAGACGATGATTGAGAGTATGTGTAGATAATGAGCATGTATATGCATTTTATGAATGCATATGAATAATTGTTGCTATATTGTTATATAACATGTTGGCATAGCATGCAATATATTTATGTCAATTGACTGACAGGTAAGAAAATGGATCACAATCGGGAACGTTCACCTCATTCGAGGATGGACCACCTAGAAGATGTGGTAAGCAATTTTGTAAGTGCAGTAAGTGATCAGATGGGACGTGATAGACCTGCAAACCCATAACCACAAGCCGAACGGGGAGTTATTGAACAATTTTATAAAAGGAAACCAAGTCAGTTTGATGGAGGCCCAGATCCATCACAAGCCGACTATTGGGTAATGAATATGGAACGTATCTTTCGGGCGATGGAGTGTACAGATGGGGAGAAGATATTGTGTGCTACTGATACTTTGAAAGGTGAAGCCCAGAACTGGTGGATAAATGTGATTGAACAAGGGGCACCTGAGACTTGGAACAGATTTGTGAAAGTTTTCTATAAGCGGTACTTTCCAGCATCCGTTAAGACACAACAGATGGGGCGAGAGTTTGCAAACTTGCAACAAAGAGATATGACAGTAAATGAGTATGCAGCTAAGTACAATAGTTTACTTAGATTTGCACACCGAACAGTACCAAGAGAGGTGGATAGAGCACGAAAATTTGAAGAAGGCCTACGGGATAATATTAGAAGCCGAGTGGATACACACTAACTTCGAAAAGTGGCTGATGTACAAGATGATGCTTTGATAGCAGAAAGAGATATTGACAAGTATAAACAGAGCCAACAAAATAAGCGGCCAACTGAGGGAAAAGGCAAAGGACAAGGTTTATTTAAGAAGCCATTCTTGCGAGGTTCTGGTTCTAGCTCAAAGTGGAAGTTCCTTATCTGGGTAGAGTCGCCCATTATGTCCAATGTGCAATCGTCTGCATTGGAGAGTATGCCACTTGACACTAGTATGCAATATTTGCAGGCAAAAGGGCCATATAGCGAGGAATTTCCCACAATCTCGAACTCAGAGTACAGGGAGCATAAATCCAGACATGAGAGGAAAATGCTTCGAATGTGGATAGCCTGGACATCAAGCATAAGATTGCCTAACAAGACAACAGCAAGGGACAGGTTCTGTGGCTTCAACTGGGGCAAAACCAGGATCAAGTGTGAACAAAGGGAAAGGGCTTGAGCAAAGACAAGGAAGGTATTTCCGTCTAACACTGGGGGATGCCGCAGCTACTGATTTCATGGTATTAGGTACATTACTGATTTGCTCACACCCGATGTATGTTTTAATAGATTCAGGGTCAACATATTCTTTTGTTGCACATGAATTTGTTAAACACTTAGACAGCATGTCAGAACCTTTAGGGTTTGATTTGTCGATATCGTTACCCTTAAGTAAACCTATGGTGACTTCATCAATATTTAAAGCATGTAAAATCAGGGTAAATGATAGGGTTTTGACAGTAAATTTGATTCCATTGGTTGTTAATTATTTTGATGTAATTTTGGGTATGGACTAGTTATCCGCAAACCAAGCTACTATCGATTGTGAACAGAAAAGAGTTACTTTTCGACCAATGGGACAAGGGGAGTTTAGTTTTCAGGGAACCGGTATTGTAGCACCACCATATTTGGTTTCAGCCATACGGGCAGACAAGTTGTTGAAACAAGGTTTTCGGGGGTTCTTATGTTAAATATTTGACACACGGGTCACAGGGACTAGAGTAGAAGACATTTCAGTTGTACGAGAGTTCCCAGATGTCTTTCCTGAAGATCTACCTGATGTACTAGTTGAGCGAGAAATTAAATTTACTATTGAAGTAGCCTCGCGGTCTCAGCCAGTGTCAAAAACACCGTACAGAATGGTACTGGTGGAGTTGAAAGAACTGAAGATTCAGTTGCAAGATCTTCTAGATAATGGATTCATTCGACCTAGTGTATCGCCATGGGGTGAACCAGTTTTGTTTGTTAAAAGAAAGACGGGACTTTGAGGATGTGTATTGATCATCGAGAACTCAACAAGTTTACTATCAAGAACAAATGTCTGTTGCCTAGAATTGATGACTTGTTTGATCAACTTCAAGGAGCCCAAGTATTTTCTAAGATTAATCTGCAATCGGGTTACCATCAATTAAAAGTCAAGGAAGAGGATGTAGAGAAGACATCATTCAGGACCCGTTATGGTCATTATGAATTTCTTGTCATGCCTTTTGGAGTTACGAACGCACCGGTGGCATTTATGGATTTGATGAATCGAGTATTCAAAGACTATCTAGATGAGTTTGTAATTGTCTTGATAAATGATATCTTAATATATTCCAAGAGTGTGAAGATCTTGAGAGGCATCTATGATTGGTCCTACAGCGACTCCGTGAAAAGAAGTTGTTCGGAAAGTTAAAGAAATGTGAATTTTGGTTAACTGAGATAGCATTTTTGGGACACGTGATATCAAAAGAGGGTGTATCAGTGGATCCGCAAAAGATTGAAGCTGTGGCTAATTGGAAGTCGCCAACAAGTGTACGAGAAGTACAAAGCTTCTTGGGATTAGCTGGATATTACCGAAGGTTTGTGGAAAATTTTTCAAGGATTGCAATGCCAATGACACAGCTTATGTAAAAAAATGTCCCTTTTGTTTGGAGTCCAGAGTGTGAGGAAAGCTTTATTGAATTGAAGACTCGTTTGATGACGGCACCTATATTGACTATTCCTTCGGGGAATGAGGGGTTTGTGATATACAATGATGCTTCCTATCGAGGTTTGGGTTGTGTTTTAATGCAAAATAGCAAGGTAATTGCCTATGCCTCACGACAATTAAGGACACACGAAGTAAACTATCCGACTCATGATCTTGAGTTAGCGGCGGTTATCTTTGCTTTGAAGATTTGGAGGCATTATCTCTACTGGGAAAAGTGTAAAATTTACACTAATCATAAAAGTCTAAAGTATTTGTTTACGCAGCGGGATGTGAATATGAGGCAGAGGAGATGGTTAGAGGTAATGAAAGATTATGACCTGACAATTCTGTATCATCCAGGGAAAGCTAATGTGGTGGCCGATGCGCTGAGTCGAAAGTCTACAACTAATTTGGCCTATGCTTTGACTTCACAAGAAAAGTTAATTCGGGAAATGGAATAGTTAAAGTTAGAGGTAATTCCAAAAACTAGAGGTGCTTTAATGTCAGTTGTTATTGCACAACCGTCCCTTATTGATGAAATCCGAGCTAAACAGCTTCAAGATCCAACATTGAAGAAGATTCATGATGAAATACCTAAAGGTAAGCAGCCAGAATTTACTTTTGAGAATTATATGTTGAAATTTAAGAATCGGGTTTGTATACCCAATGTAAATGGCATCAAGGAAGTAATTTTGGAAGAGACGCGCAATACGAGATACTCAATCTATCCGGCTAGTACTAAGATGTACCGTGATTTGCGAGAAATCTATTAGTGGTCAGGAATGAAACGAGACGTAGCTAAGCACGTGGCAAAATATGTGGCTTGTCAGAGGGTAAAGGCAGAACACCCGAAACCAACGGGAAAATTGGAACCATTAGCTATACCAGAGTAAAAATGGGAAAATATCACAATAGACTTTGTGGGAGGTTTACCGAGGTCTAGGAAGTCAAATGACAGTGTATGGGTAATCGTTGATCGATTGACCAAGTCGGCACATTTTCTACCAATCAAGACCAATGATCCAAAGAAGTTAGCTGAATTATATGTTTATGAAATTGTGAGACTTCATGGAGTTCCAGTATCTATAGTCTATGATAGAGATATTGCATTTACATCAAGATTTTGGCAAGGAATGCAGAGAGCGATGGGTACAAGATTGAGTTTCAATACAACTTTTCATCCTCAAACCGATGGACAATCAGAACGTGTAATTTGGTCAGGATTGAAGATATGCTTCGACTTTGCGTTTTGGATTTTAAAGGTGATTGGGAAGAGCAATTGCCATTAGCTGAATTTGCTTATAATAATAGTTATCAATCCAGTATTGGGATGGCACCTTTTGAGGCTTTATATGGGCGTAAGTGTCGTTCTCCACTTTGTTGGACTGAGGTTGGTGAGAGAAGATTGATAGGGCCTGAAATTGTTCAGCAGACTACGGAGAAGATAAAGACAATACAACAACGGCTTCAAACAACCCAAAGTAGGTATAAAAGCTATACAGACTTGAAAAGAAGGCCGATGGAGTTTGAAGTTGGGGATTTTGTATTCTTGAAAGTATCACCTTCAAAGGGTATCACGAGATTTGGGAAACGTGGGAAGTTGAATCCAAGGTATGTTCGGCCATTTGAGATCATTGGCAGAGTTAGACCAGTAGCTTATTGGTTGGAGTTGCCATCAGAATTGGCTAATGTACACAATGTATTCCATATATCAATAATAAGAAGATGTGTGTCGGATTCGAAGAAAGTGATTATTCCAGAGCCGTTGGAAGTCAGGGAATACTTGACTTATATCGAGCAGCCAGTCAAGATTCTTGACAGAAAAGAGCAGGTTTTGCGAACGAAGACTATTTCTTTAGTCATGGTGTTGTGACGAAATAATTCTGCTGAGGAAGCCACGTGGGGAAGAGAAGATGAATTGAAAGAGAAGTATCCATTCTTGTTCGAAACTTGAGGTACTACGAGTTTGGGGACAAACTCCTTTTTAAGGAGGGCAGAGATGTAATACCCGCTCCCGCGGTTTATCTTTAATGTTGCTTTAGCATGCATAATCATGAGTTAATGATAATTATAGTGTTATGTGGCGCATATTGGAAGTGGGTTTAACTCACTAAGTTATTTTTGGGTGTCCAATTGGGAACCCAAATTTGGCCAGTATGGCAATCCCAAGTTGGGAAATGTGTTGATGGGTCCCACTTGAGATGGGACAGTAATATGTGGAACACCCTATGTGCCTAAATGTTTATTAAGGCTTAAATGATTTATTATTTGATTGTTAATAATATCATGTTATTAGGTAGTGACCACTTTTGGGGTCAATTAGGGGTACCTTTGTGAGCACGAATTGAACACGTTTCATAATTAGTAGGCTAATTAGCAACTTCATATAATTATATGGGACCACTTATGGGACCCATGCGAGACATAGATAAACACTCATTTAGGTTTGAGATAGTTTTAGTATAGTTTTATAATTAGTGGGGGCGTTATTGCAAAACTACCAAACTAGTGGGGGTTTTATAATAAAAATAGGAACTTATATATATAGGACACCTAGGAGATGACTAATCTCCATTTTGCATCATTTTAAGTACGTCTAGTGGAGAATTACAGAGGATACATACATCGACAAAAATATTGACGGTGACTTTTCGATGCCGAACGACGCGCCAAACGACGTTCAATCTTAAAGCAGAACATATATTCGGACTCTTGGGGGTGAGTCTAACCTGTTGGTACTAATTTTATTGAGTTCTGGGTTAGTTTTTCTGTGACCCATTTTGGGGTTTAAGCTCACAACTTGTAATTTATGTATAAGGTTTGTACCTGGTTATTAGTAGGGCTTTAATCTCACAATTAGGAGCGAAACCCAAGAGGCGAGTGATGTTAATTTTGACATTTGGATGATTTTCATGTTGGGTTCAATTGTGATGCCAAAGCATGCCTAATTTGCTTAATTTAATTTATTTAGTTTATTATTGGGCAAAATTCATGTGGCTAAATTAGGCCCAATTTATTTGTGAAAGTAAGGTATAATGATTAAATGAGCATGTTGAGTTGCCTATTTGGGTCAATGGAAATTGCTAGTTCTATACCACCATGAGGTAATCTTTGTGGTAACAACCACGGCCGCAAGAGGCCTATGGGACCGCACGTGTGAGGGCGTGGGTCTTGACTAATCACATGGGCTTGGGGAGTGGAGTCGCGGGCTAGCCGGTAGTGGTGGGAATGAACTAGTAATTGCCAGAAACTATAGTTCTTTGTAGTATGTTGAATTGAGCGTGTTTATTATCCATGTTCATGATTGGCATTGCTCACAAGCATATAGCTTATCTATTGTAGTGGTTATTGAATAACCATCGTAGGTGATCGCGGCGAGGAATCGGGGAAGTGAGCTAGGAAGTGGCTTGGCTGGCTTATGGGTTTTGGGAGAGTTGTAACATTGTTAATAGCTACTTGCCTTTTTAGTCCTAAACTTGTAATATAGTTGTAATCGGTTTTAATCTGGTTTACAGTGCGAGTCATACTTTGGTTGGTTTAAGACTTATGTAATATTTCTAGTTAAGCTTTAAACTTTAGTCGGGTTGTAACTTAACTCCTGTAATATATGGTTGGACTGTGTTAGTTGGGATTGTGTTTTATCGTAGTGTTGCTATGTCTAATGTTATTAGATTAGGACGTTTGAACTTGGAGATTTATTTAATGGGTTGGTTGTAAATGGTTATATTTAGTATTTTTCTTAAAGTATTTAAAAACTCTTGCTTGAACTTGGAAGCTCATGTTTGTGACTTTTGTATGACTTTGGATGGCTTTAAGCATTAGTGTTGATTTCAACTTGTGATTTTGTAATATTATATGAGAATTTACTAATTGTTAAAACATGTTTTTTTGGCTAATTGCAAAGACAGGGTTTTGTTTTGTTTTTTTTTTTTTTAAATTGTTGAGCTTCTTTGGTTTAAGTTTATTTTAAACTTATCTTGGAACTTTAATCACTTGAGTTAAGCCTTGGTGGCGTGCCACGTGTCCTAGGATCATCTGGGTGGTTCCGGGGCATGACATTTAGTGGTATTAGAGCATTAGGCTTAGAGCCTTGGGTACGAGAGACGATGATTGAGAGTACGTGTAGATACTGAGCATGTATATGCATTTTATGAATGCATATGAATAATTGTTGCTATATTGTTATATAACATGTTGGCATAGCATGCAATATATTTATGTCAATTGACTGACAGGTAAGAAAATGGATCACAATCGGGAACGTTCACCTCATTCGAGGATGGACCACCTAGAAGATGTGGTAAGCAATTTTGTAAGTGCAGTAAGTGATCAGATGGGACGTGATAGACCTGCAAACCCATAACCACAAGCCGAACGGGGAGTTATTGAACAATTTTATAAAAGGAAACCAAGTCAGTTTGATGGAGGCCCAGATCCATCACAAGCCGACTATTGGGTAATGAATATGGAACGTATCTTTCGGGCGATGGAGTGTACAGATGGGGAGAAGATATTGTGTGCTACTGATACTTTGAAAGGTGAAGCCCAGAACTGGTGGATAAATGTGATTGGACAAGGGGCACCTGAGACTTGGAACAGATTTGTGAAAGTTTTCTATAAGCGGTACTTTCCAGCATCCGTTAAGACACAACAGATGGGGCGAGAGTTTGCAAACTTGCAACAAAGAGATATGACAGTAAATGAGTATGCAGCTAAGTACAATAGTTTACTTAGATTTGCACACCGAACAGTACCAAGAGAGGTGGATAGAGCACGAAAATTTGAAGAAGGCCTACGGGATAATATTAGAAGCCGAGTGGATACACACTAACTTCAAAAAGTGGCTGATGTACAAGATGATGCTTTGATAGCAGAAAGAGATATTGACAAGTATAAACAGAGCCAACAAAATAAGCGGCCAACTGAGGGAAAAGGCAAAGGACAAGGTTTATTTAAGAAGCCATTCTTGCGAGGTTCTGGTTCTAGCTCAAAGTGGAAGTTCCTTATCTGGGTAGAGTCGCCCATTATGTCCAATGTGCAATCGTCTACATTGGAGAGTATGCCACTTGACACTAGTATGCAATATTTGCAGGCAAAAGGGCCATATAGCGAGGAATTGCCCACAATCTCGAACTCAGAGTACAGGGAGCATAAATCCAGACATGAGAGGAAAATGCTTCGAATGTGGATAGCCTGGACATCAAGCATAAGATTGCCTAACAAGACAACAGCAAGGGACAGGTTCTGTGGCTTCAACTGGGGCAAAACCAGGATCAAGTGTGAACAAAGGGAAAGGGCTTGAGCAAAGACAAGGAAGGTATTTCCGTCTAACACTGGGGGATGCCGCAGCTACTGATTTCATGGTATTAGGTACATTACTGATTTGCTCACACCCGATGTATGTTTTAATAGATTCAGGGTCAACATATTCTTTTGTTGCACATGAATTTGTTAAACACTTAGACAACATGTCAGAACCTTTAGGGTTTGATTTGTCGATATTGTTACCCTTAAGTAAACCTATGGTGACTTCATCAATATTTAAAGCATGTAAAATCAGGGTAAATGATAGGGTTTTGACAGTAAATTTGATTCCATTGGTTGTTAATTATTTTGATGTAATTTTGGGTACGGACTAGTTATCCGCAAACCAAGCTACTATCGATTGTGAACAGAAAAGAGTTACTTTTCGACCAATGGGACAAGGGGAGTTTAGTTTTCAGGGAACCGGTATTGTAGCACCACCATATTTGGTTTCAGCCATATGGGCAGACAAGTTGTTGAAACAAGGTTTTCGGGGGTTCTTATGTTAAATATTTGATGGAGAATTACAGAGGATACATACATCGACGAAAATATTGACGGTGCCTTTTCGACGCCGAACGACACGTCAAACGACGTTCAATCTTAAAGCAGAACATATATTCGGAATCTTGGGGGTGAGTCTAACCTGTTGGTACTAATTTTATTGAGTTCTGCGTTAGTTTTTCTGTGACCCATTTTGGGGTTTAAGCTCACAACTTGTAATTTATGTATAAGGTTTGTACCTGGTTATTAGTAGGGCTTTAATATCACAATTAGGAGCGAAACCCAAGAGGTGAGTGATGTTAATTTTGACATTTGGATGATTTTCATGTTGGGTTCAATTGTGATGCCAAAGCATGCCTAATTTGCTTAATTTAATTTATTTAGTTTATTATTGGGCAAAATTCATGCGGCTAAATTAGGCCCAATTTATTTGTGAAAGTAAGGTATAATGATTAAATGAGCATGTTGAGTTGCCTATTTGGGTCAATGGAAATTGCTAGTTCTATACCACCATGAGGTAATCTTTGTGGTAACAACCACGGCCGCAAGAGGCCTATGGGACCGCACATGTGAGGCCGTGGTTCATGACTAGTCACATGGGCTTGGGGAGTGGAGCCGCGGGTTAGCCGGTAGTGGTGGGAATGAACTAGTAATTGCCAGAAACTATAGTTCTTTGTAGTATGTTGAATTGAGCGTGTTTATTATCCATGTTCATGATTGGCATTGCTCACAAGCATATAGCTTATATATTGTAGTGGTTATTGAATAACCATCGTAGGTGATCGCGGCGAGGAATCGGGGAAGTGAGCTAGGAAGTGGCTTGGCTGGCTTATGGGTTTTGGGAGAGTTGTAACATTGTTAATAGCTACTTGCCTTTTTAGTCCTAAACTTGTAATATAGTTGTAATCGGTTTTAATCTGGTTTACAGTGCGAGTCATACTTTGGTTGGTTTAAGACTTATGTAATATTTCTAGTTAAGCTTTAAACTTTAGTCGGGTTGTAACTTAACTCCTGTAATATATGGTTGGATTGTGTTAGTTGGGATTGTGTTTTATCGTAGTGTTGCTATGTCTAATGTTATTAGATTAGGACGTTTGAACTTGGAGATTTATTTAATGGGTTGGTTGTAAATGGTTATATTTAGTATTTTTCTTAAAGTATTTAAAAACTCTTGCTTGAACTTGGAAGCTCATGTTTGTGACTTTTGTATGACTTTGGATGACTTTAAGCATTAGTGTTGATTTCAACTTGTGATTTGGTAATGTTATATGAGAATTTACTAATTGTTAAAACATGTTTTTCTGGCTAATTGCAAAGACAGGGCTTTGTTTTTTTTTTTTTAAATTGTTGAGCTTCGTTGGTTTAAGTTTATTTTAAACTTATTTTGGAACTTTAATCACTTGAGTTAAGCCTTGGTGGCGTGCCACGTGTCCTAGGATCATTTGGGTGGTTCCGGGGCGTGACAGTATGTTTTACATTCAAGGTTATATTTTTAATACTCACCAGCTTCGTAAAGTTGACGGCATTGATATGCCCTGGACATCCGTGTTTAGGCTTTTCAGGTTATGATCGAGCTGAACATTACGACTATGCTAATTGAGAATGGCTGCCTATGAAGAGAAATAATTATTTTTATACCGTCTTAGTTGATAAACTGAATTTGTAATAAGGATGACTGTAATAGATATTATTTTATTTCAAGGCGGTTTGTGCCTTTAGGTGATCACGTACTGTAATAATTATTAAATGAGGAAAATTTTATACGCCTTAATTTCTCTACTCTTTATATCATTACTGTTCGACGTTTGGAACGTAATCGATCCTTCAAACTGTCGCGACCTACGAATCCATAAAGGAAATTAAATGCTTTTCACATTTATGCTACGTTGGGGCGTGACAATTTTATTGGAATCTTATTACCTAAAGTGAACCATGTCTTTTAAATTTTCATAATTATATTATTGTAATTGTCATCCGTGCACTGTTATCACTTGATTTGTGGATTGGATTAAGGCCGAGACCTGTTGAACAATGTAAGATTAAGATAGTCTGTATTGAGATGGTTGGGGCTAAGAAAGTCCTACAGTTAGTGTACTAATATGTTATTCCATTCGAGCAAGGCTGGTGGATAACATACACCTTTCCAGCGAGGTTGGGGTACTATAGCCATGTGATGAATGGGATTAAGATAGTCATGCAGGTACTGCGCTAATATATTATTCCATATCGAGCTGGGCTGGTGGATAGCATACACCTTTCGAGCTAGGCTAGGATGCTGTAGTACTCATGTGATTGTACATACCTTTCGAGTTGGGGTAAGGTGCTGTCATGGGCGAACCTACATTGACCCCAGGGGTGGCACAACATCCCCCCCCCCCCCCCAATTTTTTAAAATTGCAAAACTATATGTAGATAGCATGGAGTGGTTACATGATCCAAACTGTGTGGTGTATATAATTTAGAGCACTACTAAACCCACACAGTGAACCACACTCTTTTTTTTTACACATAACTTTAAATGCTAGTACCTTGTGCTATTTGAATTTTTTACACTTAGCATTTTCCTATAATTTAAGTGTGTGTCAATGATAGTTTGCAAAATAAGGAAGTTAAGTGCACTTTATTGGCAAAACACCAACAACACAAGTGAGTTTTAGCTTTGAGAGTGAGTGTGTGCCAAATTTCACTAGGAGCCCAGCTAAGGCCGCGTTTGGCCATGGGCAAGAGCTTGCTAGGAATGAGACCGGAGCTAAAATAATTTACAGCAACACTTCTTAATTAGTTTAATCACTTTTTTAATTCAGGTACATGATTGTGTATAATATACTTTTAAATCTCTGAAGTATTTTGCTTATCATCCCTATTTGTACTTTCTTTGAATTATTCTTTTATTATCTGGGGGCGGGGGTTTGTGACACATTGTAATAAAATACTTTAGAGAAAAAACTAAATATGCACACTAGAAATCCTCTCCACGTTTTCTCACAAGTTAAAGAATGCAAGTAAAATCTACACGAATTAATCATATGATTTTCCCCCTTTATTTATTATCTGCGAGTTAGATAATATGTTGATATATAACGTAATAGTAATTTTCTCTACTAATTATTTTTTGTCCATTAGGATATATAGAAATTTGGTGAAAAAATATCAATATTTGGCATGTAAATCCAGGGTGACTGGTTTATGTTATTAGGACAGAGAAATACCGACAATTCGAATATATACCTTTAGTGATTGTGTTTGAAAAATTTTGATATGTACATTACTTACATTTATGACATCTGAAATAACATTTTTACACAGTGTTCATGCTGGAAAGATTTTTTATTTTTTTTGGCCGACAAATAGGGTGACATGTATGGATTAGTGAAGTTAATTTCTGATACGTACGGATACATCCGCTAAAGAGAAACCGCCATGTGGCAGAAGGACCCGGGCTATCCGGGAAGAGATCTTGGGGCCCGTGCCCCGCATTAGACGCCACCGCTCGGGGAGATCAGCCGGCTCGGGCGTGATGTACGGCGGCTTTCCAGCATGGGCAGCTCGTGAAGAGCATTCCAGGCAGTTTCCTTATGAAACCCGGACTCTATCAAGGAAAGATGAGTAGTTTCCTAAACTACTTAGGAAACTCTCCTAAGATCATGCAAATCTAGTGCGATTAGATTAGGCTTCCTAATCCTAATAACTTACCATGTAAGGGTGGACTCTTGTATCTATAAAAGGGCCACCTACCCTGTAAAAAGGGGATCTGGAATCTATCTTCTCTAAGCGTATAAGCTCTATCAGAGAACTCATCACTTTGACGTATACACCCGGACGGTATTACTGGTAGTGCCATCCGTCTTTGTTGACTCACCAGGCCCGCCGGTGATCTGCTAGTAAGAAGCGCATAGACGCACACGTGGACGTAGGTCACCTCGTTAACGGGGCCGAACTACATACAAACCTCTTTCTATTCTATCTTCCCGCATAAATCTCGCTTACCAATTTTTGGCATCATCAGTTTGGCGCCGTCTGTGGGAACGACACAGTCTTCTCATCAACAAAAATCTTTGACTGATTGACATGCCGCCAAAGAAGGGTAAGAAGACCGACAACCCCGCCGACTCAGCCGGTCAGGAAAACCTGCAGATCGAGCCGCGGGCCACCTCCATGACTACCGAACAGGTCACGGCGGCATTGGAGCAGCTCCTAGAGGGCCAGCGTCGAGCACAACAGCAGATAGACGCGCTTATGGCCCAACATGAGAAGCGCCCCGCGTCAGAGAATCGACCTGAGAAAAGCGTTCCCGTCAGCCAGCCGGCTCGGGTGCGAGAGCATGCACGATCCGCTCTGGTGTCCCCACCAGACCGGGAACGTCCTGCAGATGGAGAGCGCAGCCAGACCACTAAGCTCTCTCAAAGGGTACCTTGGTACATCCCTCGCCGAGCGCGCCGGGCGGAGGACGCCAGAATCATCATTGATCGGCGGCGCGCAGCAAGGGCAGAAAAATCCGGACGGAAAATTCAGGAATCGGTCGACGATCCTCCCGTCCTTAGCCGAGGGGACGTTAGGCATAGGCTTACCCGAACCCACAGTCGGGTACTATCTCCGGGGTCGACGCACTTTGAGGAGGAGGCCTCATCGTCCGACCCCACCTACCGTTCAGACACGGATAGGAGAGCAGGGCGGAGTGACGTCAAAGCCCAGATCGAGGAACTGCAGCAGCAAATCGAGAGGCTAAACCGCAAGTCCGGTCACGACCTCACTGATACGGAGACGGAGTCGCCCTATACCGCTCGGGTGACCCAGTTCCCTATTCCGCGAAAGTTCAAACCCCCGCATCTCAGCTCATACGATGGCACGGGGAGTCCAGTAGACCACATCCGCACCTATAAGGCGTAGATGGCATTGGTCACCACGACAGACGAGTTGCTGTGCCTGGCCTTTCCCAGTACCCTAAAGGGATCAGCCGCCCAGTGGTTCCACGCATTGAAACCCCGAACGGTTGACAACTTCAAAGCCCTCGGCAAACTCTTTATTAGTCAGTTTGTCGGGATGCTCGACCGGTCACAGTCGGACACCCAGCTGTTGACCGTCAAACAGCGCAAAGGGGAATCCTTGAGGGAATATGTGGACCGTTTCAATCAGCAAAGGCTCCTGATCCACAACCTTAATGAAACGGCCGCCATCATGGCCTTCTATTCAGGGGTTCAACACACCAAAGTCGCCACGTCGTTTCATCGCGATCGACCGGCGACCCTGGTGGAACTCTCAGAGAGGGTCGGGAAGTACATAGATACCGAGGAGTTCCTAAAGGCGAAGCACGCTGGCCAAACGGAGGACGAATACCCCAAGGCCAAACGCAAGCGCGAAGGGTTCGAGAAGATTTCGGGAAAGAAGCCGAAGCAGGATCAAAGAGATGCAAGGGATCAGCCCCAGACTAATTTCACGCCTCTTTCCCGCCCGATCCATGAGGTCATGGCTGCCGTCGAGGCGCAGAGGCTGCTTCCGCAGCCAGCTGAACTCAGGGCCCCGCCCGGTAAGAGGAACCAGGATAAGTTTTGCCGCTACCACAGGGATCACGGCCACGAAATGGAAGATTGCTTCAAATTGAAGATAGCAATCGAGAAGCTGATTGAGCAGGGACACCTCGCCGAGTTCGTCACAGAAGGACGGCCTCGGCAGGATGTCCGGGCTCCTAACCAGTTGCCGCCACCGCCACTCGGTCACATCCATGTTATTTTTGGAGGAACATCAGGCGGAGGTGACTCACAGTCAGCGCGGAAAAGACATGCCCGAGCCTCCCGAATGGAGGTCGGGCAAGTCCAATCCACCGGCTTTCCCCAGCCGATGTTCTCACATTCACGTCTGACGACCTGCAGGGGATCCATAGCCCTCATGATGACCCGTTAGTGGTAACGCTTTCTATAGCCAATTATATGGTCCAGAGGGTGTTGATAGACACCGGCAGCTCGTCAGACATCATGTTCACATCGGCGTTTGACCAGCTCGTAATCTCCAGGGATAGGCTCCGGCCGGTCACTACTCCCCTTTTCGGATTCAACGGCTCCAGTACACAACCGCTCGGAACCATCGAGCTTCCGGTTCTCATGGGGACATATCCTCAGCAGGCCTCTGTGCTCGCCAATTTTGTCATCATAGAGGCCCCGTCAGCATACAACGTCATCCTTGGCAGGCCAACTCTCAATAGGGCCAGGGCAGTTGTCTCCACATACAGCCTAACAGTGAAGTTCCCAACTCCGCAGAGGCCTGGAGCCTTGCGTGGGGATCAGGGCACCGCTCGCAGTTGTTACGTCAGCTCATTACGCCGGGGGGCAATAACAGAAACGTTAAACGTCCAAGAGATGGACCCCCGGGACCAGAGCGACGTGATAGGACCAATGAAAGAACTGGAGCAGATTATGCTGAACCCAGATCGCCCCGACCACACAGTCAGCATAGGGACCTTACTAGAGCCGGCCTTGAAGGAAGAGTTGACCCAGTTCCTGAGGCGAGAACAAGATGTTTTCGCTTGGAGTCACGAGGACATGCCTGGGATTGACCCCCGGGTAATGTCCTATCATCTCAATGTTAGCCCGGATTGTCGCCCGGTTAAGCAGAAAAGGAGGGGCATGGCCCCTGAGAGACAAAAGGCAGTCGGGGAAGAAGTCGAGAAACTCATGAAGGCGAAGTCCATCCGAGAAGTCCACTATCCCGACTGGCTAGCCAATGTCGTCCTGGTCAAGAAAAGCAACGGGAAGTGGAGAATGTGTGTGGACTTCACTGACCTCAACAAGGCCTGCCCCAAGGACTGCTATCCGCTGCCCAGGATAGATCTTCTTGTTGACTCAACAGCAGGCCACTCACTCCTTTCATTCATGGACGCTTACTCGGGGTATAATTAGATCAGCATGTACCCCGGGGATGAAGAGAAGACAGCGCTCATCACCGACCAGGGTACGTATTGTTACAAGGTCATGCCGTTCGGCCTCAAGAATGCTGGGGCAACCTACCAGCGCCTGGTCAATTTCATGTTCAAAGACCTCATCGGGAAATCCATGGAAGTATATGTGGACGATCTCCTGGTCAAGAGCCGGGACGAGTCCGATCACCTTGAGAATCTAGCCGGGGCCTTCAGTATTTTGAGAAAGTTCAAGATGAGGTTGAACTCGGCCAAATGCACCTTCGGCGTCTCGTCCGGGAAGTTCCTCGGTCATCTAGTCAACAGATGGGGAATCGAAGCAAACCCCGAGAAAATCAGAGCTGTCATCAACATGCGGTCACCCAAATCAACGAAGGAAGTTCAAAGCTTAGCCGTATGGGTGGCCGCACTAAACAGATTCGTATCCCGAGCTACCGCCCAGTGCTTGCCATTCTTCAAGATCCTCCGCAAAGCGTTTCAATGGTCAGAAGAGTGTGAAGAGGCATTCTAGGAACTCAAGAAATATCTGGCCTCTCCCCCTCTACTATCAACACCCACACCCGGAGAGGAATTGTTCCTGTACTTGGCGGTGTCGCCGTCGGCTGTTAGCTCGACACTTGTTCGGGAGGAGCACGGGATACAGTTCCCAGTGTATTACACCAGCCGGGCATTGCAGGGCGCGGAAAGTCGATACTCCCGCATCGAGAAACTGGCCTTCGCCCTCATTACCTCAGCCCGAAGGCTCCGCCCATACTTCCAGGCCCATGTCATTATAGTCCTGACCGACCAGCCTCTCCGCAGAATTCTCTCTCGGCCAGATACATCTGGGAGGCTCGTCAAGTGGGCTTTGGAACTGGAAGAGTTCGAAGTAATCTACCGACCCCGGACATCAATCAAGGGCCAAGCTGTAGCGGACTTTCTGGTTGAGTTTACATACCCCAAAGACCCAATCGAAGAGTCCGAGCCTCCGGCCTTACCGTCCGGATTAAACTCCGATATCCCGACCTGGGTACTGCACGTGGATGGTTCCTCCAATCAGCAGGGTAGTGGAGCTGGAGTTATCTTGACTACCCCGGATGGTATCCAGCTTGAATATGCTCTAAGGTTTGGGTTTTGTGCTTCCAACAACGAGGCCGAGTACGAAGCCCTCTTGGTCGGGTTACAGTTGGCCATCTCGATGAGTGCGCAGCAGGTCCAGGGCTACAGTGACTCCCAGCTTGTGGTCAACCAAGTAAATCAAGAATATGAGGCACAGGAAGACAACATGGTAGCCTACTTGGCCCTTGTCCAAGCGGCTTCCAAGAAGCTCCAAGGGTTTTCCATCACCCAAATACCAAGAGAAGAGAATACCAGAGCGGACCGGCTTGCTCGCCTCGCCTCGCCTTGTCCTCTGAGTCAGACTTGCCTGGGATAAGGATACAGTTCCTACCGGAGCCAAGTGTGATCAGCTCAGAGGGCATGGAAGTCGACCCGGTCACCCTGGGACCTAGTTGGATAGACCCGCTTGTGACATTCTTAACGACAGGAACGTTACCAGACGACAGGGAAGAGGCACACCGGGTCAAGTACCGGGCAGTGCGATATCACCTTCTCGACGACATTCTCTATAAAAGGGGATTCACTATCCCGTACCTCCGCTGCGTTCATCCTGCGCAAGTTTAAGCGATACTGTTCGAAATCCATGAAGGTGTGTGTGGGAACCACATCGGAGGTCGGGCGCTTTCCAGAAAGGCCCTGCTATAAGGTTACTATTGGCCAACCATGGCCCGAGATTCACAGGAGTATGTTCGAAGGTGTGACAAGTGCCAGCGGCATTCTCCAACGATCAACCGACTGGGAGAACTCCAAATACCGGTCCATAGTCCCTGGCTGTTTGCCCAGTGGGGAATTGACATCGTTGGTTCCTTACCGACAGGAAAAGGGCAAGTTATGTTTGCTGTGATAGCTGTTGACTACTTCACCAAATGGGCGGAGGCCGAACCCTTGGCAACGATAACAGAGCAGAAAATGGAAGGCTTTGTGGAAAGAAATATCCTCAGCAGGTTCGGTATCCCGCGAGTCCTAATCAGCGATAATGGAAGGCAATTTGACACACCCATCTTCAGGCAGTTCTGCTCGGGTTATGGGATACTAAATCATTACTCTTCCCCCGAGCATCCACAAGCTAATGGTCAGGCCGAGGTAACCAACCGCACAATTTTGCAGTCGATTAAGACAAGGCTAGAAGGCGCCAAAGCCCTGTGGGCTGAAGAGCTACCGACCCTCCTGTGGGCCTACCGTACTACACCTCGAGCGGCTACAGGCGAAACCCCATTTTCCTTGACTTATGGTTTTGAGGCAGTAGTCCCCACAGAGCTCGGGCTGCCCACATACCGGGTGGCTACCTTCAATGACCCAGACAATGGGGAAGCCCTCAGGACAGAGCTGGACTTGGTGGAAGAGAAAAGAGACCAGGCCTATATGAAGGTAGCAGCTTACAAGCAAAGAGTCTCGCGGTATTACAATAGCAAGGTGAAGCACCGTAGCTTTCAGGTTGGGGACCTCGTCCTCAAGGCGGTCAACCAGTCAACCCGAATCCCAAGCCACGGCAAACTGGGGGCAAACTGGGAAGGCCCTTATAAAGTGACTCGAATTAACCGACCGGGAACCTACTGGTTACAGAGTATGGACGGGCATGATCTCACTCATCCTTGGAATATGCAACACCTCCGCAAGTACTATCAGTAGCATCGGACCATAGGAATTTAGTATTATAGGCAAAATTCTTTCTTGTAGCTCCGATTGCACAGTCGATGTAGTTTATTATCTTTTAAATAAAATTACATGGTTTTACTTCAAAAATTTATTCCTGTCAGTACACCGTGCAGTGCACAAAAGACTTCGGACCTAACCCCGAGGCACAAAAAGACCTTGGGCCTAACCACCAGGCAAAAAGACCTCGGGTCTAACCCCGAGGCAACTAAGACCTCGGGCTCAACCCCAAGGTAGAAAAGACCTCGGGCTCCGAACCCAGGCATAAAAGGACCCTCCAACCACCCAAGTTCCAGGTCGGTTTCCTATGGCCACTCCCCAACACGCCTTCGCCTTAACAGGACGTCTAGGGCAAGGGGATTGTCGACCTAAACAGGAAATTACTTCAAGCTTCGCTTAGGCCCAGCCAACGATGGGGCCAAACCCCTAAGTGGCCGACGATGGCGAGCTTCAAATGCCCCTGCGACCACCCATGTCCAAAGTCGGTTCCCTACGGTCGCCGTCTCCCGTACTCCCGCCTTAGCAAAATGCTTGGGGGGCAGGGAAACATTAGGCCAAAATAGGGAATCACACCGGTCACTACAAGAGCTTGAGATATCCTCCTAAGCGCTTACAGTGATCAGAGATATATCACGGGTCGTAAAACAGGATACGCCTATGATACGCCAGGACAACCCGGACGGTAATACAGGGTACTCCTATAATACACCAGACGGTCCCAGATACTAGGTAGGGCTAGTCCCTACAGCGCTCTGAGAAATTACCTTTTAAAAAGGTTAATAAGACTAGGCGTTCTGTTGGTTACGGTCCTGAAGCATTTGCTAAGGCAGGTGTTAGGTCGGCCAAAACCGAGCGGATACTAGCAACTATAAACAGGCATAGTACAAAAAAAGAAGAAGACAGTTAATGAGAAGGAAGTTTGACCTCAGGGGCCTTTTTATTAATGCAAAACTGTACAAAGCCTAGGGGGCAGTTGTAGTAGCTCCCCAAAATAAAAAAAAAACTACAAGCAACGACATAAAAAAACAACAAGGCAGGACTGGAGATTTAGTCTTCCACATTGACCACATCTTCGGTCTCCCCAGTCTGCTCCCTTGGTGCGACAAGTCCTCCGGTCCCCAAATCTCCGCCCGGGACGAGCTCATCGGCCTCAGCAATGGCTGCAGGATCTTCACCGGCTGCAGGAGCTCCACCGGCTGCAGGATCTTTGCTGACATCCCAGTAATCCGAGTCAATCCCCTCATAGGCCGAAAGGACCCATTCGGGGTGATCTCGGGCTACTCGTCGCTTCAGATCATCATAACCTTGGAAGAAGCCATCGTCAAACGTACCCTCCAGGTCCCTTGCAGCGGGCGTCTCGGCCGCCGCTTTCGCCCGGGCCTCAGTAGCCGCTGTGAGGGCCCGGGAAACCTCCAAATCAGCCAGAGCAGCAGCCAGATCCGCCTGAGCAGTACCCAAACTCAAGGCCAGCGACTTTGTCTTGCTCTTCTCTGCGGCCAAGGCGGCTTTCGCTACCTGCAATTCTTCCCGCTCCTTCGAGAGGGCGGATTCAGCGACGCCAACCCTCCCGGCCAGAGAAGACAGGAGGGACTCGGACCCCGCGGCCATACAGTAAACCTGCGACGAGAGGATGAAGATCGGTTAGGCAAGTAAAAACGGAGCGGGTCAATATTTAAAGGGAGAAAGAACACTTACCAGATGGGAGAGGCTATATAGCCACCCTTGGAAGTCCTGGGGAGACAGCCCGGCCCATGCTTCCACCTGGCTCGGGATAAGGACAGACTTTAGCCTCTCCCGGACCTCGCCAGGCCCGCCCAGGGGCAGACCGGATGGAATATCAGCCCGAGGTGCGGGCTCCTCAACATGTAACATTTGGGGAGCCGATGTCCCCACAGGGTCTAGACGGTTGACTGTCCCATGACGAAGGCGTCTGAGCAGGCGCTCGCCAACCGGGACCTCGGTGGCTGGCCTTTTCCCCTGGGCGACCGCCATACGAGCGGCAGCAGCGGTGGCGGCAGTAGCCTGTAGTCACGCCCGTCCTAGAAAATCATTGGTTTAAAATGCATATCTGAGATTTCTGAGAATTATTAATGTTGATTAATAATTGGAATGGAGTTGACTGAGGGTCAACGGTGACTGTCAATCGAGGACTCGGGAAGTTGGTAATTCATGAGGAACTTGACATGATTAAATGACATTGATGTGGATTAAATGTTATTTGAATTATCCGGTATATGTGAATAGTGAATATACCTGTTTTGTGTACTTTTCTGATAGTTTGATCTTGTTAGAGATCAATTGGAACGAATTAGAGATAACCAATGTGATACGTTACATAAAAGGTAGGTTATCTAGAAATTCCACGAAAATAGTTTTCAGAACGAAATTACGGCGACAAACGGAACTCAGTCGAAAACTTTTGTAAATTATATTTTTCACTTGTAAAGGCATGAAATGAACGTGTGCGACGTTTCATGGGTTAATTTAGAGTTTTGGAAACTTGTGGGGAGGTAAACATTATTTCCGATAATTTTGTCTATATATAGCAAGCTCTAGATATTTTTTCATTTCAAAAGTTTCTCAAAACCTAAATCAAGAGGTGATTGGTGGCTTAGAGCTTCTTGACGCAAATCGACGGACTTCTGCCCGTTTGTTTTCAACCAAAATTCATATTTGAATTCCCCAAGGTAAGAGCTTCATTTTGATACCACTTAGGCCTTGTTTGGCATAGTTTTTATAAAAGTCCTAATGTTGGAAATTTGGGGAAAACGCGTATAAACTTGTAGGTTTTGCGTAGGATTGGAGATTTGACGTTTAATCGGGCTTCTAGTCGTTCCCTCAAAGTTATACGACGATAGCTCGAGGTATGAATTTCTAGCCTATGTTATATAGGTGAAATACATGTTTTAGATTTCGACAACGAAATTGTGATCCGGGCGAAATTCATGTGTTAATTGTAGGCCCGTTAATTATGCACGCGCTTAAATGTGAAAAGCATGTCTAATTTTACGCGAGCACGTATATGTGATTATATGAGCATGCTACGTGTCTATGTGGGTCAAAAGGGAGTTTGATACAAGTTCATGCCGGGGTACGCCTCTCGATGTTTGAGAGTTATAGTAGCGACGGCTACTTGCTTGGTTTGGGAACCGGCCCTGCCAGAGCAGTTGGGTGCAATGGTTGATAGACTCTGGGCTTGCCATTGGCATCGCGGTTGAGAGACTTTGGGCTTGCCGATATACCGGATGAATGCGTGTCTCTCTCCCTAGAGACTATTTGATGTGATTTAGATGTTTAAAGCATGATTTATCAGATATGCATATGTTAGAAATTGTGCACTCAGCATATAGCTGAGCAATGGAGACTTTACTCCATTGCAGGTATGAAGGAAGGCAAGAAGAAGCATGAGGAGTGAGACCGTGGGACGACGGGAATCATCCTTGCTTATATTTTATTTACATTACAAACGTTGTAATTTTGGGTAGTTCGGTTTATGTTTTTACTTTAGAACTTGGTATTGGAGTAGTAAGGTTGTAATGGGTTGTAAAACTTCTTTTGGTTATGTCTAAAATGTATCCGAACTCTTAAGTTCGTGTTTTGAATTCTTAACTTGTCAAAATTGAGTTTGGATGAATATGAGTAAAGATTTTGGTAATTGAACCAAACAAGCCTCAGCTTATTCCGTTTTTGTTTCTTTCTATGGATTAGTGGGGTGCGATTACGCTTTTGGAATCTTGTTATAACTTGTGAAGTTTGAAACTTTGTAAGTGTGTTTGGAAGGGTTGCAAAAGGGAAGGTTGTTTGATCCTTAGCAAATTCTGCAGCATTTGAGGAGGATTCTGCTAAAAGGTCATTCGACCGGTCGAAGGGGGTCGTTCGACCGGTCGAGATGCCCCCTGCCAGAATTCTTTTTCTATACCTTCTGGAAATTTTTGAAATGTTTTGATTGATTCTAAGGGTACCTTTGGGACCCCTTTCAACATAAAATCATTCGATTTGAATTATAATTACGTTTTCAATTTTACACGGATTTTACAAGTCGGAGTGTATCGTTTCCAAAAGTTTTAATTACTCAGGGTTATTTTAAAGTGATTTTCCGCTGCGTGTAGTTATTTAATGGTTGGATGAGCCTTGGTGGCGTGCCACGTGTCCTGTTTCCACGCGTAGTGGGATGGGTCGTGACATTTAGTGGTATCAGAGCTATAGGTAACAAAACTTTGGGAACGTTCGACGACGAGTGGAGTGTTGAGTGAATTGACACATATTCTAGAATGCATCCACATATTGTAGAGATGTTTGATGCATATGGTATGTTGTTATACATACATGATTATGTTATTGTTATTCATGCATAGTATTTATGCACTTGTGAATCGGTGGAATCATACGGGAGTAGAGCTGTATGACGATATGAGGTTTACTATGTGTCATAATAGGCCTTGTGTGGCGATACGAGGGAGAGATGATAACCTGGTAGCGGTGGACCGTTGAATTTCTAAATGAAAATGAAATGATTTTTGATCAAATTGGTGGATGTTTTCAACGGTAGTGACTAGTGTCCTTTGGGGGATTTAACCGAGAATGGAGTTTGAGTAGTGAGCTTCAGGAAGGATTTCCTTATAGTTCACATAGAGAATGGAAGTGATTGTTTGTATTCGAGTTTTGGGATTGAGATTAATTGATAAGAGTTCAGTCTCAGACATGGGTTAAACATCATGAAGCTAGAGAATAGAGGCGTACAGTTGGGTGTTATGACGGAAAGATAGTCCAGCAGCATGTATTGCTCGTGGATGGGGTAGGTGATGAATCTCTCACCTTATCTTACGGTGCAAACCTACAGTGTGATCGTACGGGTTATCTTACGGTTTTCTCTTACTGTGTATGACAGGTGGTTGAAGAATCTTTCAACTTATTGTACGGTATTGGGATGATTGGATGGTTGAGGAATCTCTCAACCTATCTTACGGTATGTATTGGGGGTTGAGGAATATCTCAACGGGTCTTAAGTATTGTGGTTGTTGGGGAATCTCTCAACTGAACCCAGTTTCGAGTGGTCGTGGGACCATAGCGGATTCAGATGTAGTATAAGGATTGCTAACGAAAGGTACCAGATTCATTGTGTAAGTGGGAAGTGGTGTTTAAGGATTTACCTACGACAAGGGTTTGAGAATGGAAATGATAGAGTATGCTTGGGTAGTTGAAACAATTGGTGGAAGCTTAGTCGGGGATGGACCTCTGAAGCAGTTGCTTAGATTTGATGATTATGTGTGTGTGAATGTAACGATAAGGACGGCATAGGTCGGAGGAGAAATGGTAGAACTTCTTGATGGAGATTAAAGGAATGGAAATGAATATGAATATGAGTTCCTTGGTGTTTTGAGGTGTGGTTTGTCAAAGGAAGTAGAACGAAGGATGTAAGACTATAGGACTTAAGGTGAAGGACAAGTGCGAATGATTGAACGTGATAGGAGATTCGGAGAAACCAAATGGATATCGGATATTATGAAGATAAGGGGATCTTGGTAGGGAATCCCATAGAGAAAGTCGTTATTACAGTGAGTTGTAGTACGGATAACCATGAACCACGTGTAGTTCGGCAAGTTTTCGATGTTTTTGAGCACTTTTTGATGGTTTCAAAGTGGTTGGGAAGTAACCCCAAATGCCTTGTGAGGTTAGGGACTTTTAAAGATGTTAAATGGAGTAAAATATGGTCCAGGGGGCACTGGACCGGTCGAAAGGGGCAGTTCGACCGGTCGAACACCCCTCTGATCCAAATAGTGTTTTCAGAAACACTTTTCGTCGAGTTTTACGGAAACAGGCATAACTCTTTCTAGAAAATTCGGATTCGCGCACCGTTTTTTGTGTTGGAATCGGGACTCAAAAATCTATCTTTTGATGTAAAATTTAACTATATTTTCTAAATGACCATTTTGCCCTTGGGCTGTTTTGTCACAGAAAAGTTGTTTTAAGATGTCAAATACATGCTTCCATTGCTAGTTAGTGTATTTCAATTAAAATGGAGAATCTTTTAATGTTTTTAAAACATTGTTGGGTGTCTGAAGCGAGTGGTTGCCAACGGGAAGTTGTAGTATGATAAGTATTACGATACTGAATAAGAGCGATTGCGGAAATGGATAAGTAAAGTGACTTTGGGGTAAGTCAAGTTAGAGAGATGAAAATGTAAATTGGGAAGATGAAGCTTCAATGAGTAAGTGAATATGAACGATAAGAGGAAGATGGAAACTTGGTAGTATATTTAGTACATTATCGGATATGATAGTAGGAATGTAAAGTAGTTAGAGGACAGTGGTGGAATCAATGGAATGTTGTCACAGTTGCCTTGAATTCCAACGAAGTTGGAGGGTTTTGAGAATGTCGGATATCACCCCAACAAAATTTTAAAGTGTTTAAAATGTTTTGAAATAAAACTTTTGTTTGAGTAAGAAAATTTGTATTAAATACTTGTAATGAGGTATCAAGTAGACTTTGGAAGACGAGTATTGTGGAAGGATATGGTATGATTAGTGCTTGGGACACAACAGTGTTTGTCAGATGAATGAGTTCTACGTGAATAGATTATAAACTTGGAAATTCTAAAGTAAGGGGTTAGTGAAATGTGGTACACTTGAACTTAGTAAGCTGGAGGTAGTGCCACTAAACGAGTTGACTTGAGTATTGTTCTAAAGGGAAGTTGATCTTGGTTTAAGTATCGGAATAACCCAAGGTTATGAATGATTTGAAGTTTTGAACGATCAGGAACTTGATTAGATCCATAAAGTGTGAAGCACTTTAAGACAATAGTTATGAATGGGTTGATATTAGTACCCGAAGTGAGAATGGGTGACTTTGAGCATTGTCACGAAAGGTATGTGAATTGGAATTCGATAGGGAATTTATCGAACATAGGGAGACTATGGTACTTGATTGGGAAGATCGAATTACTGAGTTGTCTTCAGATGGTTACGGGAATAGTATGAATACTCGAACAATAGTTTCTTCAAGAAAAATGAAGTTGAGATCAGAATAGCAAAGATAAAGGATTAGAGAATCTGAATTGGAGTTAAGTCAAGCTAACTAAGGTTATGAAATATTAAACTATTGAATAAGGTATGGTGCCTTGAGAGGTTATACGAGGATTATACGCTTAATGTGAAGGGTTGTCAGAAACTCTGTATGGGTGTAGATACAGGAGTATGATTGGTATGGGCTTGTGTAAAAAAAAAAAAAAAAAAAAAAAAGTGAAACACCAGAGATTTATGGAACCGTATAACTACGTGATGGTAGTGAATCTACCAGAACTGATAAACTAAAGGATAGTGGACAAGTAGGGTATGAGACAAGGATGTATTACACCGCAGTTGAGATCTCCAACAGAAAAGTAATTGACTCAGGGTATGTGTACATGACTTGTATAAGAATGGATTGTGAATGGTCAAAGGTTTGAAACAGAAACAAAGTACGTGCTGAACGTGTGAGTATGTTCTGATGAGCTCTGTGGTACGGGTATGATTGACTAACTAAGTTAATTTGGGTTAACAACGTTATTTGTTGCGACGAATATTGGGGTAATTTTGTTGTGAAAAAATGGAAGTGTTATGTAAGATTTCAAAATAACTTGTTTAAAACATGAATGAGAATATGTATTTGACTTTGTTATAAGTTTTCAATTGAAAGTGTAAAGTGAAATCTTCTACGTTAATCGACAGTAGTTCGAGTACAGAATTGAAAGATAAATGATAAGTGTGTTGACCTCATTGAGGGTGATTCAGGACATTTGGTAACCTCGAACAAATAAAACAGTGTGAAAATTTCAGTTGAGAATCTGAATGGTGTCCTACGAATCATGCATGATTGAAAGTATAATACAAGGTTGGATTAAATCGAAATAGAATTCGATAAGAAATGAGAGTCGTTTGAAGCGTGTTATCATTTTACAAGTAATTCGCGATTAGCATGATAAGGAATTGAATCTATGGTATATGAAATAGTTGGTTGGGGAAATTGACTTATTGACAGTGTATGAATGTATAATAGTACTTAGCTTTGGTTCTCTTCGAGATGAAGAATCGTGTATGGTCGTTAACCAGTTAAGACGTGTTGGAACGACTGTTAGTCGAAAAGAAAGATGGGTGAAACTGAGATGAGTTATTTAATTTGTTTTGGGTATTGTGATGAACTTTAAAGTTCGAAAAAGATGTGACAAGTACAATGAAGGTATGTGTGGGTTGACGTGTGACGTCGTGATATGATTTAATGTCAAGATTGACTATTGATTATGTTCTACTCAGGCATTGATGTTCTTATTTATCGAGATGTTTCTGTGTTGCTAGTATTCGATGTGAATCTTCAATCGGGTCGAGACGGGGGCTCCAAGGATTTATTTTCCTTAAGAGCCTAAGGATTTATTCTCCTCATGAGATTGTGACATCTTAGTGAAATGGTTTGTGTATGAAACAAATGTTGAGGGTACTTATGGAAAGTCTTTGTGAATTGGTGAAATGGTATAAGTTTGGGGACAAACTTCCTTTTTGGAGGGGAGAGTTGTCACGCCCGTCCTAGAAAATCATTGGTTTAAAATGCATATCTGAGATTTCTGAGAATTATTAATGTTGATTAATAATTGGAATGGAGTTGACTGAGGGTCAACGGTGACTGTCAATCGAGGACTCGGGAAGTTGGTAATTCATGAGGAACTTGACATGATTAAATGACATTGATATGGATTAAATGTTATTTGAATTATCCGGTATATGTGAATAGTGAATATACCTGTTTTGTGTACTTTTCTGATAGTTTGATCTTGTTAGAGATCAATTGGAACGAATTAGAGATAACCAATGTGATACGTTACATAAAAGGTAGGTTATCTAGAAATTCCACGAAAATAGTTTTCAGAACGAAATTACGGCGACAAACGGAACTCAGTCGAAAACTTTTGTAAATTATATTTTTCACTTGTAAAGGCATGAAATGAACGTGTGCGACGTTTCATGGGTTAATTTAGAGTTTTGGAAACTTGTGGGGAGGTAAACATTATTTCCGATAATTTTGTCTATATATAGCAAGCTCTAGATATTTTTTCATTTCAAAAGTTTCTCAAAACCTAAATCAAGAGGTGATTGGTGGCTTAGAGCTTCTTGACGCAAATCGACGGACTTCTGCCCGTTTGTTTTCAACCAAAATTCATATTTGAATTCCCCAAGGTAAGAGCTTCATTTTGATACCACTTAGGCCTTGTTTGGCATAGTTTTTATAAAAGTCCTAATGTTGGAAATTTGGGGAAAACGCGTATAAACTTGTAGGTTTTGCGTAGGATTGGAGATTTGACGTTTAATCGGGCTTCTAGTCGTTCCCTCAAAGTTATACGACGATAGCTCGAGGTATGAATTTCTAGCCTATGTTATATAGGTGAAATACATGTTTTAGATTTCGACAACGAAATTGTGATCCGGGCGAAATTCATGTGTTAATTGTAGGCCCGTTAATTATGCACGCGCTTAAATGTGAAAAGCATGTCTAATTTTACGCGAGCACGTATATGTGATTATATGAGCATGCTACGTGTCTATGTGGGTCAAAAGGGAGTTTGATACAAGTTCATGCCGGGGTACGCCTCTCGATGTTTGAGAGTTATAGTAGCGACGGCTACTTGCTTGGTTTGGGAACCGGCCCTGCCAGAGCAGTTGGGTGCAATGGTTGATAGACTCTGGGCGTGCCATTGGCATCGCGGTTGAGAGACTTTGGGCTTGCCGATATACCGGATGAATGCGTGTCTCTCTCCCTAGAGACTATTTGATGTGATTTAGATGTTTAAAGCATGATTTATCAGATATGCATATGTTAGAAATTGTGCACTCAGCATATAGCTGAGCAATGGAGACTTTACTCCATTGCAGGTATGAAGGAAGGCAAGAAGAAGCATGAGGAGTGAGACCGTGGGACGACGGGAATCATCCTTGCTTATATTTTATTTACATTACAAACGTTGTAATTTTGGGTAGTTCGGTTTATGTTTTTACTTTAGAACTTGGTATTGGAGTAGTAAGGTTGTAATGGGTTGTAAAACTTCTTTTGGTTATGTCTAAAATGTATCCGAACTCTTAAGTTCGTGTTTTGAATTCTTAACTTGTCAAAATTGAGTTTGGATGAATATGAGTAAAGATTTTGGTAATTGAACCAAACAAGCCTCAGCTTATTCCGTTTTTGTTTCTTTCTATGGATTAGTGGGGTGCGATTACGCTTTTGGAATCTTGTTATAACTTGTGAAGTTTGAAACTTTGTAAGTGTGTTTGGAAGGGTTGCAAAAGGGAAGGTTGTTTGATCCTTAGCAAATTCTGCAGCATTTGAGGAGGATTCTGCTAAAAGGTCATTCGACCGGTCGAAGGGGGTCGTTCGACCGGTCGAGATGCCCCCTGCCAGAATTCTTTTTCTATACCTTCTGGAAATTTTTGAAATGTTTTGATTGATTCTAAGGGTACCTTTGGGACCCCTTTCAACATAAAATCATTCGATTTGAATTATAATTACGTTTTCAATTTTACACGGATTTTACAAGTCGGAGTGTATCGTTTCCAAAAGTTTTAATTACTCAGGGTTATTTTAAAGTGATTTTCCGCTGCGTGTAGTTATTTAATGGTTGGATGAGCCTTGGTGGCGTGCCACGTGTCCTGTTTCCACGCGTAGTGGGATGGGTCGTGACACCTGTCTCTCCCTCATTTGCTCCAGATTGCGCTTGGGGGCCATTTCTGCAAAAGACAAGATCGCACGGTCAGAAGTGTAAGAAGCGACAAGGACAAGTTCAGGGCAACCTGGGGACTCACCGGGGATAATGGGTGAAAACCTGGGGGCAGGAACGGGCTCCTCGGGGGAATAGGTCTCGACAAAATCCCCTGTTCGGGACAATACGTTCCAAACACTGGTGGGTAACTCTGCTAGTGTGGACACGCGGAATCGGACCACTTCTCTTGTTCGAGATTGCTTTGAAATCGATTTGAATCAAGGAAAGAAAACGAAAGGTCTGTTGAAAAACAGATACAGAGTCGCCACTTGGTCTTTAAGGAACCAAGAAACCTAATTTTGACTCACCCAAGCGGATAAGGGCACCGGCCCTTCATCACCAAAGAACTTGGTTCGGGGTTTTGGTACGAGAGAGGAAGGAGCCTTTGTCACGACTAAAACACCCTCAACTCGCCCCGTCTTACGACGGGCCTCAATTAGCATCCAAATAATCATCTTATACTATGTATGGTTCGACAAATAATACTATGATAGTATATATTACATCACATAAGAAAATCTGAAATGGAAGATCAAAAGATAAAATATCATTCATAAGATCTAAGTCAAATATCATGCAATGTAAAGTGAAAGATCACACAAATAAACCTAGGAAAAATCGTCTAATCATGTATCAAGTAATTAGTTTCCTTAATCTAAAGGGGACATGAATTGTTCTTGAAACAAATAATCAAAGAAATCAAAATATGCTTAGCAAGCTAAAATGATGCATGTTAATTGTGAGAAAAGACGATTTCTCAATCCCCGGGACGGATGAGAAAGGATGATTAGATCGAGGGGAAGCATGAATGTGTGATCAAGTTCATTCCTTATAATCTTCTTAGATTAAGAGTTACAAAAACCCCAAATCTTGCATTAATGCATTGTATGTATCTAAAAATGTGCAAAGGTTGTAGTGTGTTTTGTGTACATGGATTTCTAAAATGACTTAGGAGTCTAAAATGTGTATGAATGAATGAATTAAATCAACATGGGATATATACAAATGTAGTATGAACTACTTACTAAGATATGAACTAATTTGGAATGCATATAAGCATCAAATCAAAGAATGAAAGTTAAGGTATACTTGCTGTGAATAGTGGGCAGAACAGTAGCATCATCTTTGGAAATTTTAAAAGAGGGGTTAGGAATGTTTTCAATGCATGATTTTTTATGGAGATGTTCCTTATTGTGTCTAGAACACAACCCAAAAGGACAATCTTGAATATCTATCACAGATTGAGAGAAATCATATAAACAACACAGGTCACTCAGAAACAGAGTCCGTACTGTCGACTGAAATGTTAGAAAATCTTAGAAAATGAAAACGAATGATCTAAGGGCCCATTTTATACAGAAAGTTCCCTAAGACATTGAAATTTAAGGAAAAAATAAGTTAGGACCACCCCGTTTGGAAAGGTTTTCTGTAAAAGAGGTTGGAAGTGGACCTAGCTGCTGTGACAGCAAAATCAGAATGTTTGGAAGGAATATTGGGATCCAAATGGACCATTTCCAAGTACTTCCAAGTCAAACCAAAAATCATGGGTGTTCTCCAATGAGTTAGGAAGACTTTCCAAGTGGCCTTGCATCCATATGTTGAGCATTGAGTTCTATAGAAATCTTTGAACTCAACTCACTCACTGTTTTGACTCATTGTTTTGAAGATTTTGGAGAAACAAAGTTTTGTTTCTTGAAACCAAATGAGAGGGATTGAGAGGGGTTTTGAAATAGATGTTTTGAAGACATATTTTTAACACTCAATAAGGATCATAGCCACTTAGAATACCTACATCAAACTCATCATTAAGAACCTCCAAGATTGTTGGAGATATTTATTTTATTTTTGAACATAACTTCAATACATTCCAAGAATACCTTGGAAGTATTGAGGTTATGATCATCATCTATCAAACATATTTTTGAGGTCAAGAGCTACTATCCATAAGGATTCACTCACCCCAAACTTCATGTCATCACTTAGATGATGATGAACTAGTAAGTAAATAAAGAAAATAAAAAGAAATGGGATAAGAAGAGATGAACAATAAATAAACAAGCAAGCAAATAGCAATCAATAGATGATAATCAATGTGATTTTGGACTTGTAGCTTGGTGTTTCACTCATAGATTTTGACATTTGGACATGGAAGTAGCTTCCTAACTCAAGAATGCTCAAGAATGGTGATTGGGGGTGTTTGGGATGTGAAGTATATAGAAGGATAATGGAAGAAAACAAGAATAAAACTCACTTTCTTATGGAAAATCAATGGGAGAAGCTCCCTTTCTTTCTTCTAAACATATCTCTATCTCTCTTCTTCTCTACAACTTTTCAAGCTTTGCACTTGGCCCCCCCAAAATGAAGAGCAATGGAGGGTTTAAATAGGCCAATTTGGGGTGGTTTTGGGGTTTTAGAAGTACTCCCATTGGTCCCAAACAACTGTGAACATAAAACTATGTCGTTTTGGCTTTCAATTAATCTATTTGGACCCCCCAAAAAAATTACAAAAATGGACTCTGCGAGGGTTGAGTGCCGCGACGGCACTGCTCCTCAGAAGCCCAAAAAATTACGTTTAGGCCCCCAAAGATTCCGGTATTCGCGAAAAGGCCCTATTTTGTCCAAAATTCACAGAAAATGCATACGAACTCCAAATTGAGGTTGTGATATACCGTTGGAAAGGTAATGGAGTCTACTTTACATATAAAATAGTTCGGGGATAGGTCACTTTGAAAAGTTTTGCGGTATTCGCGATAAATGATGATTTGATCGCCTTTTTCGCCTTCGGAAATTCAAAATAAATTCGTTTTAAATCCAGGAATTATGTGCGATATACCGTTGGAAAGCTATTGACCTCTAGTATCCATGAAAAATATTTGAAAATTGTTTCGGTGCCCCGATTCCAAAGTCAAATCTTGGTCAAACTGGTCAAACTCTGGTCAAACTCTGGTCAAACCTGGGTCAAACCTAGTCAAACCTTGGTCAAACCGGTCAACGGGGACTTTCCGGGAACTTCCGGGACTTCCGGGGGTCTCTGGGAGCCGACGATTTCATCCAATTTTCTTTTAAAACTCATTTGAATACTTTTCTTACGACGTAGCATGTTTCCAAAACTTTGGGACCAAATCTGGGAGTTTTCTGGCTTTCGGGGGCATTTTGGTCATTCTGAGCATTCTGAGAGATAGAGCTGGCTTCCGAGAGTCCTTTTGAGTCTTTTATGATCATTGTGAACCACCAAGCTATGGGTCTCCTAAATCTGATAGCCGACAAAATGGAGTGTCTACAGTTTGCCCCTCTTTGGCATGAACTTGCGAGGCAACGCATATCGCAAGCGAGTGCCAAAGCTTTGAAGAGACAGGTCTTTTTGGAGGCTATAGATTTAGGATAAAAAGCGTTGCAAAAGATGCAATGATGCTGAGGCTAGCGTTGGTCGTGCTCTGTGTGAGCTGCCTACGTATCCCAAGGGGAATCAGACCAGGACGTAGTTCAGGGCACAAAGGAACAAATCATACATGAACATACACAACAATCAGGCGGATGCTATGCTATATGAGGATGATATGCAATGCATGGATGTGATATGAATTGTGTCATGAGTCCTATCATACCTAGTGTTCTGATCCTAGTATGAGCTGGTGCTGTGGGGTGTACCACTCCGAGTGGACTTGTGCCATGCTAGTGTTGTGTTCTAAAGTGCTTGTGGTCCTAGTGCATGTGTTCTGTGCATTCGCCACTCTCAGTGGGCTTGGTGATCTACGTTTCGCTACGACTAATAGACTTGTGCGGGATCTCGACCTGGAGGTCTTATCCAAGGAAGAGCGTGGTGCTCAAAGTGATACTGTGGTGCTCAAAAGAGTGCTTATGGTGTGTTTGCCACTCCTAGTGGGCTTTGTGATTTGTGTGTACCGCGACTGATGGGCTATGTGTCATGTTATGGCCAATTTGTTGTGTTGGGTGAAGTGACTCTCTAGACTTGACTCGTGCTCCCCTTAATCGTGATACTATGGACTCGGTGACTCTCAGAGTCTCAATGGTGCTTCTCAAATTTCAAATCCTAATGGCGCTTATGTTGTTCCTCGAATCTTTGACGGTGCTTTCTCAAGGCTTCTTGATTGTCAACGGTGTTCTTCAAATCTTAACGATGCTTCTCGACTTTTCCATGATGCTTCTCAACAAATCTGATGTTCCTCAACTCATCCGATATTCCTCAACTCTTCAACGACGCTTCTCAACAAATCTGATGTTCCTCAACTCATCCGATATTCCTCAACTCTTCAACGACGCTTCTCAACAAATCTGATGTTCCTCAACACATCCGATGTTCCTCAACTCTTCAACGATGCTTCTCAACAAATCTGATGTTCCTCAACTCATCCGATATTCCTCAACTCTTTAACGACGCTTCTCAACAAATCTGATGTTCCTCAACTCATCCGATATTCCTCAACTCTTCAACGACGCTTCTCAACAAATCTGATGTTCCTCAACTCATCCGATATTTCTCTTCAACAATACTCTCTTCTGATGTTCCTCGACACATCTGATGCTCTTCCTCAACAACACACTTGGACTTTGGGCACTAAAACCCCTCAACAACACGTCTCATCGACACACCTTATCAGCAATAGTTTCTCGGTGTTGGCGATATTTCCTCCGATCGGCCGCCTTGAGAAACAACTGTCGGTTTGTAGTTTGCAACCACTTACGAGTTTATGCCACTCGTACCTGGGACATTCTCATGTTGCGACCTGGACTGGTGTAGTAATAATGTTTGGTACTTCTGCTTATATCCAAAGTTTTTTTTTTTTTATAATTGGGAATCACCTTTAACCCACACATTTGAGACCATCAGGACAAATGGACTTAACAGGAACGACAAGGAAAGTTGGGTTAGTTTGTATGAAACCTTGGACTCTGACACACTTGTGATCAGATTACTACTGACTCAAATAAAGAAGGATTGACTTGGACATGAAATTCTCAAATTGCCACGATCCAAAGTGCCTTTACCATGAATGATGTACCGCTCATCTTTTATGTTCACTCCTCATCTTGATATGTCAGCACTTTGCTAATAAATCTGTTTTTTTTTGAAAATTCATCCCTACTGATCTAATCAATTTCTTTGCTTCTCCCAAGATGTGCTTTGAATTAGTGCCTTAGCTTATAGAATAAAAGATGCTCCATTTCCATCTGTTCAAGACAATGTTTGTGACTTGAAGGCTTACCATTGGCGTATAGGGATCGGGTGGCAAACAAAGTTTGCCCCTAGTTTGAAGGGCATGAAGTGGGATCGGTAGGTAAATGAGGTAAATGACCGAAGTTTGCCCCTAGTTTGGAGGAAGGTTCATTGGAGGTTTTGGGCAAACGAGGTAGGTGACCAAAGTTTGCCCCTTGTGTGAAGGGTAGATAGTAAAAGTCAGGCAACTGAGGCGGGTAGCCGAAGTTTGCCCCTAGTGTGGAAGGTGATTTTCTGGTTTGAGGCATGGACCGTGACTTTAATCTCTCAAATGCTCATAACTTTTTGCCTAGGCACCAGTGAGGTAACCTAGCGAGCTCTTTTCTCTCTTTTGTTATTGCTCACCTTAGATTTAGCTCTAACTTTTGCCTATGCATCCTTTCGGATTTTCGACCTAGCGAGCCATCCTTCTTTTCTTTTTGAAAGTCTGCCTACGTACCCCCAAGTGGGGATCAGGTCCAACGTAGTTCGGGCCATGGTTGAAAAGAAGCGGGTTGATTTTTAGGTAGGTGGGGTGACCGAACCATTGCGGTTGCCTACGTATCCCCGAGCAGGAATCAGGTCGAGCGTAGTTCGGGCCAAAGTCTTGAAAGAAAGGGGGGTTGATTATGATGGTGTCGACCGAACCGATGTGGTTGCCTACGTATCCCCGAGTGGGAATCAGGTCGAGCGTAGTTCAAGGTAAGGCTTGAAATAAGGGGTTTGAGGTATGAGGGTTTTTCAAACCAATCGTCAAAGAAGTTCAAACTTGAGCCACTTGTGGTAGCTTTGAATAAGAAGATTCAGTTTCGGTCTTTTCTTTCTTTTTTTATTTTTATTTTGAGGATCGATCCTTTTCACTTTCGCCTAGCCAGTCAATTTTACTTTTCATGTAGTTGATTCTCGTGAGACCTTTTGACTGCAATCTCAGAATTTCGGAATGTGCATGTCAGCTCTTGGAATTTATTTATGGTTGTTCCGAGCCTTTTGAAATATGATCTAGACACATTCTCATGATGTACCTTGAAGTGTACAATTCTCTGTATCACAAAAATCTTATTTCTTTCATTTTCTCCCTCATTTTGACTGGCTAAGTTTAGATCTTGGAAATCAATACCTTTTTGGCTCTAACTTTTGCCTAGATGCCCTTTCGGGTTTTCAACCTAGCGAGCTTTTTTTTTTCTTTTCTTTTCTTCTTTTTTTTTTTTTTTTTTTTTTGTGAAAGTCGAGATGAAACTTGCTAAAATGTTTGGCTACCATCAAGGACTAAGTCTGTATTGCTTTCAATTGGACAGATTGCATGGCTTCCAATTGGATTGGGCTTAAGGCTTTGAAATGGTGGAAAAAAAAAGGGTGTTGGGCAAGCCCCAAGTCAGTTTCAAGTATGTCTTTTCAAGATTGAGGCAAGAGCGTCTTTAAATTCTTAAAGTAAGACTATTCAATTCTTGGCTCTTCATCGGTGTCGGCGCAAAATCGACTTTGACCTGTTTGGGATTTTCTTTTTTTGTTTGATGCAAAAATTTATTAGCAGAGTAATGTCCATGGTAATTTGAAAAGTGACATTTTCATTTTAGCGATTCATGCACTTATGAATATACACATCAAATTAGGCAAAATGAGACTTCATTCCATCAGAAGAGAACAATTACATTACTCGATACAGACTCACAACAACTCGGTGATAGACAGACTCAACCACAAGATCAAACTTGAAATAGACTCAAAACATAGAGCAGACTCGACTTGGTCTCAAATGGAGTGTCTTTGTGACCCATTTATTATCATTGTTTTTTTTTTAAGCAGAAGTTCCAAACACTATCGCTCTACTGCACGGATTCAACATTCATGGGTGTCAATAAAATGGACCATTTGAAAGGGTAGGCAATGGGCTTAGGTGACATGGGGTTGAATGGGTGGTGGCTCGATGATTCCTCGATCAATGAGGTCTTGGATATCATGGCGGAGACGTATGCACCGGTCGGTGTCATGGCCTGGGCCTTGGTGGTAGGCACATCGTTTGGATAGGTCACAGTTAGGTGGTGGGGGATCGGCACGGGGCTGAAGGAGTTGGAGGTGCCCCTTTTTTAGCAGGCGGCCTAAGGCTACGGAGGGAGAGATATCCAGCTTGGAAAATTCACGGGGTACCCTATTTTGGTAAGGGCGACTAGGCGAGCTGGTTTGATTTGTGAGCTGGTATGATTGGGTAGAATAGGCCATGGGTTGGTTTCTAAGGGCGTTGACATTCGAAGGGTTTCGGGAGTAGTCAGGCATCTTGGATTGGCTTTGTGATTCTTCATTCTTGATTTTCCCTTCCCTGATTGCATCCTCAATTCTAGTCCCAACCTCAAACAGTTCTTCAAATGTTGAGATGGACTGGTAGAAGAGTTTCTCATGGTACAACGGCAGTAGATTCTTAATCAACATCCGGACTTGTTCCTTTTCGATCGGCCGGTGGGTCATTTGGGCCACTTTGTTCCTCCATCTGCTCAAGAATCAGCGAAGGACTCATTGAAGTTCTGTCGGGTAGTCTCCAGATCCCGAATGGTGACATCAAGCTCTTGGTTATAGGAGTAATGATCAATGAAGACCTGGACTATATCTTCCCAAGTCCGCGTCTTAGAAACCTCCAAGGTCAGAAACCAAGATAGAGCAGCCTTGGCGAGGGTTTGAGGGAACAACATTGCGATGTGCTCATGGCTGCAGCCCATTGATTGGAAGATACTCATACATAGCTTCACATGACTTTTCGGATTCCCAGTTCCGTCAAAACGGTCGATGGCAAGCATCTTGAAATTCTCTGGCAGTTTCAGCTTGACAGGCTCGAAGAGGCCTTCCAGATCTAACATGTAATCATCGATACCCTTGCTTTTCCTGAGTACGCTTTCCAGTTTGTCAACCTTGTCCATCTTTTCTTGGAGCTTCTTCTCGTATGCGGACGGTGGGACCCCCTGAAACTAGTCTTCTTCCCCATTATTCTCAGGTGGGGGTAGTTCAAATTCCGGTGGTGGAAACCCGGGCGGAGGTTGCGGCCGCCGCTGCTTCAGTTCTTCCATGAACTTCAAAACCTGGGCCAGGCTGTCGGACTGCTGGCTTATGGTCGCTCCCAATTCAGTAACCTTGTTTTCCAACTCTTCCCTATTCATGCTGATGTAAGCTGTCGGACTGATTCTGATCAAACGATTATCCGAACTCCTGACCCACGAATAAGACCCTGACTGCTGACCTTGGGAATCTATACTGACCTGACAGATTTTGAAAGGACTAGATTAGATCTTTGACAGTGGTGACTTTAGGCAGACAAAGATAGTGATGTGGACCGACTCGAAACAGTGCGTGCAGATTGATGGGGAATGGTGCATGCAAATGGGACAAACATGAGGATGTAAGCCCTAATCTATATGATGCTCCTATTTCTAACAGATAGCAGCTAAACAAATAAGGTCCTAGCCATACAGAGTGTGCTAACCTTACTTTCTAGTATGATCACCAAGGGATAACATGGATTTCCAAGATACTTCGGGAATTTTGGACAGAGTTTCTGGGAGAAACTGGTTAATGTGGTTATATCTGGGATATCTGGACAGAGTTTCTGGGAGCAACTGGTTAATGTGGTTATATCTGGGATATCTGGACAATGTTTCTGGGGGAAACTGGTCAATATGGTCATATCTGGGATATCTGGACAGAGTTTCTGGGGGAAACTGGTAAGTACGGTTATAGTGATCATACTTTCTAGCAGGTTTTCATACTCCTATGTCTCAAGACCGACAAACAAGGTTTGCGGTGTATATCTTTGCGAGCATGGAGCAGACATCCTTGTCATAATGCTTAGGCAGGTCAACTCAATGTGACTACATGTGAGTGATTGCCTTGGAAATCATAAGAAAGAGGTTCTGTTCTATGCCACATAAGCGTCTACACCGCGCAGGTAATCCCGTCAGGGCATACAGCAGTTATATCACATTGTCCTATCTGAAAAGATAAATGAACAGTCCTATGAAAGGTTCTACAGGAATCTATATGCAAAGGCTGGGTTTAGTCAAAGAGGGTCCGTTGACGAGAGTTCCAATATACCGTCAGGGAGACAGTACGGAGGTTTTTACTCTTTTTGATATACCTTGGAAGGTACAGTATCAACGGTGACTTGTGCCCTGGCACAGCAAGACCTGAACAATGTCAGCGCCGCGCTTCAGACACAGTCGGAGGGGGGAAATGCAAGAGTGCAATGCGGTGAACCAAACACAATAAAAATATGATTTTAAGGATGCTTCTTATGAGTCAAACCTCTGTATTATTTTGTTTTAAAATAAAAGTCCCCAGCAGAGTCGCCAGATTGTGGACACGCGGAATCGGACCACTTCTCTTGTTCGAGATTGCTTTGAAATCGATTTGAATCAAGGAAAGAAAACGAAAGGTCTGTTGAAAAACAGATACAGAGTCGCCACTTGGTCTTTAAGGAACCAAGAAACCTAATTTTGACTCACCCAAGCGGATAAGGGCACCGGCCCTTCATCACCAAAGAACTTGGTTCGGGGTTTTGGTACGAGAGAGGAAGGAGCCTTTGTCACGACTAAAACACCCTCAACTCGCCCCGTCTTACGACGGGCCTCAATTAGCATCCAAATAATCATCTTATACTATGTATGGTTCGACAAATAATACTATGATAGTATATATTACATCACATAAGAAAATCTGAAATGGAAGATCAAAAGATAAAATATCATTCATAAGATCTAAGTCAAATATCATGCAATGTAAAGTGAAAGATCACACAAATAAACCTAGGAAAAATCGTCTAATCATGTATCAAGTAATTAGTTTCCTTAATCTAAAGGGGACATGAATTGTTCTTGAAACAAATAATCAAAGAAATCAAAATATGCTTAGCAAGCTAAAATGATGCATGTTAATTGTGAGAAAAGACGATTTCTCAATCCCCGGGACGGATGAGAAAGGATGATTAGATCGAGGGGAAGCATGAATGTGTGATCAAGTTCATTCCTTATAATCTTCTTAGATTAAGAGTTACAAAAACCCCAAATCTTGCATTAATGCATTGTATGTATCTAAAAATGTGCAAAGGTTGTAGTGTGTTTTGTGTACATGGATTTCTAAAATGACTTAGGAGTCTAAAATGTGTATGAATGAATGAATTAAATCAACATGGGATATATACAAATGTAGTATGAACTACTTACTAAGATATGAACTAATTTGGAATGCATATAAGTATCAAATCAAAGAATGAAAGTTAAGGTATACTTGCTGTGAATAGTGGGCAGAACAGTAGCATCATCTTTGGAAATTTGAAAAGAGGGGTTAGGAATGTTTTCAATGCATGATTTTTTATGGAGATGTTCCTTATTGTGTCTAGAACACAACACAAAAGGCCAATCTTGAATATCTATCACAGATTGAGAGAAATCATATAAACAACACAGGTCACTCAGAAACAGAGTCCGTACTGTCGACTGAAATGTTAGAAAATCTTAGAAAATGAAAACAAATGATCTAAGGGCCCATTTTATACAGAAGGTTCCCTAAGACATTGAAATTTAAGGAAAAAATAAGTTAGGACCATCCCTTTTGGAAAAGTTTTCTGTAAAAGAGGTTGGAAGTGGACCTAGCTGCTGTGACAGCAAAATCAGAATGTTTGGAAGGAATATTGGGATCCAAATGGACCATTTCCAAGTACTTCCAAGTCAAACCAAAAATCATGGGTGTTCTCCAATGAGTTAGGAAGACTTTCCAAGTGGCCTTGCATCCATATGTTGAGTATTGAGTTCTAGAGAAATCTTTGAACTCAACTCACTCACTGTTTTGACTCATTGTTTTGAAGATTTTGGAGAAAACAAAGTTTTGTTTCTTGAAACCAAATGAGAGGGATTGAGAGGGGTTTTGAAATAGATGTTTTGACGACATATTTTTAACACTCAATAAGGATCATAGCCACTTAGAATACCTACATCAAACTCATCATTAAGAACCTCCAAGATTGTTGGAGATATTTATTTTATTTTTGAACATAACTTCAATACATTCCAAGAATACCTTGGAAGTATTGAGGTTATGATCATCATCTATCAAACATGTTTTTGAGGTCAAGAGCTACTATCCATAAGGATTCACTCACCCCAAACTTCATGTCATCACTTAGATGATGATGAACTAGTAAGTAAATAAAGAAAATAAAAAGAAATGGGATAAGAAGAGATGAACAATAAATAAACAAGCAAGCAAATAGCAATCAATAGATGATAATCAATGTGATTTTGGACTTGTAGCTTGGTGTTTCACTCATAGATTTTGACATTTGGACATGGAAGTAGCTTCCTAACTCAAGAATGCTCAAGAATGGTGATTGGGGGTGTTTGGGATGTGAAGTATATAGAAGGATAATGGAAGAAAACAAGAATAAAACTCACTTTCTTATGGAAAATCAATGGGAGAAGCTCCCTTTCTTTCTTCTAAACCTATCTCTATCTCTCTTCTTCTCTACAACTTTTCAAGCTTTGCACTTGGCCCCCCCAAAATGAAGAGCAATGGAGGGTTTAAATAGGCCAATTTGGGGTGGTTTTGGGGTTTTAGAAGTACTCTCATTGGTCCCAAACAACTGTGAACATAAAACTATGTCGTTTTGGCTTTCAATCAATCAATTTGGACCCCCCAAAAAAATTACAAAAATGGAATCTGCGAGGGTTGAGTGCCGCGGCGGCAGTGGGCCAGTGCCGCGGCGGCACTGCTCCTCAGAAGCCCAGAAAATTACCTTTAGGCCCCCAAAGGTTCCGGTATTCGCGAAAAGGCCCTATTTTGTCCAAAATTCACAGAAAATGCATACGAACTCCAAATTGAGGTTGTGATATACCGTTGGAAAGGTAATGGAGTCTACTTTACATATAAAATAGTTCGGGGATAGGTCACTTTGAAAAGTTTTGCGGTATTCGCGATAAATGATGATTTGATCGCCTTTTTCGCCTTCGGAAATTCAAAATAAATTCGTTTTAAATCCAGGAATTATGTGCGATATACCGTTGGAAAGCTATTGACCTCTAGTATCCATGAAAAATATTTGAAAATTGTTTCGGTGCCCTGATTCCAAAGTCAAATCTTGGTCAAACTGGTCAAACTCTGGTCAAACCTGGTCAAACCTGGGTCAAACCTAGTCAAACCTTGGTCAAACCGGTCAACGGGGACTTTCCGGGAACTTTCGGGACTTTCGGGGGTCTCTGGGAGCCGACGATTTCATCCAATTTTCTTTTAAAACTCATTTGAATACTTTTCTTACGACGTAGCATGTTTCCAAAACTTTGGGACCAAATTTGGGAGTTTTCTGGCTTTCGGGGGCATTTTGGTCATTCTGAGCATTATGAGAGATAGAGCTGGCTTCCGAGAGTCCTTTTGAGTCTTTTACGATCATTGTGAACCACCAAGCTATGGGTCTCCTAAATCTGATAGCCGACAAAATGGGGTGTCTACAGCTAGTTCCCGAATCCTGGCATGGCATAGCTCAGGGATTTTGGGTGGTTCTGTCGAGCCAGCTGTGGATAGAGGAATGAAATCAGTTAGTGAGCCACCGAGTCCCTAAAACCAAAAGAACGGATGAGGTCGGATGGGTGGTCTTACCCCTCAACTCCCCAGCCCAGGATGTCCTCAGCTGGCTCCCCGGAGCCATGTCATAGAGGCAAAGGGTGGACACCTGGAAGAATTTGCCCTTCCACCCTTTGTTGTTGCTGGGGCACTTGTCAATAATTTTCCTGCCCGGACGGGCAGAAAACGAGAAAAACCCCACTTCCCGGTGCACAGAGAATGGTCGATGGGCCCACAGAAACTCCTGGAGGATAAGTTCATACCCAAATACCTGAGGCCACAGCGATATGCACCCCATCAAGAATCTCCACCCATTGGGAGCTAGCTGCCCGGGAGCGATGTCGAGATAGATCAAGACATCCCGGGCGACAGGGTGAAGGGGTAGTCGGAGGCCCGCCATCATAGCGTCCTCAAATAGGGTGACGAACCCAGGCTGATAGAGGTGCGCGCTGCCGGGGTTTACAGATAGGGCGCAACCGTCAGGAAGAGAATATCTCTTCCTGATCCAGAGAAGGTCTTGGGAACGCAACGTAGAGAGGGTGGACTCACAAGCGAACACTACGGGGTTAGCCTCCCTGGGCAACTCGTCACCCGAACCCCTCGAGACGGAGGCAACAGGGGCCTCCTGGGTAGACTCGCTGTCGGACAGACATGCGGGAATCATGCCTTCGCTCTGGCGATCGGTCAGGGACGTAGGAAGCCGGTCCAGGTTGGCACCGAGGGATCCTGACCAATACCGTTCGCTCTCCGATCTTGACGCAGAATTGAAATCGGAGTGTTCCATTTCTGACACTCCAACGGCAAAGTGAGGGCACGAACTGTGACCTAAGTATGGGTCAGAAACCCCAAACCTGATGTACAGGGGGGCAGAGTCACTAACCTGAACAGCAGCGAATAGATACTCCTTAGCACCAGGTAATGCTCTCCCAAAATAGCCCAAGGAACACTCGTTCAGCTCAACTGAGTTAAAGTTCCGCCCGACTTAAAAAACGTGCAGAATCTGAGGAAGAAGAAATCCCACTCCCGCTCAAACCTCACGGGATTCGTTCTCTCCAGCCTCACTCCGAATTGAAAAAGGATGGGGGGAAGAAAGAAGGAAGCAACAGATAGAAGTTCAGGCGGGGAGGAAACTTACAAAGGTTAAAGCGTAGGAGGAATCCGAGAGATGGGCAGGTATTCTTTATATAAGAGCTGTGAACAGCCACGGTCATGACAGATCCAGCGGTCCAGGAGATTTCCCGCCTAAACTGTCGCCTCAGGCACGTGAAGAGTCGCCTCAAAAGGCGCGCCCATTAAATGTGTGACAAGACGGTTCGGTTAGCATGCAAACGGTTCAGTTACCACCACACTGCCATCATTAGATCCTGACCTGACCAATGATTAGTTGGTACGAGGCAGAGGTAGTCCGGGCCCGTGCTACCACAACCCGGATACATCGCGGCACCGGTCGGGTATTAGCTGCTCGGTGTGATACAGAAGCAATAAACAGTTAGAAGAACAGAGAGATAAAAAGGGCTGGCCTCAAGGGCCTTTTCATTGCAATAAAAAGTAAACTGTACAGAGATCGGGGGCAGTTATAGTAGCTCCCCGGTAAAAAAAATAGCAAAAAACAGCAAGGAGTCTTCAAGTTCCTTTGCCCTTCAGAGCTTTCACCTCCTCTTCCAGGGCCGTCATCCTCGCCACCAACTCATTGACAATGAGCTCTATGGTGTGAACATCCACCTCCTGCATGACAGATTCAATCTGCAGGCGGGCAGACTGCTTCTCCACCTCTTGAAGACGACCCTCTAGGTTACCGAGGGCAAGGTCCGTCCAAGAGCTCGGCACATGAAGACCGGTCGGGGATTCCGTCCGACTCCTTTTTGGTGGGGGTTGAGACTCTTCCCCGACTGCCTTTTCTTTCCCCTTCCGGGATGGGCCCGGTGGCGGGATCGCATCCCCGGAGGAGGATGAGTCGCTGCTGGTGGATAGGGAGACTGGTCTCTCGGGAGAGCTGGCCCTGCTTGTGGCACGCCGACCAGAAGCCATGGACCGAGTGTAGCGGCGAGACCCGGAGGCAGTAGCAGCAGGGGGCGCAGGCGGAGCCTCACCACCGACCTCACCAGCGGAACCCCCGGTCAACTCCGAGAACGTGAGGCCAGCTTCGACGGCACGGTCGATGGCCTCTGTGTCAGCAACAGAGGGGGTAATACCGCGGAAGGCAGCAAAGGACGCCTTGCACAATTCCGCATCAAAGGCCGCAGGAGGGCGGAGATCAGGGTCCATCAGCCAGTTGCCGGACACCACAACCCAAGGATATTGGCTCCACCTCTTGTTCGGGAAATCCAAGCCCTGGACAAGGTGTCTTCCCTCTGCACCAGGGCGTAAATAAGGGCCCCCATGGTCGATCCCCAGGACATAACACCTGACGACGTCGATGGAACGGAGGAGCACCCCAAGTCGCTGGTTCAGTATTGATATCCCCCAGAGGAGGCGGGCCACATTTGGATGGCACTTAGAGAGCGGAATACGCAGCCCCTGTAGCAGGTCACAGAAGGAGGCCGGGAAAGGGAAGCGTAGCCCCATAACTAGCAGCAGATAGCTGCTAATGAGGACGAAAGGGAATGCGATTTCCTCCCCTTCGATGTAGGGGCGGACTCCAACGTCATCTGGAATTTTGCAGTCTTCCCGGAAAATCCTAAGTCCATCGTCGGAGTTCAGGTCAACATGGGAGGCCATTGAAAAAAGAAGGAGTGAGCAATAAAAGCAAAAGAAGAAAGCTCAGGAACGTGTTGCTCTCGAGAACCGCTCGGTAAATTCGGTTGTTAATCTGCAGTAAGGAATGGACTGAACAGGTGCCCCTTATATAGGCATCGTGAACGGCATAGATCAGATTGGATCGAACGGCTCGTATACCTTCCTGCCAAAACTGTCATTTCGGGCACATGGGGCGTCGCCTTAAAAGGTGTGAGCATTAAATGCTCGACGTGATGTTTCCGTTGCCACGCAAACAATTCAGTTACTTCCGCATGGGTGTCGTTGGATCCTAACTAAACTTGTGGTCAGGGGGCACGTGGCATTCGGTATCCCGGCGGACTGCTACGATTGGCCCAAGTCCGGGTGAAGTCCCGATCTATTCCCGCCCGGTATTGTGGAGACGGTCTTGATTTTCAAATTTCATTCATCAAGATGTCACATCAAATTTGAAAATGGGGGGTAGCTGATACGTCCGGATACATCCGCTAAAGAGCAACCGCCATGTGGCAGAAGGACCCGGGCTATCCGGGAAGAGATCTTGGGGCCCGTGCCCCGCATTAGACGCCACCGCTCGGGGAGATCAGCCGGCCTGGGCGTGATGTACGACGGCTTTCCAGCATGGGCAGCTCGTGAAGAGCATTCCAGGCAGTTTCCTTATGAAACCCGGACTCTATCAAGGAAAGATGAGTAGTTTCCTAAACTACTTAGGAAACTCTCCTAAGATCATGCAAATCTAGTGCGATTAGATTAGGCTTCCTAATCCTAATAACTTACCATGTAAGGGTGGACTCTTGCATCTATAAAAGGGCCACCTACCCTGTAAAAAGGGGATCCAGAATCTATCTTCTCTAAGCGTATAAGCTCTATCAGAGAACTCATCACTTTGACGCATACACCCGGCCGGTATTACTGGTAGTGCCATCCGTCTTTGTTGGCTCACCAGGCCCGCCGGTGATCTGCTAGTAAGAAGCGCATAGACGCACACATGGACGTAGGTCACCTCGTTAACGGGGCCGAACCACATACAAACCTCTTTCTATTCTATCTTCCCGCATAAATCTCGCTTATCAATTTTTGGCATCATCAATGTCACGCCCCAAAACCCAAATTGGTGGATTTAAGGCACGTGACCGGCCACCAAGGCCTCATAAGTTGTTCAGAGACTCGCGGAAATATAGGTCATGAAGACCATAATATTACAAGTCATTCCAAATTTATTACATAATATTCTGATTGGGTAACTTGAGCCTTTAAATATTGCCTTTGAGAATTCCATTGGAATTACTCATGTTATTTAACTAGATAGCTAGTATTTTAAGTTATTCTTCTTCTATAGGTCTTCCTCAATCAGGTTATCTCCCACCTTCTTATACTTTTCATCACCTGAAAGGGGTTAGAAAGATTTGGAGAGTGTGAGTAGAAGACTCAGTGAAATAATCGTAATCCTGGATGATGAACATAAAGAGAAATCTATATATCAACGGTAAATAAGATAAGCATAACAATCGATATATCAAGAGAGTAGAATATCATCAGGACTGGTATAACGAATACATTTTTAGAAGGTCAGATTACCAACCACCCATTCACGTACTCATACATATACATATACTGCAATAGCTAACTGATCAGAAGCACTTATAGACCCAATAAAGAGGGTCGGCCAACTTTGGGCCACTCGTAGATCCAATATGGATCATCCCACATAGGGGCTCGTAGATTCTTAATAGAATCAATATATAATCATGTAGAATGGTGGTAATTGACACTGGAATCAAAGAAATATGGAACTTACAATAATTTCAAATACGATAACCTCTTTCAGTGGAACGAATCGAAATGTTCCAGAACAAATGTAAGAACAGCGATTTCATAATTAAAATAAAACTTGTTCAAGTAATAGGACAAGATTCACCCGTGAGGAGTTGAATCTGTAAAAAGGAAATACGGTCACTCACCTTGGTAGTTTAGGGGGTTAAAGAATTTCTTTTGAAATTAACCTTGAAGTCCTACATAATATATGTGATAAAAAAAAAGTAATTTAGTTTACGTTTAGGGCATAAGGGCAAAATGGTAATTATAGCTTCTTAGGGGTATTTTAGTAATTTGACCAAAATAGACTTTTTCTCTTACTAAAATGATCCTTGCATTTTTACAAAACTAATGCCATTTAATAAGGTTGATTCGGAGTACATTATAATATTCTAAATATTACTTTGATCCCTATGGTTCTAACAGTTTAATTTTCAAAGTTGGTACAAAATGTTAAAAGTAATTTTAAAGCTAAAATCTCATATAACATATATATATATATATTTAACTCAAAATTGAAATAAATACAAAACAGTGTCTGAAACTCACCAAATTTTGGGGAATAATATAAATAGTTTGTAATAAAGTTGACAAAATTTGAAATGACCAAAGTACTCTTGGTGATGTTAATCAGTAACTAGAAGTATAAAGAAGTTTTGTAAAATATCATAGTGACATAATTTACTTACCTTAGTTATTTAACACCTATTGATTGAAGCACTTGAACGTGCTAGAATTCTCTCTTCCAACAGACTCTACTAATTCTTCTTCTGTGTCGTTTTAATTGTCGTGAGATGTGTGAATGTAGTATAGAAAGTGATTTGGGATGGTGTATTTAAATATACCTTTGGTTTTTAGAAACTAAGTGGGAGAGTTTCCTAAGCATTAATGAGACTTTAATTTATGAGACATGAATGCTACAGCTTTAGTTTAGTTCAATTAATCTAACAAGTTATAAGTTTTAATGAAGAATATGTATCTCTAGATTTTTCTCCCGTATCTCTCTAACTCTCTTCATTAATTGTATCATTAGTTACATTGTAACCTTATGACGGTTCTACAAGGAATTCTCATAACTCTCTTAGCATATTCACATGTGCTCCATAACTTTTATAGCAAAAAAAGTTAATATGTTGTGTACCAAATGTGTATGTTAACTTGGATTTAGTTGTGTACTTTACTGTTTCATTTCATTTACATGTGTGTTAACTAAATGTAAAATGGGTGTAAGGTTCAAGTTCAGTAGTTTAGTAATAAATGGGATACATTTGTGTTGGATAAAATTCTCCCAATGAGGTCATTTACTAGGGTCACATATAGGTTGATTAGTTAGGTGAAATATCAATGAAGTTTTTTTTTAACGCATGTCTAAGGTTTATTGGTTAGATCATAAAAATATGATAATATTTTATGAATTTAAATAATGAAAATTCGGGTCTTGACATTCTCCCCTACTTAAGAAAGTTTGGTCCCCAAACTTAACTTACCTTATTAATTGAAAAGTTGTGGGTATTTGGTTCGCATTTCATCTTCTGTTTCCCATGTAGCTTCTTCTACTGCGTGATTTTGCCAAAGGACCTTAACTAATGGAATGACCTTAGTTCTCAGAACTTGGTCACGATGATCAATAATTTGAACCGGTTGTTCCACGTAGGTAAGATCTTCTCGCACATCCAAAGGTTCGTAGGATAATACATGACCGGGATCTGATATATAACGACGAAGCATAGACACATGAAATACGTTATGGACGTTAGACAGATCCGGAGGTAACGCCAAACGATAAGCTACAGCTCCAACTCGATCTAAGATCTTGAACGGTCCAATATAACGAGGATTGAGTTTACCCTTCCTGCCAAAACGAACTATACCCTTTGAAGGTGAATCTTTGAGAAACACATGATCACCTTTCTCAAACTCTAGATTTCTTCTATGTGTATCTGCATAACTCTTGTGCCTGCTTTGTGCTGTCTGAAGTCGTTGACGAATGAGTTGAATCTTTTCTGTCGTTAGCTGAACAATCTCTGGTCCCAAAATTTTCCTTTCACCAACCTCGGTCCAACATATAGGAGATCGACACTTCCTTCCATAAAGTGCTTCATACGGTGCCATGCTAATGCTAGCCTGAAAACTGTTATTATATGCAAATTCTACTAAAGATAGGTGTTCTTCCCAACTACCTCTGAAATCTAGAACACTAAGTCAAAGCATATCCTCCAAAATTTGAATTACTCGCTCAGATTGTCCATCTGTTTGAGGGTGAAAAGCGGTGCTGAAATTAAGAGTAGTTCCCAAAGCTCTTTGTAAGCTCTTCCAAAATCGTGATACGAATCTTGGATCTCTATCAGAAACTATAGTAATTGGTGTACCATGAAGCCTGATAATCTCATTAATATACAATGCTGCAAACTTCTTTAGTGAATGAGTGACTTTGACTGGTAGAAAATGTGCTGATTTTGTCAATCTATCAACAATTACCCAAATAACGTCATTTTGCTTTGAAGATCGTGGTAATCCAACTACAAAGTCCATGGTGATATGCTCCCATTTCCACTCTGGGATAAGAAGTGATTGAAGAACTCCACCCGGTCGTTGATGCTCTGCCTTAACTTGTTGACAATGCAGACAACGTGATACAAAGTCAGCGATCTCTCTTTTCATGTTGGGCCACCATAAGTATTTTTTCATATCCTGGTACATTTTAGTACTGCCTGGGTGTACTGCAAATCTAGAAGAATGTGCTTCTTCCATTACTTTTCTCTTAATCTCAGGAAGGTTTGGTACACAGATACAGTCTTGATATAGTAGAATACCATCTCGTGATATAAATTCAAGTCTCTTCCCTTCTGGTATCTCCTTAGAAATCTTGTTTAGGTAGTCATCTTGCATTTGAGCTTCTTTCACCTCATCGATAACTGTTGGTTTTGCAACAAGAGCTGCTAATATACCCTTGCAATAACGAGAGGTAACTTCAATTTCTAATCTTTCAAAATCTTCAATCAATTGTTGTTGTGTAGTGAGCAAGTAAGCCAGATTTCCTGAAGATTTTCGACTTAAAGCATCAGCTACAACATTAGCCTTGCCGGGATGATATTGGATATCAAGATCGTAGTCTTTCATAAACTCAAGCCATCTTCGTTGCCTCATATTAAGTTCCTTCTGAGAGAATAGATACTTTAAACTCTTGTGATCGGTGAAAATCTCACATCTTTCACCATATAGGTAATGACGCCAAATCTTTAAGGCGAACACCACTGCGGCTAGTTCCAAGTCGTGAGTAGGGTAGTTCTTTTCATGAATTTTGAGCTGTCGGGATGCATATGCAATAACTTTACCATGTTGCATTAAAACACATCCCAACCCTCGATGGGAAGCATCACTATAGATCACGAACCCACCTTGTCCAATAGGTATGCTTAAAATTGGTGCAGAAACCAATCTATTCTTCAACTCTTGGAAACATTGCTCACGATCATCAGTCCATTCAAAAGGTATGCCCTTCTGCGTTAGTTGAGTCATTGGCCCAGCTATCTTGGAGAAGTCTTTGACAAATCTTCGGTAATATCCCGCCAAACCTAGGAAACTACGTACTTCTGTCACAGTTGTTGGTCTCGGCCAAGACATGATTGCCACCACCTTTTGTGGGTCAACTGATACGCCTTCTTTTGAGATCACATGCCCCAAGAAAGAAATCTTTGGAAGCCAGAACTCACATTTCTTGAATTTGGCAAACAATTGCCGATCTCTCAATGTCTGTAGTACCGTCCTCAAATGACGTTCATGTTCCTCAAGACTCTTAGCATAGATAAGGATATCATCGATGAATACTATTACAAAATCATCGAGGTATGGTTTAAGGACTCGATTCATCAAATCCATGAATGCATCAGGAGCATTAGTAACACCAAAAGGCATTACTAGGAATTCATAATGACCATATCGAGTTCAAAAAGCGGTCTTTTCTACATCTTCTGCTTTAATCTTCAATTGATGGTAACCTGATCTCAGGTCAATCTTTGAGAACACTTGTGCTCCTTGTAATTGATCGAATAGATCGTCAATCCTTGGAAGAGGATATCAATTCTTTATCGTTACCTTGTTCAACTCACGGTAATCGACGCATAATCTCATAGTCCCATCTTTCTTCTTCACAAATAGAACAGGTGCACCCCAGGGAGAACTGCTAGGTCTAATAAAACCTTTATCCAATAATTATTGTAATTGTATCTTTAACTCTGTCAGTTCCATTGGAGCCATACAATAAGGGGTCTTCGATATTGGTTGGGTATTTGGAACAAGATCAATAGTGAATTCAATCTCTCTATCGATCAGAATGTTAGGCAAGTCATCTGGAAAGACGTTTGGAAATTCCCTTACCACTTGGATATCTTCCAAAGTTACTTCTATAGGCGAATCTTCTAGAATGGCACAGAGATAACCTTGACATCCTTTCCTAAGTAATTCATTAGCTTTCATGGAGGAAATAAGACACGTGGGAGGTAACATTGCACCCTTTCCTTCAAAAGAGAAGTCTGGTCGATCAGGAAATTGGAAAATGACTCTCTTTGAAACGCAATCAATAGTAGCATATACCGAAGATAACCAATCCATACCTAAGATGACATCAAAACCTTGAATATCTAAAGGTATTAGGTCTACAAGTAATGGCACATTACTTATTATGATGTTGCAAGATCGATACACTAAGGTACCAATCATAGAATTTCCAGAGGGAGTAACAACGGATAGGTCATAACCTAAATGCTCCGGTGACTTATTGAATTTTGAGGCAAAATGTGGTGATACAAATGAATGAGTAGATCCTGAGTCCATAAGCGTACGAGCATCAATTCCACAAATAGAAATAGTACCTGCCACCACAGTATCAGTTGTAGCCTCGCCACTTGGGACTAAGGCAAAAACACGTCCCTGGCGTTGTTGATTCTTCCCTTGGTTCCCCTGATTTTGAGCTAGACGTTGGTTGGTTGGAGTGGCAACTGGGACAACTTCCTTCCCAGTCTTCCACGTTGGGCATTCTCGGATCATATGACCCATTTCCCCACACTTGTAGCATGCTCCTGTACTCAGTCGACAAACACCCCAATGCATCTTCCCACATGTTTTTCATAGAGATATGGTTCCACCCTGTGGTCTACTCTTGTTCTGAGAGTTAGAACCTGCACTAGACGTTCCAGTAAACTGTCTCTTGGTATTTCCTTGTCCTTTTCCCTGGTTACTTGATTGTCTTTTAAAATTGTCTCAATTTTTTTGAAGTTCCAAGTTTGTTCTTTCAGCCACGAGAGCACGGTCCAGCACCTCCTTGTATAACTTGAGTTTGAACATTTCTACCTTACTGCGTATGTGGATTTGCAAGCCATCTTCAAATTTCTTTGCCTTTTTCTCCTCTGTAGGGATTAGATACATGGCAAAATGGGATAAGGTAGAGAACTCTGTAGCATATTGGAGCACCGTCATGTTTCCCTGCTTCAGGTTCATGAAATCCTTAGCCTTCTACTCCTTCATAGAGTCTGGGAAGTACATGCCATAAAATACCTCCAAGAATCGCTGCCAGCTCATCTCGGGCTCGCTTTCCTCCATTGTAGTCCACCAATGATCCGCCTCCCCTACAAAGGTAAATGTGGCATAATTCACTTTCTCTTCCTCGGGACATGGAAAGACTTTGAAAATCTTTTCCATCTGACGAACCCATGCTTCAGCCTTAGCAGGGTCTGCACTGCCATCAAAAGTTGGTGGTCGTAGTTTCTGAAATTGCTCCACTGTTATCTGCATTCCCCATTGTCCATTATTTTTACTTCCATTACCACTATCCTCAGAATTATCTACTCTATCTTGGGCAGCATAAGCCAGTCCTTCGATGATTTGTTCGACACGTTCAAATCTAGCATTTGCTGCTTCATCCATATTGGTTGAGCTTCTCCTTGTTAGTACTTCTCTGACTATATAATAATAATGTACTTAGTAGTATTTTTTATTTTTACCTTATATTTATACCCAAATAGAAATTACCATATGTAAGTATAAGCGTATGGTCCTACTAAATAGTTGAGGCTTTCTAACGGCCCTAGAACTAGTGCTCTGATACCAAGCTTGTCACGCCCCAAAACCCAAATTGGTGGATTTAAGGCACGTTACCGGCCACCAAGGCCTCATAAGTTGTTCAGAGACTCGCGGAAATATAGGTCATTAAGACCATAATATTACAAGTCATTCCAAATTTATTACATAATATTCTGATTGGGTAACTTGAGCCTTTAAGTATTGCCTTTGAGAATTCCATTGGAATTACTCATGTTATTTAACTAGATAGCTAGTATTTTAAGTTCTTCTTCTTCTATAGGTCTTCCTTAATCAGGTTATCTCCCACCTTCTTATACTTTTCATCACCTGAAAGGGGTTAGAAAGATTTGGAGAGTGTGAGTAGAAGACTCAGTGAAATAATCGTAATCCTGGATGATGAACATAAAGAGAAATCTATATATCAACGGTAAATAAGATAAGCATAACAATCGATATATCAAGAGAGTAGAATATCATCAGGACAGGTATAACGAATACATTTTTAGAAGGTCAGATTACCAACCACCCATTCACGTACTCATACATATACATATACTGCAATAGCTAACTGATCAGAAGCACTCATAGACCCAATAAAGAGGGTCGGCCAACTTTGGGCCACTCGTAGATCCAATATGGATCATCCCACATAGGGGCTCGTAGATTCTTAATAGAATCAATATATAATCATGTAGAATGGTGGTAATTGACACTGGAATCAAAGAAATATGGAACTTACAATAATTTCAAATACGATAACCTCTTTCAGTGGAACGAATCGAAATGTTCCAGAACAAATGTAAGAACAGCGATTTCATAATTAAAATAAAACTTGTTCAAGTAATAGGACAAGATTCACCCGTGAGGAGTTGAATCTGTAAAAAGGAAATGCGGTCACTCACCTTGGTAGTTTAGGGGGTTAAAGAATTTATTTTGAAATTAACCTTCAAGTCCTACATAATACATGTGATAAAAAAAAAGTAATTTAGTTTACGTTTAGGGCATAAGGGCAAAATGGTAATTATAGCTTCTTAGGGGTATTTTAGTAATTTGACCAAAATAGACTTTTTCTCTTACTAAAATGATCCTTGCATTTTTACAAAACTAATGCCATTTAATTAGGTTGATTCGGAGTACATTATAATATTCTAAATATTACTTTGATCTCTATGGTTCTAACAGTTTAATTTTCAAAGTTGGTACAAAATGTTAAAAGTAATTTTAAAGCTAAAATCTCATATAACATATATATATATATACAGTGGAGATCTCCTGCGGGTGTTAATTTGCGGGTGTGTCTTACGGGTTTATAGATTTGAGACAAATTTGTGGGCCATCCACGTGAACATAAAAAAAGTGGATGTCTTGTGCTATTAAAAAAAGTGCAAACAAGTGACCCACTTGCTCCAGTAAACCACATGACTCACTTCACTCACTCTCTCTCTCTATCTATTACTTTCATAGACTAAACAAAATACAAAGAATACAATGAGCTGGAGAAAAAAAATTGGGCGAAAAAAGTAGGGCAAAAAAGTGGGCAAAAAATACCAGATCTGCCGCCAGCAATAACATTGGAGACTCCGACCTCGTCTCTCAATCTCCGGCGACTCTCAAGGTATGTCTCTCTCTCTCTCTCTCTCCAATCTATGGGCTAAAAATTGGACGAAAAATACTAGATTTGTGTTCTTGCAATTTTTGTGTGAGTGTGTGTTTGTGTATGTGTATGTTACTGTGATTGTGCAATTTTTGTGTATGTGTGTGTTCTTGCAATTTTTTTTGTCTCTTTACCAAGCTATATTACCATTGTCAATTACTCTTTGCATATGCAACAGTGAGTGGCTCCACTAAATATAATTAAATTGTTAAAATTTAATTAAATAATAACTTTGATCTCACTCACCAGACATATCTAGTTAACAAAGTTCCTCTTTGAGCCAATAGCCATCACCCTTTTTGTGGGGTTTCCTTGAAGTTCATAATTAGTTGCTCTGTTGGTTCTTGGATTTGATTGTCAATTGTTGATTCTGAATTTATTTATTTTAGTTTATTTTTATTTTTATTTTTATTTTTATTTTTGAACAGCCTAAAAAAAAGGAGGAGAATGTGGAGTGTAATACAGGTATAGAAAAAAAAATTGATGACATGGAGTATAATACAGGGAGTTGCGGGGAGAATTTGAATATTGAATTAGAGAGTAGACACAATTTGGGGTTCGAAGTAGGGGGTGAATGTGAGGAACAATATTTGGATTCAAATAACGATTCTGATTCTGCTTTTGTTTGCTATCATCCTCAAGTAATGGATGATGTTACGCCTAAACTAGGTCAGGAATTTCAAACATTAGATGACGTGAACAATTTTTATAATGCATATGCGAGACATGCTGGATTTAGTGTTCGAAAGTGGTCTAAAAAAAAGGGGTGGGAAGCAGTGAGAAGATAGTAAGGAAGGAATATGTTTGTTATAAACAAGGAAAGGGTAAATTAATAGCAGATGTGGGTGTAAAAAGAAAACGGGGATCAATAAAAGAAGGTTGCAATGCAAGACTTGCTATGGTGAAGTCAGCAAATGGAACATATATGGTTAGTGTAATTGAGGAGGGTCATTGTCACCCATTGGCAACCCCCTCTAAAAGACATCTTTTGCGATCTCACCGTAAGGTTTCGAGTGCCCAAAAGTCTTTAACTCAACAACTTGGCATAGTAAATATACCACCACATCAACAATACAACCTTCTTGGATTACAAGCGGGGGGCTTTGAGAATATTGGTTGTACACAAAGAGATTTGTATAACAATGAAAGAGATAGGCGCAATGAGATGAAAGGACATGATGGGGATATGTTGAACGAGTACTTAAAGCTAGAACAAGGAAGAAATCCGTCATTCACTTATGAAATTCACACAGATGATGACAAAAGGATCACTCGTTGTTTTTGGGCAGATGCAACTTCTAGAAGGGCTTATAAGTTTTATGGTGACGTGGTCATCTTTGATACAACATACAACACTAATCGCTATGGATTGATATTTGCACCATTGATGGGGGTTAATAATCATGGCCAGACGACAATATTTGCTTGTGCATTCCTCAGTGATGAGACCATACCTTCTTTTGTTTGGCTATTCAACCGATTTTTGGATACTATGCCAGGTGATGCCCCTAAGATGATTATCACTGATCAGGATCCGGCTATGACAAATGCAATTTCACTAACTCTTCCAAATACCTATCATAGGTATTGTAGTTGGCACATTTTGACAAAGTTTTCGGAGAAGATTGACTCAGTTAAATATAATGATTACTATAAGGAGTTTTCAGATTGCATATGGAATTCAGAGTGTGAGGAAGAGTTTGACTCCACGTGGTTGGAGCTCGTGGAGAAAAGTGGCTTAAATGACAACAAGTGGCTACAATCAATGTATGAAATTCGGTCAAGATGGGTCCCCGCATACGTAAATCACATTTTTTCCGCTGGAATGTCAAGTAGCCAACGAGCGGAAAGTGCTCATGCATTCTTTAAAAGATATGTTTCTAAAAGAAATTCATTACTTGATTTTATGATTCAATTTAATAGGGGGCTTGAACGTCAACGTCATGAAGAGTTGACGGAGGATCACAAAGATATAACCGAGAAGCCTAAATTGAAAATACCCCATGACTATTTGGAGCAAATGCTTGATATTTATACACATGAAATCTTCTATAAATTTCAGGATGAGTTTTGGGAGAGCTTCAATTTTAAATTTGAGCTCTTGGAGGAGGATGACAACCACCATGTGTATAATATCTTTAGAAGAAATGTTTTGAGGTACAAAGTGAGACAAATTCATTACGACAAAGCCTTGGATTATGCTAGATGTACTTGCAAAAAATTTGAGAGTTGGGGGATTCCATGTAGGCATGTGCTAGCTTACTTGAACAAGTATCGTGATCTTGACAACTTGCCAAGCCAATACATTTTGAAGAGGTGGACAAAAATAGCAAAATCCGGTGGTGTCATTGATGGAAGTGGCATGGAGATAAAAGATGACAAGTCATATCTACTCATGCGGAGTCAATTGATTAAATATTCTTTGGATGTGATTGATAAAGCCCTCACTAGTGAAGAAGCGACTAAGGTTTATACCGACGCTTTGAGTAATGCCAATGAAAAAATTGATCTAATAGTTGGTGGTGGTACCGAGAGAACCAACCAAATGATTGGTGGTGGGACAAGTGTATCTAAGTCGGTGAACATGAGTTATAATTTCGAACATAGTTATAATGAGCCGAAGCAAGTACGAGCGAAAGGATGTGGGAAAAGGCTCAAGGGAGGAAAAGAGAAGGCATTAGTGAGAGGCAAAAATCATAAAGCTAGAAAATGTCATGGGTGTGGCAAAGTTGGTGTGACACACGATAAAAGAAATTTCCCAATGCTTACGAATCGGTAAGAAAGTTTAATTTATTGTCCATTTTTTATATTTGTGTTTTAATTATGTAAGTGACTTTGCTATTGTATTCATGTAGAACTACCCCACCAAATGAGGACGCTACTTTAGTTGCAAGTCTAGATGATGATAGTGATTCATCCATAGGTAATTTAAAAAGTATTGTTTTCATAGTCACAAATTGAAACAACTTGGTGTGAAATTTATCTAACGTTGTTTTAGTATTTTCATTGCAGGATGGGCTAAGAATCGAAGTCATTGATTTGGTCTCCATTGTGCATTCAGACATACCTTTTAACATGTGACCATTAGTCATTTGCTTGTATCATATATGTTATCAATTTTTTGTATTCTAGTAGGTCATATTTGCTTATTGAGATTTGGGAACATGTTTAGGGCATTGGCGTCCAAGTGGAATTTGATTTAGTACTTTTTATGGATTATTTGCCTGTCAATTTGTGAATTTTTTTTTTTGGAAGGCTATGGTTCTGATTTGGGGAGGTTTTCTGTTTGGGCTGTTTGGATGAGAGTTTTTAATTTTGGGTGTATTTTCCTTGCCTTGTCGGCTATTATCAATGAAATTCCTGGTGTTAAAAAAAATGTGTGTCAATTCTATTACTGTATTTCAATTCTGCTGTTAAAAAAAATGTGTTTCAATTTTTTGGGTCAATACAAAAACTCAGGAATCAATTTTTTGGGTCAATTATTCGCCCAGTTTTTTTTCTCCAGTTCATTGTATTCTTTGTATTTTGTTTAGTCTATGAAAGTAATAGATAGAGAGAGAGAGAGTGAGTGAAGTGAGTCACGTGGTTTACTGGAGCAAGTGGGTCACTTGTTTGCACTTTTTTTTAATAGCACAAGACATCCACTTTTTTGATGTTCACGTGGATGGCCCACAAATTTGTCTCAAATCTATAAACCCGTAAGACACCCGCAAATTGACACCCGCAGGAGATCCCCACTGTATATATATATATTTAACTCAAAATTGAAATAAATACAAAACAATGTCTGAAACTCACCAAATTTTGGAGAATAATATAAATAGTTTGTAATAAAGTTGACAAAATTTGAAATGACCAAAGTACTCTTGGTGATGTTAATCAGTAACTAGAAGTATAAAGAAGTTTTGTAAAATATTGTAGTGACATAATTTACTTACCTTAGTTATTTAACACCTCTTGATTGAAGCACTTGAACGTGCTAGAATTCTCTCTTCCAACAGACTCTACTAATTCTTCTTCTGTGTCGTTTTAATTGTCGTGAGATGTGTGAATGTAGTATAGAAAATGATTTGGGATGGTGTATTTAAATATACCTTTGGTTTTTAGAAACTAAGTGGGAGAGTTTCCTAAGCATTAATGAGACATGAATGCTACAACTTTAGTTTAGTTCAATTAATCTAACAAGTTATAAGTTTTAATGAAGAATATGTATCTCTAGATTTTTCTCCCGTATCTCTCTAACTCTCTTCATTAATTGTATCATTAGTTACATTGTAATCTTATGACGGTTCTACAAGGAATTCTCATAACTCTCTTAGCATATTCACATGTGCTCCATAACTTTTATAGCAAAAAAAGTTAATATGTTGTGTACCAAATGTGTATGTTAACTTGGATTTAGTTGTGTACTTTACTGTTTCATTTCATTTGCATGTGTGTTAACTAAATGTAAAATGGGTGTAAGGTTCAAGTTCATTAGTTTAGTAATAAATGGGGTACATTTGTGTTGGATAAAATTCTCCCAATGAGGTCATTTACTAGGGTCACATATAGGTTGATTAGTTAGGTGAAATATCAATGAAGTTTTTTTTAACGCATGTCTAAGGTTGATTGGTTAGATCATAAAAATATGATAATATTTTATGAATTTAAATAATGAAAATTCGGGTCTTGACAATCAATTTCTTATTATGACAAAGAATTAGCAAATTTGATTGATTTGTGATAAAACGTTTCCCAAATAACAGCAGCGACAATAATTTCTACTTAATGGATTCCCAATGTCCTCGCCGATTTACCAAAATGACAAATATAATCAAGCAAAAACGAAATATATAGTACTAAATCAAAGCCATTATAGAGCAACAATTTCGCCTAACTGGTGAAAAGGCTTTAAATACTACGCTTATACCAGGGTTCAAACCTCCCAACCTTCCCTCGGGCCCTGATACTTATGTCCTCGCACCAAACTACACATCAAATAATAAAAATACAAAAAAAAAAAAAAATCAAAGCAATCGTAGATAACACAGATGAAGAGCCATAATAGAACATTACAAGTATTGAGCTCAATGCTTATGGGTTTGAACATAATTCAATAAATTATTCACGTACTTGTCTTGTATATTCCAGTCTCCAAACACTTCTCTCATTTCCTTAACTTTATTCCTATATATCATCCCTTCTTCTTTAACCATGACCAGTTTCAATGACTCGGCCACCAAGTCACTGCTAAACGACCCGTCACGGTCATCTCTTGGTATCGAATACCCTATCTTCTTCTCTTCCAAAAATCGCGCATGCAACCCTTGATCTCCTAAAAAGGGCAATAATATGAGAGCTTTCTCACACTGTATTGCCTCAACTACTGAACTCCAACCTGAGTGATTCAAGAACCCACCCACCGAGTCATGACTCAGTATCCTGAGTTGAGGTACCCAACTCGTGCATACTAACCCACGTTGTTTGGTTCGTTCTTCGAATCCTTCTGGCAACTCAATCAACTCAGTGTCTGCCAACCCACGACGATTCCTTAGAACCCAAAAGAATGGTAGCTCTGACATTTCCAACCCAAGAGCTAACTCGGTGATTTCAGCTTGACTCAGTTTCATCTCACTCCCGAATGCCACGTAGACTACAGACCCTTTCTCTTGCTTATCGAGCCACTGTTTCATTGCCTTCCATGAATCGGCCTTGTCTTTGTCGTCATTTTCATCGTATGCTGTGGTGGGTAGCTGGCCCACCGGAAGAACTGGTTTCCGGTGAATTTCTTGGAGAAGTTTTAACCATTCTGGTTCGAATTCAAAACAGCTTCTCACAAGAAGAATATCACACCCTTGAATCGTCGATCCGAATCGATAAAAATCTGAAACACTTTCATGGTCGTCATTAATCGTTTCCTCAGACATACGCAAAATCTCAAAGAGTCGAAACACGACCATTGACTCAAACGGAACCCAAGGCGGCCGAACCGTGAAATCCTCGGGTTTAGTGCGATCTTGTTTGATTCCCATCGCTGATTCTGAAGGCCCAACAAAGACCAAAGCAGCACCAATGAATATACTGAAGAAAGCACTTGAAATATTGAGTTCTGAAGCAATTGGGCCCAACCAGTAAGGGGCAAAATCGTAAAAAATCCAATCAGGAGATGAAGCTTTTAGGAAATCAGTAATGGGTTGTTGGAGGCCATCATAGGCAATCTTGAGGTACTTGACCTTGTTGTAAGGTAAATCAATAGTGGCCTCTGCATTTTCAGGGAGATTTTGGACTTTTGGCAATGGAAGCTTCACTAGATTTATCAGATTTGCTACATTTGGAGGAAGTTTTGGGAGGCGGTCTATGTTTCTAGGGGTTGATATGAAGGAGACTTTATGACCCTTTTGAGCAATAAGCTTGGCTAGCTCTAGATATGGAATAATATGACCGAAGGCAAGCCATGGAAACATTGCTATATGCAACTTACCATCATCGGCCGACATTGGGTTGATTGAGCTGGTTAGGTGAGTTTTGGGTTCCATGGCTACAAATCTTGAGTTATGTAGGTAGTAATCCATCCAATCCAAGTCTGGTGTATATAAAGGACATAATGTAATTCAGCCTCAAAAGTCTAAACAGAGAACATGAATTTTGGCGGAGTCATTGTACGCCTAATACAATAATGAATAGAGTAATGTTATTTTGTTTTTTTGGTTTTTCGAGGTATCCCACGCCTTCCGTCCATGACTAATCCTCTGAGGTAATGTCGAGCACCGAAGTGGGTAACTCTCTCAAGATAGTTTTTTGCATACACAAGGACTCGAACTTGAGATCTTTACTTAAGGAGCCAAAGCCCCTTCCACTTATATGCACATAAATAGTGTACTTAAAAAAGACATCTGAAATTAAGCGGATTATAACTCAATTGTCACAATTTCTCCCTTTTGCGCACCGTGCTCATGATTCACGATACTAGTGTTAATCTCATAAAATATAGTCGATGATTGTGGTGTCTGTTGGCCCGAATCATGCCTTTTTTTTTAATAATAATAATAATATTATTATTATTATTATTAAATGTTGGTATCAATGTTGATTCAATATTGGTTGAGACGTTATTATTGCTTACTTCAATTATTGAGTTTATTTATTTTCTTTTAGAGTAATATTTGGGTGATAAATACTTTTTATAAATACTTACAAACACACTCAATTTCTCTCCTAAGTAGTATTGTAGGGTCCGAATAATTTCAGTAGACTCCACAGTGCCATCCAAGAGAAAGATAGAGTGTGTTTGTACTTTGTAAGTGTTCGTAAAAAGCGTTTGTCACCCTAGCATTGTTGTTTCTTTTATACTCATTGATATCAATGGAAGGAAAAAAGTTTTGCAGGCAAGTCCTTGCATATTTTTTATTGGTGAATTTATGGTGTCTGTTAGGGTATTATAGCTGGGAATTTTAGTTGCTTGCCCTCTACTTATTCTTGAGTCAGAATGAGTAGCCCTTGTGGGCTTTGCTGTGGGTCAGTGTGAGGCTTTGGGATTAGGTTGGGGCTGGAGTATGTGTGTGTGCACATGCGGGGTGTGTGTATCCAGGGGTGGAGCCAAAAATTTTGATCAGGAGGGGCCTAGGCTACACTGGTGTTCCCCCGAAGCAATTTTTTTGGGATCGATTGATGTATAATTGGCGATTTGTTAGGGTCTACTTATACATAATTGGTGATTTTTTGTGGTATCCACTTATAATATAAGTCTATTTGGTGATACGTAAATATAGTATAGTGTCTTTCAAAATCTAGGGGTCCTATTTCTAAAACTCATAAAATTCTTACACTAAAAGTGTAATTTTCAAAATTCTAGGGGCCTTTACTTTTGATTTGTATATACATATATATCAATATATATATGTAGTTGAGTATACTAAATTGGACTTTAGACCCCTTTAGGGGCCTAAACATGATTTGAGGGGGGCTAAACATAAGTTGAGAGGGGGGTCTAAATATAAAATACTAAAAAGTCTAAAATTAAAAATGCAATTTCCAATAACGTGGGCTACATATTTTTTAGGAGGGGGGGGGGGGGGGGGGGGGGGGGGGAGGGGGGATTGTGGATTTTAATTTTAAAAAATTCAGGAGAGGCCTAGGCCTTCTGCCCCACCTTGACCCCTCAATGGTCCTGCCCCTATGTATATCCAGTTCGGATCCCACCAGAATTGTAATCTAAATATGCACGCTTAAAATCCTCACCATATTTTCTCACAAGTTAAAGAATGTAAGTAAAATCTACACCAATTATTGATTTTCCCCTTTATTTTTTATCTGTAAGTTAGATAATATGTTGATATATAACGTAGTAATTTTCTCTATTAATTTTGTGTCTATTAGGATAGAAATTTGTTGAAAAAAATATCAATCTTTGGCATGCTCTAGTTAGATCAAGATAAGCAAATCCATGGTGATTTGTTTATGTTAGGAGTGAGAGTTGCCGACAATTCAAATATATACCTTAGTGATTATATTTGACAAATTTTTATATGTACAGTACTTATATTTATGACATCTGAAATAACATTTAGACATTTATGATATGTACAATATTTACATTTAGCATTCCAACAATGTAAGGGGTACAAACATTCTATATCTTATTTGTGTGGTATTGTGAGATCCACTAAAATTATTCGGACCCTACAAAATCACCCAGAAGAGAAATCGTGTGTTTGTTAGTATTTAAATAAAGTATTTGTGGTACAAGGCAATTAAGACTTCCGCTAGATTCCTCTAACTTCCCCTCAAGGCGCCCAGTGGGAGAAAGTCGTAGCTTCTAACAAATATGTTCAGAAGCCTCAGTTTAATCTGAAGCTCCATGACGCTCCAAGAAGCTCTTCTCCTATGATGTCACTGGACCCCACAGTGACACAAGAGAGAGATAAACATATTTTTTAGGAGGTTGTATGAAAATTGTATGAAAATTGTCACCAAAGAATTACCTTTTTCAAAACAAGAGAGGCTAGAGGTTTTGGAGATAATATGAGATAGGGCACTTGTCAGATCTTCCATGGAATGGGAAATAAAAGGGAACAAGGGGGACTACCAAGAAAGTGATTGAAGAAGTAAAGGCAAAAGTGGTCCACGGTGAAAGGTAGATGAAGCAGTACATGGCAAAGGGTCCACAGGGAGAGAGAGGAAAGATCCAAGGAACGGTGGTGGGACGGTGAAGCAAGGCCTCAAGAAGACGCTACCAGGAGCGTAGGAGAAGAGCTTCTTGGAGCGTCATGGAGCTTCAGATTAAACTGAGGCTTCTGAACATATTTGTTAGAAGCTACGACTTTCTCCCACTGGGCGCCTTGAGGGAAAATTAGAGGAATCTAGCGGAAGTCTTAATTGCCTTGCACCACAAATACTTTATTTAAATCAATAACACTAGGAAGACCCACTGAATGACCCTCCAAATGACCCACAAGGGCTTCTTAGCAATTTTTCAAAATATTTGTGGGACCCACTACAAAGTCACCTTCAAATCCCTTAAAAAAAACCCCTCCAAAACCAAACTCCTCCCCCCCCAAATCACACTAACAGAGAGGCCTAGCACAAGCCCGGCCCCCTCTCTGCGTCGGACCTGTTGCTCCCACCTCTTCGCTCTTGTCGACGGCTGACGGAATCCGGCGCCGGATTATCGCCAGCAACTGGTCGGAGCTTCCCGTCGCAGTAAGACCAAAGTGGGTAGGTCTTCTCTCTCTCTCTCTCTCTCCCCTTTCTTCAGCTCCTCTCTCTCTCACTGTATTTTTCAAATTTGTGTTAGATTTTGTTAGCTTACTGCAATGATCAAATAAACAAATAACAATAGCAATAAAACCACTATTTTGACTCAAACAAGCAAACATCCGAAAGGTGAAACTTGCATGATACAAGTGGGTATTTGTAGAAAGCAAAAATAAATATGAAATGGGGATTTAGAATAACAAATGACAAATGTAAAATTGGTGATATAAAGCATGGCTTATTGTACAAAGAGTAAATAATGTGGTTATCCCCATTTAAAAAAAAGGTGGTTGAATTTTTAATTTGGTTCAAATATTTTGATACTTGAAGTTGTGATACCACAAACAAACCACTATATCTAATATAAACTGCATAGCTCAAATTTTACTACCATAGCATTAATCAACTGCATAGCTCAACACTTTGCTGCCAAACCTACTACTCCATATTCTACTAAAGCCCCCACAGAAAAGGAAACTAGAAGAGAGTAAGACCCATGTGCATATATTGACCAAGTAATGTGCTGGCCAGCCAAGTGGCCTCCCATGTTATGCCAATATGTGAAATGTTGACCCCTTCAATGATTAATTTATTGCATTTGGAAGCATGCTTGACATTCAAACCCATTTAAGATTCTTTTCTTTTTTGAAAGTTTGAAAGCCATTTATATTGCACTGGTATGATTTCTTTGGTTTCCATTTGGACATGCATTGAAGTGTATAAAATATGATACTCACATTTTTTTTCCCTTCTAAAAATCAGTATCATGTTAGTTTTGACACATATCCATTTGTATGAGTGTTTTTAAGGAATGTTATGATTGCACAACACAAACTCCTTTTGATTTTACCATTTTTATAATTCTGAGTCGTTAATGTAATCTCTATACAAATCCGGATAAATTGATGATTGTATTATATATTGTACAGAAATGGAAGAAGAAGTTTCAAGTGGTTCGGCAAGCATTGATGAGGAAATTATTGAAATTGATCGTGAGAAGGAGCAAATAAGAGACATAGAAAAACAAATAGATGAGCCGAAGAAGGGGATGGAGTTTGATCCTGTGGATGAGCTCATGGCGTTTTATGCAGAATATGCTAGAGACAAAGGTTTTGCTGTGTCTAAAAGAAGTTCTACAAAGAAGCAAGGGGTCGTGAGATACGTGGCATTCCAGTGTACTCGTGGTGGTACGTCAAAGAGTAAATCAACGAACCCGTTGAACGTGCGCCCAACCGCAAAAATTGATTGCAAAGCAAAGCTTAGGGCATTTCATTGTCCCAACGGAAAGTGGTCTGTGACATCAGTTGAACTTTCCCATAACCATGAAATGAGTCCAGGTAAATCTCGATATTTTAAATGCAATCGGTTCTTGCAACCTCATGTGAAAAAGAAACTAATTTTGAATGATACAGCTGGAATTAGAATAAACAAGAATTTTAATTCGTTAGTTATTGAGGCGGGAGGGCATGAGAATCTGTCATTTACTGAGAAAGATGTAAGAAATTATATCAACAAAGTTAGGCGGTTACAAATTAGGGAAGGTGATGCTAATGCACTGCACAACTACTTTTTTAAAATGCAATCTAGTAATTCCGACTTCTTCTACACGATGGATTTGGATGGAGAGGGTCGCCTAAAGAATGTGTTTTGGGCTGATGCAAGGAGTAGGGCAGTATACAAAGAATTTGGTGACGTGGTTACTTTTGATACTACATATTTGGTTAATAAATATGATATGCCATTTGCGCCTTTCGTAGGGGTTAACCATCATGGGCAGTCAGTATTGCTAGGGTGTGGGTTGATCTCAAGTGAAGACACTGAGACCTTTACGTGGTTATTTCAATCTTGGCTTACATGTATGTCTGATAAACCGTCCAATGCAATAATAACAGATCAAGACAGAACCATGAAGAAAGCAATAAAGGTTGTTTTTCCTAATGCACGGCACCGATGGTGCTTATGGCATATAATGAAAAAGTTGCCTGAAAAATTGAGAGGATACAAAGAATATGAAGCGATAAAATTTTTGTTACAAAATGCTGTTTATGATTCATTAACCATTGAAGAATTTGAAGATGCTTGGGGCAAATTCATTGAAAAATATCAGCTGAAAAGTAATGAATGGTTACTTGGTCTGTATGAAAAGAGGCATCGATGGGTACCAGCTTTTGTGAGGGATATTTTCTGGGCAGGAATGTCAACCACTCAGCGAAGTGAAAGCATGCATGCTTTCTTTGATGGCTACATCAACTCTAAGACTACATTGAAACAATTTGTGGAACAGTATGAGAATGCATTGGCAAAAAAAATAGAAAATGAAAAGCAAGAAGAGTTCAATTCATACAACTCATGCTACCCATGTGCTACTCCTTTAGGGATGGAAAAGCAATTTCAAAGTGTTTACACGAGGGCAAAATTTAAAGAGTTTCAAAACGAGTTATTTGGGAAGCTTTGTTGTCATTTGCTTTTAATTAAGGAAGATGTTGGATTTAGAGAATATGAAGTACGGGAACGGGTTCGTTTTGGAGATGGTCATCGGTCTGCAAATTTCAAGCTAATTTTTTATGCTGATACAAATGAAGTGAATTGTAATTGCCGATTGTTTGAGTTTAGAGGGATAATGTGTAGGCATCAACTTATGGTGTACAATGATATGAAAATTTATGATGAAGTACCAGCCAAGTACATTCTACAAAGATGGAGTAAGAATATTAAAAGGAGACACACCAAGATTCGTATCAGTTATGACAACTGGGAGGACAGACCAGAGGCACGCCGTTTTGATAAAATGTGTAATATTTTCTATGAGTTGGGTGAAGTGGCAGCGGATTCTGAAGCTTGGTGTGATGAGGTGATCGCACAAATGCAACAAATGAAAGAGGGATACAAAGAGAAGACTGCAATTTGTGGAAGCAATATGCCCATTTTTACTAATCATTCGAGTAAATCAACTTCACATGGAGATGGTATTGTACTAACAAAAGAGAGCACGGATATACTTGATCCATTTGTTACTCGTAGTAAGGGGCGGCCCCCAACTAAAAGGAAAGTGGGCAATGTCGAGAAAGCAGTTAAGAAACAATCAAAAGCCAAGAGAGCCGAAAAAAAAAGGGTCAATACAAGTGCAAAGGTAAGACAATATTAATATCTTTATATTAATGTTTTTCATTAAAATAAGGTCACTTATTAATTACTTTGCATTTAATTTTAGGGATATGACGAGCAAATGAACGAGCTTTGTACACAAGAGAGCCGAATGGGAATACAAGGAAGTCTTGCATTTCAACCGCCAAATGTGGGAATAGACCCAAGCCTTGCATTTCAAGAGCCGAATGTGGGAATAAGTCTTGCATTTCAACCGCCAAATGTGGGCATACAAGGAAGTCTTGTATTTCAACCGCCAAATGTGGGCATGGAAGGAAGTCTTTCATTTCAACCGCCAAATGTGGGAATGAGAGGAAGCCTTGATATTTATGACTTTATGTGATGTGTTCATAAATTAGACTTTATTTGATGGCTTGAAAGTGTTTTGTATGACTTTATTAGATAGTTTCATATTGTTTAGTATGACTTAAATATTATGACTTAATGAGATGTCCTCAATTTGGTTATTGTGGATTGTTTTAATTTGCAAGGTATGTATTGGATGTTTGGTAGTGCTTGATGTTCATGTGTCAAAAACTGCTCACTTTTAGCACAAAAAAACTGCATATACACTACACAAAAAACCTGCACAAACAAACTGCACAAACACTAGTTTTACACAAAAACTGCTCAAAAACTTCTTACTTTCAGCACAAAAAAATTGCACATACACTGCACAAACAACCTGCACAAACAAACTGCACAAACACTAGTTTTACACAAAAAATGCTCAAAAACTGCTCAAAAACTGCACATACACTGCACCAAAAACGTGCACAAACAAACTACACACAAACACTAGTTTTACACAAAAACTGCTCAAAAACTGCTCACTTTCAGCACAAAAAAAACTGCACATACACTGCACCCAAAACGTGCACAAACAAACTGCACAAACACTAGTTATACAGAAAAAACTGCTCACTTTCAGCACAAAAAAAACTGCACATACACTGCACCCAAAACGTGCACAAACAAACTGCACAAACACTAGTTTTACACAAAACTGCTCACAAACTGCTCACTTTCAGCACAAAAAAACTGCACATACACTGCACCGAAAAACGTGCCCAATCTGTGAATCCACTCAACACAAAAACTGCTCAATTGGATACCAACATGTTCATATTACATTACAACAGTTCATTTGCAGTTGAACTAGTGCAAATTCTGTCTTCCAAGTGACAAACTAGATGTAATTTACTACTTTACAGAAAAAAAAAACCCAGAATGAAAACGAAAATATATTGCCACGGCCTGCTGTCATGTGTGGTGCGTTGTAGAGTAGGTGCCGGGATAAGCGTCGGAGTGGGTCCTTGAGATGTTGAAGCCACTTCAGTCATGTAATCAACATCCTTGAGCCAAGCTGCTTCTGCCTCGACAAGAGTATTGTATCTCTTATGTTTTGCATTGGGATAATACTTGACTTGCGCTTCACACTCCTCCCAGGTTTTAAAGATGCCACAAATGCGCCCGCGTGTCACAACGTAATACGTCATGGTTAATACCTGCGATAATTAACATCATACTTAATCCATTGAAAAACTAGTGGCAAAATGATTTTTCTATATAAAAGAATAGCCATGTCAATCCATTGAACTACATTGTATCAATGACTCCTCTAATTTTGAGAGAAATTTTAATATCTTCATAAACTTGACCTTACTTTTAGCAAATTATTAGCGCTACTACAGTAACTACTCTAAGGTGTTAATTCGCGATTTTTTGTATTGATTTTCATCTTTTTCATTGCGTAGTATTTTCTTTATTTTGGACCAATAAAGAACTTTTAGGAGCAGTTTGGGAAGGTTGAACCAGTTATGTAGTTTACGAGTTAATTGGTTCTAAAATGTTAGTACTGATATGGATGTGTTTTTGACGAGTGTTTAGGACTCTAGAAACTCACTATGGCTAATGATCGAACAATGTTGGTTTCCTTTTCATATTGCAGTGGTTTATGAATTTAATAGAACTTTCTTTCTTGATATTGCTTTCTGATATTGGTTTTTGAATCTAATTACTATAGTGGCTTTCTGATATTGGTTTTTTCCCGAATCGATGACTCAATGTTAACCAAAACTATGTTCAGCACTTGTTCAAAACACAGAATACTTGCTTCAACCAACTTCCAATGACTTGCAAATTAGAAATTGTAACTGTGAAAATTGCCTAGCCTAAATAACTTGGAAATTGAAACCCACAATAATTTTCAAACCTAGCTTCAAGAAAAATGGGTAAAAATCATAGCAATCAATGGGTCATCCTTGTTCACCACAGAGAGAGAGAGAGGCCTACCAAAAAGAAAAAAGAGAGGCAGAGATGTAATGTAACCTATTTTTACACAGCAATTTTCAATCTCAACATCAAACACATTTTTCCAGCGCAACACCAAGCTAACTAAAATAAGGATGATAAAAATGAGGGGAAATAATAATATCTTAAATCAACTGTTGTTCTTCCAAAAATATTCTTTCAAAGACCACAAATTGTGTATTATAACTGGGAATTCACATCTATACCAGATCATTCAATAAATATATGGAGATAAATAATAGAAAACAACCATCGAAGATAAAAGTATAATTTCCAAAGTGAATATTTCCATCTTGGGCCAACTAATTTTGGGACCAAAATATTAAGTTTCAAACAATCTTTCAACACAGCAATGAAACAATTCATCACTATGTTCACCACAAAGAGAGGAGATTGGAAAAAAATTAAACATAACATTTGGTGTAATGGTTGAAGACTGAAAATTAGATACATCAAATTTAAAATAACAAATTTGAATTTGATACATCAAAATACAAACATTGCTATGTCAAATCATTTGGGGCCTACAACTCCTTCATATGGATTTTAGTTCAACAGATTATAACCCTTGTGGAAACAATAGTTCACAGTTTAAGAAACATAGAGAGAGGAGCTGAAGAAAGGGGGGAGAGAGAGAGAGAGAAGACCTACCCACTTTGGTCTTACTGCGATGGGAAGCTCCGACCAGTTGCTGGCGATAATCCGGCGCCGGATTCCGTCAGCCGTCGACGGGAGCGAAGAGGTGGGAGCAACAGGTCCGACGCAGAGAGGGGCCCGGGGTTGTGCTAGGCCTCTCTGTTAGTGTGATTTGGGGGGGAGGGGTTTGGTTTTGGAGGGGTTTTTTTTAAGGGATTTGAAGGTGACTTTGTAGTGGGTCCCACAAATATTTTGAAAAATTGCTAAGAAGCCCTTGTGGGTCATTTGGAGGGTCATTTAGTGGGTCTCCCTAGTGTTATTGATTTAAATAAAGTATTTGTGGTGCAAGGCAATTAAGACTTCCGCTAGATTCCTCTAACTTCCCCTCAAGGCGCCCAGTGGGAGAAAGTCGTAGCTTCTAACAAATATGTTCAGAAGCCTCAGTTTAATCTGAAGCTCCATGACGCTCCAAGAAGCTCTTCTCCTACGCTCCTGGTAGCGTCTTCTTGAGGCCTTGCTTCACCGTCCCACCACCGTTCCTTGGATCTTTCCTCTCTCTCCCTGTGGACCCTTTGCCATGTACTGCTTCATCTACCTTTCACCGTGGACCACTTTTGCCTTTACTTCTTCAATCACTTTCTTGGTACTCCCCCTTGTTCCCTTTTATTTCCCATTCCATGGAAGATCTGACAAGTGCCCTATCTCATATTATCTCCAAAACCTCTAGCCTCTCTTGTTTTGAAAAAGGTAATTCTTTGGTGACAATTTTCATACAATTTTCATACAACCTCCTAAAAAATATGTTTATCTCTCTCCTGTGTCACTGTGGGGTCCAGTGACATCATAGAAAAATACCAATTCGGATCGATCCGGGGTTCTGGAAGGGCATTCCGCTAGAAAAATACCAATTCGGATCGATCCGGATTTTGTGGGCGGATCCTATTTCCAGCAGCTGTCCACTTTTACGGAAACATGCATATCTCTCTCTAGAAAACTCGGATTCGTGTACCGTTTTTTTTTGTTGGAACTGGGACTCAAAAACCTATCTTTTGGTATAAAAATTTGATACATTTATTAATGACTATTTTGCCCTTGGGTTGTCTTTTGTCACAACAAAGCTCTTAAAGGTGGTTTAATTCATATTTTTTTTATTTTTAATTAGTGAATCTTAGGTGTGTATCGCCTTGTTACACGTGTCCTAATCCGCTTGGGCGGGTTGGGGTATGACACACTCTCTCTCTCTCTACAACTTTTTCTAATTTTGCACTTGACCCTCCAAAATGAATAACAAAGAAGGATTTATATAGGCCAATTTGGGGGTGGTTTTAGAATTTAGAAAGTGCTCCCATTGGTCCCAAACATCTGTGAACAAGAAACTACGTTGTTTTGACTTCCAATTATTCAATTTGTACCCTTAAAATAAATTACAAAAATGGATTCGTCAGGGGTTGAGTGCTGCCGCGACACTAGCCATGTGCTGCTGCGACAATGACCCAGTGCCTCCGCGACACTGCTTCTCACACGCCCAAAAAGTTTAGACCCCCAGAGGTTCCGGTGTTCGCGAAAGTGCCCTATTTCGTCCGAAATTTACAGAAATTGCATACGAACTCCAAACAAAGGTTGTGATATACCGTTGGAAAGGTAATGTAGTCAACTTTTTATAAAAAAATAGTTTGGAGATAGGTCAGTTTGAAAACTTGTGCGGTATTCGCTATGAAAGTCGATTTGATCGCCTTTTTCGCCTTCGAAAATTCATAATAAATTTGTTTTAAATCCATAAATTATGTGCGATATACCGTTGGAAAGCTATTGACCTCTAATACCCATGAAAAATGTTTGAAAAATGATAAGGTGCTCCGGTCTCCGAGTCAACTTTTAGGACAAACTGGTTAAACTAGGGACCTCTAAGAAGTTCTGGGAATTTCTGGGAGCTCCCGGGAATTGACGTTTTCGTCTGATTTATTTTAAAACTCATTTTAGTACTTTTCACATGATCTAGAATGATCTCAAAATTTTTGGGCGAATTCAGATGATTTTTTGTCAAACCTTGGTCAAACCTTGATCAAACCGGTCAACGGGGACTTTCCGAGAACTTCCGGGACTTCCGAGGGTCTCTGGAAGCTGAAGATTTTATTTGATTTTGCTTTAAAACTCATTTTCTTACTTTTCGTACGACGTAGCATGTTTTCAGAACTTTTGGTCTAAATCTGGGAGTGATTGGACTTTTATGGGCATTTTGGTCATTTTGGTCATTTGAATCACTTTCTGAGTATTTTAACAGATAGAACTGACTTCCAAGAGTTCTTTCCGAGTTTTTTCGATCATCGTGAACCACCAAACTATGGGTCTAATAAATCTTATAGCCGACAAAATGGGGTGTCTACAGATAGGATTGCTTGTTTGTTTATCATGTTCAGTGGGTAGTGGGGTCTATCATGTTTCCTTGATACACAGAAGTAGTTGTAGGAGTGTTTGTGTGGGTTCTTTTCTTTTTTTTTTTTCTTTTTTTTTTCTTTTTTTCTTTTTTTTTTTTTTTTTTTCTGGTATTGTAATCTCCTATTTACGGAGAACTATGTTTAATGAAATGTGTCTTAATTCACAGTTTATCACTTGTGTGATTAGGTTCTTCTTAAACTGATCTATTGAGGTCTTGGTTCCCTTGAAGTAATCTATTTCTATTTCTTTTATTTTAGGAGAAATTAGATTTATTCCCTTATACTTTTATCATTGTTCAAGTCACCCCTTTGTACAATGAAAAGTATCAAAGAACACTCTCGTACTTTAAACTAAAGTGAAACTAACGGAATCTGTTAATGTGACAATGAAATGACAAAAATACCCTCATATGACATATATAGGGGGTGACTTGAACAGAGTACAAGGGGGTAAAATGAATCTTTTTCTACTATTGTTTGACAGGAATGGTGAGTTTTAAACACTTTTCGTCCATTTTGGCGGACAATCTAATGCTTTCATAACAATCAAAGTACAGGAGAATAAAATACAATTTCTCTTTTATTTTATTCTGAATTTCTAAAGTGAGTTCATAACACTTAGTATCAGAGCCACCGATTCTAGGAGATGGAAGCACCACGCGATCTCTTGGAAATCAAAGAGCTTGTAGTGCAGACGAAAGAACTTATATTTGAGTTAGATGCTATGGAACGAAACCATCCAATCATTGAAAGTTTCAAGAAATTGAAGGAGAAAAAAAAATTGTGAGCAAACCTATATGAATGTTTTGTGTCCTACAAAAACACACAAAATTATAGGATTAAATGTATTTTGCACCCTTAAATTATATTCTATTTGACACTCTAGTCTCTAAACAAAATATTTTCTTATTTTAGCCCATTAACTAACATTTTGTAGCAGCTTATCTCCTCCGTCACTTTTTAGCATCACTTTGGACGTTACTAAAAGTGTCTTTTTTCGTCATTAAAAGTGACGGAGTGGACATACTGCCATAATATGTTAGTCGAAGGATCAAAATGCAAAAAAAATTTATTTAGAGACCAAAGTGTCAAATAAAGTATAATTTGATGGTACAAAATACATTTTACCTTTGAATATTTTCTCTTACAACAATGCTACAGGCACTAACAAATTTTACTAACATTCACACTCACACTATATCTCTCTCCTAGTGGTACTATGAGATCTATTATGGGCCCCAAAGTACCACTAAGAGAGATAAAGTGTGTTTGATAACTCAATTTAGTGGTGAAAATAAAAACATTCAGCACTTATTTTGTTTCAGCGTGTTTAATAACATATCACTTAATTGAAAAAGCAGCCAAAAATTACTGAAAACTTTAAATGAAAAATTTCTACTGAAAATAATCACTGAATGCAATCTATTTTAGTACTTGAAAAACTGTTTTTAGTACTGTGAATTCAATCGCTTAAAATTTTCAGTACTTAAAATTCAGCACTTAATTTTCAGTACTTAATTTTCAGTTTTATCAAACGCACACATAATGTGAGTATAATTATTAGTGAAATTTGTTAGCACCCCAAATATTACTCATTCTCTTAACACACTTTTAACTAGCATGGTCAAAAAATAATTGCATATAGTCTGATGTATTAAAAAAGATTGAAAAATCAAAAGCCGATCGAAACTAAATTAACCAAACACCAATTGGTTGGTACTTCGTGCACAAAATCAATCTTACCGAAATCGATTGGTTTCAAAATCACTAAAAAAAACCCAAAAAAAAAAATTATTATTATTATTATTATTATTTTTTGGGTCAAACCTCTAACCTATAATGATTATCAAGAAAAAAGAAAAAAGAAAAAGAAAAACCGAATCCATGATGAAAAAGAAAACAAATAGGCAATTAATACGTACAAAATGACAGAAGTGCTAATTCACAACAAACGACCTCCATGGTCTCAACAAATCATCTCATCATTAACTTCAAATGGGCTCCTTTGTCGCAATTCCTTAACCTAATTGATAAAAATACTGTTTTACGTCACGCTCATGTTCAAACTTTGTCCCTCCCGGATACAAAAAACCGGATGGACCCCCTCTAATCAAAAACTGAACCGAACCGTTTCAACGCATCCCGAGCCACAGACGAACCGGGCTCCACCCTCAAAGCCTCATTGAAAGCCTTCACGGCCTCCACCCTCATCCCCTTCATCTCATAACACTCTCCCAGCAAACACAACGCCTTCGAGTTATCGGAACTCAGACTCACTGCTTCCACCAGGTCCGCCACCGCCGAGTCAACTCGCCGCCTCCGATTCACGGCCACTTGCAACTCCGCTCTCCTGAATAAAGCGTCCCCACGCTCCCTATCGGAGAGTGACTTCACGGCCGGCGGAGACAGGGCGGCGTCGAGCGATCTGAGGGCGGCAGACTTGTGGCCGATCAGATCTAGGGATAGGCCTTTGAGAATGTGAGCTGCGGCGTGCTTGGGGTCGAGCGAGAGTGCCTTCTCGGCCTCGGCGGCGGCGTCTCTGGCGAGGTTGTGGGAGGTGGTCCTGTTGCGGGTGGATCGGGCTCGGGCTAGGAGGTGGGCCCCCTGGGCGAAGTGGCGGTCGGCTTGGGCGTTGGTTCGGCTCTTGGTGCGGAGTCTGGTTAGGGCTTGTTTGGGGAATTTGTGGAGCGCGAAGAACATGGCGAGAGTGAGGAGGAGGATGCCGATTTGTAAAAGCACGTCTGTTGCCATCTCTCTCTCTCTCTCTAGATTCCCATTGATTCAGGTCTTCTGAGGGAGTACCGAAAGCTTTGTGATCAGATGAATACGACGATGATGTCATGTTCCAATGGTCCCAAGTGTTCATGGGCCAGTTGGAAGCCCACTGGGCTGCAAGAGCTCCTAATCCAATTCTCTGGAGTAGTAAACTTTTACCTCCAAGCCGATAATTCCAACTTTTTATGGCAACTTTTCTGATGGCCGCATAGTGATTGGTTTTAATTTTTAAAAACTTTAGGGAGCAAGCAAATCGCAGCTTTTGATCAAAATTACAGTGATTTTGTCAATTGGTTACAATTTTCTGTTATGCATTCACTTTGTTATAGTTTTGGTCACATTTTTTTGTGATGTTAGAGGAGCCGGGTTGCAAATTTTTATTTTTTATTTTTGTTATGGTGGTTGTAGTCTTTTGTGACATAGGTTAAAATTTTTGTGACCTTGTAACTGTAGGCTACAAATTAAATTTTTTTTTTGGTTATGGTACTAATAAAAACCACTTTGTTACAGCTTTGTCGTAGTGGTTACAATTTGTTGTGACATTTGGTTACAAAATGTGTTAAAAGTTAAATTTTTTTGTGAAGTAGTTGCAATTTTTTCTCTATATGTTACAATTTTTTCTTACAATAAGTTAACATTTAAGCACCTTTACACACGGTCTTACAGCCACTCATTCTCTTCGCTCTCCTGCGTGCACATGCGCATAAGATAATTTCAAATGAAATTTGTTGGAGAATCCTATAAGCAACTCTCAAGAGTTTAGAGTCCATTACGCTTCTTAGTTTATTAAAATACTCAGTAGATTTTTATAGCGCACAGTTATAACTTATAAGGTAAATTTGAGGGAGAGGACGAGTTTTATACAGAGAGAGACGGGAGAGAACGAAATCTAGAACGATAGGGAGATGGGAGGGAGAGATAGAGAGAGAGAGAGAGAGAGAGGAAACGTCCAAGAAGAATTTTTTTTTGGATACAGATGATGTGATATCCTAATCTAATCAAATTCCTTTATTCAAACATATGGCCCCCTCTTTCTAGGGGAATCTCTTCCCACATTAGTCTCAAACTCTTATCCATTTACCACATAAGCTTGTATAAGAACAAGCTGTATATAAAATGAATGTCTCTCACTTAACTTATGGAGACCATACGGACTGCTATATATATCTATCAGAGATGAACATATAGTGGACTGTTACAACTACTACACATTCAAGTAGTGGACTGTTACAACTTACTGCCTATTCTAAAGGTGAGGTCCTATTCTATAGGTAAAGTGGTTGTGGACTAAGTCATGTATACTTGATACCCCTTCTCAAACTCAGTGGGGATCTCGCACTCTGAGTTTGGACCGCAGAAATTGAAAACGAGCAGAAGGCAGTGCTTTAGTAAAAACATCAGCGATTTGATCCTTTGTAGAAAGAAACCGAACATCCAAATCTTTACGTGCAACCTTCTCCCGAACAAAATGGAAATCAATTTCAACATGCTTTGTTCGGGCATGGAATATAGGATTAGCGGTTAAGTAAGTGGCGCTAATATTATCACACCATAAAGTTGGCGCATGGGGTAGGAAGACACCGAGTTCCTTTAATAAAGATTGGATCCACACCATCTCTGAGGTACAATTGGCTAAGGAGCGATATTCTGATTCAGTGCTAGAGCGAGAGACGGTGTTTTGTTTTCGGGCTTGCCAAGAAACAAGATTATTACCAAAGTAAATTGCATAACCACCTGTGGATTTTCTATCATCGGGACAACCTGCCCAGTCAGAATCCGAGTATGCATGAAGAGATTGGATCGTGGATGGACTAAAATGAAGGCCATGATTAATTGTTCCTTTCAAGTATCGAAGCAATCTTTTAACAGCAAGCCAATGCAAATGTGTAGGATTGTGCATAAACTAACAAGCACGGTTGACAGAGAAAGCAATGTCCGGTTGGGTTAGTGTCGCATATTGAAGAGCACCGACAATTTGGCGATAGAATGTGGCATCAACCAAAGGATCCCCATCATAACGCGACAATTTGGCAGATGGAGTGATTGGTGTGGTGACTGGCTTACATTCAACAAGGGATGCCTTATGCAAAATATCATGAAGATAACGTCGTTGCGAAAGAATATAGCCGGAACCTTGAGGAATAACTTCAACACCGAGGAAATAGTGAAGAGATACAAGATCAGTGATAGCAAATTCAGAACTAAGACGACGAAGCACAAGAGAGATGAAATCAGCATTGTTGCCTGTAACCAATATATCATCGACATAGACAAGAATATAGCAAGTAACACCCCCATGGTTCAAAATGAATAATGAACTATCCGTACGAGAGCCGGTGAAACCGAGTTGTTGAAGAAAGGAACTCAAACGCTCAAACCAAGCACGTGGGGCTTGTTTGAGACCATACAAGGATTTATGGAGCCGTCAAACAAAACGAGGACGAGACTGATCTTTGAAACCCGGCGGCTGAGTCATGTACACATCTTCCTCGAGATTACCATGAAGGAAGGCATTTTGAATGTCTAACTGATGAACATGCCAACCATTGGATAGGGCAAGAGACAGAACAATGCGAATGGTGGTAGGCTTCACCACGGGACTGAATGTCTCATGATAATCAACACCTTCCAATTGATGAAAGCCGCGAGCAACCAAGCGAGCTTTATATCTATCCATGGAACCATCAGAGTGACACTTCAATTTGTAAACCCATTTGCAAGAAATGAGATTCATATGTGGTTCGTAAGGGACAAGAGACCAAGTATTATTCTGAACCAAGGCTGTCATTTCCTTACACATAGCCTCGCGCCATTGAGAGTGGGCATTAGCTTCGGCAAAAGAAAGGGGCTCTGTAGGACAGCCACTGTGAGAAACCTGAAAAGCATTTAAAAGGGGGTAACGCACAGAAACTAAAGCTTTCGGTTTACTAATACCATCTTTTAAACGGGTGACCATGGGATGAGAATTAGTGGTACTTCTCACATTCGAACGGTGGCGCACACGGGTAATATGATGAGAAGAAGAAGGTGGGGGAGGGGTAGTGGAGGGTGAAGGAGATATAGTCGAAGGCACAGGAGAAGATAAAAGTGGAGGCAAAGGAAGAGCAGTTGATGGTAAAGAATTAGGTGGTACAGGAGATGGTGGGGGGACAGGAGACTGAAGGATTGGGTCGGGGGGAAGAGCCGAAGGAAGAGGTAAGGGATGGCTAGTGATGGGGGGATGAGGTGATGGGAGCAAGGGCCGAAAATGAAAGTCAGTCTCATCAAAAACAACATCACGAGAAATAATTACTTTGCCACTCTCTAAATTTAGACATTTATATCCTTTATGAGAAGAACTGTACCCCATGAAAATATGCTTAGCAGACCTATAAGAGAACTTATGCTTGTTATAGGGTCGTAGCAATGGGTAACATGTACATCCAAAAACTTTTAAAAATTTATAATCGGGAGAAACATTAAAAAGTTTTTGAAGTGGAATTGCATTACCAATTGCAGCAGAAGGTAGTCGGTTTATTAAATAAACAGCAGTGTGAAAAGCATAATCCCAGTAGGAAAGAGGCATATGAGCATGAGCCAAGAGGGTAAGTGCAGTGTCGACAATATGGCGATGACGACGCTCAACCGCACCCTGTTGTTCATGTGTATGTGGACAAGAAACACGGTGAGCAATTCCACATGAGGCCAAATATGAAGACAGACTACGATATTCACCACCCCAATCTGTTTGAAGCTGTTTAATACGAGTACCAAGAAGATTTTCAATTAATTGTTTGAACTTAACAAAAATAGAAAATACATCAGACTTAACAACTAAAGGAAAAAGCCAAACAAATTTACTAAAATCATCCACAAAAATTACATAATATTTATTACCATCAGTGGACAAAGTAGGGGAAGGACCCCAAACATCCGAGTACACTAAGTCAAGAGGAGCATTGCTAGAAACATGAGAAGTAGTATAGGGCAATTTATGGGCCTTCCCCAATTGACAAGGTGGACAGATTGCAGATGTTGAACTACTAGTACTAGGAAGCTGAAAATCAAAGATCACATGACGAACAGTGCGCATAGCAGCATGTCCGAGCCTCTGATGCCAAAGGGTGGCAGAACCTCGGGCACCGACAAGTGCATATTTATTGGAAATAAAAGAGCTGGGTGGAAAATGATAAAGACCGTCATTACATTTGCCCTGCAGAAGAATTGTCCCGGTTTTTTGGTCCTTGACACAAAAAAAAATCAGGATGAAATTCAACAAACACATTATTATCCCTTGTGAGTTTCGAAATAGAAAGAAGATTACGATGAATGGAGGGAACATGCAAAACATGAGATAAAAGTAAGGGCGTAGAAGAAGTGGCAATGTGAGAAGAACCAATATGAGAAATCTGCAAACCTGAACCATCACCAATAGTCACACGATCAGGACCATTATATTCATGAGGCAAAACAAGGTTCTGGAAATCATTGGTGATATGATGGGTGGCGCCGGAATCTGGAAGCCATAAGTTGGGAGAAGTGGTCAAGGAGGCATTATATGTAGCAAATTGAGAATCATCCGCAGGTTGATAGCTGTGATTAAAACGCTGCCTACACTGCAATGCAGAGTGACCAGGAATATGACAGACTTGGCACACCAATGAATGATTATTGGATGAGCGATTATTGAAATTACGAGAGTTGTCTCTTGAATTAGAATAACCTCTGCCCCCTCTAGAGTTGTTCCGACCACGTCCTCGTCCACGCCAATTGTTGTTGAAACGATTGGAGGTGTTATTGGAGGTGTTGTGGATTGTGCTGAGATTTTTGGAGGTGTGATTGGAGTTGTTGTGGACTGTGCTGATATTTGCAGAGACATGAATGTCTTGGAGAAGTTCTTGTTCTTCTTTTATCCGAATTTCTTGACTTAAGAGCATCCCACGGAGCTCTATGAAAGAAATTGGTGTAGCTCGAGTGTTAATAGATGTTTCAAAGGCAGCATACTCGGGACCAAGGCCTCTGAGAACATGAATAATAAGATCCTCCTCAGGAACTCTTTTGCCAATGGAAGCAAGCTGATCCACAATACTTTTGATTTTGAGAAGATAATCAGACATTGAAAGAGAACCTTTCCGTTGACGTTGCAGATCCATCTTGAGTTGCATAACATGGATGCCAGATTGGTTACAATAAGTACGCTCCAGAGATGTCCACACGGCATAGGCAGTAGTGAGCCCAACAACTTGTGCATGTACAGATTCAGTTAGCGAAGACAGGAGCCAGCTAAGAAGTAACTGATCCTTGCGATACCAGGAAGTATATGCTGGATTTTGCGTGGGAAGAGCGTCATCTTTTTCAGGTAAAAACTGGGATGGACAGGAGGATGCATCAATGACATGATCATACAGGTCATAGCCTTTCAGCAGCGGTACGAACTGTGAATGCCACAATAAATAGTTAGTATCACTCAACTTAATTGGAAGAAAAGGTTGAACATTTGGAGAAGGAGTGATAAAGTCAGAAATTGAAGTAGAGGAAGAAGAAGAAGAGGAAGCAGAGATTTGTTTCTCCATAGTTGAGCCTACCGGCTCTGATACCATATAAGAACAAGCTGTATATAAAATGAATGTCTCTCACTTAACTTATGGAGACCATACGGACTGCTATATATATCTATCAGAGATGAACATATAGTGGACTGTTACAACTACTACACATTCAAGTAGTGGACTGTTACAACTTACTGCCTATTCTAAAGGTGAGGTCCTATTCTATAGGTAAAGTGGTTGTGGACTAAGTCATGTATACTTGATAGCTTGCAATCTCTCCTCTATTAGAGACGTTGTAAAATCTCACATGGTATCACCGTGACATCCAATATTTAGTCGTTCGAGAGTTCGAGATCGAGAGAGAGAGGGAGAGAGAGAAACTTGTCACGTTGTGTACATGACTGTCCAACAGCTAGAGAGAATGAGAACGATTAGGGTTTGGGATGAGTGCAATAGATGGGTTGTTGATGGGTTCTTATTGGGTTATATATGGATTTTCTTTTAAGCCTATCTCAACCCAATTATTAGGTGGGTTTTTTCCATTTAAAACCCAATAAGATAAAGTGGTATTCATTGTTCAGAATCTGTTTATTAAAGTAAAAAACTATTCTCATAATTTGGAAGAATAATGTTTGGGGCATCAAAGGACACAAAGAGCTTCTACAAAATGAGTGGAAAGTTTATGTGGCACACTGGGACCCGGCCAACAATTAATGAAAATAATGATTAATTGTTGGCGGATCCCAATGTGCTCTCATTTTGTGGAAGTTCTTTGTCCTATAGTACCACAAGCATTAGTGAATTTGGAAAGCCCAAAACGGCAAACACCCCCAAATCCACCCTTGCACTACATAGTAACCCTATAGGCAAAGCCACTACTCAGTTCAAACAGTACAACTAAAATCTGGAAAGAAAAGTTATAGACCTGAGGCCTTGTACCTACTACCTATCAGAAAAATAAAGACAAAAAAAAAAAAAAAAAAAAAAAAACCCTGAAACAAAAGCCAAACTAGCCAAAGGAGATATTAGTACAATTAAAAGCAAGAGTCATCCAGCAAAACAGAAATTCAAGAGAATTTCGACTACAAGCTCAGAAGCTTAACAATCAATCCAGAACCACACAACAATCAGTGGGTTGAATTTATAATGTGATGGGATTCAAATAGACATATTTGAACCTGCTATCGATTCATGTGTTTAATCAATGGGCATAATGGCATATGTCATTATATAACCTAAAACAACATTTTTGTAATGTTTGAATCTCATCAAATTGTATCATACTACACCTATGTTTTGTGACATGGTTTTAGGTTATACGACAACTAAAAAAAAAATAATAATAATAAAAATAAAATAATAAATCTGACAACATTTCTACTCTTTTTTCATGGACAAAAGTCTAGTTTAATAAAACCCCTTCGGAAAAATAAAAGATTTTTTAAACAAAGAAAAAGAAGACTCAACACCAAGTTTCGCATATTCTAAGAACAAGTGGCAAATATATGTCAGAAAAGGAGTTCAATTAGTATGACACGTGAAAGGCGAGAATGTTGACCATGATGTGCTAGGTGGTTAATTTCTACAATGTTCTCTCACTATTAGTTTGAGAATTAGGCAATAACTCGTGCTGTGCACGAGTGACTATGGACCCAAAAAATAAAAGAAACAATATCGAAACTATTTGTGGATCTTGAAATGCAAATGGTCTCCAAACGTAGTAAAAATTGATAAGAGAAAAATACAAGACAACACTTTTGAATGACATACTAAAAGGAAGATTTGATAGCTTGCGCAAAGAAGCAATATGTCCATCCACAACATCAAGGTGAAGCCTTATGAAAGACAAATACCATAAAGAAAAAGATTCAATTAAAGCAGATGCATCCTCAAAATAGCAGCGCTTGTAACCAAACTAACTCACATCTTAAGTAAGGAACAATGTAAAAATATTGTGTAAGAAACATTAAAATACATAGGCCATTCTTGAACTATATGATGGCATTGTACATGTATCTAAGAGAGTCCTACATTATTCATAAATGCCCAATGTGATTTCCAAAAAGAGTTTTGGAAGAAACAAAGTAGGCTTTCAAACTTTCCAATCTCATTAGAATCAACTATGGATTTCCGTGCTATCACTTGTTGACAAGTGCAAACTTTGAACTAAGAATTAGAAATAGGAAAACAACAAACCAACCTTCCAACTTCAAATTAAAGGTAAAGAGACTATTTAAATTAAGGGAGAGAGGATTTAATAAATACAGTTTATATACATATATACACACATACATACATATATAAATATATAGAGAGATTAAATTTTATACGGTTCATCCATAATACCCTACTTTTACAACACCAAATTGGATACTGCCACGTCAGCCTTTTTGAGTAAACAAAGGATATGCTGTTGAATAGACGAGCAGCACCAAATTAACTCTCAACCCACGCTTCATCTCTACCTTCTAGTTCTAGCATAGGGACGACTGACATCTAAGTAATTGATCAAGTCATGTTCATGTTTTCAAAAAATTTGATTACTAATTTGGGTCTGATAACATTGATTCCATTGTTGTAATGCCCAAATTGACATCTTTGTATGTATGGTTGCATCACAAGAATGGATCTATGTTGATATTAGCCGATTTCTCTTAGAAGTAACTCGAATCCAGCAAAGTCTGGATCTCCTGAAAAATACCACACACAACAAGAAAGACCATCGGGGGGGGGGGGGGGGGGGGGGGTTAATCACTCAAAGCCTCCTCCGATGGTCAAGTTAGTTTTTTGTTCAAGATCTTAACTATGTGAAATTATTGAAATAATGAAGATGGAATACCTTTTTTGTTCTCTCCTTTCACTATATGCTATTTCTCATCACTCCTCCTCCCACGTCGGCCCACTCCTCTCCTCCACTTCAACCAGTTATTTCTCTCCATTCCACCTTCCATCTCGTGGCTTAGTGGGTTCCTTAGATTATGGATCAGTCCTATCTTCATTCTTTGGGCCTTCTTCTTATCCATCATAAGTCGTGTAAGTGGACAGATGGAATATACCTTGCTTGCATCATGGGCCCATGGTAAGATGTTGGGCCGGGTTTCTTAGGCCTTTTTATAACTTAAATGACTGATGCATATTTGGGTATGCTAGCTACTCCCCCCCACCCCACCCCCCTCCCCCAAAAAAATCCTCTATTCCTGACCGTTGGATAGAGGTTACAAAGAAAAGTACGATTTTCTTGATATTTTGAATCTGACGCTTCATCCTCCAAGGGGCCATCTCGAAATTCGAAAACCTGCCACTGGAACATCACGTCCTTCATCATTGCGATCCTTCTCACCGATTTTATATTAACAGGTTGGTGTGATTCTCTTCCATTTTCTTTTTCTCTCATTTTATTTGTTGGACCAATTAGAGACTTTCTAACCTTTTTCGTCTTCTAGGTCAGTAACTTCTTTCCTCTTTGTCATCTTCTTATTAGTTTTATGTCTTCATCCCGCACTGAAAGTGCTGAAGTCTATGATCCTTTGGGGATTGTGACAGTAGAGGGTTGTGAAATGGAGGCTCAATCTTCTCAGCGCTGCCCAATTGAGCCTTCAGGACCTTCTGATCCTTCCACCTTAACCCTTCAAGTGTTACAATGAATTAGGGAGAGATACTTGGCTCTCCCTGAACTTGAATGTAGGGTTCCCGGTCCCGGCAATGTTGTTTTCAGACCGCAAGAGGGAGAGATTGCTTTTTATGCTTACTTTTTTTGCTTCGGAATCCGGATTCCTCTTTATCCTTTATTCTGTGATTTTTTTAAGATTCCACCATCTCTGCCCTTCCTAGTTGGCTCCCAATGGATGGCAGATGTTGATTGGTTCTTTGATCTTAGATAATCGCAATGGGGTAGACCTAGATTTAAGAACCCTTAGAACAGTAATGCAAATTAAATCCAAGAAAGGTAGTGGATTCTATGTTACTGGTGAGAAGAGATTTCAAGCCATACAGGATCTTCCTACCTCTCATAAGGGTTGGAAAAATACTTTCTTTTTTATCAGGGGTGATATTGGGAACGTCCTGAGGAGAATAGGCAGTCCCTGTAAGATTTATTCTTTATCCTGTTTACATCACGACTTCATTTGCCCGACTTCTAATAGTCATTGTCATTTCTGCAGCTCCAAAGGCCAGGGCCCGGGCTCTTATTATCGAAACTCGTCATGAGAAACTCAAGGCGTGGCTGGTACCTGAGATCAGGCTTGTAGACCAGATAATTACACAAGGAGCCCTTCTTTCAGCGGGACTGATTACGATGGATGAGGTCAATGCAAGAGTAGCTGGACCACAATTGGTTCGGCGAAAGAGGAAACCGCATAGGCCGCTCCAAGATTAAGGCTGATGGATGAGCCATATGATAGTGACGTTTAGGTCCTCCCACCTTCTTCTTCATTTTCGAATTCTGAATCACCCGATCACCCTTATCACCCAATCAACACACCTCCTTCTGTTCAACAATCATCTTGGTTACACCCTCAGGATACCTCGACTAGGCTAGATATTGGTCACGTAATGAGCAGTGGGAAGTTAGCAGATGCTTCCAAGCTATTGTAGGGCCCTGCTAGTCTAAATCGTTACATACAAGGTTATCTCAAGCAAGCTGCTGACAGATTCCCCGCTCAGATCGAAGCCAGGAAAGCTCTTGAGATGACCCTTAAGATCACCGAATGTCTGACCAAGGTATATCTGCTCCTCTCCTAAATCAGACCTTTGCTATGGTCTTTCATACCCCTTCCCGTTATGTACATTCATACATATATCTAATAAATTTTATTTATTTACTTATTAACCTTAGGCACTGTATCTTTAATCGGCCCTAGGAAGGTTGAACTGCGAGGGTGCTGACCTCGAGCATCAGCTAGAAGAACAAGTGCTGAAAAATTCAGAGCTGTTATCCCAAATTGGTGATTTGCAGAAGAGTTTGGAGGAAGCCAACACTAGGAAAGCAACTTCTAACTCTCTTTTGAATGATGCTCGAGCTCACGCTTAGAAACTATCTTCAGATCTTCTGGCGAAGAAAGAAGGACGGAAAAAGACAAGGCTGTCTTCCTCGTAAAACTCAAAGTGGAAAGGAAGAAAGCTGTTGAGATGTATTTTAAAGAGAAAATAGACGAATTAGTGGCCAAGGGTACTGATTTCGCCCAAGATGGATTTGATAAGGGTTGGGTAAAGGTATGGAGCGTTTGGGTCAGCTCAAGGCTCGTTTTCCAGATCTTGATCCTACTCTGCTGGATCCCGATGTGGAAATAGCTCCAGAATCTACCATTCCCCCTGGAGGAGGAACTAGTTTTGGGATTGCTCCGCCAGTGTCTGACCCTACTCCGAGATCTGACTCTTTAGCCCCTGCTCATGATGGTGCTGATGTCCCTTCGTCTTCTCCCCATAATGCTGACACAACCGTTACTTAATCTTGATCTCTTCTTTTGTCATCCCCTTTTTCTTTTCTAGAATTTAGAGGGTTTCTATATACCTTTTGTCTGAACAACGTAGTACAGAGATAACCTAACAGAATATGTTTCTTGGTTGTTGTGTCATGCCCCTCACCAATCTTTGTCTAATTATATACTTTGCTATAATTAGCTCTCATATGTTGTCATTGCTCAAGTTTAGTGTGAGATGCTTGTGATTGTTTTGTGTTATTCAAAATCCATGCTTAGTCTAGTCTGAGGCTTACTAGCCTGTTTCAGGGTCCATGGTCCCTTAGCTGCTGAACTCTTTATACTCAGGTCAGGTACGACCTGAGATCTTATGTTTCAGTTCGGGATCCATGGTCCCATAGTTACTAAACTCTTTATACTCAGGGTGGGTATGACTTGAGATCTTATGTTTCAGTTCGGGATCCATGGTCCCATATTTGTTGAACTCTTTACACTCAGGTCAGGTATGACCTGAGATCTTATGTTCACTTCGGGATTCATGGTCCCATAATTATTGAACTCTTTACACTCAGGTTGGGTATGACCTGAGATCTTATGTTTCAATTCGGGATCCATGGTCCCATATTTGCTGAACTCTTTACACTCAGGTCAGGTATGACCTGAGATCTTATGTTCACTTCGGGATCCATGGTCCCATAATTACTGAACTCTTTACACTCAGGTCAGGTTGACCTGAGATCTTATGTTCACTTCAGGATCCATGGTCCCATAATTGCTGAATTCTGTATATGCCATAAACAACTTAGACTAGAATTTGGTCATTCATACAAAGCTGTTGACTTGAATATTTACAAAAAACTGGGAAATGCGTATTTACACGTAATACAAACTTGTATATTTACAATAATTGGAAAATTAACCTTAACTAACAGAAATATTTTATGAGGTGTTCTGCATTCCAGGGCCTTGGAATTTGCTTTGCATTCATATCCTCCAACCAGTATGTGCTGGGCCTATTAATCTTGACTACCTTATAGGGTACCTCCCAATTAGGGTTCAGCTTTCCTAACCCTGGCTCTTTCGTATTAGGGAAGATCCTCCTCAATACCAAATCCCCTAACTAAAAATATTTAGGCTTGACTCCCTGATCGTAACGTTTCGCAACCCTTTGTTGATACGCTGCAATTCTTACTAGAGCTTGATCTCGCACCTCTTCCAATAAGTCCAAATTTCCTCGGATAGCTTTTCCATTGTGTTCTGGGTTACAAAACGTCATTCGTGATGAGGGCATACCAATTTTAACTGCGAGTACAGCCTCGGTACCATATGCTAAGGTGAACGGTGATTCTCCCATCGAAACTTTGTGCGTAGTCCTGTATACCCACAGTATCCCAGGAAGCTCATGTAGCCAGTTACCTTTGGCCCGATCCAACCTTTTTTCATAGCGCCTATAATTATAACACCCGCATTTGTGTTATTGCATTTCATTGCATTTGTCATGCATGATGATGTGAGGTGTTGTGCATTTTGGCACGTTGTTGAGTGAGTTTTGACTCACGAGTTGATTTGGGTATCTGTATTAGAGAACCCTTTGAAACTATTATTGATTGAGGATTTGTTGTTGTGACGTTTCTCCGAGTATGAGACGGTCACTGTGGAACATTTTAAATGTTTATCTGAAAATAAATGTTTACCTGTGTATTTCAATATCTGTATTATTTTCTGGCTTAGAATATATTTCTGTTGTTAGATTTAGTAACCTGGTGAGAACGAATGAACACGCTATTAATTTTGTAGGCTAATTAGCAACTTCGGAAACGTCATATAGAAATTCACGTTTTAGCGACCAAACGAAACTTAGTCGAAAACTTTTATAATTTTGAAGTTTCACTCGTAAAGCTATGAATAAGCTGTATAGAAAGTTTCAGAGACTGATTAGGAGTTTGGAAAACTCGTGGGGAGGTAAACGTAATTCCCGAAGAGTGTTGCCTATATATAGGAAGTGATGACTTTAGGTTTTTCATAACTTCTAACCTAATTCCAAAGAGGAGGCCAAAAGGGAGGCCAAAGGGAGATTTTGTTGCTTTAAGCTTTGCGACGCCAAACGACGACCTTCCGTCAGTCTGGTTTCTCCCAGATTTCATATTCGAGCTCCTCGAGGTAAGAGCTTCGTTTTGATACCTATTAGGGCCTGTTTGGCTAAGTTTTGCGAAAAGTTATTTTCTAGAATTTTTCATAAAAGTTGATAAATGGAATTTTGATCCATAGGAATTTTACTAGACGGACTTCTGCACGTTCCTTGTGCACGGGTTTTCTTCAGATTGAATTATAGGAGCGTTATTCGGAGGTGAGTGATTCAACTATGTTTTGGAATGATTTCTTGGCATGTATTCATGTTATGTTTGAATAGCATGTATTAATTCCTAGAGATATATTGTGTAGTTCATATTGGGCATTTATATTGATAAGTAGGCTCAATAGCACGGTGATATGTTTTAATTACCGCGAGCATGGTGATATGTATTTGAGCATGTTAAGTTGCTTATTTGGGTCAGAAGGAGCACGTGGTCACCGTACCATTTTGTGGAGCCGATAGAGTGGCATTAAGGTCGCACGATTGTTTGTAGAATCGTGGGTCTTACCCTTTCGCGTGGACTTATTGGCGAGGAGTCGCGGATTGGGAATATGGACGGGCACGTGAGTCTCCGGCGACTAGTATGAATTGTAGAGATGTGAATGCGGACATGTTTATCATTCATGTACATATGTTGATTTATTCACTAAGCATTAGCTTAAACAAATCGAAATATGTGTGGTTATTCAAATAACCATTTCAGGTGTAAATGCTGGCGAGGAATCACAGAAGTGAGTACGTGGGTTGGGAGTTCGCTTGTGAGGCAACTTGAAAGATAATCTTGTAGTTTTGGAATAATAGAAATGTTGTAATAAGATTTTGGTTGTTTTAAACCATGTTTAACTTAGTATGTTAGAATGGATTTTAAATCGTTGTATTAGACTATAACATGTTGTAATTATGTTTGGTAATACTTTAATACAGCTAGAATTACTTTGGCTTGAGTTTGGATTTGAATGGTTAATCATTGGTGATAGTTAGAAAGCTTTTAAACTTGAAATTCTGCAGATTGGGCTGCTGCCAGGGGAGCAGTCGACTGAGCAGTCGACTGAATCCCTGAGTCTGATAGCAACTGCTTCTTATTTTAACAAAAGCAGTCGACTGGACCCCTCAGCAGTCGACTGGACCCCTAAGCAGTCGACTGAACCCCCAGTATCAGTCGACTGGAATTGACATTTAAATCCCTGCCTAACTCCGTCGACTGAACAGTCGACTGAGCAGTCGACTGAACCTCTGGTTTTAAAAATGTGTTTTGTTTTCCGCTGCGTGTGTTCTTCAAACCTAATTTTTGGGAACGTTAATGATTTGGTTTTGCCTCGGTGGCGTGCCACGGGCTTTGGTTCCGCTATTGTGGGACCGGGCTGTGACAATAATTCAACGATTAGTTACCTCGACCTGTCCATTTCCTTGAGGGTGTCCAGGAGATGAAAAGTGATCGTTAATACCTAGGCTTTTTGCAGAAATCCTGGAACATTCCCCCTTCAAATTGTGTGCCATTATCTGAGATTAGCACTTGTGGAATCCCAATTTGCACACAATGTTGTTCCATACAAAAATTTTCATCTCCTTTTGACCGATCCTAACTAAAGCTTCAGCCTCAGCCCCAGCCCATTTGGTAAAAAAATCCACCGCAATTACAACGAACTTATTTCCCCCTATTGCTCTAGGGAGTGGTCCCATCAAGTCAATTTCCTATTGTATGAACGGCCACAGACTAGTAATTGGGGTCATTGGCTGACCTGGGCTGTGCATATAATTAGCGAACTTCTGACATTTTTCACAACATTGAACTAGCTGCTGAGCGTCCTCTTTCATATAGGGCCAGAAATAACCCAGAGTAAGTGCTCGGTAGACTACTGACCTTGCCCCCATATGATTGCCACATATGCCTTCATGAATCTCTCTTAGTACGTACTCACTTTGATATGGCGTTAGACAACGGAGGAAAGGTTGTATGAACGACCTCCTGTACAAGACTCCTTCATACACAATATACCTAGCTGATTTTATCCTCAACTTTTGAGCTGATATTTTATCCTCTGGAAGTATCCCCTCTATAAGATAGAGGAAGATAGGCATGATCCACGTGCCTCTGTATTTTTCTGAATGTACCACACATCCCTGGGCGTATGACAAATACTGGGCAGCTCTTGGACCCTAATTTTCACCTTACTTTTCGATGCAACCTCTAATGCTGCTGCTAATTTTGATAAAGCATCAGCTCGACAATTATCTTCTCTGGCTATTTTAATTATTGCAGAAGTGTTGAATTGATTGGCCAATCTCCGAGCTATTTGATTGTACAACCGCATTCTTTCATCCTTCAGGTCAAACCCACCTTTCATCTGCTCAACAACTAGCTGATAATCACAGTGAACCTGTAAATTCTCAGCTCCACACAACTTTTCCATTTGTAATCCTATTATTAGAGCTTCACATTGAGCTTCATTGTTCGATGCTCTAAAGCAGAAAGCCACTGGTTTCTCCATTTGGACCTGTTTGGGGTTAATCAAGATGACACCAGCTCCACTTCCTTTCCGGCAGAGGCCCCATCAATGTACAACTTCCAGCTTTCCTGGCCCTGTAAAAAATCATTTTGTATCTCGATCCCTGGTCTTTCTTGGAACTCTACAATGAAATCTGCTGAGGCTTGCGCTTTGATTGCTACCCTTGGGACGAACTTAATATCAAACTCACCCAGCTCTATTGCCCACTTCATAAGGTGTCCAGAGGTATCAGGTTTGTATAATATAGTCCTGAGTGGATGTGCAGTGGGTACCACTATGGTATGTGCTTGAAAATAAGGTCGTAATTTACACGCAGAAATTAACAAAGCAAATGCTAGTTTTTCAAGTTCAGGGTACCTCTATTCGTTTTCTAAAAGTGTCTTGTTGGTGTAGTAGATCGGCTTCTGAACTCCTACATCCAATCTTACGAGAGCCGAACTGACGGCGTGATCCAAATTCCTCTCCTTGGACCAGGGTACTTAAAATCACGGGATTTCCCAGGTAGCTCTTCAAGCTCTGGAAAGCTTCTTCGCAATCCTCCATCCACTCAAAGTTCTTGTTTCCCTTAAGTACTCTGAAGAATGGCAAGCACTTGTCAGAGGCTTTAGAAATAAATCTATTTAGGGCTGCCAACCTTCCATTAAGGGCTTGCACTTCCTTCTTATTCCGAGGTGAAGTCATTTCTTGAAGTGCTTTGATCTGATTTGGGTCTGCTTCTATCCCTCTCTCAAACACCAAGAACCTAGAAACTTCCCTGATGCGACCCCGAACGCGGACTTAGCTGGGTTCAACTTCAAGTCATATCTTTCTAGTATTGAGAAAGTTTTCCTTAGGTAACTGACATGGTCTGTCCTATCCTTACTTTTGACTAGCATATCATCTATATAGATTTCCATTATTTTTCTGAGCTATCGGTGGAACATTCCATTGACTAGCCTCTGGTACTTAGCCCCCGCGTTCTTTAACCCGAACGGCATGACCTTATAACAGTAAAGACCCCTCTCTGTGATGAACGAGGTTTTTTCCTCATTACCTCAGTACATCTGAATATGGTTATATCCCGAATAAGCATCCATGAAGGAAAGTAGCTCATTCCCAGCGGTCACGTCAACCAATTGATCTATCTTTGGGATCGGGAAACTGTCTTTAGGGCAATCTCGATTGAGATCGGTATAGTACACATAGACTCTCCACTTCCTCCCTTTCTTAGGGACTACCACGGTGTTAGACAACCACTTGGGGTAGAAAACCTCCTTAATATGCTCAGCCTCCAGCAACCTTTTTACTTCTGCGTTAATGATTTGATGCCTTTCCGTTGCAAACTCCCTTCTCTTCTGCCGAATTGGTGGATGTTCTGGATCTACCATTAATTGATGTGAGATTACTTTTGGATCTATCCCCACCAGATCTACAGTAGACCATGAGAAGACGTCCTGATGCTCTGCTAAAAATTGAATCAATTCTTCTCCGAGCGCACCCGTGAGACGAGCTCCAATTTTAACTTTTCTCTCCTAATCTTTATTTTCGAGATTAACTTCTTCTACATTCTCCCCGGGTTTAAGTGAATCAGGTCGCTCATCTTGAATTTCTGGTGATATGAGATCAAAGTCATCATCTACACATCCTTGTTTTGTCTATCCTACTGGATGCTATAATTGCTATTTCTCCTTAGTTTATTTGAATAAAGTTGCATGACATTCCCTTGAAACTTTTTGGTCACCCCTTATGGATACTACTTCACCTTTGAGAATCAACTTCATGCACTGGTGATAAGATGACAGTATGATTTTTACATCGTGGAGCCACTGACGCCCCCATGATGGCATTGTAGAGTGATGGAGCATTTATCACTGAGAATTCATCTACCCCGGATATGTAATTGGTAGCCTTCCCAATGGTAATAGGCAATCTGATCTCACCCACCGGCTCTATAAGTTCTCTGTTGAACCCCGTGATCTTTCCGGTTGACCCCCTCATCTGACCAAGGTCAATGTCCATTTTTTCTAAAGCGTGTAAGAAAATGACATTGATGTTACTTCCATTATCGATAAGGACCCTTCTTACATTGTAATGTGCAATGGACAAAGTCACCACCAGTGCATCTGCATGAGGGATGTGCACTCCAATCAAATCTTTATCCCCAAATGTTATCACTGGGGTCGGGGGTTTTTAGCCTTTGCTCCATACTAAGAACTCGTGTTGGTCCCCATTTGACTTCTCAGGAGAAGCGCTTCCTAGCTCGATTCGAATATCCAGAATCTCTTGTGCAACCATGAATGGGGTAATAACATTTGGCCGAGGTGGTTGGTCCGCTTGACGTTGCTCTAGTTCGTCCTTTGTTTGATCTTTGCTGGCCCGATCTCTTGCGGGGCCAGCTCTGTTATTTTTCCCGATGTATTATCTGAGATGGCCTCTTCAGATCAACTCTTCAACTTCCCTTTTTAGGATTCGGAATTCATCTGGAGTATGACCATGATCCTTATAGAAATCGCAAACTTGCTTCGATCTCAGTTTCCTAGCTCGCCCTTTAGCTTTCCCGACCAGTTTAGTTGTTCCTTACCTCTGACTTACATCAAGATTTGAGACAGATGCATTTAGAGGTGTGTAATGGTTTGACCTCGGAGATCTTTCTCTATTGCTGACTGCTCTCCTAACTGAACAATCCGATGACTTTCCTCTTCTCCTATCTTCCTTCACCCCTTTTGTAATTGTTTTGGGCTCAGCCAGTAGCCTGCTATCCTGATGGGCTAGATCCATGTCTTCCAAAGTTATATATTTCTGTGCCCTTGTTAACAGATCTATATTGTCCAGGGGTGGTCTCTTAGTAATGGACTTCCAGAACAAACCAGGCTAAAGACCGGCCTTCAACACAGCGGTGGCAAAACCTCCCTCGCATCCTTCAACATTGACGAGTTCAGCATTGAACCTCGTTATATAATCCCCTAGGGATTCCCCCTTCGATTGCTTGATAGTGAGGAGGTGATCTGGCCTCTTCTTTAACTTTCGACTCGTGATAAAATGATTAACGAACTTTGTCGCCAACACTGCAAATGAACCAACCAATCTGGCAGGTAAATGTCTAAACCATGACAAGGCTGGACCTGTGAGAGTGTTCTAGAATACTCTGCATAAGAGGGCTTCACTACAATTATACAATGTTATGGCATGCTGGTAGTGACAAAAATGCTCCGTAGGATCTGTCTTTCTGTCATATGGCTCCATTTTTGGCAAGATGATCTTCTTCGGTAACCGCTCTGCCATAATGTGTTCAGAGAAAGGGGGCTCCGTAAGCCCCAAGATTATCCTCCATTCTTGATCCTCTTTACTCAATAGCTCGGTTCTCGGGTCTAATTTAACAGGATTTTTTTATTTTGCTCCATCTTCTTTCAGCCCTCCCGCATTCCTATAAACTGGTGGGTCTGTGTTTTGTTGCATGTACTGATCCTTTTGAACGGGACCTTTAACTTCTGACCCTAGAGGAAATTGCATCTGATTATCTTGTTGTTTGACCAACACTTCAACTGTTTTAGTAAGGGACTTAATCTGTCGCATCACAGCCTCCATTTGGCTGGGCATCGCCTGACTTTCACTAGTTTGTTCAGTCACTTGAACGTCAGGATCCTCCGGGTTCTCAGTCCCTTTTCGTTCAACTCTTTTGCAAGACAAACTGTTTCCTTCCATGATATTCAAACACGAGCACCAATGTTAACAAAAGGTGAGAACTAAAATTTGTCGTTCCCACAGACGACGCCAACTGATATTACCCGATTTCTCTCAGAAGTAACTCGAATCTAGCAAAGTTTGGATCTCGTGAAAAACACCACACACAACAAGAAAGACCACCGCGGGGGGGGGGGGGGGGGGGGGGGGGGGTTAATCACCCGAAGCCTCCTCCGATGGTCAAGTTAGTTTTTTGTTCAAGATCTTAATTGTGTGAAATTGTCAAAATAATGAAGATGGAATACCTTTTTTGTTCTCTCCTTTTACTATATACTATTTCTCATCACTCCTCCTCCCACGTCGCCCACTCCTCTCCTCCACTTCAACCAGTTATTTTTCTCCATTCCACCTTCTATCTCGTGGCTTAGTGGGTTCCTTAGATTATGGATCAGTCCTATCTTCATTCTTTGGGCCTTTTTCTTATCCATCATAATTCGTGTAAGTGGACAGATAGAATATACCTTGCTCACATCATGGGCCCATGGTAAGATGTTGGGTCGGGTTTCTTAGGCTTTTTTATACCTTAAATGACTGATACATATTTGGGTATACCATATGTATATGTATTGTTGTATAACAAGAATGGATATTATCACTTTGATCTCTTCCTAGATCTTTCAAGTAAGAATCCACTTTAAAGATTAACAATAAAAATAAGAGACCATAAATACCCAATTTCTGGGTTTGTTGAAGAATCACATGATTCACATCCAATTTCTGGGTTTGTTGAAGGAACAATGGTTTTGTTCTTTCCATGTAAATTATGTAGTAATAATGCTTCACAACTAGTTCTAGAAATTTGGGGAGAGAGCAAGAGAGAGAGGTCAATTTCAAATCATGGGGTTTTGAGATCTTCGTTGTGCTTAATTTGTAACTTCCAAGCAGAGAAGGAAGAAAGGGTAAAGACGTTCCAATTGGGGAGTTTATTCACTGTTGTACACCCATACACTACTTTCCTTTATTATATAAAAATGCTGATGTGATAGTATTCAATTTGGTACTGTAAATAGTGAGTTTTACAGATGAACCGTATAAAATTTAATCTCTTATATATATACACATCTATTTATCAAAAATTCTCCAGAAAGGGCACCCTCTCTTTATTTAAAAGAGGGCCTCTATTTTGACCGTCGGATTGTGTTTAAAAACTGGATCTGACGACCAAAACAGAGGCACTCTCTTTAATAAAAGAGAGGGAGCCCTCTTTAGAGCCTAACTGTCTATCTATTATCTATCTATCTATTAGTGTATCTAATAGCGGAGAGTATAGCCTTAGACTGATATCCTGATGACACGTGGCATTCCCCTATTTTAATTAGATTCATTTACACTGATAGATAGATTAATTAGTGCCTATCAGTCTCCCAAGACATTCAATGAAACCTGTATTACTACCTATTTCAATGAAATTGGCAAAGTCTCTTCCTTTCCCTCTAATCAAAATCACGATCATCTCTTCCAAATTTTGACAATTACTCTCTTAACCTCTCACGTTCTCAATTTTCTTCCTCGTAAACCCTAAAATCTCAAATCTCTCTCTCTCTCTCTCTCTCTCTCTCTCTCTCTCTCTCTCTCCATCTTCATCAACCGCCTCTTCCCTAAGCCTAGCCTACCTGACCCATTTTTAGTATCTTCAGTTACTTTCTACTTCAGTACGAAGTTTATAGCTAGGTTAGGGATGTTAGTCTTTTGTGCAGTCTATTCCTCTATGGAGTTCTTGGTGGATTTAGAGCAGTTGGTATGTCTATAAGGACCACATCAATGGCTTCTTGACGTAGTATTCTTGGTTCATTGAAGATAATTCTCTCAGAACTCAATACCTATATGGTGCGTTTTGAGAATTTGTGTTTCGATTTGGGTAACTGGGGTTGAAATTTGGTTGCATTAGAGTTAAATTTGCAAAAAGTGAAGACCCATTTGTGAATTTATTTAGAAATGCGTTGTATTTATTTATGTATTATTTTGTTTTATTGGTTCTACACAGGTAACTTTTGTGTTTTACAAGCACAAATTAAGTTCCACATTCCCTATCGCTATACCATGTTTGAGAGGTTGTCAATGTGATACTTGCAACTTCTAGGAGTATTTCATTTGGTATCATGTACTTCTTATCAAAAGCAAGGCATGTCAAATTTGCCTTGAGAATTAAAACACTGCTTTTATTTATTTCTTAAAAAAACAAGCATATTGTTATTGCAATAGAACTCTAATGCTCAAGCATATTGTTATTGCAATAGAACTTTGTGTATTATGATGTGAAAATTGGACTATTGAGCATTAGAGTTGCAACTTAAGGCTACCAAAACATCCTATTGAGGTCTATAAAGCACGGACACAGACACAGACACATCGACATGATAAATACTAAAAAATTGCATGTCGACACTCTAGGAAAAGTGTCCATGAAGTGTTGTGTCCAATACGACACGCGACATGTTACCTTCTTAGAAGTGTCGGTGCTTCCTAGATTGAGATGGGTTAATAAGATTTGTTGCTACAAAATTTGCAAATAGATGGATTGTAGTAGTAGTTAAGTGTAATTTGTTTTAAATTTTGATTCTCATACAAATCTCAACCGGGTGTTGGTCACTAACTCTCAAATTAACTTCCAACTAATTCCCTCGAGTTTGATTATTGAACTCAATTACAATTACATATTCAATGCTTTAAGGACAATGAGGTTTACAATCATTATCTTTCAAGAAGGAAGTAATATAAAGAAGAAGAATTAATTTGTGAATTTTTGTTGTGTTATTTGCAGATGCCAAACAAGAATTTGATGACAATTTCTCAATTCAGATCTATAGTGTACAAGTTTGCATCCCAAAGGATCCGATAATTGGAATGTCGAATTTGTAGAGCTAGAAGTGCTGTTTAAGCATCCCTCCACAATTAAGCATCGCTTGTGAGTTGTGAGATAATAGGTATCTGTAGACACCCCGATTTTGACCGACCGTCAAATTTAGGAGAGCGTCACTTCCACGTCCAATGATGATAAGGACCAAAAGATTCGAAGTGTTCCAAGTTCTTCAGAAAGTTCTCCAAACGCGATAAAATTTCACAGAAAGAAGAAAATACCAGGTATTTAGGAGAATTCGGGTATAAAACACCAAATTTTGGAAAAAATCTTCGAAAATAATTTCCTTAGAAGAGAAAGGAGAAAAAAAAAGGGCTAAAAGAGGAAGTTCAAAAAAAAGCGGCACACGGCAGAAATTCGCGGCACTCCGCGAGTGCCGAACGGCACTGTTCGGCACTCGGTGAGTGCCGAACGGCTGTCACCGAATGCCGGCCCGGCACTCATTGAGTGCCGCTGACATTTTCTGACTGCCGTTTACTTTTAAAGTCCGTATTTTGTGGTACAATACGTATGTGTATGCGGATAAAAACAAAAAAACTGATAAAGCAAAGTTGATGAAAATCCGGCAATCAATAATTTGTCGCGGCACTCACGGAGAGCCGCGCGGTAGTCATGGAATGCCGCGATGGTAGTCACGGAGTGCCGTAGCGGCATTTATGGACTGCCGCAAAAGGTTTTTGACTGCCGCCCTGTGCAGCAGTCTATCGATTTTCAGGAAGTATGTATTGTACCACCAAATGAGACATTTACACCTGGCTTTTACTCCGAATTCGCTGAAAATACTTGGTGAATTTTGCCTATAAAAGAGGGAGGATCTTCCTTGGGAGCATGGACAACATACCACAACAAGAAAATACAAGAAATTACTACCACTATACTAACACATTTTTTAGAGAAATAGAGAGTTTTTAGAGAGCTTGAAGAAGAACTTGGAAGGTCTTCAAAATATAGAAATTTGAGGATAGTCTTGGAGGTGATCCTCTAATCTTAGTTGTGTTTTCTTTCTTTTGAACATCTAATCTTCAAGTCATTTTAGTTTTTCTTGATTAAGTCTTAGAGTTTTTTGTTAAATAAATTTGGAAGTCTTTGTTTCTAGCTCTTTGATTCTTCATCTCATTTATTTTGTTTAGACTTTTCTCTTGAGACTCTTAGGGATCCTCAATATCTCTCTTGAAATCTCTTGAGTTTGAACTTTTGAATCCTATGTAAGCTTATGCTTCACATGGGAGTCAAAGTTTGATCATCACTTCATTTTATAAGTAAATAGAGAGATCCAAGTTCATACTTATAACTTGGGTCCTCTAACTTGATGTTTCATGGAATCCTTTCTATAGTCCTTTGAGACTCATGAGTATTAGTCATGTCTTTAGTCTCCAATGACCATCAAATGGTAGGAGAAAATGGTTTAGTTTAAGTCCAACTTCATGGTTTAATGGTTGGGGTTAACAAATGAAAGTTAAACTTGACAATGAAACAGTGGGTTCATAAACCGGTTTCGATCAAGGATTTTTAGTTCGAGATCAAACCGTTGGAATCAAGTGAAACCAACGGGAAAATGTCAATAACACAATGTTTTACCACTGTAATTTTTGTTTTAATGAAATTCCATGCCTAAGATGGTTTGGTCTCATGATTTAAAACATGCAACTCTCTGTCCAAAATTTCAGAACAGCAAGTCCATTTTGAAATTCATAAATCAAAATCTTAATGGAGTTTCTGGGATCTCTAATAATTTTTTCTAGGTACCTTAATGTGTGAGGAAGATCCCCTAAAAAGATCTAAGTGTTTCTCATCTTTTTGCTATTTTTAAAAAATCGTACAAGATCTCTGGACAGAGAGTTGCAGATTCCTGAGTGACGTCTAGTGTTTTACATATTCATGGAGATCTAACCGTTCAAACCTCGATTTTCTTTTTGGGTTATAAACTAAACTCACAGAGGCATGTCATATCCAAAAATCATTAAGATCCAACCGTTGGAAGTATGGTTTTTCCATTTTTTAAGATCTGGTCTGTTCTCTGTAATTCATAAAAACTGCTACTATTTTGTCTAATCTTGTTTATCTCAACTCAAATGGTCTCCTAATGTCTTGGGACCCTAATCATACTTTGAATAATGATAACTTAGCTTAAATCCAGAGGATAAGTAACCCAAATTAGTGAATAAATCCATGTTTTATTCTTGTTCACATTCATTCATTCATGTACATTTAATTGCTCATGATTAGAACTAGCTATTAAATATAGTTGGATTTCATGCTTGATAGACTTAAGCTAGAGAATTAGGATTGATTGTTTGATACCATATTATTATGTGAAGCATGTGGACTAATTTTTTTTTGTAGCGCATTTGAGGTACAATTTCTCATCTCTCTTCTAGTTTATTTCATTTCTTGATTTTATTGATTTTCAACCTCATGCGCGACACATTAGAATTAGGATATTGCCTTATGTGTATATGTGATTAGAGACCCTTTTTTTTAGGATTTTCTTTTGTTTGTATGCATTGCACGTTTAATATCGCTGCTGGACCCCGGGTAAGTTCTCTTGTTCTCTATCGCATATCACATTGCTTGCTAATCGGAATATGTGGTTTTTGAATGATATTTTATCAATTACAATTTTACACCCCTTTAGACATGCTTTTGTAATGTATATCTATACATATGTATTAGTTGAGGGCACATTTAAATTAATAAATCGATTAAAAGGATGTTAAGTAGAGGCCTATCGCGAGATAGGATGAGGAGGGGTGCTTTAGTCCGATGGGCTCCTTCCCTTCTCATTCCATAATCCCCAGACCTAGCTTAATCTTTGGTTTCGCAAAAGATCAGTCTCCTTTTGAAATGGTTTCTTAATTTTTCCTTTTAAAAATTAAGTGGCGACTCATTTGTTCTTGAATTCGAATTTTAAAAGAATTTTAAAAGAAAAGTTGTGGGTAAGAAAAATGCGATATCCACAATCTGGCGACTCTGCTGGGGATCGAACCCAGAATCTCTGGTTTCGCAGACCAGAATTTTGATTTTGGGTTCATTTGAGGATTAGACTTGAAAGCATCCTTTTAATCGAATTAATTAATCTTTGTGTGCCTGTTGCATTTCACTTGCATGTCCAGCCAGTCGATTGCACGAAACTCTGACCTTGGAGGCTCGGGGCAACCCGGTCGGTCAAGTCATCATGGGACTGTGTGATCACCCTTGATCTCGTACCATGATTTGGTATATTAAGCGTCCTATCGGATGTGTGTCAAGGGTCCCTTATTTGACCAAAACCCAGCCTTTGCATAATAGTTTCTATAGAACCTTTCAATATTAGGAAATCAATTCGTGATTAGGATTATGTGCTAGGAAGTTTTATATGCCCGGAAGGGATTACCTGAGATGATGACGATACTTGCTTGATATAGGATGTATAATATTTTAATCGCCTTTTAGCAATTTCTCCTCATGTTACACGACATTTGGAGGACATGCTAAACCATGATTATAAGATTATACTTCTTATATCATGTTTAGCTAAGCATCATTGACCTTGTATGTATCTAAATTCATGAAAAGTACGGTGATAATCCGGTCATGTGATCCCCCTACCCAAATTATTTCTTTTTTCCAAGGTTTTCGTTCACCCTTTCAAAAAAATCCTCTTTCTTCTTTCAATTAAAATTCCCAAACTAACCTTTGTCAAAGCATATTTCTACTTAATCACTTTTAAAAGAAGTAAATCCGAACATTCTTGAAATTATTTTTGGGAAGAATGATTTTCGGAATAAAAGAAACCCAATCATTTTTGTTTAATACCCTCAAAAGCATTCTCAAGCATTGTTTTCAAAAAACTTTTTACCACCCAAAAAAAATGCTTTGCAGATAAGATTTTGAAAAGGTTTTGAATATCCAACCTTTGAGAGGGTAGTAGGGATCACAATGAGAGGAGAAATTGGCGCACTTGACATGGGTGAGGATCTTATGTGTTTATGTGCTTATATGTTAGGATTAGGATTTTCTCTTTTTGGCATATAGAGTAGGCACACACGCACACATGCATTGCATCCACGTGACATATAAGAAGAAAGTTTTTTTTTTTTTTAAAATGCCTTTGTGTGATAAAATGGAGATAAAGAGGTTTTAAAAGAGGAAATTTCAAAATTTATTGTAGGAGCGAAAATAGCAAATCAAGAGTGGTTTAGGGATCCCACAGCAAGGCTAGTAAGGAGAGGATACGCTGACATGGCCGAAGAAAGAAACAACGAAGAGATGGCTGGGCTAAGAATACTGGTAGAACAACAAGCGGAGCAAATGAGGCGACAGGCCGAAAACATGAACCCCATGATGGGGATGATAGAAGAACTGAACCACCGACCACCACATGTGATTCCGCCTGTTATGGACCCACCTTTGGGAGAAGGAGAAGGAGATTGGTTTGATGATCATGAGGCACAATGGACAGATGCACTACGGGTCAACAGAGAAAGAGAAAAAGCCGAGAAGGAGAAGCTGCTAACCGAGAAAATAGAGAAGTTGGAAAGAGTGATGCGCAAGGCTCAGGGAGTTGATACCTATCTAATGGAGTTAGAAGGCCTGTATGAGGGGGTCCACGAGACGCTGCCCGCCGGGTTCAAAATGCCAGTTTTTGATAAATTTGATGGCACCGGGAATCCTCGCAGTCATATCCGAATGTGAATAGGAGCTTTTCAACCTAGCGGTCTAAGCACTACCATGATGGTTGTTCTATTTCAACAAACCCTAACCGGAGCTGCTTTGTCGTGGTACCTTACGCTTGAACCGAGCAAAACCAGGGTATGGGAGGAAGTGATTAAAGCATTTGTGGCACAATACGAGTACAATCAAGATTTGGATGTCACTGTCCGAGATTTGGAGACCACTAGGCAAGGGAGCAAAGAATCATTCACCGAATACCTGAGCAGATGGAGGGGAAAGGCAGCTAAAATGGTACAAAGGCCATCTGAGAAAGACCAGATCCGAATGCTGATGAAGAATCTACAGCCAGTGTATCAAGAAAAGATGAGATTCCAGTCGATCAACACCTTTGCTGAGGTTTTTGACGTCGGGACAAGGATAGAGGATGCAATCCAAGAGGGGGTAATCAAGAAAGAGGAGCAACCAAACCGGTACAGGAGGCCAAATTATGGATCCACCGAAGGACAAACGGGAGGTCACTCTGGCACCACCGATGTCAATGCACTGAATGCGCCAGAAAGGAAATTCGACATAGCACCAAGGAATGGAGGGGACAAAACCCCAAGGAAGTTCTCAGACTTGGGAGTGTCACTGTCAACTGCCATCGATAGACTATTAGCGAAAGGGCATCTCCGTCAGTTGGAACCTCGCCCTTTACCAAGTCCGCTTCCGCCGAACTTTCAAGGAGACCTCTTTTGCAAATTTCATCAGCAAAAGGGTCACTCAATGGATAGGTGTATGAGATTAAGGCACGAGATTCAGGACCTCATTGATAACAAGGTAATTTCGGAACCTCCCACCAAAGCTCCAAATGTCACAAGAAATCCGCTTCCGAATCATTGAGTTGTACCACCACCGCAGGGCCTTTATCTCTTGGGGATAGAAGAAGCAACCTTCGATCCGTCTAGGCTAATCACTAAGGCCGGGACACCAAGAAAGTCGTACCAGCCGCCTAAGGATTTGACAATCTGTGCTTTGGGGGATCAGCTGAAGGAGAATGAAATGGGACAGTCAGACTGGTGGATTCAAGGGAGTGACAGTCAAGACGAGAGCCAGGTAGAAGATGATCTTTGGTACGAGAGCGACAAGGAAACAGAGATAATGGAGGGTACTTTGGAAATTAATTCAGAAGTTGACAATCTATGGGCAAGAGAAGAAATCAGTCATTTAACCCGGTCGGGCAGACACTTTAAACCACATGAGCTAGAGGAGGATCATCCGGGGAGAGATCTAGACAAACGAAAAGGAAGGATGAATGAAGAAGAGGAAGAAGACAGGGTTCTAAGGCAGATGAAGAAGACTCAGGCCAATATCACCATTTGGGGGTTGCTGATTGCCTTCAAACGTCACAGGTAGGCAGTCCTGGATGCTCTGAACCAGTCTGACGTATCTATCGACACCACCCCGGAGGATCTTATAGGGCTGATTGGCAAAATTCAGACTTCGGCTATCACCTTCTCATCAAATGACTTGCCTCCAGGAGGGCCCGTTCGCAACAAACCGTTATATGTCACTGTCGAATGCTTGGGGAACGTTGTGCCTGCTTGCCTAGTTGACAATGGGTCAGCCCTCAACGTGTGCCCCTTCTGAACGGCTGAGCGAATGGGCCTGGATGAGTCGACATTTACACCATCAAAACAAAGGGTAAGAGCCTACGACAACACCCAGAGGACGGTCATGGGGATAGTCATTCTTCGTCTCGTTATCGGCCCTTTTGAAAAAGAAGCTGAATTCCAGGTCATCGACATTCTCGCTTCCTTCAACCTGCTGCTAGGTAGGCCTTGGTTGGACAGTTTGGGTGCTATACCGTCAACGATCCATCAAAAGGTTAAGTGTGTCTGGGAGAATAAAGTCTGTGATATCCTCGGGGATAGCTGGGTTCGTTCGCCCGAAGCACCATCAAGCGCACCGATTCTGGAATTACAACTGCAAGAAGAAGAAGCAAAAATAGGGGGGTTCGAGTTCATCAGCGTGTTGGAAGAGGGAAAGCTGAGACAGTTTCTACCGCTCCATTTTGATCAGTATGCCAGTCCAGTGGTCGCAGGGATAATGAAGAAGATGGGTTTCTTCCCAGGCATAGGGTTAGGAAAGAATCATCAAGGCATGCCTGAATTCCCGCTCATTCCTACTCAACCTCACACTCACGGCTTGGGGTACCAGCCAACAAAGAAGGAACTAAGGGCAAAGAAGAAGGCTATCGATGCGCCACTAGACCCTTACCTAAAGACGCTCAATGGGTATTTTGTAAAGGAGGGAGAAGATTTCCCCTTCTGTGGCTTCCCAGAGCCATGGATGGACCAGAAGGACAAAAGTCTAAAGCCGGGGTTTGAGATCTTTTTCTCCCATGAATTCTCCAAGTACAGGGACCCGTTCCTGCAGATGCTTGAAAAGCCTGCTACTATTAACGATTGGATTGGTATACTGGACGAACCGGTCATGCAGAACCTGTTGAGCGAAGGAGGGATAAAAGCCGAAGGAAAAGGGGAAGAAGACAAAGGTCTGGAAGCCGAGGCTGAGGAAGGGAATGTTGAGGATGTGTTGGAAGAAGAGCCAAAAGAAGAAGGGGGCGAACTAGAGGAAGGACTGAAAAAGGAAGAAAAGACGAAAACCGGGGGACTACCAGGTTGTAACACTATGGAGCTCAAGCAGGGAGCCAACAAGGAGTGGGTCTTTGAGTCTAGTGATAAGTATCCCCCTCACCCAGAGTCTGTAATGGCCCAAATGAGGCGTCTTACTATTGCTATGTCTGTTGTAATAACTCCTAATAAAATCAATGAAAGTATGACTGATTCTACCTACTCGAACGCGCTTAATGAATGTGATGAATGTGATGATCATGAAACACCCATTGAATTACAAAAGTTAATTGAAAAAGAAAAATAATCTGCATGTAAAATCATTGAGGACACTCTAACGATTAATCTAGGAAATGAAAATAATCCTCAAAATGTCTTTATCGGCTCTACACTTAGCAATAAAGAAAGCAAAGAATTAATCAATCTATTGAATGAATTCAAAGATATTTTTGCATGGTCTTATAATGATATGCCAGGTATTGATCCAGAAATAGTCCAACACCACATCCCTCTCTTTCCCAATTCAAAACCCATAAAACAAAAATTGAGGCGAATGAGGCCAAAATGGGCACTTAAAGTAAAAGAGGAGGTTGAAAAGCAACTAAAGGCTGGATTCTTGATGGTCACCGAGTATCCTGAGTGGATTGCCAACATTGTGCCTGTCCCAAAGAAGGATGGTCGCGTTAGGGTTTGCGTTGATTTTCGAGATTTAAACAAAGCAAGCCCTAAAGACGATTGTGCTTGTGTATGTTTGGCTCCTGCCCGAACTACGTTTTGGTCTGATTCCTGAATGGATACGTAGGCAGCTCACCGTCGGGCACGACCAACATGAACCGTTTGTGTAGCCATTTTTGCAACGCATTTTGTTTTACCTAAATTTGACAGTCTGGTCAAAAGGCTTGTCTTCACACAGGCTTTGACATTCATTTATGGGACGCGTTGCCCCACAAGCTCTGTCAAAGAGGGGCAAACTATAGACACCCCGATTTTGACCGACCGTCAAATTTAGGAGAGCGTCACTTCCACGTCCGATGATGATAAGGACCGAAAGATTCAAAGTGTTCCAAGTTCTTCAGAAAGTTCTCCAAACGCGATAAAATTTCACAGAAAGAAGAAAATACCAGGTATTTAGGAGAATTCGGGTATAAAACACCAAATTTTGGAAAAAACCTTCGAAAATAATTTCCTTAGAAGAGAAAGGAGAAAAGAAAAGAGCTAAAAGAGGAAGTTCAACAAAAAGCGGCACACGGCAGGAATTCGCGGCACTCCGCGAGTGCCGAACGGCTGTCACTGAATGCCGGTCCGGCACTCAGCCGACATTTTCTGACTGCCGTTTACTTTTAAAGTCCGTATTTTGTGGTACAATACGTATGTGTATGCGGATAAAAATAAAAAACTGATAAAGTAAGGTTGACGAAAATTCGGCAATCAATAATTTACCGCGGCACTCACGGAGAGCCGCGCGGCAGTCATGGAATGCCGCGGCGGCAGTCACGGAGTGCCGTAGCGGCATTTACGGACTGCCGCAAAAGGTTTTTGACTGCCGCCCTGTGCAGCAGTCTGTAGATTTTCAGGAAGTACGTATTGTACCACCAAATGAGACATTTACACCTAGCTTTTACTCCGAATTCACTGAAAATACTTGGTAAATTTTGCCTATAAAAGAGGGAGGATCTTCCTTGGGAGCACGGACAACATACCACAACAAGAAAATACAAGAAATTACTACCACTATACTAACACATTTTTGAGAGAAATAGAGAGTTTTTAGAGAGCTTGAAGAAGAACTTGGAAGGTCTTCAAAATATAGAAATTTGAGGATAGTCTTGGGGGTGATCCTCTAATCTTAGTTGTGTTTTATTTCTTTTGAACATCTAATCTTCAAGTCATTTTAGTTTTTCTTGATTAAGTCTTAGAGTTTTTTGTTAAATAAATTTGGAAGTCTTTGTTTCTAGCTCTTTGATTCTTCATCTCATTTATTTTGTTTAGACTTTTCTCTTGAGACTCTTAGGGATCCTCAATATCTCTCTTGAAATCTCTTGAGTTTGAACTTTTGAATCCTATGTAAGCTTATGCTTCACATGGGAGTCAAAGTTTGATCATCACTTCATTTTATAAGTAAATAGAGAGATCCAAGTTCATACTTATAACTTGGGTCCTCTAACTTGATGTTTCATGGAATCCTTTCTATAGTCCTTTGAGACTCACGAGTATTAGTCATGTCTTTAGTCTCCAATGACCATCAAATGGTAGGAGAAAATGGTTTAGTTTAAGTCCAACTTCATGGTTTAATGGTTGGGGTTAACAAATGAAAGTTAAACTTGACAATGAAACAGTGGGTTCATAAACCGGTTTCGATCAAGGATTTTTAGTTCGAGATCAAACCGTTGGAATCAAGTGAAACCAACGGGAAAATGTCAATAACACAATGTTTTACCATTGTAATTTTTGTTTTAATGAAATTCCATGCCTAAGATGGTTTGGTCTCATGATTTTAAAACATGCAACTCTCTGTCCAAAATTTCAGAACAGCAAGTCCATTTTGAAATTCATAAATCAAAATCTTAATGGAGTTTCTGGGATCTCTAATAATTTTTTCTAGGTACCTTAATGTGTGAGGAAGATCCCCTAAAAAGATCTAAGTGTTTCTCATCTTTTTGCTATTTTTAAAAAATCGTACAAGATCTCTGGACAGAGAGTTGCAGATTCCTGAGTGACGTCTAGTGTTTTACATATTCATGGAGATCTAACCGTTCAAACCTCGATTTTATTTTTGGGTTATAAACTAAACTCACAGAGGCATGTCATATCCAAAAATCATTAAGATCCAACCGTTGGAAGTATGGTTTTTCCATTTTTTAAGATCTGGTCTGTTCTCTGTAATTCATAAAAACTGCTACTATTTTGTCTAATCTTGTTTATCTCAACACAAATGGTCTCCTAATGTCTTGGGACCCTAATCATACTTTGAATAATGATAACTTAGCTTAAATCCAAAGGATAAGTAACCTAAATTAGTGAATAAATCCATGTTTTATTCTTGTTCACATTCATTCATTCATGTACATTTAATTGCTCATGATTAGAACTAGCTATTAAATATAGTTGGATTTCATGCTTGATAGACTTAAGCTAGAGAATTAGGATTGATTGTTTAATACCATATTATTATGTGAAGCATGTGGACCAATCTTTGTTTTGTAGCGCATTTGAGGTACAATTTCTCATCTATCTTCTAGTTTATTTCATTTCTTGATTTTATTGATTTTCAACCTCATGCGCGACACATTAGAATTAGGATATTGCCTTATGTGTATATGTGATTAGAGACCCTTTTTTTTAGGATTTTCTTTTGTTTGTATGCATTGCACGTTTAATATCGCTGCTGGACCCCGGGTAAGTTCTCTTGTTCTCTATCGCATATCACATTGCTTGCTAATCGGAATATGTGGTTTTTGAATGATATTTTATCAATTACAATTTTACACCCCTTTAGACATGCTTTTGTAATGTATATCTATACATATGTATTAGTTGAGGGCACATTTAAATTAATAAATCGATTAAAAGGATGTTAAGTAGAGGCCTATCGCGAGATAGGATGAGGAGGGGTGCTTTAGTCCGATGGGCTCCTTCCCTTCTCATTCCATAATCCCCAGACCTAGCTTAATCTTTGGTTTCGCAAAAGATCAGTCTCCTTTTGAAATGGTTTCTTAATTTTTCCTTTTAAAAATTAAGTGGCGACTCATTTGTTCTTGAATTCGAATTTTAAAAGAATTTTAAAAGAAAAGTTGTGGGTAAGAAAAATGCGATATCCACAATCTGGCGACTCTGCTGGGGATCGAACCCAGAATCTCTGGTTTCGCAGACCAGAATTTTGATTTTGGGTTCATTTGAGGATTAGACTTGAAAGCATCCTTTTAATCGAATTAATTAATCTTTGTGTGCCTGTTGCATTTCACTTGCATGTCCAGCTAGTCGATTGCACGGAACTCTGACCTTGGAGGCTCGGGGCAACCCGGTCGGTCAAGTCATCATGGGACTGTGTGATCACCCTTGATCTCGTACCATGATTTGGTATATTAAGCGTCCTATCGGATGTGTGTCAAGGGTCCCTTATTTGACCAAAACCCAGCCTTTGCATAATAGTTTCTATAGAACCTTTCAATATTAGGAAATCAATTCGTGATTAGGATTATGTGCTAGGAAGTTTTATATGCCCGGAAGGGATTACCGCAAAAGGTTTTTGACTGCCGCCCTGTGCAGCAGTCTATCAATTTTCAGGAAGTATGTATTGTACCACCAAATGAGACATTTACACCTGGCTTTTACTCCGAATTCGCTGAAAATACTTGGTGAATTTTGCCTATAAAAGAGGGAGGATCTTCCTTGGGAGCATGGACAACATACCACAACAAGAAAATACAAGAAATTACTACCACTATACTAACACATTTTTTAGAGAAATAGAGAGTTTTTAGAGAGCTTGAAGAAGAACTTGGAAGGTCTTCAAAATATAGAAATTTGAGGATAGTCTTGGAGGTGATCCTCTAATCTTAGTTGTGTTTTCTTTCTTTTGAACATCTAATCTTCAAGTCATTTTAGTTTTTCTTGATTAAGTCTTAGAGTTTTTTGTTAAATAAATTTGGAAGTCTTTGTTTCTAGCTCTTTGATTCTTCATCTCATTTATTTTGTTTAGACTTTTCTCTTGAGACTCTTAGGGATCCTCAATATCTCTCTTGAAATCTCTTGAGTTTGAACTTTTGAATCCTATGTAAGCTTATGCTTCACATGGGAGTCAAAGTTTGATCATCACTTCATTTTATAAGTAAATAGAGAGATCCAAGTTCATACTTATAACTTGGGTCCTCTAACTTGATGTTTCATGGAATCCTTTCTATAGTCCTTTGAGACTCATGAGTATTAGTCATGTCTTTAGTCTCCAATGACCATCAAATGGTAGGAGAAAATGGTTTAGTTTAAGTCCAACTTCATGGTTTAATGGTTGGGGTTAACAAATGAAAGTTAAACTTGACAATGAAATAGTGGGTTCATAAACCGGTTTCGATCAAGGATTTTTAGTTCGAGATCAAACCGTTGGAATCAAGTGAAACCAACGGGAAAATGTCAATAACACAATGTTTTACCACTGTAATTTTTGTTTTAATGAAATTCCATGCCTAAGATGGTTTGGTCTCATGATTTAAAACATGCAACTCTCTGTCCAAAATTTCAGAACAGCAAGTCCATTTTGAAATTCATAAATCAAAATCTTAATGGAGTTTCTGGGATCTCTAATAATTTTTTCTAGGTACCTTAATGTGTGAGGAAGATCCCCTAAAAAGATCTAAGTGTTTCTCATCTTTTTGCTATTTTTAAAAAATCGTACAAGATCTCTGGACAGAGAGTTGCAGATTCCTGAGTGACGTCTAGTGTTTTACATATTCATGGAGATCTAACCGTTCAAACCTCGATTTTATTTTTGGGTTATAAACTAAACTCACAGAGGCATGTCATATCCAAAAATCATTAAGATCCAACCGTTGGAAGTATGGTTTTTCCATTTTTTAAGATCTGGTCTGTTCTCTGTAATTCATAAAAACTGCTACTATTTTGTCTAATCTTGTTTATCTCAACACAAATGGTCTCCTAATGTCTTGGGACCCTAATCATACTTTGAATAATGATAACTTAGCTTAAATCCAAAGGATAAGTAACCTAAATTAGTGAATAAATCCATGTTTTATTCTTGTTCACATTCATTCATTCATGTACATTTAATTGCTCATGATTAGAACTAGCTATTAAATATAGTTGGATTTCATGCTTGATAGACTTAAGCTAGAGAATTAGGATTGATTGTTTAATACCATATTATTATGTGAAGCATGTGGACCAATCTTTGTTTTGTAGCGCATTTGAGGTACAATTTCTCATCTATCTTCTAGTTTATTTCATTTCTTGATTTTATTGATTTTCAACCTCATGCGCGACACATTAGAATTAGGATATTGCCTTATGTGTATATGTGATTAGAGACCCTTTTTTTTAGGATTTTCTTTTGTTTGTATGCATTGCACGTTTAATATCGCTGCTGGACCCCGGGTAAGTTCTCTTGTTCTCTATCGCATATCACATTGCTTGCTAATCGGAATATGTGGTTTTTGAATGATATTTTATCAATTACAATTTTACACCCCTTTAGACATGCTTTTGTAATGTATATCTATACATATGTATTAGTTGAGGGCACATTTAAATTAATAAATCGATTAAAAGGATGTTAAGTAGAGGCCTATCGCGAGATAGGATGAGGAGGGGTGCTTTAGTCCGATGGGCTCCTTCCCTTCTCATTCCATAATCCCCAGACCTAGCTTAATCTTTGGTTTCGCAAAAGATCAGTCTCCTTTTGAAATGGTTTCTTAATTTTTCCTTTTAAAAATTAAGTGGCGACTCATTTGTTCTTGAATTCGAATTTTAAAAGAATTTTAAAAGAAAAGTTGTGGGTAAGAAAAATGCGATATCCACAATCTGGCGACTCTGCTGGGGATCGAACCCAGAATCTCTGGTTTCGCAGACCAGAATTTTGATTTTGGGTTCATTTGAGGATTAGACTTGAAAGCATCCTTTTAATCGAATTAATTAATCTTTGTGTGCCTGTTGCATTTCACTTGCATGTCCAGCTAGTCGATTGCACGGAACTCTGACCTTGGAGGCTCGGGGCAACCCGGTCGGTCAAGTCATCATGGGACTGTGTGATCACCCTTGATCTCGTACCATGATTTGGTATATTAAGCGTCCTATCGGATGTGTGTCAAGGGTCCCTTATTTGACCAAAACCCAGCCTTTGCATAATAGTTTCTATAGAACCTTTCAATATTAGGAAATCAATTCGTGATTAGGATTATGTGCTAGGAAGTTTTATATGCCCGGAAGGGATTACCGCAAAAGGTTTTTGACTGCCGCCCTGTGCAGCAGTCTATCAATTTTCAGGAAGTATGTATTGTACCACCAAATGAGACATTTACACCTGGCTTTTACTCCGAATTCGCTGAAAATACTTGGTGAATTTTGCCTATAAAAGAGGGAGGATCTTCCTTGGGAGCATGGACAACATACCACAACAAGAAAATACAAGAAATTACTACCACTATACTAACACATTTTTTAGAGAAATAGAGAGTTTTTAGAGAGCTTGAAGAAGAACTTGGAAGGTCTTCAAAATATAGAAATTTGAGGATAGTCTTGGAGGTGATCCTCTAATCTTAGTTGTGTTTTCTTTCTTTTGAACATCTAATCTTCAAGTCATTTTAGTTTTTCTTGATTAAGTCTTAGAGTTTTTTGTTAAATAAATTTGGAAGTCTTTGTTTCTAGCTCTTTGATTCTTCATCTCATTTATTTTGTTTAGACTTTTCTCTTGAGACTCTTAGGGATCCTCAATATCTCTCTTGAAATCTCTTGAGTTTGAACTTTTGAATCCTATGTAAGCTTATGCTTCACATGGGAGTCAAAGTTTGATCATCACTTCATTTTATAAGTAAATAGAGAGATCCAAGTTCATACTTATAACTTGGGTCCTCTAACTTGATGTTTCATGGAATCCTTTCTATAGTCCTTTGAGACTCATGAGTATTAGTCATGTCTTTAGTCTCCAATGACCATCAAATGGTAGGAGAAAATGGTTTAGTTTAAGTCCAACTTCATGGTTTAATGGTTGGGGTTAACAAATGAAAGTTAAACTTGACAATGAAATAGTGGGTTCATAAACCGGTTTCGATCAAGGATTTTTAGTTCGAGATCAAACCGTTGGAATCAAGTGAAACCAACGGGAAAATGTCAATAACACAATGTTTTACCACTGTAATTTTTGTTTTAATGAAATTCCATGCCTAAGATGGTTTGGTCTCATGATTTAAAACATGCAACTCTCTGTCCAAAATTTCAGAACAGCAAGTCCATTTTGAAATTCATAAATCAAAATCTTAATGGAGTTTCTGGGATCTCTAATAATTTTTTCTAGGTACCTTAATGTGTGAGGAAGATCCCCTAAAAAGATCTAAGTGTTTCTCATCTTTTTGCTATTTTTAAAAAATCGTACAAGATCTCTGGACAGAGAGTTGCAGATTCCTGAGTGACGTCTAGTGTTTTACATATTCATGGAGATCTAACCGTTCAAACCTCGATTTTCTTTTTGGGTTATAAACTAAACTCACAGAGGCATGTCATATCCAAAAATCATTAAGATCCAACCGTTGGAAGTATGGTTTTTCCATTTTTTAAGATCTGGTCTGTTCTCTGTAATTCATAAAAACTGCTACTATTTTGTCTAATCTTGTTTATCTCAACTCAAATGGTCTCCTAATGTCTTGGGACCCTAATCATACTTTGAATAATGATAACTTAGCTTAAATCCAGAGGATAAGTAACCCAAATTAGTGAATAAATCCATGTTTTATTCTTGTTCACATTCATTCATTCATGTACATTTAATTGCTCATGATTAGAACTAGCTATTAAATATAGTTGGATTTCATGCTTGATAGACTTAAGCTAGAGAATTAGGATTGATTGTTTGATACCATATTATTATGTGAAGCATGTGGACTAATTTTTTTTTGTAGCGCATTTGAGGTACAATTTCTCATCTCTCTTCTAGTTTATTTCATTTCTTGATTTTATTGATTTTCAACCTCATGCGCGACACATTAGAATTAGGATCTTGCCTTATGTGTATATGTGATTAGAGACTCTTTTTTTTAGGATTTTATTTTGTTTGTATGCATTGCACGTTTAATATCGCTGCTGGACCCCGGGTAAGTTTTCTTATTCTCTATCGCATATCACATTGCTTGCTACTCGGAATATGTGGTTTTTGAATGATATTTTATCAATTACAATTTTACACTCCTTTAGACATGCTTTTGTAATGTATATCTATACATATGTATTAGTTGAGGGCACATTTAAATTAATAAATCGATTAAAAGGATGTTAAGTAGAGGCCTATCGCGAGATAGGATGAGGAGGGGTGCTTTAGTCCGATGGGCTCCTTCCCTTCTCATTTCATAATCCCCCTAGCTTAATCTTTGGTTTCGCAAAAGATCAGTCTCCTTTTGAAATGGTTTCTTAATTTTTCCTTTTAAAAATTAAGTGGCGACTCATTTGTTCTTGAATTCGAATTTTAAAAGAAAAGCCGTGGGTAAGAAAAATGCGATATCCACAGTATCTTGTGTTCAATATTTAGGTATTACACATGGCATAATGGTACTTCTTAGGGTGTGTTTGGAATGACATATTCAGAAGGCATTTTTCACTGATTGTAAGAACATTATCTTCTTCGTTATCCACTTATTTTGAAGATGCCATTCTAATCAATTTTTACTTTTTGAAGTAAACATCTAGTATATTCAAGTTGAGGTCACTAAGAAAAATACTTTTTCATATAAACTATTTGTTCGTCTTCTCATAAATTTGTCTCTCTTTTTTTGTTAATGAACGTTAAATGTACTTTTAATTGTGTATTTCCGTTGGAAGGAGCATGTGTTCAAGATGGTAAGAGTCTCAACAATGGGGACTTTTTCAATAGGCATCCTTATTTTCTTTTTTAGTTTCATTTTTTCCCTCAAGTCTTGCAGTTTGATGGATCCTAGAAGGGATTAAGTATAATTTGTGTTAAATTTTATTCTCATACAGCTCTCAATTGGGTTTTGGTACTTCAATCTAGAATTTACTTCCAACTTTCCTAGTTTAATACATAAACTTAGTTATATTAGTGTTCAATTTCATAATGGCAATGAGTTTTACAATCATTTTGTTTGCATTTTAATAACTAAACATTTAATAAGATGCATTTAGAATTTGGAATTGACATTGAATGCTCTAATTTAAACCCCTTCTTTTATGCACTTGAAACTTTGAAACCGGCGAGGTAACACACAGTTCCTTAGGCTCATGAATCCTATAACTAAAACAACACAGACACAGAGATACAAGGAAATAAACTAATTGGAATTAGAGAATGCCTTGGACTTGGATTGCAAAAAGCTTGGTGTGTGTGTCCATCATCAGACCAGAAAACTCTATTGGGCAAGCGACATAGACATTCAGGCGATGACAAACGCAATCGAGTTAAGGTTCCGATTTTCATCCAACAGCCCTTTCCATTTCATGAAAGATCGTATATTCTAACGCATGCCATATTTCATTCTAACTAGGCTGGGCTATGTATGATGCTGGCCTTTCTTTCTATTTTTCTGATGAATTGCATTCCATTAGCGGTCTTCTTCAATATTTTAACAAATATTTTAAAATTCGGATGATAGCAATAGTCACCGCAGTCTTTTGAAAGTGTTTTTTTTCCCTTTATGTTTTATCAATGAATTTTGTGGAGTTAAAAAAAAAAACACTTCATCACCCGTGTTGTATGATATATCATACAAATAGCATATTTTAAAAAATATTCCAGACCTCATATGATAGTAATATTCACCACAATATTTTTTATGGTTTATTAGGCAAATAAGGTACCTCATATGATAATAATATTCACCACAAGAATTTTATGGTTTATTAGGCAAATAACGCACAGGTGCATAGCATGGGATACATGATAGTATCTGTCTAAAAGCTAAGGCCAAAAGTCATTCCTTAGCTTGCCAAGTATAATTTTCTCCATTTTTTCTTCTTCTTTTTAGTATTTTCTTAGCTTACCAAGTGGAATTTTCTTCATGTTTCCTTTTTCTTCTTTAACACACTTTCAATCTTTATGTTCATACATGTGGTACATTGAATATTGTCATTAAAAAGCAAGGTTTAACTCCAAATTATATTAATTATTTATTTTTCTCAAATTGTATTGGAGTTTTTAAGGTGGACTATATCCATATTTTATTATAATGTACATCATTTGAAACTCACACCTTTTTTTTAAACAACTTTTATTTTTGGTCAGTTATGAGAGCAATTAGTAATCTCTTTTTTTTTTTTTTTTGGTTTAGGGAAGCAATCAATAATCTTTGAACATAAACTTAAAGGCAATTAAAACTCATTCCACAATCTGTTAGATATATCTAAATAGCAAAGCTAAGAGATTATGGTTGGGCTAGGGCTGGAGCATTATAGTACTCCACCTCGCATTTATTATTATGTTGAGGGATGATGGGGCTGTATAAGAGATCTTGGCCAACTAAGAAGCTAGCCCATGTTCATCTCTCTCAGCCTCAGGAGCTTGGCCAGGAATGTGAAGAAGCTAGCTCGGGCATAGAAGCTAAGGCTAGAAAGGAAAAAATTGCTGGGAAGATCGAGCACCCATGTGCTCATAGAAGAAAGAGAATAGATGATCAAAAGAAAAACTTCAGGCTGAAACCAGTGAAATGAAATGCAAAAGTAGAAGAGTTTTTTGGGAGATTGTTAGGGTCAAAATTATCAACCATACTCTTCTCGGGAAAGTGTGATTGGAGCCAACACTGGAAGAGCCATAGGGCTCCCCCTGAAGTTTTAAAATTAGAAAATAAAAGTTCAAGAATGCCGCAATAGAGATGGGAAAGAATGAGAGCGGCGAGGGTGAGTTTTTGGCTTCAGGCCAATGCTATAGCGATGTGGTGGTACTCTTTAGTAATACCATATGAGGCCGAACAAAAAATAAAGCAGCAAGCCTACAAATCAGGAAAGCTATATGCTCCTGATCTGTGACCTCGCCTTGCCCCATGAAGGCCGGGATAAACTGACCGAAGGCGGTGATAAATCTGGACCCCTTGGCCTTATCGGTCTTGGGATGTTCAAATACTAGAGAGGAAGAGAGATTGGGGGTGATTTCCTCACCATGGACAGGAAGACCGGTGAGAAAGTAAATATTTTGAATGGTCGGGCTCATAGGGCCACAGCAAAAGAAGAAAGCATTAGCCGAGATCGACCAGAAAAATAGAGAAGAAAAAAAGAGAGGCTTGTCCAGAAAGAACTTCTCTCGGCTAAGCATGATGGCATAGGTGTCAAGGGCCCTCCATATGTCCTTTTTCACCTCAGCCACTCGGTCTACCCAGGAGATTCAATCAGTAGAGGGAAGGGGCCAATTCCTTAAAGGATTTACAAGGGCATACTACTGACCCCATTCAAAAGAGGATGATTGGTAAAGTAATTGTCATGTCCGTTCCAGAAGTTCATAGTTTAATCATGCATGATATGAAATTTTATGAATTATCATTGATATATGATAATTGAGGATAAGTGGTTGACTGTGGTCAACGGTAAGGTGTCAGTGAGGACACGGGAACATGGAAGTTCATATTGCATAATCATGAGTAAATGGCATTTATATGATTTAAATGTTATTTGACTTTATCTGGTATTTCTGTGAATAGTAATTATACCTGTGTAGTATAATTCTGGTAATCTTTGATATTGTAATATTATTTTGAGAACGTGAGAGATACGTTAATTAAAAAGGTAGGTTATGTAGAGATTTCACAGAATATAGTTTTGGACGTTATTTTGGACCCAAACGAAACTTAGTCGGAAACTTTTGAAATTTATAGTTTTCACTCATAAAGGCATAAAATGGACGTGTGCGAAGTTTCATGGGTTAATGAGAAGTTTTGAGAAACTTGCGGGGAGGTAAACACAATTTTCGAGAAGTTTGCCTATATATAGATGAGAATGAGATTTCATCTCATCCAAACTCAAAAATATCTAGAGAGAGGAGAGAGAAAGGAGATTTGGTTGCCACGAGCTTGCCGGCGACATACGACGACCGTTCGTCTGTCAGATTTTCTCCAGATTTTAGATTTGAACTCGTGGAGGTAAGATCTTCGTTTTGATACTACTTAGGCCGTGTTTGGCCAAGTTTTGTAAAAATCTTAATTTTAGACTTTTGAGAAAAACAGGTATAAACTTGTAGGAATTTCCTCAAATTCGAAATCTGACGATTAATTAGCCTCCTAGTCAATCCTTCAAAGTTTAGGGGAAATCGCACGAGGTATGAAGTTCTAACTTGTGAAATATAGAGAAATACATGCTTTATATTTCGACGACGAAATTGTGATCCGGGCAAAATCCATGTGTTAATTGTAGGCCCGTTAATTATGCACGCGCTAAATTATGAAAAGCATGTCTAAATTTATGCGAGCACGTTGAGTTGTCTATGTGGGTCAAAGGGGAGTCTTATACAAATTCATGCCGGAGTAAGCTTCTCGATGTTTGAGAATTTGAGTAGCGACGACTACTGTGCATGGTTGTAGGCTTGGACTTGCCATGGCACTTGTGGGATGTAATGGTTGTAGGCTTGGACTTGCCATTGACACCGCAGTTTAAGGCTTGGACTTGCCGCTACCGGATGAATGCGTATTTTTCTCCCTAGAGACTATTGATATGACTTATGAGATTAAAGGATGTTTATCATATATTGCATATGTTAGAACTTGTACGCTCAGCATATAGCTGAGCAGTGGAGATGTACTCCATTGCAGGTAAAAAGAAAGACAAGAAGAAGCGTGATGAGTGAGGACGTTAAAGAAACGCTGGGGGAATCACTTGTATATGTTTTTGTTTAAATCTTAAAACTTGTATAAGGATTTGAGTTTTCATAGTATGTTGTAATATAATCTGAACTTCGTTATAGTGCTTGTAATCCCTAGTAAACGCTCTTGTATTTATGTTTTGAATGATGGAATAGAGTGGTTATATGTTGGTTTGGAATTGAAAGAACCTTGAGTGGGAAAGCTGCAGTTTTGGGTTTTGCTGATAGGAATCAGTCGACTGGTTTTTGATCCAGTCGACTGGATCACTGTGTTGTATTGGTTTCTGCTTGTTTCGTCTGAGGTTCAGTCGACTGGGTTGAGAAAACAGTCGACTGGATGGGGCCTCAGGCCATGGCATTCTACTGGATTGGGCACCAGTCGACTGGACTTCTTTAGTCGACTGAAAATTTTAGGCACCAGTCGACTGAGTCCCCGACACAGTCGACTGGATGGGCTGTTATGTTTGGAAATTTCTGTTTGAGATCACCAGTCGACCGGACCCTTGATCAGTCGACTGGTCCTCTGTTTTCAAAACCATTTTCTTTTGAAAGGATCCAAATGGCCAAAACTTTTTATAACTCTGATTTCAATGGATTTTACAAACTCAGAGGGTAATGTTCCCTAAGTTTTAAATACCCAGGGTTGTTTTAAAGTTTTTTCCGCTGCGTATAGTTATATGATGTTTGGATGAGCCTTGATGGCGTGCCACGTGTCCTATTTCCACGCGTAGTGGGATGGGTCGTGACATTTTAGTGGTATCAGAGCAATAGGTAATAAAACTTTAGGAACGTTCGACGACGAGAGGAGTGTTGAGTGAATTGTCACATGTTCTAGAATGCATCCACATATAGTAGAGATGTTTGATGCATATGGTATGGTGTTGTACATACATGATATTGTTATTATTGTACATGCATAGTGTTTATGCATTGAGAACTACAGGATTGTAATCATGAGTGACGAAGAGCGAGAACTATCGCCGCACACTCGCCGTATGAATGAAATGGAAGAAATGATGGGAAATATGGGGGAAATGATACGGAATATAGCAGAGCGACTGCCTCCCACACTCCACATCGAAGTGGAACCAATAACTGTAGTACATGCACCCGAAACTAGAGGCATAAGATCCATATCCGAACAATTCGCTCAAAAGAAACCAATGGAATTTTATGGGACGCCTGATACAACATTGGCAGAACATTGGGTCATGGACATGGAGAGAATTTTTTGATCTATTCCAATGACAGATAGGGAGAAGATTGAGAATGCAAGTGACGTATTAAGGGGTGAAGCCCAGAACTGGTGGGTGAATGTCCTAGATCAAGGAGCACCGATTACTTGGGAAGGGTTTAAGGCAGAATTCAATCGCCGATTCTTTCCGCGAGCCGCCTACAATGCGAAGAAACGAGAATTTGATAACCTGAAGCAGGGAGATATGACTGTAACTGAATATACTTCCAAGTATAACGCGTTGTTGAGGTTTGGTAAGGGTTCTGTGCCCGAAGAGGAAGACAGGGCAAGAAAATTTGAAGAGGGTCTAAGGGAAAATATTCGTCTAAGGGTGGAAACCTATGAACATTCGACTGTGGCAGCAGTACAACAAACGGCGCTAGTGGCCGAGAGTGGGATGGAAAGGTCGAGGCAGAATCAGCACGGTAAATGAAGCAATGAGAGTGGGGATATGAACCAAGGCAGATCTTTCAAGAGGTCGTTCCAAAGAGGCACTGGTTCTAGTTTCAGTGATTTCAGGAGGACGCCAAGTAACATACCGTTGTGTGCACTTTGCAATAGACCACACTCAGGCCGATGTTTCATGACCAAACCCCAGAACAGGAACCAAGGCGGGGGTAGTACTAATTCGACACCCGACATGAGAGGCAAGTGTTATGATTGTGGAGTGTTTGGACATCAAGCCAAGGATTGCCCGAGGAGGTACTCTCAACAAGGAGCTAGTTCTATGGCTTCCAGTGGGTCAAAGCCTAGACAATCTAATGACGGGGGACAAAGGATTGAATAACGTCAAGGAAGAGCGTATCAGATGAACCCAGGAGATATGACTGCTTCCGAGACGGTAGTCTCAGGTATGGTGCTTGTATGTTCACACTTAGCACGCATACTTGTCGACTCGGGATCTACGCATTCATTTGTATCGCATGCTTTTGTTGAACATTTGACTGTTAAATCGGCACCGTTAGGATATGAATTGTCTATTGTTGTGCCACTTAGTAAAGCGATAATGACATCTACTGTATATAAGAACTATGAGATCAAATTAGGTGAGAAGTTGATGACCGTAGACCTTATACCGATTGTGGTGAACCATTTTGATGTAATACTGGGAATGGATTGGTTAGCTCTTAACCAAGCCACAATAGATTGTGAACGGAAAGAAGTCAATTTTCGATAACCGGTACACGGGAACTTTTGCTTTCAAGGGAGTGGGGTTATACCGCCGCCGTATTTGATTTCAGCTATCCAAGCGGGAAGGCTATTGAAAAAGGGATGTCAAGGATTCCTATGTTCAGTGACTGATGTCTCAGCGACCGAATTGAAAGTAGAAGATATTTTGATAGTGTGAGAATATCCAGATGTATTTCCTGATGACCTACCAGATGTTCTTATTGAGAGAGAGGTTGAGTTCACCATTGAAGTAAAGCCAACTCAAGACCCGTATCAAAGGCACCATATAGAATGGCACCTATGGAATTGAAGGAGCTGAAAATTCAACTACAAGAGCTACTTAACAAGGGTTTCATCCGACCAAGTGTATCGCCGTGGGGAGCTCCAGTATTGTTTGTAAAGAAGAAAGATGGTTCGATGAGAATGTGTGTTGATTACAGGGAACTGAACAAGTTAACAATTAAGAACAAGTATCCACTGCCGAGAATCGACGACCTATTTGATCAACTACGTGGGGCACAAGTATTCTCCAAGATAGACCTGAGATCGGGTTACCATCAGTTGAAAGTGAAGGCCGAAGATGTTGAGAAAATAGCTTTCAGAACGCGTTATGGACACTATGAGTTCTTAGTTATGCCATTTGGAGTTACAAATGCACCAGCCGCATTCATGGATCTTATGAATCGAGTATTCAAGGATTATTTGGACAACTTTGTGATTGTATTCATTGACGATATTCTTATCTATTCACCGAGTGAGATAGAACACGAGAACCACTTGAGACTAATACTTCAGAGATTACGAGAGAAGCAACTGTTTGGTAAATTCAAGAAATGCGAATTTTGGTTATCTAGTATTACTTTTCTTGGTCATGTGATTGACAAGAATGGAGTTTCAGTTGATCCTCACAAAGTAGAAGCTGTATCTAATTGGCAAAGGCCGATATCCGTATCTGAAATTCGAAGTTTCTTGGGATTAGCGGGATACTACCGCCGTTTTATTGAACATTTCTCGAAGATCTCATTGCCAATGACAAAGTTAATGAGAAAGGGAGTTACATTTGAATGGAGTCAGGAATGTGAAGACAGTTTCCAAGAATTGAAAGCACGACTAACGAGAGCACCTATTCTAACAATACCATCCGGAACCGAGGGGTTTGTGATCTATAGTGATGCGTCGTATCAAGGGTTGGGATGCGTGTTGATGCAAGGTGGTAAAGTAATTACATATGCTTCGAGACAGTTAAAGACACATGAGGTTAATTATCCAACTCATGATCTTGAATTAGCTGCAGTAATTCATGCTTTGAAGATTTTGAGACACTATTTGTATGGAGAAAAGTGTGAGATATTCATGGACCACAAGAGTTTAAAATACATTTTCACCCAACGAGATTTGAATATGAGACAGAGAAGATGGTTGGAATTGATGAAGGATTACGATCTTTCGATTGAGTACCATCCGGGAAAGGCAAATGTAGTAGCCGATGCATTAAGCCGGAAGACGCTGAGGAATTTAGCCGATGAGCTAACACAACCAAAAGAATTGAACGTTTAGAGTTGGATGTAATTCCAGAGACTAGTGGTGGTTTAATGATGGCGATCATTGCACACCCAGATATTATCGATGAGATCAAGAAGGAACAATTTAACGATGTCTATTTGTGCAAAATGAGAGATGAGATACCTTTGGAAAAGCGACCTGGTTTTGTATTAGAACAAGGAACGTTGAAACTGAAGAACCGATTATGTGTACTGAATGTGAAAGACCTGAAGGAACGACTTTTGGAGGAAGCTCATAGTACGAAATATTCCGTGCACCCGGGAAGTAATAAGATGTACAGAAACCTGAGGGAAAACTTTTGGTGGAAGGGTATGAAGCGTGAAGTCGCTAAGTTTGTATTCGAATGTTCGGCATGTCAACAGGTCAAAGCAGAGAGACAAGTACCTGCGGGGTTACTGCAGCCATTGCCAGTGTCGGAATGGAAGTGGGACGAGATCACGATGGATTTTGTTTCAGGATTTCCACGATCAATCAATAAGAATGATAAGATTTGGGTTATAGTTGACCGATTAACCAAATCAGCTCATTTACTACCGATCAAGATGACTAAACCGTCCAAATTGGCAGAATTGTATGTGAAAGAGATTGTAAGACTACACGGAGTCCCAGCTGTGATTGTATCCGATCGTGATAGTAGTTTTACGTCAAGGTTTTGGGGAAGTTTGCAAAAAGCTATGGGTACGAAGTTAAGTTTCAGTACCGCATTTCATCCTCAGACCGACGGACAGTCAGAGCGTATGATTCAGACCTTAGAAGATATGTTGAGATTGTGTGTATTAGACTTTGGTAATGATTGGGAGCACCACTTGTCGTTAATTGAATTTGCTTATAATAACGGATTTCAGTCAAGTATTGGTATGGCACCGTATGAAGCTCTGTATGGCCGTAAGTGTCGATCACCGGTTTGTTGGACCGAGGTTGGAGAAAGGAAGTTATTAGGACCTGAATTAATACAGGTGACTACTGAGAAAGTGAAGTTGATTCAAGAGCGACTCAAGGTAGCTCAGAGCCGATATAAGAGTTATGCAGACTCTAAACGACGACCGAGGAATTTTGAAGTTGGAGATTTTATGTACTTGAGAACATCGCCTTCAAAAGGTATTGTACGATTTGGAAAGAGGGGGAAGCTCAACCCAAGGTTTATAGGACCTTTTGAGATTCTAGAGAGAGTAGGGCAGGTGGCTTATCGATTGGCTTTATCATCGGAGTTGGAACATGTGCATAACGTATTTCACGTGTCGATGTTGAGACGATGTATGACTGATACAAGTAAGATCATTGTACCTGAACCATTGCAAATTCAGGGAGACTTGACTTATATGGAACAACCGGTAGAGATTCTAGATCGAAAGGAACAAGTCTTAAGAACTAAGACGATTCCAATGGGGAAAGTATTGTGGCGTAGTCACACGGTGGAAGAAGCTACATGGGAAAATGAGGAAGACATGCAGAATGAGTATCCGTACCTGTTCGACGTATGAGGTATAAGTTTGGGGACAAACTTCCTTTTTGGAGGGGAGAGTTGTCATGCCCGTTCCAGAAGTTCATAGTTTAATCATGCATGATATGAAATTTTATGAATTATCATTGATATATGATAATTGAGGATAAGTGGTTGATTGTGGTCAACGGTAAGGTGTCAGTGAGGACACGGGAACATGGAAGTTCATATTGTATAATCATGAGTAAATGGCATTTATATGATTTAAATGTTATTTGACTTTATCTAGTATTTCTGTGAATAGTAATTATACCTGTGTAGTATAATTCTGGTAATCTTTGATATTGTAATATTATTTTGAGAACGTGATAGATACATTAATTAAAAAGGTAGGTTGTGTAGAGATTTCACAGAATATAGTTTTGGACGTTATTTTGGACCCAAACGAAACCTAGTCGGAAACTTTTGAAATTTATAGTTTTCACTCGTAAAGGCATAAAATGGACGTGTGCGAAGTTTCATGGGTTAATGAGAAGTTTTGAGAAACTTGCGGGGAGGTAAACACAATTTCCGAGAAGTTTGCCTATATATAGATGAGAATGAGATTTCATTCTCATCCAAACTCAAAAATATCTAGAGAGAGGAGAGAGAAAGGAGATTTGGTTGCCACGAGCTTGCCGGCGACATACGACGACCGTTCGTCTGTCAGATTTTCTCCAGATTTTAGATTTGAACTCGTGGAGGTAAGATCTTCGTTTTGATACTACTTAGGCCGTGTTTGGCCAAGTTTTGTAAAATTCTTAATTTTAGACTTTTGGGAAAAACAGGTATAAACTTGTAGGAATTTTCTCAAATTCAAAATCTGACGATTAATTAGCCTCCTAGTCAATCCTTCAAAGTTTAGGGGAAATCGCACGAGGTATGAAGTTCTAACTTGTGAAATATAGAGAAATACATGTTTTATATTTCGACGACGAAATTGTGATCCGGGCAAAATCCATGTGTTAATTGTAGGCCCGTTAATTATACACGCGCTAAATTGTGAAAAGCATGTCTAAATTTATGCGAGCACGTTGAGTTGTCTATGTGGGTCAAAGGGGAGTCTTATACAAATTCATGCCGGAGTAAGCTTCTCGATGTTTGAGAATTTGAGTAGCGACGGCTACTGTGCATGGTTGTAGGCTTGGACTTGCCATGGCACTTGTGGGATGTAATGGTTGTAGGCTTGGACTTGCCATTGACACCGCGGTTTAAGGCTTAGACTTGCCGCTACCGGATGAATGCGTATTTTTCTCCCTAGAGACTATTGATATGACTTATGAGATTAAAGGATGTTTATCATATATTGCATATGTTAGAACTTGTACGCTCAGCATATAGCTGAGCAGTGGAGATGTACTCCATTGCAGGTAAAAAGAAAGACAAGAAGAAGCGTGATGAGTGAGGACGTTAAAGAAACGCCGGGGGAATCACTTGTATATGTTTTTGTTTAAATCTTAAAACTTGTATAAGGATTTGAGTTTTCATAGTATGTTGTAATATAATCTGAACTTCGTTGTAGTGCTTGTAATCCCTAGTAAACGCTCTTGTATTTATGTTTTGAATGATGGAATAGAGTGGTTATATGTTGGTTTGGAATTGAAAGAACCTTGAGTGGGAAAGCTGCAGTTTTGGGTTTTGAGGGAGATATGGGCAAGGTCTATTGGGCAGTTGAATATGTATGAGCACACGAACATGGGTCTTTGCCAAATTGGAATTAGAAAGCGGTTACATCCACTAAAGTTGTAAAGTGATGGAAGAATAGAGATAATGGGATGCAAGGTGGGGTAGTTAATTGTGATGCCTAGAATTTAGGAGCCACAACCCCATTATCATGGGTATTTATTAACTTCGTCTATAAATAGGGTTAGATGTGCAACATTTCATTTTGCTAACACACACCAATTTTGCCCTAGCAAACTTTGTTTTATTTTTCCTCAAGCATTTCTGTTCTTGTCCTTGAGTGATTGTGAGTTTCAATTAGCTTCCCGAGTGATTGTAACTGCTTTCTAGTTTGATCAATGAAGATGGTGTTCATTGAGGTATTTTAAGTTTAGTGTTTGCTCAGTTTTTCCACTTCCATTTATATTTAGTTGCTTGCATCAAAGGAGAGTAAGACCCATTGTTATTGTTAATCGCTTTGATAATAACCGTTTGAGTCAGAAGTTAGATTAGGTTTCACAACCTCTTTGAGTCCAAGTGGACTTTGGCACGCCCAAGCACACACCACAGATTTTTATAGTAAACAGGATGTGCAGTTGAATGCCTGAGCAGTGGATGCAATGGCGAGGAGGACATTGATTATTAGGATTAGAGTGATCAGAAATACTTTGTTAACTATAGAACTCATAATCTCTATGAGAGAGAGAGAGAGAGAGAGAGAGTATGTGTGTGTGTGTACTGTGTGGTGTTATAGTACGTGGGCAGCACATCAAAAGAGGAAAGGGGCCACCTTTTTAGTAACAGTTGTGGTGGTGGTGGTGGATAATGATTATATAGCTAGTGCTTGGAATTTGATCGGTGAATGTCAGGCATTCAAAGGATTTTTTTTTTTTTTTTGTGAATTTGGTAGAAAATGAGTTCATGAAAGGGTTTGGGGGCAAATTTGAGAGTTTGTAAAGGTGGGTTGATGTTTTAAAAAGAAAACATAAATGTATCAATGTTTTTCGTTAGCATTTTTTGACGGAGTTAGGGCTAGGGCCCACATTGCAACAAAATTAAAATTAGAGGGCTCAAAGCCCAAAGTGAAACTTTTACCAGAACACAGGGTACCAAAGTGTCTTTAAGCCTATGTTTAATCAAATAGAAAAGTGTCATTCTATAACCTAAAATCACATTTTTATAATATTTGAATCTCATCAAATTACATCATACTACACCTATGTTTTCTGGCATAGTTTAGGCTATACAACGACACAACTGGGGAAAAAATTTGAAAACAATTCTACTCTTTTTTCATGGACAAAAGTCAAGTTTAATACAACCCCATTAGAAAAGAAAAGAAAAGATTTTTTAAGCAAAGAAAAAATGGAAAAGAAAAAGAAGATTCAACACAAGTTTTGCATATTTTAAGAACAAGTGGCCAATATATGTCGGAAAAGAAGTTCAATTAGTATGACACATGAAAGGCGAGAATGTTGACATATATGTGCTAGGTGGTTAATTTCTACAACATTCTCTCACGATTCGTTAGAGAATTAGGTAATAATTTGTGCTATGTACGGATTGCTATGGACCCAAAAAATAAAAGAAACAATAGTGAAATTATTTATGGATCTTGAAACCAAACGTTCTCCAAACATAATAAAATTGATAAGAGAAAAAAAATACAAGACAACACGTTGAACGACATACTAATAGAAAAATCTGATAGCTTACGCAAAGAAGCAATATCCCCATCCACAACATGAATATAATCATGCACCTACCTGAGAAGTGGACAGTAGTTAGAACATCAAGGTGAAGCCTTATAAAAGACAAATACCATAAAGAAAAAGATCCAATTAAAGCAGATGCATCCTCAAAATAGCAACGCTTGTAACCAAACTAACTCACATCTTAAATAAGGAACAGTGTAAAAATTCTGTGCAAGAAATGTGAAATTACATAGGTCAACATTCTTGAACTATATGATGGCATTGTACATGTATCTAAGAGAGTTCAACGCTGTTCATGAATGCCCAATGTGATTTCCGAAAAGAGTTTTGGAAGAAATAAAGTAGTCTTTCAAACTTTTCAATATCTTTAGAAGCATTTATGGATTTACGTGCTATCACTTGTTGATAAGTGCAAACTTTGAACCAAGAATTAGAAATAGAAAAAAAAAAACCAAACCAACCTTCCAACTTCAAATTAAAGGTAAAGAGACTATTTAAATTAAGGGAGAGAAGAAATTAAAAAATACAGTTTATATACATATATACACATATACATATATATAAACACACACATCTATCTATCAATTATATATATCTAAAAGCCAAGGCCAAAAGTCTTTCCTTAGCTTGCCAAGTGTAATTTTTCCATTTCTTCTTCTTCTTCTTCCTTTTTTTTTAAGCATTTTGTTAGCTTGCCAAGTGAAATTTTCTTCATGTTTCCTTTTTCTTCTTTAACATACTTTCAATCTCTAAATACATACATGTGGTACATTGAATATTGTCATTAAAAAGCTAGGTTTAACTCCAAATTACATTAATTATTTTCTTTCTCGAATTAAATTGGAGTTTTGAAGATGGATTATATCCATGTTTTATTATAATGTACATCATTTGAAACTCACACCTTTTTTTTTTCGGAACAACTTTTATTTTTTGGTTAGTTATGAGAGCAATTAAAACTCATTCCACAATCTGTTAGATAATCTAAATAGCAAACCTAAAACTTAATCCGCAATGCACCACGTGACAAGTTGTGGAAAATGTTTAAGAAATCAATAAATAGCCATAAAAAGCCTAAGAGTGGAGAAACTAAAAATACTTCTCAATAATTTTTTCTTCAAAAAAAAAAAAAAAAGAACATGGCTATAAAAGCCTAAAAGTTGAGAAAACCAAAAGCCTTATGTAGTGGTTCAAGTAAAAATTTCTTTCATAATTCACCGTGTGACATTTTCTCAGCCTTTCTTCTTCTTTTTTACCCCTATTATCTAATGCAGCGAAACGTTGAAATTATAAGGGAAAATGCGTGGGATGCAACCTTCTTGACACCTGTTGATTATCGAACGATAATACCAGAAATACAGGCTCTATCGTCTTGTTGATTCACACGAATGCCAAAAGCAATAGGAAAAAATTGAGAGAAACTCAATGCTGTATTTTATTATCAAAAAGCTGCTAAGAAATAAAACAACTTAACAATATATAGTCTGGCCAAAACCTAAAACGCAAAGCCAAATAAAAAGAAGAAAATATCCAAAAGGGTTGAAAAAATATAAAAGTGGCCTTAAACTTATTCAAATAGCATTTTTTGGACCTAAAACTAGACCTAAATGACGTAGTGGTTTAGCGCGCCGATGGGCTTTGAATTAGCTTTCCGGATTGGTATAATAATTGTGATTTTGACACCCGTAGTGAAAGTTATGGCTGTTTTAGTGGGAAAGGGTCAAAAGGGACCCTTTTCTCTGATCCAACTTCTCATAGAATGCCAAAACCACCTGTGCTACATTATCCTCCCCAGGTTGGAGAGAATTCGCCCTCGAATTCGCAGTGTCTTCATCACTAGAAATGTCTTCACGAATTGGAACAAGGTGCTTCACGTAAAAAACATCGGCAGTACGAATATGACTTGGAAGTTTGAGACGATAAGTATTCGGATTGATCTTCTCAATAACCTCCAATGGCCCAATCTTCCGTGCTAAAAGCTTGTTGTATTCCTCTATTGGAAAACGGTCTTTTGTCAACATAGCCCACACAAAGTCACCAACTTCAAATTCCACTAATCACCTCTTTCTATCTGCAGCCTACTTATACTTCGCCGTGTACTTTAACAAATTTTGATGAGTGGCAGCATGTATTTATTGAAGGCTGTCAATAAAAACCTTTGCTTTAGCATGCACACGTGTCGGTCGAGAAACAGGAATCAGATCAATAGGTGCCCGTGGCAGTAGTCCATAGATAACCTGAAAAGGACCAAAATCTGTGCTACGATTAACAGAGTGGTTAAATGCGAACTCTGCCTGATACAACTTTTGATCGCACATCTTCAGGTTCTCTCCAACCAAACTCCACAACATATTACCCAATGAACGGTTCACAACCTCTATCTGTCCATCTGTTTGTGGGTGGTAGGCAGTATTGAATGAAAGCTCTATGTTAGCAATTGCCACAAACTCCTCCAAAGTGACTAAGAAAATGAGTGTCCCTATCCGACACAATGGTAGCAGGTAAGCTATGTAAATGGTACACCTCAGAAAAATATAGTTGTGCCACTTTAACTGCGTCTGTCATCTTTTTACAAGGAATAAAGTGTGCCATCTTCGAGAATCAATCTACCACCACAAAAATAGCATCCACCCCTCTCTGAGTACGCGGTAATCCTAGAACAAAATACATACTCACATCTGTCCATGGCTGTGTCGGGACCGGCAAAGTTGTATAAAGGCTCGCATTGGTGGCAGTACCCTTAAACACTTGACAGATTCGACACCCTTCCACGAACTTATAAATCTCCTTATGCATACTAGGCCAGAAGTAGAACCTAGAGATAAGGTTCATCATTTTGTCTCTGCCCACATGCCCTTCATTATGCAATTCTTGAATGATCAAAAGACGTAAACTAGAATCTTGGACACAAAGTTGGTTGCCACGAAAAATAAATCCATCATGTAAGTGAAAGTCAGATTGTTCCCCAGCCTCCAAAGATGATAAGATGTTAGAAAAATATGGGTCATTAGCATATAAATCACGGAAACTCTCAAACCCTATGACTTGATTCTGCATTGTCATAAGCAGCGATGAACGCCTGCTCAAAGGATCAGCAACTTTGTTTAGTGCTCCAAAAGTATGCTTGACCACGAATGTGAATTGCTGTAAATACGCTGCCCATTCAGCATGCCTGGACAACAACTTATCTTGTAAATTAATGTGTTTCAATGCTGCATGAGCTAAGTACAAAATGAATTCTCGGTGAAGCAAGTAATGCCGCCAATACTTCAAAGACTGCACGATCGCGTAGAATTCCACATCATAAGTACTATAATTCACCCTTGAACCATTCAATTTTTCACTAAAATACGCAATTGGTCTACCCCTTTGGCTCAATACCCCACCTGTCACGCCCCGACGTAGCATAATTCAGGAAAGCATTTAATTTCCTTTATGGACTCGTAGGTCGTGACAAGTGAGTATGACCAATTGTCCCTGCAACAAATAACTTAACAACATTTCTAAAGCAAAGGATACTAACAGAACATAAGCTCCGAAATAAAAAAAACTTACTAAACTATTACAGCAGTCATAGTCTTAGGCACAAAACGCCTTATTCAAAAGTCTAAACTAGTTTATTACAAAACCCAAATTTAAAAGACATAGGAAAATATAAAGCAGCCTCCTGGAAAGTCTCCTGACTCTAAGTAGCATAGTCAAAATACCCTGGCTGCTCCTGACCCTGAAAATCTGGACATACAGTCCAGGACGCATCAACGCCGTCAGCTTATGAAAGCTGGTGAGCAAAATAAACAAGTGCTCGCAATGTATATATAAGCATATAAACAACAGTCCAATTTAACATTAACAATAATATATTCAAGGTTCCAATTCCAACATAAGCCACGGGGGAAAATAAAGAAAACAATAAATATGTGACCATGCATGAGCAATGTAATATCTCATCTTTCTGACTCTTTTCTCTCAACAAAACTCAACACAAACAAACCATTATCTCAGATACCAGGAATACTATCCGATCAATATCCAAAACAGCACACCAAACTATCGCTTCAGATACCAGGAATAATATCCGATCAATATCTAAGCCACACTCAATACCATCATTTCGGATACCAGGAATAATATCCGATCAATATCCGAAACAAGCGCCTTAGATACCAGGAATAATATCCGATCGATATCTAAGCCGTACACAACACTACCACCATCGCTTCGGATATCAGGAATACTATCCGATCAATATCCGAAACGCGCGCCTTAGATACCAGGAATACTATCCGATCGATATCTAAGTCGTACACTAGACTGCCACCCCTTTACTCTTTTCACGCTTTCTCACACACATGCATGTTGACACAACCTCAACCCAAATATGTATATAAATGTTTCATAAATAACACCGTTAATAAATCACAAAACCGGATAATCGTACGAGCATAAATTTCGACCTTAGTTGTGCTTGTTCGTACAATTCTTAAAACATAAGCCTTTAAAAACAATACATTAGCCAAACAGTTCTTTTAAAACTTTTAAAACATTTTCCAAACAGTCCCTAATAAGAAAATACAAAAACTGTTCAAACTGCCAGGTCGCGCGAGCGGGCCGCGCGAGCGAGGGAGAGGGCAGATCGCGCGAGCGGGTCGCGCGCGCGAAGGGGAGGGCAGATCGCGCGAGCGGGTCGCGCGCGCGAGGGGCTGGACAGGTCGCGCGAGCGGATCGCGCGCGCGAAGGAAAGCCAGATCGCGCGAGCGGATCGCGCGCGCGAGGGGGAAAAAAGTCCGCGCGAGCGGTCCGCGCGCGCGAGATGTTGCAGAACCTCATCTTCTTCGTTTTCTCCCCTGTTTCTGGTTTTGGATTGAAATTTACCCATTTCTGTTTTCTGTTTCAATTATGTCGTGCAATATATGGATCTCTTCAGTTTTCCGCGTAGATTAAGAATACGCGATCAATTTTAACTAATACGGATTGTATCGATTAATTTTCGTGATTAAAGTTAGAGTGACAAAACTTAAAATCATCAATACGTCGTCATACGGATGAATTACTCCGTAGGATTCGAACCGTAGCCTATTGGGATCAATATCTTCCATTCCCAATTTACAGAATCGATTTTGGTTACGATTTTTAAAACTCCAATTCTCAAGCTTTAATGGTGTTTTGATATATATACACATATACACACATATATATACTGAAATTTACATATATAAACATGGCGAGTGAGTTTTTAATACTCACAGAGACGATTATACAGAAATTTAAAGGCCGAGAACTTCCGCCGTAATAATCCGTCGTTGAGAATTTCCTCCTCCGTTCTTGATTTTGGTAACTCAATATGCGTATATATATGTGTGTCTAAGTATGTGACTGATTATATATATAAACTGTATGTGTGTGTTGTGTGATCTTGAGAGAGCAAGAGAGTGATTGAGAGAATTTGAGAGAGTTTAGAGGTGAGAGATGAGAGACTGTGAGTGAGTGATTGAGAGAGAGAGAGCTGCCGAGAGAGATGAGAGGTAGTCCAAAAGGGGGATTAGTGGGTGTATAAATGATATGTAAAGTGCTTAGCACTATGCATATAAAACACACATGACACTCCACACACACTCACAAAGCACTACACACACATTCCACTAAACACAGCACACACTGCACTAATGTGTACACAAGATACCCTTGTGTGTGTTGAGCTCACGCAATGATACACACACACAGGTAAAAAATATACTGTCCATTCCCAAAACTGGTATTTTACGGTTGAAATAAAAAAATACATAAAATTATATTAATGTAGGAATTTAATTCCCGGTTATACAAAAATATAGACATCGATTTTGAAACTATAGAAAATGTTTTTAAAAAATTACGGTTTGACCCCAGATAATTATTACAAAGAGAAATTAAATTAAAATACTCATGGAAATAAAATGCAATATTTATTTATTAATGATAATAAAATACAGGGCGTTACACCCTACCCACCTTAACAGAGATTTCGCCCCGAAATCTGAGCTAACTAATCCTGAAACAACTCGGGGTATCTAGTCCTCATGTCTGACTCTAACTCCCACGACGCCTCTCCTTCGTCATGATGCCTCCACTGAACTTTAACCAAAGGAACGTCTCTTCTTCTCAGCCTCTTGATACTCTGGTCAAGAATTCTCACAGGTCTATCCTTGTAGACAACATTCTGACTTGTCTCAATATCATCAAAATTAACCACATGTGAAGGATCCCGTATGTATTTCCTTAACATACTGACATGGAACACATTATGAACACCAGACATCTTTGGTGGCAACGCGAGCCGATAAGCCACTTTCCCAACACGCTCCAAAATCTCGAACGGTCCGATGAAACGAGGTGCCAATTTCCCTCTCTTCTGACCAAAACGTATTATTCCACGAACAGGTGAAACCTTAAGGAGTACGTGATCTCCAATACTGAACTCCAAGTCCTTTCGACGTCGATCCGCATAACTCTTGTGTCTACTCTGTGCAGTTTTCATCCTTTCCTTGACCAGTGAAATCTTCTCATTGGTCTCTCTCACCAAATCTGGTCCTAACAGTTCTGTGTCTCCTACTTCAGCCCAGCACAACGGAGATCGACATGGCCGTCCGTACAAAGCTTCGAACGGCGCCATCCCAATACTCGAGTGATAACTGTTGTTATACGCAAATTCAACCAAAGGTAAGTGCGTCTCCCAAGATTCTTCAAAGTCAATTGCACAAGCTCTGAGCATATCTTCCATAATCTGATTAACACGCTCGGTCTGCCCATCGGTCTGAGGATGGAATGCAGTACTCATTTTGAGCGAAGTCCCCATAGCCTTCTGCAGACTTTCCCAAAATCCCGAGGTAAAACGTGCATCGCGGTCTGATACAATTGACACAGGCACACCGTGCAGTCGCACCACTTGCTGAAGATACATTCGACTCATCCTTTCTACTGGGTAAGTCATATTGTACGCGATAAAGTGTGCAGACTTCGTCAAACGATCCACAATTACCCAAATCGCGTCATGATTCTGTTGTGACCGGGGTAATCCAACCACGAAATCCATAGTTATGTGCTCCCACTTCCATCCTGGGACAGGTAAGGGTTGTAACAATCCCGAGGGTCTCTGATGTTCGGCCTTCACTTGTTGACAAGTCAAACATTTAGACACAAACTCGGCTACTTCTCGTTTTATCCCTTCCCACCAGAAGTTTCTCTTCAGGTCTTTATACATCTTTGTTCCTCCTGGGTGTACTGTCAGTCTCGATTTATGTGCTTCTTCGAGGATATCTTTTCTCAAGTCTCCTAAATCTGGCACACACAATCTATCTCGACATCGGTATCCTCCATCGGCCCCAACCTTCCATTCTGTCGGGTCCTTCTCTAACATCTTGGCGAACCATGCTTGAAACTTCTCATCTTCCTTCTGGGCTTCGATGATTCGACTCACAAGTGTTGGTTGTACTACCAAGCATCCAAAGTGTTGCCCGATACTTCCCTCAGAAATCTGCACATCAAATTCTGTTATTGTCTCCAAGGCTTTCCATTCCCTCAACATCAATGAAGCAATCATTCCTTGAGGTTTCCGGCTTAGGGCGTCAGCGACTACGTTTGCCTTACCGGGGTGGTACTCTAATGTGAAGTCGTAGTCCTTGATCAGTTCCATCCACCGACGTTGCCTCATATTCAACTCCTTCTGAGTAAACAAATACTTAAGGCTTTTGTGATCTGAGAACAAATCAAATTTCTCCCCATAGAGGTAGTGTCTCCAGATCTTAAGCGCGAACACTACTGCTGCCAGCTCTAAATCATGAGTTGGGTAGTTCAATTCATTCGGCTTCAACTGTCTTGAACCATAGGCGATAACCTTTCCGTCTTGCATAAGGACACATCCCAATCCTTGATACGAGGCGTCACTAAAAATAGTGAACTTCGCACCATTCCTTGGTATCGCAAGTACTGGCGCTGTTGTCAATTTCTCTTTCAATTTCAGAAAAGCGCGTTCATGCTTATCAATCCATTCAAACTTCAAATCTTTCTTAGTCAAACCAGTTAACGGGGCTGCTATCTTTGAGAAACCTTCCACAAATCTCCGATAGTAACCAGCTAGTCCCAGAAAACTTCTGACTTCTGTAGCATTGGTCGGCCGAGTCCAATTCGCCACTGCATCGGTCTTTGATGAGTCAACCGCGATTCCTTGTTGAGAGATCACATGCCCGAGAAACTTAACTTCCTGAAGCCAGAATTCACACTTGCTGAATTTAGCATACAGGCGGTGATTCTTGAGAGTCTGCAACACGATCCTCAGATGTTGTTCATGCTCTTCCTCTGACTTGGAATAGATCAAAATATCATCAATAAAGACAATAACGAACTGATCTAAGTATGGCTTGAATACTCTGTTCATCAAGTCCATAAACACAGCTGGAGCATTTGTCATCCCAAACGGCATTACTAAGAACTCATAGTGTCCGTATCTCGTCCTGAAAGCAGTCTTAGGTATGTCTTCCTTCCGCACCCTCAACTGGTGATACCCTGACCGTAGATCAATTTTAGAAAAGGTCGTGGCTCCTTGCAACTGATCAAACAGATCGTCTATCCGAGGTAAAGGATACTTATTCTTGATAGTAACCTTATTCAGTTCTCGGTAGTCAATACACAGCCGCATTGACCCATCCTTCTTCTTCACAAACAACACTGGTGCTCCCCAGGGTGAAGTACTTGGACGAACAAAACCTAACTTCTCAAGTTCTTGAACTTGTTCCTTCAGCTCCAACAACTCTGTAGGGGCCATCCTGTAGGGAACCTTGGTTATAGGTCGAGTACCTGGCACTAATTCCACACAGAATTCTATGTCCCTTTCCGGCGGTAATCCTGAAATATCTCGGAATACTTCCTCGAACTCTTTGATTACCGGTATAGATGATACTGTCACCTCTGCACTGACAACCTCAATGTTTGCTAGGCATCTAGTGAGGAACATATCACCCGAAGGGTTACATTGGAAATCGAAGAGTTGATTCCCCTTGTCCGCAAATGTGATTTTTTTCTTTGCACAATCCAACTTCGCATGATTCTTCTCGAGCCAATCCATTCCCAGGATTATATCGAACTCCTTCATCGACAGAACCACCAATCTCGCCAAAAGTTCGCGGTCTCCAAACCGAAGAGGACAATCCTTACACACATGTAATAACTTGACTGTGGTCCCTAAGGGTGAGACAGCACTCAAAGCTTCTTCTAAACGATGAGGTATGATACCCAACTTCTGAACGATCTTAACAGATATAAAAGAATGTGTAGCACCCGTGTCGAATAAAACTTTAACATGAGAGTTAAACAAAGTTAGAGTACCTTCCACTGCTCGTTGCTCGGGCGGTCCCTCCTCATTGGTACCTTCTTCATACCCTGTCTCCTCATAGCCAGCAGCCTCGGGAATGACAGCATTCAGACGGGCTTGTCCTTGTTGACCATAGTTACCTTTCCTAGGAGCCTTGCATTCTGGACTTATGTGACCTGGCATGCCACAATTATAGCACACAACTCCTGAACGATCCGTACGCCTAGGTGCTCTGCAATCTTTAGCTCGATGACCGGGAACTCCACAATTGAAGCAGTTGTTGTTTTTGGCCCCTTCTATTGCTAGAGGCTGATACTGCTGAACTGCTTGTGTCTGTTGAGGTTTCTTCCCTCCATCCCAGGTCCTTTTCTGTCCTTGAGGGTACCCTGGTTTCTGTCCGGGATAACCCTTCTGCGGAGGTCGATTTCCAAGCGGCTTCGAATTCTGACACCCATCATTCTCTAACCCCGTAGCCAATCTCACCAGAGCTTCAAATGACTGGCCCAGATGCCCCATAGTCAAATGTCTGAGAGACAGGTTGAGACCTCGGTGATACTTCTTGATTTTCCTCTGGGGTGTGTCCACCATATGTGGAGCAAAGCGAGACAGACGCTCAAATCGAGTAGTGTACTCTCGGACAGTCAGATTCCCTTGAGTCAACTCCATAAACTCTTTCTCCCTCTTGTCCTTCTCTTCTTCGGGGAAATACTTCTCGAGAAACCTTTCCTTGAACACCACCCACGGCATTCTAATTGCAGCTTCTTCCCCTATGGTCGCCTTTTCTGCATCCCACCAATCAGCCGCTGCATAAGACAACTGAAAGATAGCCAGACGCTTCTTTTCCAGATCAGTGCACTCTATGGTCTCAAAGATACGCTCCATCTGACGTAGCCACTGTTCCGCTTGCCAGGGTTCATCAGTTCCAGCAAAATACTCAGGTCGTAGAGCGCGAAACTCCTTGAGAAGCTTGTCTCCAGTCTGGTGGGCTTGCCTCCCATTCCCATTGTAATCCCCATTCTGATTATTGTTCCTTGCGTTCTGATCACTAACCCTCTCCAACCTCCTTACAAAAGCTTCGAACATCCCGGTTGGATCTATTACTGGCGGTGCATCTTCAATAGCGGGACGATTCCTGAGATTTCTTCTAGCCATCTGATCGAGAGAACGGTACCTATCCATCAATCAACAGAATTCGGTCAACCTCTCGAGAAGAAAGAAAATTCTAAACGATAGAAAGCGACTAGACACGGAATAAAGTCGAACTATCTTATCTCAATTCTATCTTAACGGGAGATCTTATGTGTCTTGGACAATTGGTCGAGCCATAACCTGGCTCTGATACCAAGAAGCCTGTCACGCCCCGACGTAGCATAATTCAGGAAAGCATTTAATTTCCTTTATGGACTCGTAGGTCGTGACAAGTGAGTATGACCAATTGTCCCTGCAACAAATAACTTAACAACATTTCTAAAGCAAAGGATACTAACAGAACATAAGCTCCGAAATAAAAAAAACTTACTAAACTATTACAGCAGTCATAGTCTTAGGCACAAAACGCCTTATTCAAAAGTCTAAACTAGTTTATTACAAAACCCAAATTTAAAAGACATAGGAAAATATAAAGCAGCCTCCTGGAAAGTCTCCTGACTCTAAGTAGCATAGTCAAAATACCCTGGCTGCTCCTGACCCTGAAAATCTGGACATACAGTCCAGGACGCATCAACGCCGTCAGCTTATGAAAGCTGGTGAGCAAAATAAACAAGTGCTCGCAATGTATATATAAGCATATAAACAACAGTCCAATTTAACATTAACAATAATATATTCAAGGTTCCAATTCCAACATAAGCCACGGGGGAAAATAAAGAAAACAATAAATATGTGACCATGCATGAGCAATGTAATATCTCATCTTTCTGACTCTTTTCTCTCAACAAAACTCAACACAAACAAACCATTATCTCAGATACCAGGAATACTATCCGATCAATATCCAAAACAGCACACCAAACTATCGCTTCAGATACCAGGAATAATATCCGATCAATATCTAAGCCACACTCAATACCATCATTTCGGATACCAGGAATAATATCCGATCAATATCCGAAACAAGCGCCTTAGATACCAGGAATAATATCCGATCGATATCTAAGCCGTACACAACACTACCACCATCGCTTCGGATATCAGGAATACTATCCGATCAATATCCGAAACGCGCGCCTTAGATACCAGGAATACTATCCGATCGATATCTAAGTCGTACACTAGACTGCCACCCCTTTACTCTTTTCACGCTTTCTCACACACATGCATGTTGACACAACCTCAACCCAAATATGTATATAAATGTTTCATAAATAACACCGTTAATAAATCACAAAACCGGATAATCGTACGAGCATAAATTTCGACCTTAGTTGTGCTTGTTCGTACAATTCTTAAAACATAAGCCTTTAAAAACAATACATTAGCCAAACAGTTCTTTTAAAACTTTTAAAACATTTTCCAAACAGTCCCTAATAAGAAAATACAAAAACTGTTCAAACTGCCAGGTCGCGCGAGCGGGCCGCGCGAGCGAGGGAGAGGGCAGATCGCGCGAGCGGGTCGCGCGCGCGAAGGGGAGGGCAGATCGCGCGAGCGGGTCGCGCGCGCGAGGGGCTGGACAGGTCGCGCGAGCGGATCGCGCGCGCGAAGGAAAGCCAGATCGCGCGAGCGGATCGCGCGCGCGAGGGGGAAAAAAGTCCGCGCGAGCGGTCCGCGCGCGCGAGATGTTGCAGAACCTCATCTTCTTCGTTTTCTCCCCTGTTTCTGGTTTTGGATTGAAATTTACCCATTTCTGTTTTCTGTTTCAATTATGTCGTGCAATATATGGATCTCTTCAGTTTTCCGCGTAGATTAAGAATACGCGATCAATTTTAACTAATACGGATTGTATCGATTAATTTTCGTGATTAAAGTTAGAGTGACAAAACTTAAAATCATCAATACGTCGTCATACGGATGAATTACTCCGTAGGATTCGAACCGTAGCCTATTGGGATCAATATCTTCCATTCCCAATTTACAGAATCGATTTTGGTTACGATTTTTAAAACTCCAATTCTCAAGCTTTAATGGTGTTTTGATATATATACACATATACACACATATATATACTGAAATTTACATATATAAACATGGCGAGTGAGTTTTTAATACTCACAGAGACGATTATACAGAAATTTAAAGGCCGAGAACTTCCGCCGTAATAATCCGTCGTTGAGAATTTCCTCCTCCGTTCTTGATTTTGGTAACTCAATATGCGTATATATATGTGTGTCTAAGTATGTGACTGATTATATATATAAACTGTATGTGTGTGTTGTGTGATCTTGAGAGAGCAAGAGAGTGATTGAGAGAATTTGAGAGAGTTTAGAGGTGAGAGATGAGAGACTGTGAGTGAGTGATTGAGAGAGAGAGAGCTGCCGAGAGAGATGAGAGGTAGTCCAAAAGGGGGATTAGTGGGTGTATAAATGATATGTAAAGTGCTTAGCACTATGCATATAAAACACACATGACACTCCACACACACTCACAAAGCACTACACACACATTCCACTAAACACAGCACACACTGCACTAATGTGTACACAAGATACCCTTGTGTGTGTTGAGCTCACGCAATGATACACACACACAGGTAAAAAATATACTGTCCATTCCCAAAACTGGTATTTTACGGTTGAAATAAAAAAATACATAAAATTATATTAATGTAGGAATTTAATTCCCGGTTATACAAAAATATAGACATCGATTTTGAAACTATAGAAAATGTTTTTAAAAAATTACGGTTTGACCCCAGATAATTATTACAAAGAGAAATTAAATTAAAATACTCATGGAAATAAAATGCAATATTTATTTATTAATGATAATAAAATACAGGGCGTTACACCACCAATTCCTACCTTCGATGCATCGCAATGCAGCTCAAAGGTACTATCAAAATTGGGCAGATTAAGAACAGGGGCTGTTGTCAACTTCTTCTTTATGGTTGCAAAAGCGTCCTCGGCTTCCTCGGTCCATTGAAACTTACTAGAAGACTTCATACAATCTGTTATAGGTGCAGTAATATTACTGAAATAAGGCATGAATCATCTATAGAAAGATGCCAACCCAATAAAGCTATGAGTTTCTATCAACGACTTCGGTCGAGGCCAATCTTGAATTGCTTCCACCTTTGAATCATCCATGGATATCCCTTCCTTAGAAACAACACACCCAAGAAAAAGTATGATATCCTTCATAAAATAACACTTAGCCATAGTTGCATACAATCTCTTTCTACGTAACACCGTCAAAACCTCACTTATATGCTGGATATGCGACTCAGGACTGGAACTATAAACCAAGATATCGTCAAACCAAACAACTACAAATTTATCGATAAAAGGATGAAGCGCCTGATTCATAATCCTCATGAAAGTGCTTGGAGCATTAGAAAATCCAAATGGTATCACCAGCCACTCGTACAACCCCTCACGCATTTTGAAGGCCATTTTCCACTCATCGCCAGATCGAATCCGAATTTGATGGTACCCACTCTTAAGATCTAACTTGCTAAAAATAACTGCTCCATGCAACTGAATTAGCATATCATCCAATCTCGGAATGGGAAATCTGTACCGTACAGTTATCGTGTTAATTACCCGACTATCTACACACATTCTCCACGTACCGTCTTTCTTCGGTGTAAGCAAGGCTGGTACAGCACAAGGGCTCAGCTCTCCTTATAACCATTTGCTAATAACTCTTCTATTTGCCTACGCAACTCTTCATGCTCGGTCGGGCTCATTCGGTAATGCAGGCGGTTTGGCAAAGATGCATCCGAGTATAGATCTATCTGGTGCTGGATATCTCTCATTAGAGGTAACTCATCAGGAAGCTCTGTCGGGAGCATGTCATGAAATTGCTCTAGCAAAGGCAGCAATGATTCTGGCACTGACTGATCACTCTCCCTGACCCCCTCTTTAGCCACTAGTATATAGACAACTCTCATGTCACTAGCCTCTTCCACAAACCTCTTCATTGATAATAGATTTGAACCCCCCTCAACTACTGGCTTGGGCATATTTGGCTCCTACTCGTTGCTTGGTACTAAGACAATCTTGGTTTTACCGATCACAAAACTGTACGTATTTTTTCGCCCATTATGAACAACATCTTTATCAAACTGCCATGGTCTCCCAAGGAGAATATGACAACCATCCATCGTCACAAATCACACCACACATCGTCTTGGTATTTTGAGCCAATCAAAAAAGAGACTAAACAATGCTTGTTAACAGTTACTTTGTTTCTCTTTTTCAGACACGATAACTTGTATTAGCGGGGATGTTGCTCTGTCTTTAAACCCAATTTTTTGACCGCCTCTTCAAAAATCACATTCTCACAGCTTCCCGAGTCTATTATCATTCTACATACATTCCCTCCGATGGTACAAGTTGAATGGAACATATGATGATGTAGCCATTCATCACTATCAGTCCGAGGAGTAAGGTAAGAGCCCCTCACTACTAGTAGTTGACAAACATCGCCCTGCACGATCTCCTCTTCTGAGTCTACCATGTCATAGACCAGATCGCCCAATTCTCCTTCAAACGTAGCATCATGTTCTCCTATTTCAATAAAAAAGCCCTTTCATTGCCTGTCCCTGGTCGGGCAGTTTGCCATATGGTGCCCTGGATCCCCACACTTGAAACAGTGCTCGTTGCCTCCTGTGTTTTGGCCCTCCGATCTATACCATAGTCGGTTTATTTACAATAACATTCTGACTGGTAGTGGGTGTTTGAATTCACGACTGGATTTGCCCCCAAGTACCAGTGTAGGTGGTACTAGTTGATCGCCTCTGTTACTTCTCAAACTGTAATGCTCTCTAATGTGCCTCTGACAGCGAATATGGATCAAACTTGTTTAGTGTATCCTGAAACTTATCTGGAAGCCCACCGATATACTACGATACCAACTGTTTCTCCGTCTCTACAAGATCATTCCGTGCTACTAGCCAATAAAATTCAGTACTGTATTCATCAATGGAACGGTTACCTTTTGTCAGATTCTGTAGTTTCTGATACATCAACCTTGTGTAGTTATGCGGTAAGAACGCTGCTCGCATATGCTTCTTGAGTTTCTCCCACGGCTCCAACTTCTTCTTACCCTATCAAACCCTCGTCAATTTCGTCTATTGCCACCAAAGCAACCTTCTTATTTTTCGGGACCTCCTTACACTCCAGGACTTCTTCCACCAAACTCATCCAATCAAGGAACTTTTTAGGTTGCCCGTTACCCTGGAACTCCGGAATACCAATCTTCAACCTGGACTCCCATATTCTCGAATCATAGTCACGTGCTGGACCATGATGCCTTACACCAACTGGATTCTGGAAAATGTGATTAAAATCGTCATCGTCATCCTCAACCTTAGCCTGTGGCGGATTTGCCTGCGGATTCTGGTGAAGATTCTGAATCTGAATCTCTAACGTAGCAACCTGCTGGGTCAACGCTTCAAGTTGTTGATCGACACGGTTGTTTTGATCTCGCTCAATAACATCGGCAACATTGGCATCCCTGGGTGCTCTTCTCAGCGACATAATTCAGGATTGAGCGATCTGTGCTCTGATACCAACTGATGCAGCGGAACATTAAAATTACGAGGGAAACGCGTGGGATGCAACCTTCTTGACACCTGTTGATTATTGAACGATAATACCAGAAATCAAGGCTCTATCGTCTTGTTAATTCACACGAATGCCAAGAACAATAGGGGAAAATTGAAAGAATTTCAATGTTGTATTTTATTATAAAAAAATGCTAAGAAATAAAACAACTTGACAATATATAGTCTGACTAAACCCTAAAACGCAAAGCCAAATAAAAAGACGAAAAATATCCAAAAGGCCGAAAAAACATAAAAGTGAACTGAAACTTATTCAAATAGCATTTTTGGACCTAAAACTGGACCTAAACGACAGTGGTTTAGTGCGCCGACGGGCTCTGAATTAGCTTTTCGAATTGGTATAAAAATTGCGATTCTGACACCCGTAGCAAAAGTTATGGCTGTTTTAGTGGGAAATGGTCAAAAGAGACTTTTTTCTCTGATCCAACTTCTCATAGGACACCAAAGCCACCCGTATCTATGATTTATTTTATAACAAATTTGTTTGTATGTATCTAATAATGAAATCTTTTGTACCTCCAATCCTTCTCATTTTTAATTTAATATTTTTTTATTGTTTCTATTATTTATATAAATGATAAGCTTAATTAAATTAATTATCAATGAATTTATGAGATATATCCAGAGGATATCCCTAGTTAAGCTAAAATGATGCTTGTTTTATTGGATAACGTTTTATTTTCTTAACTAACTACAATACAACATGTGCATAGCATGGGTTATCGACTAGTGTATATATTATAAACAAACAAATAATGAAATAAAAAGAAGAAGAAAATGTCATCTGACATAATGTAGGAGAGCTTTTGAAAATTTAGAAAATGCCACATGCAAAAAAGAATGTATTGAATCAACAAACTTTCTTGAAAAATAACAAAGTCGGTCAACCTTTTTTAATGGCTTTCAAAATCAAATTTTTATTCAACAAATATTATTAGTTGGTTTTCTTAAAACAAAAAAGAAGATTTACACACAAAAAAAAAAGATAAAGAAAAGATAAAGAGGTGCCAAGTGGCATAATGGAGGCCAAATGAGAATACCACATAGGCACCATGTGGATATATAGATTGGATGAAGGCCTTTGGTCCCAAGTTATATATATATATATACAATCACCACTTTTAGCGACGAAAAAAGTGGTCCGTAATGTGTTTTAGTGATGAAAATTTTGTTGTTAAAAGTAGTCCGTCCCTTAGAGTCTACAGTTGATCTTCGTCGTGTATATATATATATATATATCTATAGATTTACATTTAATTAGTAAAAATCTTATGTTCTGGTACGATATCACTACAACAATTGATCCAAAAAAAAAATAGCAAATATTATTAAAGAATTTGTTCGGTTTGTCAATTTTCAGAGAGAGCGAAAGAAAAGAAAAAGAATAATTCAAAAAATTTAAATTTATTTTATTTCACCACACTAAAAAGGGCAAACTGGCACTATTTAAAATAGTGCCAGATCCAATTTGGCACGGTTTTAAACAGTTCCAAGTACCGGGGAGCCCAGATTTTGGTCAATGGGTGCTAGATTGAGGAATCTGGCACGCTTTTTTGACGCTGTTTAAAACTGAGCCAGAATTTCAAAAGTGTTAGTGACACATGGCCAATTTTGTGCACGACCCATGTCACAATTTTGGCACACTAATCTGGCTCACTTTTGACACTACTAAAAACCGTAACAGTTTGGTCTTGAGTTGAAAAAAAAAATCAATTTAGCACGCTTTTGGCACTATTTTGTAAGGGTTTTGAACTATGCCAGATATTTTTTTCAAGGCAAAAAAAAAAAATTTTGACAGCACTACAACCCCAATAGGACAATAGCAATAACACCTATTGTCACACCCCGATTTTTGGACAACCAAATATTCAATCCAGAGCCTGTATCCGGACTAATATTCAATTACCAAAAATCACGAGAGCGACACCCTCCCATATGCTATTAGAAAATTTATTGAAAACAGTATTTAATACTCCTTAAATAAGGACATGTGATCTTGTGTTAAAAGAAAAACTATTTATTATTAAACATGTATTCCCAAACATCCATTTCATTGTAAAAGAAATAAAGTTCCATTATAAATATTATATCACTTTTCAATTTAAAAAAAAACATCATTTTCATAAATAAAATGTCCACATATAGAGTTCAGCGGAAATAAAAAATAAATAAGAATAAAATCTATACATCCATTGGTCAGAGTAACTACAACGTTCCCAATACCCAATATATCATATTTATTACAATTATACATACTGGCCCACAATGCCAGAAAAATAAAATACAATCAAGTACAATAAAAATAAGTACAACTCCAATAATAAACAACACAACGACAATCTCTTCACCCAAACAGAAGCTCCAACGAAAATCTCCAAAAACTAAACCTGCACAAATACATTCGACTACGTTTCATATAGAAACGCCCCCGAATGTATAACACACTCGGGTCAGTCACATGACTGGTATGAGTTAAACAAAACAACAAGTCTTAGGGATCCAATTTGAACCCGTAGACAACAAATTAAACTACAGTACTCTTGGGTCAAGACAGGTAGTTCCACACACATATCTGGACAATAGAGTAGTTTCCATTTATGTGGTGGCAAGTAGTTTCTTGTCCAAAATCCAAAGTTACTACGAGTTTCATACTTACCCATTACTTATGGTGAGCCAAACCTGTAATACGTTAGTGGGCCCACCATCCTGCAAATTGAATGATCATAAACCAAGCAAACAATTCTGTATACAAACCGTCCACATTCTAACTCAAACATCGCATTCATTTTTCCACGCTTATCAGTCTTATGAAATACTCCATTGTCATTATTTATTAGCCTTTAATTTATCTTTGTGTTCCCTAGGTTCACCACTTGGCCACCCTCCATGGTACACCCACACATATATCCCATGTGTGCCCGGACATACTACTAACATCCACTCTGGTGCTAGTTTGGTTGGGGTATCAACCAAACTAGGTATACACACAGAAGGCCAGTCAATATGCCTAGACGTCTAACAAATAAGTCGGGCATAAGGCTTAGGCCAGCTTGATCACGAAGCCACTGGCAAAATGGTACACTCAGCAAATTGAGCTACCAAAAAACATATCACGCAACGGGGAGCGGTGAACACTAAAGAACTATGTTGCAATTATCACTTATCGTTCGTATTATCCCAATAATTGTAAATTTCACGTTTATTACATAGTTCCGTCTTATCATCCAATCACATCTCTAACTGTTAGATGTATTCCAATTTCTTACAATAAAGGGTTTTATCAATTAACCCATAACAATCTTCCCTCAAAATTTCCAATCAAATTACAAGATCTCTAATATACTATTCAACGTATCTAATTTACTCATTTTTATCAAAATGGCCACAAAATAAGGTCAGTTATTTCAGGTACAAATACCTCAACCAAATATTCAATATTAGCATACATAAAGCACCTAATAAGAAATCACATTCTCCAATTTTGCACGTTGAACTATATTGAAAACTGCTACTGTAATCTTAAATTTCTGCCCAAACGGTGCAGAATCAGGAAAAACTTAAAACACGAAAAGTGTGCAGAATCACGTTTTACATAAAATTCGCGGACAGAATGTTCAAATTCAAAGCCATGATTTTCTAATAATTTTCTGAAGTTTCTGCAACTGTTAAAATAGAATAAAAACGAATTTTCTTATTATTTATTCATTATCAAAATTATTTTCCTTTGTGCATTCATCAAGTTAACTATCCACATAATCTATCCTAATACACCGAGATCACATTCATAAAATCACAATAAGAAAAATGAATGTTTATATCAGTCCATAATAACAAATGGGGATCAACACACAATTTAAAACAAATCACTAAGTTAACAAGAACTAATAGGATTCCCTAGCGTATACATATATATATATACATATGTGTATATATATATATATACCCAAAAACAAATCTTTAACTCACCTAGTTCGATCCAAAATTGACAACCACGAATGCTCCGCGATTCCCCACGTGCCCACGAACCCGAGATCATTCTCCTTTCTTCTTCTTCTTCTTCTCCCTCTCTCTCTCTCTCTCTCTCTCTCACACACACACACACACTCACATACACACACAACACACGTCTGTTCTCTCTTCTACTCTCTTTTCTTATCTTCCCTTTTAGTTTTAATATGGGGGCTAGGGTTTATTATAAGTATATATGTACACTACACACACAACACATGTTAATAAAACACACACAAATATATAAATCCCGTTTTTCTTTTTATGGGCTCACAAAAGAGACCCATATGAGCCCAGAATGTAACACAAACCACTAAAATGGCTAGCCCAAAGGGTACTCATAGCCCGGGTACTTAATTTTCATGTTAAATTCACTACTTAACTTACTAGTGGGCCCCGAAACACTACCCGACACTAAACTCTTCATTCTACAAAAATTGTAACTCAGTCAGACAATAATCTATCATACAATTTAATTAAAGCTCAAAATGTCATGTCATAATAATAATGAAACATTAGAAATTTTAATACAAAAACAAACGGGAAAATATTACTGGTATTACTAACAAATTAAATATGAACAAATTAAATATGCTTACTAGCAATTTAATTTATGGGTTCTTCAAACTTAAAATTTTTAAACACATGTCTTACCTAGGTACACTCATATATCATTGCTAATTGAAAAAAATTATTTAAAATAATTATTTACACACTTAAAAATTCAGGGTTGTTACATTCTACCCTCCTTAAAGAAATTTCGTCCCGAAATTTGAAGCAACGTTATATATACAAAACAATTATGAATAAAAATTAAGCACGCAATTTAATACAAAATTGTGATTACGTTTTAACTCTCAACCATACGAGACTTAGTACGTCGAGCGAATAATCCAAACAAGGAAACCCTCATATATATACCTTATTCTCGTATAGTCAATCGTCAAACGTTAATAGATATTCCAAAACACAGAGATTGATGCAAACCATGCGAATACGAACTATGCATGTAACATTCTCACATTTAATCAATGATTTAACTACATGCTCATGTTTTCCTCTTACCATGTCCCGAACTTCTACTACTCAAGATACCCAATACTTGCAACTCAAATGTATAGCTTCAAGATCTTTCAGAACCTTTCACTATGAATAAGAATACCCGTCCAAATTAATAAGCTGTTGTAGATATAAGAAAACCTCTGGCTCAATATACACTCCCGAAAAATAATAAGACATAGAAATTCCATGTTGAGAACTACGATAGATGCAGCAGTAGAATATCAGCCGATAATACCAACTTCATAATAAGAAATCCAAAATACCCGTTGATAGATAAATAATCCCAGAATACCAATAGTTATAGAATCCGCTTCGGAAAACCATAATAATCAATAGAGATGAGAAGGCTAGAAAACCAGTTGATAACATAAGAAATCCAGAAATCCAATCCTTGCCTCCAATTGCCGTACAAAATTTCTCAAGTCCGTCGTATTCACCCACATAAATATTCCATAAACGAAAATAGAACTCCCCTCGATACAACCCCAATATACCAATACAAGATATATGCACTAACATGCAAATTTAACCATTATCCTATATGCTCATACTTGATCTCAAAAATAACATGTAGTTAATACCAAGCAAGGAAGCAAATCAATATGTACGAGCATACGGTTCACAAACTACTACTAAGATATAAAGACATTATTCACATTACAAAGCACATAGCAACAAGAAACACGTAGTAGCACATACTCCCAATCCCAAAGAAATTCGCAAACCTAAAGCTCTGACAAGCCCATAAACCACGATCTGAGAATCACTTAGACTCGCTAAGATAACCTTAAGCTCTGATACCATACTGTCACACCCCAATTTTTGGACAACCAAATATTCAATCCAGAGCCTGTATCCGGACTAATATTCAATTACCAAAAATCACGAGAGCGACACCCTCCCATATGCTATCAGAAAATTTATTGAAAACAGTATTTAATACTCCTTAAATAAGGACATGTGATCTTGTGTTTAAAGAAAAACTCTTTATTATTAAACATGTATTCCCAAACATCCATTTCATTGTAAAAGAAATAAAGTTCCATTATAAATATTATATCACTTTTCAATTTAAAAAAAAACATCATTTTCATAAATAAAATGTCCACATATAGAGTTCAGCGGAAATAAAAAATAAATAAGAATAAAATCTATACATCCATTGGTCAGAGTAACTACAACGTTCCCAATACCCAATATATCATATTTATTACAATTATACATACTGGCCCACAATGCCAGAAAAATAAAATACAATCAAGTACAATAAAAATAAGTACAACTCCAATAATAAACAACACAACGACAATCTCTTCACCCAAACAGAAGCTCCAACGAAAATCTCCAAAAACTAAACCTGCACAAATACATTCGACTACGTTTCATATAGAAACGCCCCCGAATGTATAACACACTCGGGTCAGTCACATGACTGGTATGAGTTAAACAAAACAACAAGTCTTAGGGATCCAATTTGAACCCGTAGACAACAAATTAAACTACAGTACTCTTGGGTCAAGACAGGTAGTTCCACACACATATCTGGACAATAGAGTAGTTTCCATTTATGTGGTGGCAAGTAGTTTCTTGTCCAAAATCCAAAGTTACTACGAGTTTCATACTTACCCATTACTTATGGTGAGCCAAACCTGTAATACGTTAGTGGGCCCACCATCCTGCAAATTGAATGATCATAAACCAAGCAAACAATTCTGTATACAAACCGTCCACATTCTAACTCAAACATCGCATTCATTTTTCCACGCTTATCAGTCTTATGAAATACTCCATTGTCATTATTTATTAGCCTTTAATTTATCTTTGTGTTCCCTAGGTTCACCACTTGGCCACCCTCCATGGTACACCCACACATATATCCCATGTGTGTCCGGACATACTACTAACATCCACTCTGGTGCTAGTTTAGTTGGGGTATCAACCAAACTAGGTATACACACAGAAGGCCAGTAAATATGCCTAGACGTCTAACAAATAAGTCGGGCATAAGGCTTAGGCCAGCTTGATCACGAAGCCACTGGCAAAAGGGTACACTCAGCAAGTTGAGCTACCAAAAAACATATCACACAACGGGGAGCGGTGAACACTAAAGAACTATGTTGCAATTATCACTTATCGTTCGTATTATCCCAATAATTGTAAATTTCACGTTTATTACATAGTTCCGTCTTATCATCCAATCACATCTCTAACTGTTAGATGTATTCCAATTTCTTACAATAAAGGGTTTTATCAATTAACCCATAACAATCTTCCCTCAAAATTTCCAATCAAATTACAAGATCTCTAATATACTATTCAACGTATCTAATTTACTCATTTTTATCAAAATGACCACAAAATAAGGTCAGTTATTTCAGGTACAAATACCTCAACCAAATATTCAATATTAGCATACATAAAGCACCTAATAAGAAATCACATTCTCCAATTTTGCACGTTGAACTATATTGAAAACTGCTACTGTAATCTTAAATTTCTGCCCAAACGGTGCAGAATCAGGAAAAACTTAAAACACGAAAAGTGTGCAGAATCACGTTTTACTTAAAATTCGCGGACAGAATGTTCAAATTCAAAGCCATGATTTTCTAATAATTTTCTGAAGTTTCTGCAACTGTTAAAATAGAATAAAAACGAATTTTCTTATTATTTATTCATTATCAAAATTATTTTCCTTTGTGCATTCATCAAGTTAACTATCCACATAATCTATCCTAATACACCGAGATCACATTCATAAAATCACAATAAGAAAAATGAATGTTTATATCAGTCCATAATAACAAATGGGGATCAACACACAATTTAAAACAAATCACTAAGTTAACAAAAACTAATAGGATTCCCTAGCGTATACATATATATATACATATGTGTATATATATATACCCAAAAACAAATCTTTAACTCACCTAGTTCGATCCAAAATTGACAACCACGAATGCTCCGCGATTCCCCACGTGCCCACGAACCCGAGATCATTCTCCTTTCTTCTTCTTCTTCTTCTCCCTCTCTCTCTCTCTCTCTCACACACACACACACACTCACATACACACACAACACACGTCTGTTCTCTCTTCTACTCTCTTTTCTTATCTTCCCTTTTAGTTTTAATATGGGGGCTAGGGTTTATTATAAGTATATATGTACACTACACACAACACATGTTAATAAAACACACACAAATATATAAATCCCGTTTTTCTTTTTATGGGCTCACAAAAGAGACCCATATGAGCCCAGAATGTAACACAAACCACTAAAATGGCTAGCCCAAAGGGTACTCATAGCCCGGGTACTTAATTTTCTTGTTAAATTCACTACTTAACTTACTAGTGGGCCCCGAAACACTACCCGACACTAAACTCTTCATTCTACAAAAATTGTAACTCAGTCAGACAATAATCTATCATACAATTTAATTAAAGCTCAAAATGTCATGTCATAATAATAATGAAACATTAGAAATTTTAATACAAAAACAAACGGGGAAATATTACTGGTATTACTAACAAATTAAATATGGACAAATTAAATATGCTTACTAGCAATTTAATTTATGGATTCTTCAAACTTAAAATTTTTAAACACATGTCTTACCTAGGTACACTCATATATCATTGCTAATTGAAAAAAATTATTTAAAATAATAATTTACACACTTAAAAATTCAGGGTTGTTACACCTATATCACTTATAGCACCTCGAATCACATGAGCTACAAGTATCAACTAATATGTAATAAAGTCTCCAATAGAAAGAAAACAAAAAACCCATAACAATCCAACATACAATGTATACATTAAACATAATAAAACTAAAACATATACTCCAAAATAAAATCCATAACAAAAACTAAAAACACATAAATCTAACATATAATTTACAGCTAAATAAGGGACTTCTTATAATTAAACAATATATTTTACAGCTAGGCACTATTGACTATAGCACCAACATCAACTGAGGACTGAACAAGTTTACCATCTGATGCAATTCAATGACCCCTGCAAAAACCACAAAAAGTTTCAAAAAAACTTAAAACCACAAAGAAAACTAAGAGGTGATTATTAGAAGGGAAGTTGAAGAATTGGACTTACTAACACATCAACATGTTAGGTATGGTCCTCTATCCAGTCCACTCTGCTAGAGCAACTTGAATTTCACTTCCATCACCTTCAAAAAAGAGATCAACAGATTCTTAAAAATATATACCAACAATAACTAGTTGAAGTAAATATATAAAAAAAAAATAGCAAGCATAACTAGCCTCTACTTGAGAAGTAATTTACTAGTACTACCGTAATAGTAGAGAGAATATAAGATGAACATATGGTATACTAGTGATCCAGATTATCCAACATGGAGGAAACAAAGAAAATCATTTTCTTTAATGAGTAATGCTAGAGTCACAAAATAGTCACGAAGAGATGCTTGCAAAAGGATGTGGCATCCCAATATATATATATATTCATTTTTTTGTAAAAGATAATCAATCGAAAATTTTCATATAGCTAGTCACTTAGTGTCCAAAATAAAAATAGGATGCACGTCAAACTCAAATAATCATATAACTAGTTACTTAGTGTCCAAAATAAAAATAGGATGCACTTCAAACTCAAACAATCCAATACACGGATGAAGGAATTTGTACCAAAATTCTATTTTCACTATTTTTATAGACTGCATTTTTGCTGAACCAAAATTGCTTATTGATTGCTTGTCCAACTTGTTAGGATTGTGCCTAAAATTCCATTAGTTAAATGATTTCCTAATTATGATTTGATTTCTTATTTGGTGGTTTTCTTGTCAAATAAGGATTCCTTTGATGGTGGGAGTTACCTAGTTTATATAGGAATGTTTGTGAGAATATTCCTTATTGTACAAGACTTACCATGGGGGTAAATCCTACTACAAGTAGGATTGGGACTCTACAATCTATATAAATATAGGGCTTACTCAAGGGATTCATAAGATTGGTCAGAAATCTTCTACATACACAAGAGAGGGCTGCAAACTAGTAAGGAGAGATTAGTTTCTAGCAATTGTGTGTGTCATATAACTTGGTTGGAGAGTTATATACGTGAGGTCTTGAGTGCTTGTAATCTTCATATTAATCGAGATGATCGCCTTTGCACGTGGACGTAGGCATTGTTGGGCCGAACCACATTTAAATCTTGTTGTGTTAGTTTGCTTGATTTTTCTTTCATGGTTGTGTCGTTTTTGTTCTATCTATCTCCATCTTTGTAGGTGTTGTTTTTTTTGTTGTGATTGTGAGTCCATTCCCAATAAGTGGTATCAGAGCTCGATTGAGAATCCATGCCAACTGGAGATAGTTCGCTTGGGGATATGCGAATGGCAATAGAAAAGTTCGATGGCAAGAAGAATTTCAGCACGTGGCAAGTGCATATGGAGGATGCCTTGGTGCAAACAAGGTATAGAGGATGCATTGTACGGTGAAGATAATAAGTTAGAAGGAATGACCGAAAAGATGTGGAAAATGATTAATTCTAAAGCCGTTAGCACCATGCGGGTTAGTTTGGTGAACGATGTGGTGTACGATACCATGGGAGAGACCTCCGCAAAAGCTTTGTGGGAAAAGCTTGAGGATCTCTATTTGGGGAAGAACTTCACCAACCGTCTTATGTTGAAGCACAAGTTGTACTCCTTTAGGTGGAAAGAAGGAGTTGATCTTCAAGTCCATATAGGTGAGTTTAACAAGTTATTGTGCGAGTTATCCAATGTTGGCTTCAAACTAGACGACGAGGACAAATCTATCATTCTCCTTACGTCGGCAAAATCTACTCATAATCAATAATTCAATACATTGTTGTATAGGAGAGATACCATAACGGTGAAACAGGTGAAGAAAGCTCTATTCTCTAGCGAGAAGATGGATAACAAAGAGGAAAAGTTGGAAGATGCACAACCACTTGTTACACAAGAGAGGCCAAGGCAAGGGAAGAAGAACTCTAGTGGAGGCGGTAGTGGAGGAGCATGACATAGAATTCCTATGAAGGATAAGAAGTGTTACTATTGTGGAGAGAAGTGTCACTTTATGCGAGATTGCCCAGTGAAGGAGGATAATAGTGGTGTCGCTGCAAATGTGTTGGAGCATTTGGATGAAGATGTCGTAGAAGTCATGACAATTATAGAGGAGGAGAAGAAAACTGCGGATTGGGTTCTTGATTCAGCTTGTTTTGCTCACTTGTGTTCGCATGTAGATTGGTTCTCGTCTTACAAACCGATGGAGGGAAAAGTCTATATAGCGAATAACACAGTTGGAGAAATCAAGGGTATTGGAACCGTTCGAATCAAGACTTCAAATGGGTTGACAAGGCTTTTAACAGATGCGCTTCATGTTCCGGGTTTGAAGAGAAACATAATTTTCTTGGGAATGTTGGATTCCAAAGGATGCTCGTTTGTCGCGAAGAGAGGCTTCATGAAGGTGAAGCGGGATTCTCGTATAATGTTCTTGGGAAAGAATGTTGGAAATTTGTACGTTTTGTTGGGAAGTACAGATTTTGGAAATATCACGAAAAATATGAGGGTGTGGAAGCCGGTGGAGAAATCTATTGAGGGAATAGATGATGAGGCTCCAACAACTTCGGTGATGATAACTTCTACTTAAGGTGAAGACAACCACAATAGCAAAGTGTAGCTCATACATTTCGTGTTTGATGACATTGGGGATCTTAAGTTCAAGGGGGATGTGAAGTTGAGTAATAGTGTAGCTGAATAGCTTGGGGGATGGTAAAGGCGATGCACTATCGATGTGAAAGTTGAAGATTACAAGAGAAAGACTCTGAGAACTAATGGAAATAAATTTGAGGTAAGGTGAAGATTGTTAGGATTGTGCCTAAAATTCCATTAGTCGAATGATTTTCCTAATTATGATTTGATTCCTTATTTGGTGGTTTCCTTGTCAAATAAGGATTCCTTTGATGGTGGGAGTTACCTAGTTTATATATGAATATTTGTGAGAGTATTCCTTATTGTACAAGACTTACCATGAGGGTAAATTCTACTATAACTAAGATTGTGACTCTGCAATCTATATAAATATAGGGCTTACTCAAGGGATTCATGAAATTGGTTGGAAATCTTCTACATACACAAGAGAGGACTGCAAACTAGTGAGGGAGAGATTAATTTCTAGCAATTGTGTGTGTGCCATATAACTTGGTTGGAGAGTTATATACGTGAGGTCTTGAGTGCTTGTAATCTTCATATTAATCGAGGTGATCGCATTTGCACGTGGACGTAGGCATTGTTGGGCCGAACTACATTTAAATCTTGTTGTGTTGGTTTGCTTGATTTTTCTTTTGTGGTTGTGCTGTTCTTGTTCTATCTATCTCCATTTTTGTGGGTGTTGTTTTTCTTGTTGTGATTGTGGGCCCATTCCCAACACAACTCACCCATTGGCTAATAGAATGAGACCCATAATTAAATAAGGATTAATGAATAATATAAAGTCATGAATCTTACTCCATTAGATAATGGGTGAGTTGGTGTTTGAGTGTGTTGTACATTTGTTGCTTATAGTAATTCATTGTGTCTTTGGAGTTTGTATTTGTAGGTGAGAACTGATGAATAATCTTACCCGTTGAGGAAACATCAATACAATATTACTGCAGTTTAAAAAAAAAATGCTTTTCATTTATATTTAAAAAATGAATTGCGGTTCAAAGGAGAGAGAGAATCGGGAGAGACTGAAGAGAGATAGGTTTGCTGAAGTGTGAGTGTGAGTGTTAGTGGAATTTGTTAGTATCTCAAATATTTGTCTATTCAATTTTGGAAAATAAAAAGGGGATATATTCACATGTGGACTTGTAGATTGAATTGTCAAACTCATCCCATAGTCACATGGGGAGAAGATTTGGGGAGATCGTAATTTACATATACAACTTGTTTTTGGTAAGAATAAACAAATAAGATGCATAAATAACGACTATGTTCAAAACATATTGTATTTTGTACTATCAAAAGAAATAAGATGTGCACAGATTTGGGAATTTTTTGAACTACTCATGTTTGTGTCAAGACTATCAATATTCACGTGAAAAGATGCTGGAGTGTTCAGAGATATTACTATATTAGTAGTTTTTATTTTTTTATACGACCTAGTTGTTATATAAATACTATTATTATTATTATTATTATATATTATACCACTAACATTCATTACACTTGCAGAATACGCGTTTGTAAGTGTAATGATTGAATCGGATCGAGTGGGATCGGGTTTGACACAAGTAAAACTAATATCTGAACCAAATCTGAGTTGGACTTTCTCAATCCGTGACTCATCCGATTAGTCACTAAACCTATCAAATTTCTTTTGGGCCGGTCGGATTTGGGTCCCGGGTTTTCTTGATCAGCCGTAATTAGAGCAATGATTAGCCAGTGATACAGAGGTTGTCCATGTCATGCTCATATCAGGGTTCAAACCTTACCCCCTTCCTCAGGTCTTAACACTTATATACTTGCACAATATCATTAAACCAAATTAAAATAAAAATGAAAAAAGCTTCTTTCAAAGTTACTATTATTATTATTATTATTATTATTATTTGATCAATAATGCTAGGTGTACATACTTTTGTACACACTGTGCTTTAAATACATGTATCTTATGCTAGTTGTTTGAATTTCACATTTTTTCACACTTTTCTGTGCACCACTTACACAACACAGAGTATACGCATTTATAACAGTGTGTCAAAAAGTGTATACGCCTAACATTATTGTTTTTTGATACTTTCCTGAATGATGGCAAGATATATATACACACACATACATCCATCCAATTTCAATTCCAAAGTCCAACAAAGACCACTTATTTTAACTGATAAATAATAGAGGGACAAGCAATTGAATCCTTCTAAAGAGATTCAACCCGTTAATATTCCAATGGTACAGAGATGTCATATCAATTGGACTAGCCCGCGTAGTTATCAAGGTTTTTATTAAATTATGGATAAATCGATAATTTCTATATATTCATATGATACATGATGAATTTTATTAATATTAATGATATATAATACTCCCTCCGTCCCATAATAAGTGTCCACTTCTATTTTGCACAATGTTTAAGAAAGTTGTATTATTTTAGTTTTTTTGGTTCATTAAATGGTCACTTTTCAATTTTGCCCTTAGATGTGATGGGTGTTTGACTATTTGCTTGTTTTGAGGCCACAAATAAATGCTACTTTGTCTTTATTATAAGGGTAGTTTTGGAAAGTAAGTAAAAACTATATGCCAATTTAGGAAAGTTGACACTTATTGTGGGACATCCAAGAAAGGAAATGTGGACACTTATTATGGGACGTAGGGAGTATAAAATGTTTTAGTCAAAGGTGGAATGGTTGCTTACCAAATAAAAAAGTTTAGTAGTTGGAAATTTCTTTTTGACGTGATATGGGAGGAGGTTTTAAAGTGATTTTACAAAAATCACCTTCCTTTTAAATCATTGGTTCAAATAGTCTCAAGATTTGATCCTACGGTGTACAGTGGGGGACATTTGGGCACATGAGGCCTGACCAAAGCTGCCAAGGTCGTAACTCGGATATATGGCACCACTAATGGCAGCCCATTCCACGTGTTTTGAGACTGAATTACATTGTATATTATACGAGGAATTCTTTGATTACAAGTCTCATATAATTTTCATAAAACATTTTAAAAAGATGTGTGTATGTGTCTATCTCTCTTCTGTGTCACAGTAAAGTTTAATGACATTACAAGAGGAGAGATAAATACATCTTTTTAAGGTTTGTATGAAAATTGTTGCTAAACAATTACTCATAATTATATGAATAATTATGCTTGGGGCACCAAAATATACAAAGAACTTCCACAAAATGAGTGGAAAGTCTATGTGACACACTGGGACCCGCCAGTAATTAACTATTTTTTCCATTAATTGCTGGCGGATCTCAGTGTACCACATAGACTTTTCACTCATTTTGTGAAAGTTCTTTGTGTCCTTTGTGCCCCAAGCATTATTGTAATTATATATACACACCAAGACTAGAAATGGATAACCTCCTCCACAACTGAGAGTTCTAAACATGGAACCCAAAACGCAACCATCCATGGCCGATCATGGTGGTAAGTTGCACATAGCAATGTTTCCTTGGCTTGCCTTTGGTCATATGATTCCATATCTAGAGCTAGCCAAGCTTATTGCTCAAAAGGGTCATAAAGTCTCTTTCATATCAACCCCTAGAAACATAGATCGCCTCCCAAAACTTCCTCCAAATTTAGCAAATCTGATAAATCTAGTGAAGCTTCCATTGCCAAAAGTCCATAATCTCCCTGAAAATGCTGAGGCCACCCTTGATTTACCTCTCAACAAGGTCAAGTACCTCAAGATTGCCTATGATGGCCTCCAACAACCCATTGCTGATTTCCTAAAAGCTTCATCTCCTGATTGGGTTTTTTACGATTTTGCCGCTTACTGGTTGGGCCCAATTGTTTCAGAACTCGGTATTTCAAGTGCTTTCTTCAGTATATTCATCGCTGCAGTTTTGGGCTATGGTGGGCCTTTAGAATCATTGATGGGAATCAAACAAGATCGCACGAAGCCCGAGGATTTCACGGTTCGGCCGACTTTTGTTCCGTTTGAAACAACGGTCGCTTTTCGACTCTTTGAGATTTTACGTATATTTGAGGAGGGTGTCAATGGGGACGATGAAAATGTTTCGGACACATATCGAATAGGATCGGCCATTCAAAATTGTGATATTCTTCTGGTGAGAAGTTCTTTTGAATTCGCACCAGAATGGATCAAACTTCTCCAAGAGATTCACCGGAATTCGGTTATTCCGGTGGGCCAGCTACCCACCACTGCCTACGATGAAATCGACCATGAAGAAAAAGCCGAGTCATGGAAGACCATGAAACAGTGGCTTGATAAGCAAGAAAAAGTGTCGGTGGTTTACGTGGCATTCGGGAGTGAGGCAAAACTGAGTCAAGCTGAACTCACTGAGTTAGCTCTTGGGTTGGAAATGTCAGAACTACCCTTCTTTTGGGTCCTAAGGACTCGTCGTGGGTTGGCTGATACTGAGTTGATTGAGCTGCCAGAAGGGTTTGAAGAGCGAACTAAAGGACGTGGGTTAGTATGCACGAGTTGGGTACCCCAACTAAAAATACTGAGTCATGACTCAGTTGGTGGGTTCTTGACTCATGCAGGTTGGAGTTCAGTGGTGGAGGCAATACAGTTTGAGAAATCTCTCATAATATTGACCTTCTTAGCAGATCAAGGGTTGAATGCTAGACTTTTGGAAGAAAAGAAGATAGGTTATTCGATACCGAGAGATGAGCAAGACGGGTCGTTTAGTAGTGACTCAGTGGCCGAGTCATTGAGACTTGTCATGGTTAAAGAAGAAGGGGAGATATATCGGAACAAGGTTAAAGAAATGAGAGGAGCGTTTGGAGACAGGGATATACAAGACCAGTACGTGAATAGTTTATTGGCTTACCTTCAAACGTATAAACGTCAAAGTCAATAATTGAAATGATCGGTTATGGCTCCTTACCTTGGTCATCTTTGTTGGAATATTTTAATAAAAATGAAGTTTTATTTTTATACTTTTTGAAGAGTAGTATATCATCTATTTAGTATTTTATTAAACTAATTTTGTAGCTTTACTATAAGCCATTATATGGGAGGTTATTATTAGGGGACAGTTAGAGATATATCCCTTGTCAGCTAAAAATTTAACAAAAAGTACCTTCAATATCTGCATTTAATCAAAAGTCCATGTTCTTTGACAAAAGGACAAAATTTCCATAACTTTTGATATACAACTCCATTTTTCTCAAATTTTATACCGTTGGAATCGTATCGACGATAGCTACAAAACTAGTATCATTGTTGATATATTTTGAGCAAAAAAAAAAAATCAAAATCTTACATGCCTTGTGTAACTGAAAATTTCACAAAACTACTTTTGTGAAATTTCACAGAAATAGTTTTGTGAAATTTCACAAAACTCGATTTTTTTCAAAATTTCTTCAAATTGAAAAAAAAAAAAATTGCTCAAAACATATCAACAATGGTACTAGTTTTGTAGGTCTCGTCGACACGATTACAGCGGTATAAAATTTGTAAAAAAAGGAGTTGTAGATCAAAAGTTATAGAAGGTTAAAGTTTTGAAATATTTTTTGAATTGAGGAATGCTATTGTACAGCCACTCACACGGTGTGAGTGACTGGAATGTTTGGGGCAATGTTTGGCCATGTGCTTGTGAGAGGGACTTTTGACAAAATCCCAAAAAAAACGGCTCCTTTAAACTTTTGTTTGCTTTAATTAAGGATTTGGTCATAATTTACCCTATTATTAGTGGGAGTTAAAAATCCATTATGTATCAAAGTTATTACCTTGGTTTATCAACTTATAAGTTACGTACACTTATACTACATAATTGGGCTTAAACCTCAATTAGTATGAGTTTTTCAACGGCCATATTCTTGAGTCTATAAATAGAAGGCTTAGGCCTATTCACTATATATAATATGACTATAAGTCCATGAGATAGAAATATAATAGTGCTAGTATGATATACTCTTTTTTTTATTTATTTATTATGTGAGTATATATATTGTATTTTATATTTGGGCAAAGAAAGGTGTTGGGAGAAGTTTCGGTCTTCCCCAAATTATGTAGATTGGGGATGGTTACAACCTAGAGCTGTGTTGTACTATCCTGCAGGCGACGTGTTATTCTCCTACACCAGTGATTACCGTGAGAGGCGCGAATCGTCTTATAGAGAGCGACCTAGTTCGCACTCAACCCAACTATGTGACTTTTTTGTGGTACGATATTCCAAGAAATGTCATACCATTTCGAGGTAACAATATGCGATTCGCGATTCGGTAAGAAAATATATTTTTATGTTGTTATTTAATTATTATTATATTTAATGAATATTTGTGTTTTGGAGATAAATCCCCAACAATCTTTATTCGGATCTTTGTTATTTTATTTGCAGTTTACAATATTGTATCTTCAAATTTATTAGTAAATTTTAATGTTATTTGAATAAAGACGAAAACATAAGAGAAAAAAAATAACACAAATGCTTTTCCTTCTCATTTCTTTTATCTCAATGACTCCGCAAGCCAAAACAAAACTTAAAGGAACTGACCATGCAATGAAATTTCGGATATTGACAGCTCCTACAAGAAATTACTATTGGGTAAATAGAACAAAAATGATACACAAACAACGTTTTGTACAACCGGGGGTGTCTGCAAATAAATAAAAATTTGTGGGCCCCACTGGTGAAAAATGGAGACTTCTCTAGCCCTCCCATTTCATAACGTTGCTGAGTAGTAAAAATCCCCAAATTGCAAAACCCCTGCCCTTGGTCACCAACCACACCCGGCGAAGGACGACGAGCGATCGGCGGCGGCGGCGGCTACCTCTTCTTTTACTCTCTCTCGGTACACACACACACACACACTCTCTCTCTCTCTCGGTATAACATTCGAGGTGAAGCTAGGGTTCATTTGTATATATATACACATTGTATGTATATTGAATAGTTCCAGAAATATATATATACACATTGTATATTGAATATATAAAGATTGTTTTGGAGATAAATCCCTAACAATCTTTATTCGGATCTTTGTTATTTTATTTGCAGTTTACAATATTGTATCTTCAAATTTATTAGTAAATTTTAATGTTATTTGAATAAAGAGGAAAACATAAGAGAAAAAAAATAACACAAATGCTTTTCCTTCTCATTTCTTTTATCTCAATGACTCCGCAAGCCAAAACAAAACTTAAAGGAACTGACCATGCAATGAAATTTCGGATATTGACAGCTCCTACAAGAAATTACTATCGGGTAAATAGAACAAAAATGATACACAAACAACGTTTTGTACAACGTTTTGTACAACCGGGGGTGTCTGCAAATAATTAAAAATTTGTGGGCCCCACTGGTGAAAAATGGAGACTTCTCTAGCCCTCCCATTTCATAACGTTGCTGAGTAGTAAAAATCCCCAAATTGCAAAACCCCTGCCCTTGGTCACCAACCACACCCGGCAAAGGACGACGAGCGATCGGCGGCGACGGCGGCTACCTCTTCTTTTACTCTCTCTCGGTACACACACACACACAAACACACACACACACACACACTCTCTCTCTCTCTCTCTCTCTCTCTCTCTCTCTCTCTCGGTATAACATTCGAGGTGAAGCTAGGGTTCATTTGTATATATATACACATTGTATGTATATTGAATAGTTCCAGAAATATTGAGAAACTCAGAAATTGTGGCCACTCTCTCTCTCTCCCTCTCTCTCTCTCTCTCTCTCGTTCTCTCTGTTTCTCTCTCGATTTATATGTATTTTCATTATTTTTGAGTTGAGATGGGTGAATAGTTAGAGAATTTGTAGACATGGTTTGATATGTACTTTCCTTTGTGCTAATTTGGATGAACATATGTTTATGAAAATTTTTGGGTATCGTTGATTGTGTTCTTAATGGAAACAAAAGGTTTTTCCTTTTTTTTTTTTTCTTCTTTCTTTTCCTTTCCTACTCTTCCAACCCTGCATAATTGACAGAATTAACGATTATGAATAACTGTTGATTGAGTCAATGTCTCTGGCACAAGATATTCCAGCAACATTTGCAGAATTTGGCATAAGCTCGGATCACATGCATATATCTGATTACAATTATATATACTTACCCAAATTTTCATTTTGGCCGCCAGATGATTGGACTACAGTGGGAGAAAGAGCTCGTTCGCTTAGAAGAATGAGAGAGAACTTGTCACTCGGGGAAAAAGAAAATGCTCTCAGATCCAGTGGATTATTATTATTTTATTGATCCCTTGAGCAGGAAATAGATTACTATCATGAAGAAAAGGAACTGTGTGTGATTGTATTGCTATATACTACATATCTTCTGGTTCAATTCAGCTAGATGAGTTGAAGTGTTCGTTGATTGTAACTACAATTTCTCCCTTTCTTTTATGTAGTTTTTTCTTTTATTTGCCTCTTCTGGAGACTTTTTTTTTTCCCTAGTAATTTGTACATGTTTGTGTGAATACAAGTGAGTTCATGTGGTTATATATAACACATTCAATTATGTATAACCTAGTTAATCCATGCAAACTTGGTGCTACTTTGGCCCTTAATGTTGTTGGTTCACTGGATGTTCTACAGTTCTCTAATCAACTCTTCAAACTTGTTCATCTCTCTCTCTCTCTCTCTCTCTCTCTCTCTCTCTCTCTATGTGTGTGTGTGTGTGTGTGTGTGTGTGTGCGCGCGTGTGAGCGCTTTGTGGTACCAGAGCTTTTATAACTGCAACGAAATGAAACCATGATTCTCCTTCGACAAAAGACAACATATTAACAACAGAGGAAATATGTTCTAAAATGAACAGTGGGTATATTTAAAATCTTGGTTCTCCATTAGCTTTAACAATGTCAGTATATGATACAGTTCCCATAATCACCTGGAAAAATATATGGGGCGAAAAAAGACCTATAACACCCGCATTTGTGTTATTGCATTTGCATTACATTGTCATGCATGATAATGTGATGTGGCGTGTCCTATGACACATGTTTGGGTGAGTTTTGACTCACGAGTTGATTTGGGTGTCTGTATTAGAGAACCCTTTGAAACTGTGGTAATTGAAGATTTGTTGTTGTGACGTCTCTCCGAGTATGAGATGGTCACTGTGGAACATTTTAAATGTTTATCTGAAAATAAATGTTTACCTGTGTATTTTAATATCTGTATTATTTTCTGGCTTAGAATATATTTCCGTTGTTAGATTTAGTATCCTGGTGAGAACGAATGAACACGCTACTAATTGGGTAGGCTAATTAGCAACTTCGGAAACGTCATGTAGAAATTCGCGTTTTAGCGACCAAACGAAACTTAGTCGAAAACTTTTATAATTTTGAGGTTTCACTCGTAGAGCTATGAATAAGCTGTATAGAAAGTTTCAGAGACTGATTAGGAGTTTGGAAAACTCGTGGGGAGGTAAACGTAATTCCCCGAGAATGTTGCCTATATATAGATAGAGATGACTTAGATTTTTCTATAACATTCTAACCTAATTCCAAAGAGGAGGCCAAAAGGGGGCTAGAGGGAGAATTAGAAGCTTAGAGCTTTGCGACGCCAAACGACGACCTTCCGTCAGTCTGGTTTCTCCCAGATTTCATATTTGAGCTCCTCGAGGTAAGAGCTTCGTTTTGATATATGTTAGGGCTTGTTTGGCCAAATTTTCCGAAAAGTCTTTTTCTAGAATTTTTTATAAAAGTTGATAAATGGAATTCTGATCCATAGGAATTGTACTAGACGGACTTCTGCACGTTCTTTGTGCACGGGTTTTCTTTGGATCGTATTATAAGTGCGTAAATCGGAGGTGAGTGATTCAACTATGTTTTGGAATGATTTCTTGACATGTATTCATGTTTTGTGTGAATAGCATGTATTAATACTTAGAGATATATTGTGTAGTTCATATTGGGCATTTATATTGATAAGTAGGCTCAATAGCACGGTGATATGTTTTAATTACCGCGAGTATGGTGATATGTATTTGAGCATGTTAAGTTGCTTATGTGGGTCAGAAGGAGCACGTGGTCACCGTGCCATTTTGTGGAGCCGATATAGGCATTAAGGTCGCACGATTGAAGAGAAGAATCGTGGGTCTTACCCTTTCGCGTGGACTTATTGGCGAGGAGTCGCGGATTGGGAATATGGACGGGCACGTGAGTCTCCGGCGACTAGTATGAAATGTAGAGATATGAATGCGGACATGTTTATCATTCATGTGCATATGTTGTTTTATTCACTAAGCATTAGCTTAAACAAATCGAAATATGTGTGGTTATTCAAATAACCATTGCAGGTGTAAATGCTGGCGAGGATTTGGAGAAGTGGGTACGTGGGTTGAGAGTTCGCTTGTGAGGCAATTTAAGTGTTAATCTTGTAGTTTTGGAATAATAGAAATGTTGTAATAAGATTTTGGTTGTTTTAAACCATGTTTAACTTAGTATGATAGAACGGATCTAGAACGTTGTAATAGACTATAACATGTTGTAATTATGTTTGGTAATGCTTTAATACAGCTAGAATTACTTTGGACTGAGTTTGAATTGAGAGGTTGATCTTTGGGTGAAAGTTAGAAAGCTTTTAAACTTGCATTTCTGCAGATTGGGCTGCTGCCAGGGGAGCAGTCGACTGAGCAGTCGACTGAACCCCTGAGTCTGTTAGCTACTGCTTCTTATTTTAGCAAAGCAGTCGACTGGACCCCTCCAGCAGTCGCCTGGACCCCTCCCTCAGTCGACTGGACCCCCAGTCTCAGTCGACTGGAATTGACATTAAATCTCTGCCCACTCCCGTCGACTGAGCAGTCGACTGAACAGTCGACTGAGCAGTCGACTGAAACTCTGGTTTTAAAATGTGTTTTGTTTTCCGCTGTGTGTGTTCTTCAAACCTAATTTTGGGAACGTTAATGAATTGGTTTAGCCTCGGTGGCGTGCCACGGGCTCCGATTCCGCTATTGTGGGACCGGGCTGTGACAAGACCCAATGAGAATAGGGACAAGCAAAAAGCAGCAACAAATTGCCCAAACAAAAGAGTTAAAACAGTTTTACTACCAATACAAATACGAGTTTCAAGTCTGGCAAACATTATTCACATACACGTTCTACAATTTTGCTCCATTCACCGAGCTAAAGATGTCTTGGCTACAAGATGGGTGAGTGCACGTATGTGATAAGTGTTGCGAAGCTTCTTGTACTTCTGCACAAAGACCGTAAGATCAATCTCTTTATCAAGAAGTTGCCTGTGCAGGTCTTCCGATTCTTCGTCTGTCTTGTTCATTGCATCTGGATATAAGAGGAAGTAAACTTTATGGCTCAAGATAACAGAGAGCTTTCTCTATCTAAAGATGAGCATAGTCCATAGAAATGATCATTCTTCTAATTGTCATTGTTGTTGAGAACTATAATTGTTGGGTATGAAAAAACATGTGAAATTGTGTGTGTATCATTACTCATAAATTATACACGTACCGGTGCTGCCAAAAAAAAAAAAGACTCATCCTCCTAAACTAGTTTCTTGATCCATCAATTTGCGTTGACCAAAAAAAAAATCCATCAATTTGCCATTGGATCAAGGATCCCCTTCACATCCATGGAGAAATGGCGCGCATATATACAAACATACGTATACATATAAGAGTATTGTCACGCTTTTCAAATTCTGCATCTTAAATGGTTCTTAAATAATGTAGTAAAATTAACTTGATTTTGATTGGAGGATGTTAAAGTGATTTCCACTGCAACATGTATTTAGGAATCATTTAATTTCCAAAATTTGGAAAGCACATCATTACACTAAGTACATACGTAAGATGTAAGTGTTTGGATGCATCCAAATTGGTTTCTAAATGTTTTGAGAGGTGGGAACCAAATGGCTTGAAAGGTGGAAACCAAATTTGGAATTCAAAATTTATGAATCATTGCACAACCAAACTGGGGTTTTGAACAAAAGAAAAAAAAAATGTCGTGACTACTGGTTTAAATACTTGGGTTTGGTTTCCCTACCAAAATCCAAGCTGTATACATGACAGGAGGTCAACCCAAAAATGGATAAAACATCAATTACTGAGTACTGATCTGAGCAAGTTTACCTTCCTACAAATTGAAAGAGCTGATCAAATGAGTTTGAAAAATAAGGATTCACTGAACCGAAAATTAGGATAAACAAACCCTAACAAAAAAATAACTCTGGGAGATTCTGAAAAACAGAAATTACAGGCTCACAAATAGGATATTCACAAAAATCAAAGGGTAAAAAAAAATCACATGATCACAAATACCTGAGTTGTCGTTCGTTGGTGATCAGGGACGACTGTGTGTTTTAGACGGCGCGCGCGCGCAAGAGAGAGAGAGAGAGAGAGAGAGAGAGAGAGAGAGAGTGTGTGTGTGTGTGTGTGTGTGTGTGTACCGAGAGAGAGTAAAAGAGGAGGTAGCCGCCGCCGCCGCCGATCGCTCGCCGTCCTTCGCCGGGTGTGGTTGGTGACCAAGGGCAGGGGTTTTGCAATTTGGGGATTTTTACTACTCAGCAACGTTATGAAGTGAGAGGGCTAGAGAAGTCTCCATTTTTCAACAATGGGGCCCACAAATTTTTATTTATTTGCTAAGACACCCCCGGTTGTACAAAACGTTGTTCGTGTATCATTTTTGGTAAATAGAATAAACTCACATGGAAAAGGTGAGTTAATTCGTTAATATATGTGGGAGTAATCCAAATTTAAATTCTTAATTTTATTTTCAATTGCTTTAATATTTATAATACATGTTGTCGCAATGGCCAATAATACAACAAATTATTATTGTACGTGGTACACTGAAAAATTACCTGAGAATCAAATTTGAGATTTAAAGTTAAGAAGCATGACAATCCTTAATTTTCAATTTCAGGGAAGCTAATCGATTGGCCGATGCTTTTGCAAAAGTGGTGTCACTAAAACAAATGATTTGAATATTTAATATTGGATCGTTTATGATATGTCTTTCTGAAGATTGGGTGCTGACAGCAACATTGATTTGGTGTTTTTTATAATTAATTTATCTGATGCAGCTAATAGCAACATGATACCACCATGATCCAATTGTCATGCTCAATAATTTCCATGACCATTTAGTCCGTTCTTCTAGAAATCCTTTATTTTATTCTCTCTTTCTAAATATTGTAGTGGGCCGTTCATTCATATGGAGTAAAATGTTTTTGGGGTAATTAGGGTTTGATGGATTTAACATTTAATTGGATTTGGGTTATATCATTTTAAATTTTTTATTTTGGGCTATGGATTTCTTATTTCAAAAACTCAAATTAAAGTCTTATAGCTTGACTTAACTTAAATCTCACGTTGATTTAACATGAGACATTTTTCCCTCTTATATATGATTTCACTTGTATACGATTAAACATGAGACTTTTTTCCCTCTTACATGGTAGAAATGCTCTCTCACACGTGCATTGGAGGGGTGAAAATCTCAAATTTGGGTCATCCAATTTGGTTTGAAAATTAATACTTGTGCCGGTGCTGTCCGATTTATTCTCTCGCACGTACGAGAGATTGGTCATGTTTGGAGAGTCATATTACTGCACAGTTTGTTACTGGATTTTTAAACTACCAAATTGTTACAGGTTTATTCTTTAAACTGGGATAAATCTCATGTGTTAATGATATGTCTGTTGGGGGGGGGGGGGGGGTGGGGTGGGGGATTTGGAAGCTGTTGTAAATCCTTTGTTGTTATACACATATCCGGGTTATTCTTTGCTGTTAAATCCTTTGCTGCTATACACATATCCGGTTTATTCTATACACATCTTCTCTTCTCCTTCCAACATACACACAGAAGCTTTTGGTTCTCTGTTTTTTTCCTCAAAACTCTCTGAAACTTATCTTTAATTCTCTGGTTTTGGAGCAATTTTGAGCACTCATATATTCTTCCAATTCGAGTGTACATTTGGAAGAAACTTATTGCTGAATCGTGGAGACCTTCACTAAGACCTTGTGCATTGAGTCATTGACTCCGTGGGCAGAATTATACTCAAGGATAGTGCAAACTGTTACACATCTCAATTAAATTCATATTAGTATCCTTTCTATTTTTCAACAAGGTTTAGTCTATTTTATAGTACTTTTTAAGTATAAGGTTCAACAAGGAAAATGTTTTAGTGAAAAGTCACTCAATATAAACCTGACCAAAAAAAATCCTGACAAGTTTGAAAATTTTCATAAACTTTTCTTATGAAATTTCTCAAAACTTAGAAAAAATTGTGAAATTTCACAAGGAAAGTTCGTAAAATTTCTCAAACTTGTCTTCACTACAATAATTTTTTTTGCTATATCCTTTTACCAATATTTTTTTTCTAATTAACAGGAGACTTAACACTAAGGGTAAATATCACCTGCCTCCTCTAAGGTTTGGCCCTATTACACATATTTCCCCTCACGTTTCAGGAATCTCTTACCTCCCTTATTTCTGAATTTTAGTGTTAAATTCTTTTAAATTTTCTAATGATTTGTTGAAGGGAGTGGGAAACTGATACTAAAATTTAAATATAAGAGAGGTAAGTAAAATTCTTAAAACGCGAGGGGTGGTGTGTATTAAGGCCAAACCTCAGGACGAGAGGCAGGTGATATATATTTAACCCAAAGTTTTGCTCTCTCTTTCTAAATATTGTAGTGGACGGCTAACTTGGATTAACTAGTAGAGTCAAATGCATAAATCTTGGTTTGATTTGGCTTGGCTCGGCAACTGCAGTCTGCAAAAATCACCTTCCTTTTAAATCAACAGTAGCCATGCCACTTAGTTTTGATGCTGACTTACATTGTATACTTTATATATATATATATATACACACACACACATTAGACTAGAAATGGATTACCTACTCCACAACTGAGAGTCCTAACCTTTGAACCCAAAACACAACCATCCATATTCCATGGCCGATCATGGTAATAAGTTGCACATAGCAATGTTTCCTTGGCTTGCCTTTGGTCATATGATTCCATATCTAGAGCTAGCCAAGCTTATTGCTCAGAAGGGTCATAAAATCTCCTTCATATCAACCCCTAGAAACATCGATCGCCTCCCAAAACTTCCTCCACATTTAACCAATCTGATCAATCTAGTGAAGCTTCGATTACCAGAGGTCCAATATCTCCCTGAGAATGCAGAGGCCACCATTGATTTACCTTACAACAAGGTCAAGTACCTCAAGATTGCCTATGATGGTCTCCAACAACCCATTACTGATTTCCTCAAGTCCTCTTCTCCTGATTGGGTTTTTGTCGATTTTGCCCCTTACTGGTTGGTCCCAATTGCTTCAGAACTTGGTATTTCAAGTGCTTACTTCAGTACATTCATCAGTGCTGCTTTGGTCTATGGTGGACCTTCAGAATCATTGATGGGAATCAAACAATATCGTACGAAGCCCGAGGATTTCACGGTCCAGCCGACATGGGTTCCGTTTGAGTCGAGGGTCGCGTTTCGACTCTTTGAGATTTTGCGTGTATTTGAGGAGGCTGTTAATGGGGACGATGAAAATGTTTCAGACACGTATCGATTAGGATTGATCATTCAAAGGTGTGATATTCTTCTTGTGAGAAGTTCTTTTGAATTCGAACCCGAATGGTTAAAACTTCTCCAAGAGATTCACCGGAAGCCAGTAATTCCGGTGGGCCAGCTACCCACCACTGCCTACGATGAAGTCGACCATGAAGAAAAAGCCGAGTCATGGAAGGCAATGAAACAATGGCTTGATAAGAAAGAAAAAGGGTCGGTGGTTTACGTGGCATTCGGGAGTGAGGCGAAACTGAGTCAAGCTGAACTCACCGAGTTAGCTCTTGGGTTGGAAATGTCAGAACTACCCTTCTTTTGGGTCCTAAGGACTCGTCTTGGGTTGGCAGATACTGAGTTGATTGAGCTGCCAAAAGGGTTTGAAGAGCGAACTAAAGAACGTGGGTTAGTATGCACTAGTTGGGTACCTCAACTAAAAATACTGAGTCATGACTCAATTGGTGGGTTCTTGACTCATGCAGGTTGGAGTTCAGTGGTGGAGGCAATACAGTTTGAGAAATCTCTCATAATATTGACCTTCTTAGCAGATCAAGGATTGAATGCTAGACTTTTGGAAGAAAAGAAGATGGGTTATTCGATACCGAGAGATGAGCGAGATGGGGCATTTAGTAGTGACTCAGTGGCCGAGTCATTGAGACTTGTCATGGTTAAAGAAGAAGGGGAGATATACCGGAACAAGGTTAAGGAAATGAGAGGAGCGTTTGGAGATAGGGATATACAAGACCAGTACGTGAATAGTTTATTGGGTTACCTTCAAACACATAAATGTCAAGCTCAATAATTGAAATGATCAGTTATGGCTCTTCGCATTTGTCATCTTTATTCGGATCTTTGTCATTGTATTTGTAGGTTACAATTGTATCTTGGAATAATTTTAATGTCAATTTAAACAAGGACGAAAACATAAGAGAAATTACAACAAAAATATTTTTCCTTCTCGTTTTCCTTCTCCTTTCTTTTATCTCGATAACTCCACAAACCAAATAAAACTTAAAGGAATCGGGCATTCAATGAAATTTCGGATATTGGCATCTCCTACAAGCAATCACTTCTGGGTAAATAGAATACCCCCACATGAAAGAGGTGAGTCCGTAAATATATTTGAGTGTAATCCAAATTTAAATGAATTGACTTTATTTTCAATTGCTTTAATATTTATAATTTTGTACTACATGTCGTCGCACTGGCTAATAATACAACAAACTAGAGTATGCGGTACAACTGATAAATTATCTGAGAATCAAATTTGAGATTTAAAGTTGAGAAGTATGGCAATCCTTAATGTTCAATTTTCAGAGAAGCTAAGAGCTCGTTTGGTAACATTGTGGTTTTTTGTTATTTATTTTTGTTTTTATTTTATAAGAAAACCAAAACAGAAAATACATTTAGTAACGTCTTTGTTTTATTTATTTTTTATTTTTTTTATGACAACAGATACTTTTGTAATTCGGGAAAAAAAATATGAAAATGCCAATAAGTTGTTTTAAAATTTTAAAAAACTGAAATGAAGAAACAAGTTGTATCTTTCTTAAGTCGTATCGCGTGAGCCAAAAAGTATGACTTGTACCGATTTAAGGGGTAATGACTCTTTCTCTCTCATCCTTTGCTACGATCATCTCATCTTGGCTAAGAATTGACTTTAGTGGTTTCTAATGAATTGACTTTATTTACCTTCGACTAAGATCATCTTCAAAGCTAAGACATCAAATGACTCAGGCAAATTGGATACTGTGATGAGTTTTTGGCAAAGTTATTGTGTTAATTTTAATGAGTCACTGTAATCCATACATGAAACCTTAGTGATTTTAATATTATCTATTCAAAATATGAGCTTGTGACAATTGGGGTTTGGATTAAAATATTGAAAAATCATTGATGTATTTGTTTGCACTTAAAAAATACATTTTTAAATCAAAATATTGGTAGAGGCCGATTAAGATTTTTTAATCGGACTCATGAGACCGATGGCAAAATTAATGGCCAAGTGGTTACTTCAGGAGTTGATCGGGCTTACTACCGTTGCGCTAGTACTATTTCTCACTCGGACTGATCACTCTTTGATCGAGTTGACTAATACATGAATTCGGACTTATAGACCGATTGTGTAAATTATTGCCAAACGTGGTAAGGCCAAGTCAGAGTGCTCAGGCTAGTTGGCATGCTACCTCATTATCAATTCAACCAACATGCTAGCTGGCTTCATTATTACTTAATCGGGCTGCCACCTCATTTCACTGCACATATCAAAGTGAGCCGGCCATTACATAGTTGTTCTAAATTGGCAACTTATTCTGTGCATTCAGTATTCTAATCAATTTGGGAAACATTATCATAATAGGGAAGATAATATTTCAAGATATTATCTGATTTGTTTGGTAAACATTATCACTTTTGGAAGATACTATCAATATATTATCTGATAGGGAAGTAATCTTTTACTTGGAAGCTAAGACAGCCGAATGAAGCCACAAAGCGGACCAGATTCAAGCTGCATAAATATATATATACACCTGTATATATATATTTCAAGATATGGAAGGTTTCAAGATATAACAGATTTTATCAGTTTATGGAAATAAATTGGTATTTTTTACCAGATTATTGTTGATCAGATTTCCTACCTTATCTAGGAGACCTCCATAGCCGTTATAAATCAACAAGCAGGCCAAGCTATCAATTCACTCCGCGTCACTTCGACAAAAGCATCCCAATGCATTCTAAAGCATCCTTTAGCATTCTTAGGATTAGTTTTTATTTTTCTTAGCTTTTAATTACATCCTTGTAATTTCTCTTTTCTTCCCAATTAAATAAAAAATGCTCTTTTTGTTTATTTTATTTTGCTTGTCTTCATCACTTGCTAGACTTGTGTGCTTCAACACTGTCTAGGGACTACAGGCCAATGGTACTTTCCTACTTGGCCATCACAATCACCTGTTAGAAGTCGGATTTTCAAAACCTTGTGTATCACTCACACAAGTGCTTTAGGAAATTTTGTGTTATTAGTTTGGGTCTACCTCACAAGGCTCTGGCACGCCCGAACCATAATTACAGCAAACAGTATTAAAATATTAGAAGAAATAGATTTGCTAGGTGGTGTATTTCACAGTATTAATACTGCAATTTGAACAACTCAGTAACTTTGTCTCAGGTATTGTTATGCCTGTTGGAGCAAGAAATTCTCTCTTTACCCAACAACTTTGCCTCAAAATGCCCTTTTAAGATGGGTTGGAGATAGTCTAAGGGGCTGCAACTGAAGTAATGTGCAGAGCCTAGACAATATTGTAATTGACTAATTGAAAGTACTTATTTTTATATCCTCTGGTGTAGTGGTCTCGTGCAAGGATATATCTACCAGGGCTCGGGGGAGGGGGGACAAGATTCAAACCCTGGTGTGAACATGACATAAGGATCCATTTTACCAATTAGGCTAAACCATTGCTCGACTAGTTGAAAGTATAGGCGTTGCATGAAAAGCCTTTTTGATATTGATACCTATTGGAGAAAAATCGGAATCCCCACTATTAGGAGCAACACTTCCTAACCTTGTCAAATGTAAAATAAATAGGTACAAACATTCAAGCCACTAAAAATATAACAAATAATTTCCCTTCACCAAAATCAAGTACAAATAACATAATAATAAAGCACCCAAGTAAGAATTACATAACACTAAGATTTATGTGAAAAAACTCTTAAATGAAGAGGGAAAAAATCACAGGACAACCACAAAACAACAGAAGAAAAAACAACAACCAAAGAATATGAAATATCACCACCAGTCCATGGAACCAGTACATCACAGAAGAAAAAACAACCACCAAAGAAACAACAACAAAGTACAACAAAGACAAGAAAAAACAAACACAGAAAAATTTCTTGAAGCCGCACTGCAGTCTCCCATCCAAAGATATCTCGATCTGTGGCACTGCTAACAAGCTGGGGCTGAGACGAAACTGCCAAACACACCCACCAAAGAATTTTATTTTAATTTTTGTTTGCGGCAATTCTTGTATTTGGTTTGACATAAATTAGAATTTTCATTTCTAAACCCACTCAATTCTTGTTTTAGGGGGTTTTAAAATGACCAAATGTGATAGAATTTTTCTAGAATTGATTTCATTTGCAAGAATATATTACCCCTTCCTTTTAGTTTGACTTAGAATTTGGCGGGGGTATTATAGGAAATCAATTTAAAATTAGAATTCATATCTATTAATTTCAAACCAAACAAGAGAATTCTAATTGCAAATCGATTAACTTCATTTCTTTCTGGATAAAACTTCACACACAACTATCATACAACATTTTGCTCACAACCCACAAAAGTGTGTCTATCTCTCTTATGTGTCACTGTGGGGTCCATTGACATCACAGGATAATACAGGAGAGGGATAGATACACTTTTGTGGATTGTGAACAAAAATTTGTGTGTGAAGTATTACTCTTTCTAAATCCACTCAATTATTGGGGGGTTATAAATCTAATCAAAAGTGGTCGGATTTTTCTAGAATTGTTTCCATTTGCATGAATAAATTGCCCCTTCATTTTAGTTTGACATAAAATATAACAAGCGTCTTACAGGAAATCAATTTAGAATTAGAATTCATTTCTATTTCAAACCAAACAAGAGAATTAGAATTGTAAATCGATTCAATTATGTTCTATTCAATTAAATTCATGGGGCGTGTGGCCAGAGGTCCTTGGAATGGTAAAAAATAAAGGATTAGTCCACGCATATTTTTTTTAATGCCAAAGGTCCTCCAATTTTCCTTGGACTAAAATTGCTCTCAAAATGCTATTAACGTGAGTGTTCCTTAATTTTAGCTAACAAACCAACAAAATAGTTTTTTTTCCCCTTATTTTTCAATCTTTAAAATTCATAACTCTCAAACGACAAATCGGTTTTCAATCAAATTTATATATCCGTGATCTACAAAACAAGATCCATAGTGTCTATAAAATTCTTAAATTTTTTTTTTTTGAAGTTTTGCAGCTCACAAACGGATATAAAAAAAATCTGCTTGAGTTTGAGTACCTTCGTCAAGCTCGAACTCAGATTATCAATTTGCTATCTCTGCAAATTCAAAATTAGATCGCTGACTTCAAAAACAATCAAAATCATTAAACATTGTAAATCAGATTGTCCAATTCTAAAACAGTTTCTAAAGTTCGCAATCATCTTCATCGAAATGCAGCTCGAACAGTAGCCATCTTTCAACACCAGAGTTGCAGAGTTCAAAGAAACCTTCCTCAATTAAAATTGTACTGCAATCGATCTATGAAAACATTACAATTGGCCCTGAGTTGTCCATAATTCTTTACTTCAAAACTGAAATTTCTATGTTTCTCATAAAGCCCTAACTCAAATACTAATCTACCACACCGACACCATTTCCCTAGACATGTCAACAAATATTTGACTGGCAATATGAATAAGCCCACAAAAAAACATACAAATGAATCAAAGCACAACTAAACAAGCAATGTATATATTTTTTTTGGAAGGAAACCATTTATTACTATCACAGAAAGCTACATCTTCACCACATAGTGCACACACAAAGGAAAAAACCTCCCTATAGCAGGACTCAAAAAAATCTCAAAAACAAATAAACATCTATCCATCATAGATACCTCTTCTACCACGGCAAAGGACGCCATCTCCAATCTCCTCGACAGATTTTGACTCTATTGAAGTTTCGGCTGCATAAATCTTGTCTTGTTGGGTTCAATTTTGCCTCAGATATGGTTTAGATTAAGCCACAACCTTCAGATCTGGTTTAGATGTTGAACATGTTGTGCAAAGTCAGTGTTGAGGGGGCAACTAGACCATGTTTGTCCAAATTAACAACCAGTCCTTCAACATCGACCACCATTAAATTCACTTGTCGTCGATTCCATCGCCGACGTCGAACTCACTCAACGTCGATTTCACCATCACCATCGCCGACTTCACCAAATGTAGCAACCTGTTGTCATGCCGTCTTCAAGCTTTTGCTGAGGAAAGAGAATCGTGATGCAAATAAGGAATAGTTTGGGCAACTCGTTCATTTGTGGGAGGTTTAAGTGTATGAGGGGTATTTTGGTCTATATAGGACAACTTATGGTACATACATACGATCAGGGACTTTTCTCAAAAGCCTGGAATTTGAGGCTCCTTTAGACTCTTAAGGCCACTAACCAAGGATTTAACTCTAATTTTTTCTTTTATTTATTTTTTAAATTAGCTAAATGATTAATTACATTTTACTCTGGTCTGGATGGGATCATTTCCAGCTAATCCCGTATTTCAGAATAGTATCCCCACCTGGTCCAGTTTGAAATGAAGTTATTGAAGGATTAACGATGAAAGTGAAATCACCATTTTACCCCTCAATTAAGAAGATGAAAATTGACTTTAATTTCACAAGGGACATATGAAGGAAGACTCCCGATCAACATTAAATTGGCTCGTGTACTTTAAATTGGCTCCGTCAGTTCGGATGAAAGTCAATTTTAAAATGAAGAGCAACATCTTAACCTAATTGATAAAAAGACTTTTAATGTCAAGTTCATATTAGGTTTTGAACATTGCCCCCCTTTCCAGATCTAATTTATGTCCTCATACAAGACCAATACACCAAAAGATCGAGAAAAAAAAAAAAGGAAAAAGAAAAAAAAAATAGTTCAAATGAAGCTCATGTGAAGTCACACTTGGAGTGCGCAACAAAATAAAATGTAAATATTAATTCACAAAAAAAATTAAAATAAGAAGCTTGCTATGATAAGATGGAACCATATCCTCTGAAAAATAAAACTTCGGTCAACATGTGTATTTTAAAGATTAAACTATGGCTGTTAGGATTAAGTACACGATTTAATTGATACGTATATGATGGGCATGATATGCATGAATAGTTAATTACTAATAAAGAGATGAATAGTTAATTACAAAAAAAATATTAATAATAATAGTAAAGAGATGAACGAAGCAGAAACCATCATATGAAATAAATAATAGATTACTTGCTAATTAATCCACTAATTTATTAATCAGAACAAGTCATGCCCACTTTTAAACTCAGTCAGTGCATTTTTCTTAAATGCCCCATCATTTGAAAACATATTTAGACCATGTTGCAAGTGCAGTGGTGGCCAATACCTAGTTGATGCCAACCTTCGATCTCACCATCTATTGTTTGGCATAAAATAATTTTTAAAAAAAGAAAAAAAAAACTTGGAATGATTTAATGGAAAATTTAGTTATCAAAAGTAAGAAATAACTTTTTTTTGGTTCTAGGTCTAGCCATTTCTTTTATTTTTTTAATAAAAATTTGCTCAACAGAAAATAGTTATGTGAAATTTCATATTATTTAGCATAGGTTGGTACAACTCAAGTGGCAAAGAGCTCGGCATATATAAGCTCACTTCAATGCATAGGTTCAGAGTAAGAACTTCATCCCTTCCCCCATATAAAAAAAAAAAAAAAAAAAATTCATACAATTTATGTGAAGTTCGAAATTTTCACATAACTAGTTATGTGAAATTTTATAATATAATGATTTGATTTGATTAAGTATTACGTGCTATTCAAAAATTTTTGACCAAAATTAAATACAAATTTTCCTTTAAACTTAAATAATTCTATAATTTAATAGAAGGAGGAGTATTAAGTTTTTTAATTTTTTTTTGTGTTTGTAAGAAAGACTAGATTAATAACTAGTGATGAGCTAGGACAATAAAAGCATTATTAAGGCCAAAAGTGTCAGATGTCCTGTAATTTAAATGTCCACACACAGATGTGTGTGTAAAGTGGCATAGCCATAAATTTTCATTTTTTATTTTTTTAATTTTTATAGTGGTGTGATTCCATAACATAAAACCACATCACAAAATATGAGTATAGTGGGATGCAATTTAATGAAGTTCAAACATCACAAAACAGTAGTTTTAGGTTATAGTGACAGCTAGCACTAACTATTATGGGTGCACAACACGTACCTGAACACATGAATCGATTGAGAAATAGAATGGATATATTTAAACACCATCAAATTACAATTTTGAAACCCCTCTCTTATTATTTCTTTATTTTAGTGGGTTGAACTTATTAAGTAATCATTTTCAAAACGGTGAATTGTAACACACAAATGTGTTCTTTCCAAATTTCAGTGTGTTCAATTGAACCCACTAAGATACACCTCTCCTCGTGCAAGGGCATATATATGGGGCCAGGCTTGTCCCGACTGCAGTACAGTGCAAATTTTGTAGGGAAAAAAAATGTTATACTGTGTTTTAGCCCAATTTATAGATTCAGTCCAATAAATTTAGACAACTTTGTAGGCCACAGTCCACCTCTTAGTCTAACCCACTCCTTAAATATTCATAATAGACCCAAAATTTTTACAACTACATATATATAGAATACAATATTTTTACTAAGCCTAAGTAAATATGTATAAAATATCATGAATAGATTCACAAATTCAAAAAAATATACATAAATAAACCCACAAAAAAAAAAAAATTTGGGGGTGCTGCCCCTGAACCCCCATGGCCCCACCACTATTTCCAGCCCACCCGCACCTAATATCCTGAATATGCCCCTTGCCCCATGTTTTTGTGTATATATATATACTAATAATTACCCGAGCCCGTCCATCGGCACGACGCCCAAAAAAAAAAAGGGAGGGGGGGGGGGGGGGACTAGAATTATGGGGGTGGCAATGGCCTGGCGGCATAGTCGGCTTGATGTTCCTGAAAGTAAGCACAACAAAAGGCAAAAATAATGATTTTGAGGCTTAGTTTGGCCTTCACGTGACTTTTTAAAAGTAGCATATGAAATTTATTATTAAGTTTGATAATTTTGTGTAAGTGACACATTACCCTTAAAAAAAAAAAAATCACAAATGGAGCTTTTAAAAGCTTCCCCTAAAAAAACCCTAAGTTCAATTTTTACAAAACTCATAAAGTGGTTACCAAATAAATTAACATAAAATTGGCGCAACGGTTTGAGTTGCCGCCGTGTGACCAAAAGGTCACGGGTTCGAGTCGTGGAAACAGCCTCTTGCAAATAAGCAGGGTAAGGCTGCGTACATTTGACCCAATGTGATCCGACCCTTCCCCAGACCCCGCACTGCGGGAGCTTCGTGCACCGGGCTACCCAATTTGTGTTTTAAAAAAAAAAAAAAAACACCAAAGTAAGGGTCAAACTAAACCCAAGTATAATTTGGCCTAGGATTTTCGACAGAACCTTTGGCTACTGCCATTTTAGCAAAACCAATAAGGTGCTACCAGAAAAACATATTGTATACGCACACACAACAGTTAAGAAATAATAATTAATAAAAGGGTAATGAACCATTGCTCTTAATAAACCGTAAAACACATCACAGTAACAATAGCTTTGGAGTGGAAGTGGCTTTGGCTGCTTAAGTAAGGATCTCAAGGTCGAGTTTTTGTATATGTAAAAAACTATCTTGAGAGAGGTCCCCACTTCGGTGTCCGACAGTACCTCAGAGGATTAGTTCTGGACGGAAGGCTTGAGAATACCTTGAAAAACCAAAAAAAAAAAAAACAATAGCTTTGGATTCACAGAAAGGGGAAAAATATTTATCAACAATACACACTCCATGCATCCTCGTATATAATCCAACACAAATAAAAATTTGAATTTTCCGATGCCCTAGCACTAAATTCTATATGTATCATGTGAAAATCAATCTTCATAGTTGCACAATTCTTCTCCTTCTGAATCTCTGAAATCTTTTTAAAAATAAAACAAAAAATAAAACAAAACAATTCCTTCACCTCTGTATGACACCTCATTTTAAGTCAAGTTAGTGGTTGAGAGTGATTTTAAAATAAGTTAGACAAATATAAATATGGAACTTCCAAAGATATTAAGACTAACTTACAAAGAGGTAAAGCCATCAAAGGAATTCTTTCCCACTCTGAATCTGCTTAAGAGTTCACTAGCAATTGTAATATAAGATTCCAGGCCCCGATACATTAACTCAAGCCACCTAAAAGAAACAACAATATATATTATGGCGCTTTCAGAAAATGATACTCGCTCCGTCTCATTTTATGTGTTCTCATTTTTTTTTGAGATATCCCAAAATTGGTCTACTTTCCTAAATTAGCGTGCAAATTTTACTTAGTTTCTAAAACTATCTTTCCGTGCAATTAACACCAAAACAAAACAAAACAAAACAAAACAAAAAAAGTACAATAATTATGGGCAATTGTGGAAAGTATGTGTAAATTCTTTTTATCCCCTTAAATAGTTAGAATTCCCAAAAAGAACACATAAAATGGGACGGAGAGAGTAATAGAAATGCAAATTATAAGAAATATGTAATACATGAAGCACATATCAGATTTGAAATGTGAAAAAATCAATATAAAATATGATCATCTTCAATAATAAGCAACAATAATTGTAGCAACAGCAAGAGGTGAAAACACTTATTTTAAAGACTCAAAATTTATGCACACAACATATCGTAATACTCAAAAAGCATGAAAGTGTTGGAAATTTTTATATATTAATATTCGAAACTAGCAAACAGATCTGTAAGATACACTTGATGAAAACAGAAGGAAAAGGGAAAAAAAAATATAGAAACAGAATTACAACAAATACAATTGGAAAACCAGAAGCTGAAATAGAAATGCAAACTAGAGCCTGTGATTTACACAGTTTCTTTAAAACAGATTCGCCGCCTCACTAGAAATGCTTGAGGATTTCTTCGGCGTCGTCTCCTAGGATACAGCGGCAACAACGGTTGACAAGTACGGTGTGCAACCGTTCTAGCGAACAAACTATGCTTATAACTCTCTCATGGATGAAAACTGGAAGGAAGAAAAGAAATCTTGTTTTTTCTGACTATGAATTTTTGAGGAGAAAGCTCAGAGTATATAGGACTAAGGGGAGAGAGGTTCATTGGATATACATATGTATCTGTGGATTCATCCATGTATGTACATTATGCATCTATAGATTCATCCATGTATGTACATTATCCATGTTTATACATTATGCATCTATAGATTCATTCATGTATGGACATGTTTCATCTATGAATTCAGTCATGTATGTACATGATTCATCTATGGATTCATTCATGTATGTACATGATTCTTCTGTGCATTATCTATGAATGTACATTATACATCTATAGATTCATTCATGTATGTACATTGTCCATATATGTACATTATCTATGTGTTTTTAATGGATTAATTTCTCATTCACTCAATAATGATTTTGGACATATAAATATCCAAAGTTCATGTCCTCATGGAGGAAAACACAAATCCACAAATACCCCATTCAAACTCTAAATGGGTTTCACATTTATTTGACCTCAAACATGGCCAAAATCAATTTTTATCCAACAATCCCCACATGAATGAAATTAATCGAAAACAATGTGAGACACTAAGAGAGAGTACAACGGATCACCCTGCAAAGAGATAGGTAGCTTTTGGTTTTGAACCTTTCCTTGTGATAGTCTATCAGATTTATTGGTGGATCAGTGAACGTAAAGTCTTGAACTGATTGCCGTTAGTGTAAACAACCAACAAACCTCACACAGGAGCTTTCCTTAACATAGTTTAGTTCTTACACTTGTGTTCATATTGGCCTTGAACACTGGCTTGGTTCAGTGAATGTTTATCAAAGAATTTTGCCTATTTCAAATCCTTTAGAAGCGGCCCCACTTCACATTCACATAGGTGACTTATTTAAAGTATCCTGCTATACTCCGCTTGGCTATACCAACACACATAGTCATTAAAAGCTAAGCTTATCCTCTACCCATGCAGTTATCACTGTTGTATCATAGAAATGGACAGGCCTTGTATAACTCATTAAGTACATCAAGCTTCCTATTACTCAAGAATATTCCAGTTGAGAAACACTCTCACCGGTATTCTTAGATAGGTGTAGACTTAAGTACACAGGCGTTCTGGCTATACTCATATAAGACTTGTTGAACTTCTCTAGAATCCTATCTACATAATATGACTATGACAAAACAAGGCCATTTGTATTTCTAGAGATCTTGATGCCCAACATAACATCAGCAAGTCCCATATCTTTCATGTCAAATTTAGAATTCAACATTTTCTTATTTGAGGTAACTTCCCACAATGAGCATGCCATCAACATAAAGACACAAGATGACATAGCTATCATTGGTGTCTTTGACATAAACGCATTTGTCACACTCATTGATCTTAAAACCACTAGAAATCATAGCTTTGTCAAATTTCTTATGCCACTGTTTAGGAGCTTGCTTCAAGCCATACGGTGATTTGATAAGCTTGCACACTTTCTTTTTTTGCCCTGGAGCAGAAAGCCCTTCGGGTTGTTCCATGTAGATTTCTTCATTCAAATCTCCATTAAGAAATGCAGTCTTAACATCCATTTGATGTATTTCGAGACTTCGCAGAGTTGCGATTGCAATAATCATTCAAGTGGATGTTATTCTCGTAACAGGAGGATATGTATCAAAGTAGTCTAGACCCTCGTTTTGTCTATACCCTTTAATCGCAAGCCTAGCCTTATACTTATCAATAATGCCATCTGTTTTCATTTTCCTCTTAAAAATCCATTTGTACCCCAAAGGCTTACATCCAGGAGGCAGATCAACCTGTTCCCAAGTATGGTTTTGTAAGATGGAATCAATTTCACTCTTGAATGCTTCTTTTCATAATGGACCCTCTGGTGATCTTATAGCTTCATCATAGCTTTGAGGCTCGCTTTCTAACAGATAGGATAGAAAGTCTACACCAAAGGACTTCGACGTTCTAACCCTTTTCCACATCTAGGTTCAACATCTACATTTTCTTATTGGGTTTTACTACTTTTTCCAATAGTCTCAAATGCACATTTTTTAGAACTACATTCCACTTTACAAGGAAATATATTCTCAAAGAATGACACATTTCTAGACTCCATGTTCGTATTCTTGTGTATATCTGGATTTTCAGATTTGTGTACAAGAAACTGATACACACTGCTATTATGTGCATAGCCAATAAATAAACAATCAACAGTTTTTAGACCTATCCTTTCTTTCTTAGGAATAGGTACAAGAACCTTTGCAAGACACCCCCACATTCTTAAGAATTTATAGGAAGGTTTTAGACCATTCCACTGTTCATACGGGATTTGATCAACTTTCTTTCGAGGTACCTTATTTAAAATATAATTTGCAGAAAGAATTGCCTCCCCCACAAGTTCTGTGGCTATCCAAAACTTATTAACATAGCATTCATCATTTCCTTTAAGGTACGATTTTTTCTTTCAGTAGCTCCATTTGATGGAGGCGAATAAGGCGCAGTGGTTTGGTGAATAATTCTGTGTTGTGCACAATACTCACCATATGGTGCTACATATTCACCACCCCTGTCACTTCTTAACACCTTAATCATTTTGCTTAGTTGATTTTCAACCTCTGTCTTGTATAGAATGAACTTATCCAAAGCTTTATCCTTACTTTTTAGCAAATACACATAACAATACTTCGTGCAATCATCAACAAAAGTAATAAAATACTTATTACCACCTCTAGATTGAACCATTTTTAAATCACATACATCAGTGTGGATTAATTCAAATGGTTCGGTGCTTCTTTCTATTGATTGAAATAAAGTCACTGTTAACTTTGCTTCAACACAAGTTTCACATTTATAACTTGTATCAATATAAAAGCTGGGTATGTGGTCTACTTTAATTAATCTTTGCAAATACTTAAAATTAATATGCCCTAGTCTACCTGTTATATATATATGTATTATATACATAATAGTATTTACTAACAATAGTTTATAATAGGAATCTTTACTATAGTATATAGTAGTGTACTATATAGTAGTGTACTTCTTATTTTTTTGGAGGGAAAACCAAATTTTCATTTTCCCACCAAATATTTGGTTGAAAGGAAATTTAAATTTGGTATGTTGTCCCACATAGGAAACTTGGAGTAATCTTGTGGGAAAGCCTCTCCTATAAATAGGAGGTGATTCTTCATATTCTCTCCCAAGCTCCCAAGGGACACCTCACAAGAGGAGACCCATGGAAGAGCTTCAAGTTTTAATATTTTCTTTTTAATTCTTTTTCTTTATATATATATATATATAAAAGAAAGAAAGAAAGAAAGAAAAGAAAGAAAGAAGAAGACGAAGATTAAAATAGATAGCTATAAATAACTGTCGGTTTTAACACAGTTTAAATTTTAATAATAACGGTCAGTGACCGTAGTGACTGTTTGGCGACAGAAGTCTCCAACGGTCAAATACAGAGAGGTCACGACTCTTCTGGAGAATAATTGCGATCCTTCTTCGTGGATTCTGGTGTCTATATTATGGGCATCAGTACGCAGTCGAATATACAACTTTCTTTCTGTTATGCTTTCTTCCTCTTTCTATACATTTTCTGGTTTTATGTCGGGTGAAATTTGGTGGTTCCAAGACTGCTAAACAGTGCAATTTAGACAGTCTTAAGTTAGGCTTTGTATCCTTGAGATAGATTTCCAAGAGTCCATTTGCACCATAGTGGGGAAATTACTATCTTAAAGAAAGCTTCCTGGAAGTGTCCTGCCTAACGAATTTATTTTTAAAGTGTTTCTGTTTTCTTTTCTTATAAATCAGTCTTTTCATATTTCTTCAAATTTGTTCTTTTCATCATTAGTTTTACAACAATTTTAAGATAGTAATTATTCGTCAATGGAATCAACAATGGTGAAGACTCAAATTCAAGAAGTAGAAAGACTTGAGAGGTTCAATGGTATCAATTACAACCGATGGAGCATGAAGATCTATTATCAACTCACTATTGCCAAAGTTGCCTATGTTCTATCTACTGCATATCCTCAAGATGAAGCAGTCAATGGAGAATACACTGAACGACAAAAGAAATGGATTGAGGATGACTATGTGTGTCGCTTTACAATTCTCAATGCGATGACAAATTCTCTGTTCAATGTGTTTCACAAATTTGCTACATCTTGGGAGTTATGGAATGCTATACAACGGAGGTATGTAAATGAAGATGCCGGAAATAAGTCTTTCCTTATTAACAAGTATATTGAATTTAAATTTGATGACTCTAAATCTATAATTGATCAAGTGAATACTCTTAATGATATAGCCACCGAATGTGCTGATGTTGGTGAACCTTTTTCGGACAGTTTTCAAGTGTCTACAATTATTGGTAAACTTCCACCTTCTTGGAAGGATTACCAAAGAATTTTAAAACATAAAAAGAAACCTCTGAATTTGGATGAATTACTTCAACATATCCAAATTCAGAGCGAGGCTAGATTAAGAGATTCACTTGACCATCAAGGAAAGACTGAAAAACATCACAATGTGGAAGGTCCGGTATCCGACTCTACAAAACCTGTCTCTAACGATCATAATGGAAAGAAGAGATCTTTTTATAACAAAAAGAGAAAATTTGGTAACTCCAATAAAAAGGAGAATACCAAGAAGAAGAAGAAAGGTCCCTGTTTTGTTTGTGGTAAATTAGGTCATTGAACCAAAGAATGTCGTTTTCGTAAAGGACAGAAAAAGAACGAGACTAATGTGGTGGAAGAAGAAGACATGATTGCAATGCTCACCGAAGTTCACATGGTCGATAGTGATGAAGGATGGTGGGTTGACTCTGGGGCAACCTGTCATGTGACTCCTCACAAAAATATTTTCAAGACCTATGAAGCTGTGAATGGTGACAAGGCTGTATTCATGGGCAATTCCTCCACAAGTTCTGTCAAAGGAAAGGGGACCGTTCAACTTCCTCTCACCTCTGGGAAAGTGTTAACGCTTAAAGACGTTCATCACATTCCCGGATTGCGCAAGAGCCTTGTTTCCGTTAAGAAGTTAGATGACCATGGTTTTAGAGTTGTATTTGACTCCCAAAAAGTGATCATATCAAAGAAGGGATCATTTGTTGGGAAAGGCTATGCTAAAGATAATATGTACTTGCTTAATTTAAATAAAGATGTTTCTATTTCTACTTATATCGTTGATGTGAATAATAGTCATGTTTGGCATTATAGACTAGGACATATTGGTAGTAATACTATGAATCGTATGATCTCACACAATTTAGTTCCTAAAGATAGTGCTATTTTAACTACACAAAATTGTGAATGTTGTGCTCAAGCAAAAATAGTTAAAAAAACCTTTCAAATCAGTTTCTAGGAAAACTACATTATTAGAGTTAATACATACCGATTTATGTGACAATAAAGGTCATTTAACTAGAGGAGGAAAAAGGTATTTCATAACCTTTACAGATGATTATTCTAAATATACTTATATTTATTTACTTAGAACAAAAGATGAAGCTTTTGAAAAATTTAAGATCTTTAAAGAAGAAGTTGAAAATGCACATGGAAAAAGGATTCAACGTATTAGATCCGATAGAGGCGGTGAATATCGATTAAATGACTATATTAATTTTTGTGAAACTCATGGAATTGTTAGAGAAGAATCCGCACCTAATTCTCCCCCTCAAAACGGAGTAGAAGAACGTAAAAATAGGACACTACTTGAAATGGTTAGTGCAATGTTACTACATTCAAAGTTACCTATGTCTTTTTGGGGTGAAGCCCTATACACAGCATGTTATATATCTAATAGAATTGTACATAAGAATCAAGATAAAACTCCTTATGAATTGTGGAAGAATCGTAAGCCGAACATTGGTTACTTCAAAGTTTGGGGTTGTATTGCTTATGTTTTAGATGCTACACAAAAACGACCTAAGTTAGGGAGTAAAGCTACTAAAAGTGTTTTCGTTGGATACTCTAAGCAAAGCAAAAAGAAACTTTTTGATTAGTCGCTAAAGGCTTTAGTCAAAAAGAAGGTATAGACTATTTTGAAACTTTTTCACCTGTGACTAAAATAACGTCTATAAGGATCATGTTTGCAATTGCTTCCGCTTATAATTTAGAAGTACATCAGATGGATGTTAAGACTGCATTTCTTAATGGAACTTTAGATGAAGAAATTTATGTAAATCAACCTGAAGGGTATGTAGTTAAAGGTGAAGAAGATAAAGTTTGCAAGTTAAACAAATCTTTATATGGTCTAAAACAAGCACCAAGACAATGGTATGAAAAATTTAGACAAGAAGTTACAAACTTTGGGTTTAAGAGTTCCAAAGTAGAAAGTTGTGTATTTTATAAAGTGACTAATAATGATAAAGTCTTAATGACACTTTATGTTAACGATTTACTTATATTTGGTTCAAATATGGGTTGCATAAATGAAACTAAGAGGTTTCTAGCTCAAACGTTTGATATGAAAGACTTGGGGTCCGTGGATGTGATTTTGGGTATTAAAGTAATAAAGAAGGATGGAGCTTTTATTTTAACGCAATCACACTTTATAGAGAAAGTGTTGAAGAAGTTTAATCATTTTGATTGTAAACCTAGTAAGACACCTATCAATCCTAATAATAAGTTAGTACCTAATAAAGGAGAATCTATCAATCAAGAAGAATATGCTAAGGTTATTGGTAGCTTAATATATGCTATGAACAACACTAGACCTGATATTGCGTGTGCTATCGGAATACTTAGTAGATTCACTAGTAATCCTAGTTCTGAACACTGGAAAGAACTTAGTAGAGTTTTGAGATATTTAAAACACACTATAACTTATGGATTACATTATCGTTGCTCAAATTCTGTTTTGGAATGCTATAGTGATGCTAATTGGGCTTCAGATAGAACAAACTCTAAATCAACTAGTGGTTGGCTATTTACTTTAGGAGGTGTTATTGTTGCTTGGTTGTCCAAGAAACAATCTTGTGTTGCTTTATCATCCATGGAATCTGAGTACATTGCTATGTCTTTAGCTAGTAAAGATATTGTATGGATGAAAATTTTTATGAAATGCATTCCTTTTATTGATATACCTAAAGCGCCTATAACTTTGTATTGTGATAATCAAGCTGCGATCTATAATACTAAAAATATGAGAATATCTAGTAATAGCAAACACATCGCTATGAGATATAATCACATTAGGCGACTTGTGAAGAAAGGTAAAGTTGCTCTTGAGTATTTACCTACGGATCAAATGCGTGCAGATCCTTTAACAAAACCATTAAGTGGTGAGAAGATTGACAAAACCATGAGGGATATGGGACTATTACCGATTAATTAGAGGTAACCTTGACTGTAGCCTACTTTAACAAGATGATGTCAGAATCTCTGAAAATCACTTGATTAAAGTTCAAAGGAGTTTAGTCAAGCATTATCCAAGAGATGTTAACGCGAGGTTACATCTCCGGTGCATTACTTATGTCGGGAATAGTGGGGGTAAAGCTATTCTTTGCGAAAGTCTCATATCTGGCTAGTGCACTGAATATTTCACAACAAGAAGGTTGAATTATATTCTTAACAGAACTCATAGCTTATGTGGGGCGATAGAGCGGTTGTGAAAAGCCCTTGATGAGTCTGCCTTTGCAAGTATGAAAGTAAGGGCCGCTTTCTATGGGTTCACGGTAAAACCCTAGTGTACTTGCTAAGAAGGATCAGCGCAAGGCCTATAATGCGCTGGCTCTAGAGAACCATGAATACAAGGTATTATGAGAACATTGTTTCAATTGCTTTAAAGGCACAAAGATCAAGACACAGTTCTCTTTGGCATTTAAAGTTCATTCTTTCATGTTCAATCCTAGGTTCAAGGCTCGTCCACCTGTGGATATTCATTATACTGTACCCGACTTTTGTGTTTTTTTTTTTTTTTATTTGATTTATTTTTATTTATTGTTAGTAAATAGTGGGGGATTGTTATATATATGTATTATATACATAATAGTATTTACTAACAATAGTTTATAATAGGAATCTTTACTATAGTATATAGTAGTGTACTATATAGTAGTGTACTTCTTATTTTTTGGAGGGAAAACCAAATTTTTATTTTCCCACCAAATATTTGGTTGAAAGGAAATTTAAATTTGGTATGTTGTCCCACATAGGAAACTTGGAGTAATCTTGTGGGAAAGCCTCTCCTATAAATAGGAGGTGGTTCTTCATATTCTCTCCCAAGCTCCCAAGGGACACCTCACAAGAGGAGGCCCATGGAAGAGCTTCAAGTTTTAATATTTTCTTTTTAATTCTTTTTCTTTATATATATATATATATATATATAAAAGAAAGAAAGAAAGAAAGAAAGAAAAGAAAGAAAGAAGAAGACGAAGATTAAAATAGATAGCTATAAATAACTGTCGGTTTTAACACAGTTTAAATTTTAATAATAACGGTCAGTGACCGTAGTGACTGTTTGGCGACAGAAGTCTCCAACGGTCAAATACAGAGAGGTCACGACTCTTCTGGAGAATAATTGCGATCCTTCTTCGTGGATTCTGGTGTCTATATTATGGGCATCAGTACGCAGTCGAATATACAACTTTCTTTCTGTTATGCTTTCTTCCTCTTTCTATACATTTTCTGGTTTTATGTCGGGTGAAATTTGGTGGTTCCAAGACTGCTAAACAGTGCAATTTAGACAGTCTTAAGTTAGGCTTTGTATCCTTGAGATAGATTTCCAAGAGTCCATTTGCACCATAGTGGGGAAATTACTATCTTAAAGAAAGCTTCCTGGAAGTGCCCTGCCTAACGAATTTATTTTTAAAGTGTTTCTGTTTTCTTTTCTTATAAATCAGTCTTGTCATATTTCTTCAAATTTGTTCTTTTCATCATTAGTTTTACAACACTACCATGCCACAAATTGGAAGACTCAAGCAAGTAAGCAGAAGAAGCACTCATTTTATTGATATTGTTATTCGGTACAATGGTCATAACATTAAGCTTAAACAACCCATCACTCATGTACCCCTTCCCCACATACATCCTAGCTTTAGTCAGCACCACCTTGTTTGACTCAAAAACCATTCAGAAGCCACGCTTGCTCAGTAGAGAACTAGACACTAGGTTCTTGCAAATTTTAGGCACATACAGGACATTGTTCAAAGTTAGCTCTTTCCCTGAAGTCATCTTCAAAATTATCTTTCCTTGACCTTCCACATCAAAAGAGGATGAGTTGCCCATGAACATTTTCTCACCATTATTCATTGGCTCGAAGGAAGTTAACATTGCTTTGTCAGAGCATATGTAGCGTGTAATACCCCGTATTTTATTTTCGCTTTTTAATTAAAAAATATACCAGATTTAAAATTTTGAGCAGTATAATTTTTACCTGCGTGTGTGTATCATCGCGTGAGCTCAACACACATGATGATTCCTTATGTGATCTTGGACCCAAAAGCAGTTTAGTGCGTGGGTGTTTGTGTATTGTGCATTATATGCTTAGTGCCCCAAGCACTAAGTAGTTTATTTATACACACCACTCATATATTATTTATTCACACACTCATATGAGTGCTTATATATACACATCAACCACCTCCCATCCTCAACAACTCTCTATCCTCCCTCTCCCTCTCGGCAGTACACACACAAACCAATATTGGTTTATACACATACACACATATATTGATACACACACATATAGTTACATATATACTCACAAAATCATATATTTCAGAGAGTTTGGAAATTGCTCAACATTATTTTTAAGGTACGGGGTTGTGTACAATATGCTCTTAAATCTCCGGAGTATTTTCTTTGTCATCCCTATTTGTACTCTTTTTGATTTATGTTGTCTTTTTATTGGAATCCATGTCTTTTTGGTTATATGTTATTATAATATTATTTTGGCTAAGTGCTATGGGACTAAAGGGTACATGAGCAATGAGCACCTACCAACAGTCCAACAGGCCTCAGGGACCGAGGAATGGTGACGGGTGAGGTGAGGTGAGGTGACTCTTTGCTATGTGACCAAGAGGAACCTGGTATGATGCTCTTGTGGGTGAGCGGGTAAATGGTGTGAACATGGTGGGTTGAGTGATTGATTTATTTTATTTGATCCGTCGTGGTTGTTCATTGTACTTTTGAGCCTTTATTATTCCTGTCATATTGTATACTTCCCCGTGTGTTATTTTAGATGCAGGTACCATTGGTAGCAGTCAAATTGGAGCACATTAGAGTACTGTGTGGGTTCGAGTTATTTGGGTCCTAACCATGTAAATGAATTTAAATGTAATTTTGGGCACTCAAATGTAATTCATTTTATTTATTTTTAATAAAAATACCCTTTATTTTTGCGGGGCGTCACAAATGGTATCAAAGCCTGTACCCAGCCGGAAATGTAGGACTTAGTTCCACATCGCCTGGGGGAAAACAATGAGGGTAGTACTATTTATTTGTACTACTTGGATTTTTGTCTCTACAAAAAAAAAAAAAAAAAAAAAAATAATTTATTTTGAAATTTCAAGTTGTTTGTCAAAATATTTATACTTTAATTTCGCGGACGAAATTCTTTTAAGGAGGGTAGAGTGTAATACCCCGTATTTTATTTTCGCTTTTTAATTAAAAAATATACCAGATTTAAAATTTTGAGCAGTATAATTTTTACCTGCGTGTGTGTATCATCGCGTGAGCTCAACACACATGATGATTCCTTATGTGATCTTGGACCCAAAAGCAGTTTAGTGCGTGGGTGTTTGTGTATTGTGCATTATATGCTTAGTGCCCCAAGCACTAAGTAGTTTATTTATACACACCACTCATATATTATTTATTCACACACTCATATGAGTGCTTATATATACACATCAACCACCTCCCATCCTCAACAACTCTCTATCCTCCCTCTCCCTCTCGGCAGTACACACACAAACCAATATTGGTTTATACACATACACACATATATTGATACACACACATATAGTTACATATATACTCACAAAATCATATATTTCAGAGAGTTTGGAAATTGCTCAACATTATTTTTAAGGTACGGGGTTGTGTACAATATGCTCTTAAATCTCCGGAGTATTTTCTTTGTCATCCCTATTTGTACTCTTTTTGATTTATGTTGTCTTTTTATTGGAATCCATGTCTTTTTGGTTATATGTTATTATAATATTATTTTGGCTAAGTGCTATGGGACTAAAGGGTACATGAGCAATGAGCACCTACCAACAGTCCAACAGGCCTCAGGGACCGAGGAATGGTGACGGGTGAGGTGAGGTGAGGTGACTCTTTGCTATGTGACCAAGAGGAACCTGGTATGATGCTCTTGTGGGTGAGCGGGTAAATGGTGTGAACATGGTGGGTTGAGTGATTGATTTATTTTATTTGATCCGTCGTGGTTGTTCATTGTACTTTTGAGCCTTTATTATTCCTGTCATATTGTATACTTCCCCGTGTGTTATTTTAGATGCAGGTACCATTGGTAGCAGTCAAATTGGAGCACATTAGAGTACTGTGTGGGTTCGAGTTATTTGGGTCCTAACCATGTAAATGAATTTAAATGTAATTTTGGGCACTCAAATGTAATTCATTTTATTTATTTTTAATAAAAATACCCTTTATTTTTGCGGGGCGTCACATAGCGAGTGGCACCAGTGTCTATCCAACATTCCTTTGGGTTTGAACCCACCAAGTTCACTTTAGAGACCACAGCTGACAGATTAATTTCATAAACATCCCTCGAGATATAGTCTAATTCTGCCATGTTAGCCTCTTGATTTTTCTTGAATTTCTTTTGTGGCAGCTGACACTCTGAATTTCGGTGTCCAGTCTTACCACAGTTGGAGCATTTTTAATTCTGCCATGTTTCTTTTGTAGCATTTCTCTTGAAACTGAAATTTAGGTTTCTTGGAGATACCACCTTTTGGCCTCATTTTGGACTCGTTGCCAAAAGATTTTTTTTCCTTCACACTTGAACTTTGACCATGCTCAACCACATTAGCCTTGGCCACAATATTATTTCCCACTTTCCTGTCAGCCTTTTTGTTGTCGTCCTCAATTCAAAGTCTAACAATCAATTCTTCAATTTTCATCTCCTTTCGCTTGTGCTTTAGGTAGTTCTTGAAGTCCTCCCAAGTAGGGGACAGTTTCTCAATTATGGCAGCAACCTGAAAGGTTTCACTCAAGGTCATCCCTTCAACATGGATTTCATGCAAGATCACTTGCAGTTTCTGAACTTGACTGATCACAGTCTTTGAGTCCACCATTTTATAGTCGATGAGTCTCCCCAATACAAACTTTTTTGACCCAACATCCTCAGTTTTGTATATTCTGTCTAAGGACTCCCACAATTTCTTAGCAGTGGTCTTAACACTACACACATTATAGAGTGTATCGTCTAAGCCATTCAACACATAGTTTCAGCATAGGAAGTCTTAGTGCTTCCAAGTATCAATGGCTAACACAACCTCCAGATCTTGTTCGTTCTCATTTGGAACATGAGCATCTTCCTTCTAGAACCTCGCAATGTTCAAAGTGGTAAGATAAAACAGCATCTTTTGCTGCCATCTTTTGAAATCCACTCCACTGAATTTTTTAGGTTTCTCGCCATGGTTCACAGGAACCGTTTGGATTGAGGGAACCTTCACAGGGATCAACCTAATCACCATGGTGTTAGAACCAGTAGCACCGTCGGTTGCAGCAGGCTCATTCCCAGTTGTTGGCATTTCTAAAAATATTATCAAAGAAAACATTAAATCCAAAATAAGAAAAATATTGAATCCTTTCCTTATGGTTATTTTTAGAATTGAATCTGAAAAATAAATTATGTTACAGTTTTTGTAAAAAGAAAACAGTTTTGTTTTTGAAACCAACCAAACTATTTCTGTTAGAAAATAATTCATTTTAAAAACTTTTTTCAAATCGAATTAGTTTTTTTTCCTTCATATAAATATTGAATCTGTTTTACGATTATTGAAAATTTTTACATATTAATATTTGAAACTAGCAAACACATTCATACGATACACTTGATGAAAACAGAAGGAAAAGGAAAAAAAAATGAAACAGAATTACAAAAAATACAATTAGAAAACCAGAAACTGAAATAGAAATGCAAACCGAGGCCTGTGATTTATACAGTTTCCTTAAAACATATTCGCCGCCTCAATATAAGTGCTTGAGGATTTCTTCGGCGTCCGTCTCCCAAGATACATCGACAACAACGGTTGACAAGCACAGTGTGCAACCGTTCCGGTGAACCAACTATGCTTATAACTCTCTCATGAATGAAAACTGGAAGGAAGAAAAGAACTCTTGTTTTTTCTGACTATGAATTTCTGAAGAGAAAGCTCAGAATATATAGGACTAAGGGGAGAGAGGATTCATTGGATTTACATTATGTATCTGTGAATTCATCCATGTATGTACATTATGCATCTATAGATTCATCCATGTATATACATTATGCATCTATAGATTCATTTATGTATGAACATGATTCATATATGAATTCAGTCATGTATGTACATGATTCATCTATGGATTCATTCATGTATGTACATGTGTCACGCCCCGACGTAGCATAATTCAGGAAAGCATTTAATTTCCTTTATGGACTCGTAGGTCGTGACAAGTGAGTATGACCAATTGTCCCTGCAACAAATAACTTAACAACATTTCTAAAGCAAAGGATACTAACAGAACATAAGCTCCGAAATAAAAACTTACTAAACTATTACAATAGTCATAGTCTTAGGCACAAAACGCCTTATTCAAAAGTCTAAACTAGTTTATTACAAACCCCAAATTAAAATACATAGGAAATATAAAGCAGCCTCCTGGAAAGTCTCCTGACTCTAAGTAGCATAGTCAAAATACCCTAGCTGCTCCTGACCCTGAAAATCTGGACATACAGTCCAGGACGCATCAACGCCGTCAGCTTATGAAAGCTGGTGAGCAAAATAAACAAGTGCTCGCAATGTATATATAAGCATATAAACAACGGTGCAATTTTAACTTAACAGTAATATATTCAAGGTTCTAATTCCAACATAACCCACGGGGGAAAAATAAAGAAAGCAATAAATATGTGACCATGCATGAGCAATGTAATATCTCATCTTTCTGACTCTTTTCTCTCAACAAAACTCAACACTAACAAACCATTATCTCAGATACCAGGAATACTATCCGATCAATATCCAAAACAGCACACCAAACTATCGCTTCAGATACCAGGAATAATATCCGATCAATATCTAAGCCACACTCAATACCATCATTTCGGATACCAGGAATAATATCCGATCAATATCCGAAACAAGCGCCTTAGATACCAGGAATAATATCCGATCGATATCTAAGCCGTACACAACACTACCACCATCGCTTCGGATATCAGGAATACTATCCGATCAATATCCGAAACGCGCGCCTTAGATACCAGGAATATTATCCGATCGATATCTAAGTCGTACACAACACTATCATCTCCAAATACCAAGAATAATATCCGATCGATATTGAGGTCGCACAACTAGAACGCCACTCTTTACTCTTTTCACACTTTCTCACACACATGCATGTTGACACAACCTTGTAGTACCCGTAAATTCCGTAATACTTTAATTAATGTAATTTCCTAATTTCCTAAGCCAGACCTTATATGTTAATATTTTATTTTTAATATATTTGGTCGTCGCGTAATATTATAACTGCATATTATGATTTATATATATATAGTTCATTGCCGTAAATTTTATAATTATAGATTACTATATAGTTTCGTTGTCTCTTAACTGTAGATTTTATAAATTTGACCTCGTATGTTAATATTTCGTATTTCAATATTTGTGGTCATTTAATTTTATAACTATAGGTTGAAATATATATTTTGTTGTCACCTAAGTCTTAGATTAGATAAACCCGACCCCGCATATTAACATGTTATGATTTATTATTATTTGTCATTTCGAATATATGACTATATAGATTATATCTTAATATTTATTGTTGCCTAACTTATAAACTATAGATTACATACTATAAAATCCGGACCCAATGTCGTGTTAGTTTCACGACTATAATTATATTATATAGTATCGACATTTTTATTTTAACCCGGAACATTAAGTTAATATTCGGACTGTAGTTCATAGACCCGGACTGATAATTACACGTAGACCCGTAAAATCTGATAATTTCCGGACTGGATGGCACGTGACTCGAGGAATGTCAAATCCACCATATTTGATTCCCCTAAATATTCCCCCATCACCTCATATCATTTTTACCACTTACACACTCAACCCCCATTTCCCAAAGATTCTTTCCCCCCCCCCCCCCCCCATTGATGCTCAACTTGAGCTTGATTTTTTTGGTGTGTCACCAAACCAACCCTAACCACAATCAAACTGACCCTGAAGACCCCATTAGGACCCCATAAGTATAGATTTTGATTTAGGATTCGTTTTGATAGCACATGCAAAAGATTATCCTATTTTGGCCAAATCTGTTTTTCCCCGTTTTTGTGTAAACCGCTATGATTTGGGTTCTGTAATGCACTAGAAAGTTGTAGGGCTCGTCGAGATGATCGATTTTCATATAGGACTTGCGCAAATCCGATGAAAAATGAGAGAGTTATGATTTATTTAATATTTATGTAGATATGTTTATATATGCGTGTATAATATATATATACACGCCCAGATTGTAAGCACGAAGAAGTGCTTGGCATTTTGGGAAATTCTAGAGTACACCTTTAGTAATGTAGATGTATGGTACACATTAGGTTGTTTGTATTTTATTTAGATGGAACCTAGTTATAATACATAATTAACATGTTATAATTTTAAATAATATTAGTAAATAATATTTAATATATTCTGAAATTATTTTAGTAACATCCAATGTATTTAATATTTATTTTAGATTAAAATAAATAAATAATGAATGCTAGTTTGACCTTGTGATGAAATAGACAATAAACATCTATTATCCATTTTTAAGCTCTAATGGTGTATCATATATATATACACATATATACACATATATATACTGAAATTTACATATATAGACAGTGAGAGTGAGTTTAAATTACTCACAGAGGCTAATTATTCAGAAAAATAAAGGCCGAGAACTTCCGCCGTAATAATCCGTCGTTGAGGATTTCCTCCGTTCTCTCCTCTTGATCTTGAGATGAAAATATATATAGCTATATATGTGTATATGTATATGTATATACTGTATGTGTGTTATGTGTGTTATGTATAGACTAATATATGAGTGTATATCAAAATGTGTGAGTATATATATATAGCAATCTCTGTGTTGCTTGATCTTGCCGAGAGAGAGAGAGAAATCAACAGAGAGTTGAGAGTCAGAGAATAGAGATGCTGGAGAGTGTTTAAATAAAAAAAATTCACAAGCCTCTCCACTAACAAACCACTCACAACAAAATGCTCTCACAATACACTAACACACACTCCACTCACACTACACTCCAGCACAATCCACTTACAGCACACACTGCACTGAAATCTTGAGTGGTTTCAATGATGACCAAGAGCTACACTTGTGTGTGTTGAGCTCACGCAATGATACACACACACAGGTAAAATTATACTGCCCATTCCCAAAACTGGTATTTTACGGTTGAAATAAAAAATACAGAAAATTATATTAATGTAGGAATTCAATTCCCGGTTATACAAAAATATAGATATCGATTTTGAAACCATAGAAAATGTTTTGAAAATTACATTTTGACCCCAGATAATTATTACAAAGAGAAATTAAATTAAAATACTCATGGAAATAAAATGCAATATTTATTTATTAATGATAATAAAATACAGGGCGTTACACCCTACCCACCTTAACAGAGATTTCGCCCCGAAATCTGAGCTAACTAATCCTGAAACAACTCGGGGTATCTAGTCCTCATGTCTGACTCTAACTCCCACGACGCCTCTCCTTCGTCATGATGCCTCCACTGAACCTTAACCAAAGGAACGTCTCTTCTTCTCAGCCTCTTGATACTCTGGTCAAGAATCCTCACAGGTCTATCCTTGTAGACAACATTCTGACTCGTCTCAATATCATCAAAATTAACCACATGTGAAGGGTCCCGTATGTATTTCCTTAACATACTAACATGGAACACATTATGAACACCAGACATCTTTGGTGGCAACGCGAGCCGATAAGCCACTTTTCCAACACGCTCCAAAATCTCGAACGGTCCGATGAAACGAGGTGCCAACTTCCCTCTCTTCTGACCAAAACGTATTATTCCACGAACAGGTGAAACCTTAAGGAGTACGTGATCTCCAATACTGAACTCCAAGTCCTTTCGACGTCGATCCGCATAACTCTTGTGTCTACTTTGTGCAGTTTTCATCCTTTCCTTGACCAGTGAAATCTTCTCATTGGTCTCTCTCACCAAATCTGGTCCTAACAGTTCTGTATCTCCCACTTCAGCCCAACACAATGGAGATCGACATGGCCGTCCGTACAAAGCTTCGAACGGCGCCATTCCAATACTCGAGTGATAACTGTTGTTATACGCAAATTCAACCAAAGGCAAGTGCGTCTCCCAAGATTCTTCAAAGTCAATTGCACAAGCTCTGAGCATATCTTCCATAATCTGATTAACACGCTCGGTCTGCCCATCGGTCTGAGGATGGAATGCAGTACTCATCTTGAGCGAAGTTCCCATAGCCTTCTGTAGACTTTCCCAAAATCCCGAGGTAAAACGTGCATCGCGGTCTGATACAATTGACACAGGCGCACCGTGCAGTCGCACCACTTGCTGTAGGTACATTCGACTCATCCTTTCTACTGGGTAAGTCATATTGTACGCGATAAAGTGTGCAGACTTCGTCAAACGATCCACGATTACCCAAATCGCGTCATGATTCTGTTGTGACCGGGGTAATCCAACCACGAAATCCATAGTTATGTGCTCCCATTTCCATCCTGGGACAGGTAAGGGTTGTAACAATCCCGAGGGTCTCTGATGTTCGGCCTTCACTTGTTGACAAGTCAAACATTTAGACACAAATTCGGCTACTTCTCGTTTCATCCCTTCCCACCAGAAGTTTCTCTTCAGGTCTTTATACATCTTTGTTCCTCCTGGGTGTACTGTCAGTCTTGATTTATGTGCTTCTTCGAGAATTTCTTTTCTCAAACCTCCTGAATCTGGCACACACAATCTGTCTCGACATCGGTATCCTCCATCGGCCCCAACCTTCCATTCTGTCGGGTCCTTCTCTAACATCTTGGCGAACCATGCTTGAAACTTCTCATCTTCCTTCTGGGCTTCGATGATTCGACTCACAAGTGTTGGTTGTACTACCAAGCATCCAAAGTGTTGCCCGATACTTCCCTCAGAAATCTGCACATCAAATTCTGTTATTGACTCCAAGGCTTTCCATTCCTTCAACATCAATGAAGCAATCATTCCTTGAGGTTTCCGGCTTAGGGCGTCAGCGACTACGTTTGCCTTACCGGGGTGGTACTCTAATGTGAAGTCGCAGTCCTTGATCAGTTCCATCCACCGACGTTGCCTCATGTTCAACTCCTTCTGAGTAAACAAATACTTAAGGCTTTTGTGGTCTGAGAACAAATCAAATTTCTCCCCATAGAGGTAGTGTCTCCAGATCTTAAGCGCGAACACTACTGCTGCCAGCTCTAAATCATGAGTTGGGTAGTTCAATTCATTCGGCTTCAACTGTCTTGAACCATAGGCGATAACCTTTCCGTCTTGCATAAGGACACATCCCAATCCTTGATACGAGGCGTCACTAAAAATAATGAACTTCGCATCATCCCTTGGTATCGCAAGCACTGGCGCTGTTGTCAATTTCTCTTTCAATTTTAGAAAAGCGCGTTCATGCTTATCAGTCCATTCAAACTTCAAATCTTTCTTAGTCAAACCAGTTAACGGGGCTGCTATCTTTGAGAAACCTTCCACAAATCTCCGATAGTAACCAGCTAGTCCCAGAAAACTTCTGACTTCTGTAGCATTGGTCGGCCGAGTCCAATTCGCCACTGCATCGGTCTTTGATGAGTCAACCGCGATTCCTTGTTGAGAGATCACATGCCCGAGAAACTTAACTTCCTGAAGCCAGAATTCACACTTGCTGAATTTAGCATACAGGCGGTGATCCTTGAGAGTCTGCAACACGATCCTCAGATGTTGTTCATGCTCTTCCTCTGTCTTGGAATAGATCAAAATATCATCAATAAAGACAATAACGAACTGATCTAAGTATGGCTTGAATACTCTGTTCATCAAGTCCATAAACACAGCTGGAGCATTTGTCATCCCAAACGGCATTACTAAGAACTCATAGTGTCCGTATCTCGTCCTGAAAGCAGTCTTAGGTATGTCTTCCTTCCGCACCCTCAACTGGTGATACCCTGACCGTAGATCAATCTTAGAAAAGGTCGTGGCTCCTTGCAACTGATCAAACAGATCGTCTATCCGAGGTAAAGGATACTTATTCTTGATAGTAACCTTATTCAGTTCTCGGTAGTCAATACACAGCCGCATTGACCCATCCTTCTTCTTCACAAACAACACTGGTGCTCCCCAGGGTGAAGTACTTGGACGAACAAAACCCAACTTCTCAAGTTCTTGAACTTGTTCCTTCAGCTCCAACAACTCTGTAGGGGCCATCCTGTAGGGAACCTTGGTTATAGGTCGAGTACCTGGCACTAATTCCACACAGAATTCTATGTCCCTTTCCGGCGGTAATCCTGAAATATCTCAGAATACTTCCTCGAACTCGTTGATTACTGGTATAGATGATACTGTCACCTCTGCACCGACAACCTCAATGTTTGCTAGGCATCTAGTGAGGAACATATCACCCGAAGGGTTACATTGGAAATCGAAGAGTTGATTCCCCTTGTCCGCAAATGTGATCTTCTTCTTTGCACAATCCAACTTCGCATGGTTCTTCTCGAGCCAATCCATTCCCAGGATTATATCGAACTCCTTCATCGACAGAACCACCAATCTCGCCAAAAGTTCGCGGTCTCCAAACCGAAGAGGACAATCCTTACACACATGTAATAACTTGACTGTGGTCCCTAAGGGTGAGACAGCACTCAAAGCTTCCTCTAAACGATGCGGTATGATACCCAACTTCTGAACGATCTTAACAGATATAAAAGAATGTGTAGCACCCGTGTCGAATAAAACTTTAACATGAGAGTTAAACAAAGTTAGAGTACCTTCCACTGCTCGTTGCTCGGGCGGTCCCTCCTCATTGGTACCTTCTTCATACCCTGTCTCCTCATAGCCAGCAGCCTCGGGAATGACAGCATTCAGACGGGCTTGTCCTTGTTGACCATAGTTACCTTTCCTAGGAGCCTTGCATTCTGGACTTATGTGACCTGGCATGCCACAATTATAGCACACAACTCCTGAACGATCCGTACGCCTAGGTGCTCTGCAATCTTTAGCTCGATGACCGGGAACTCCACAATTGAAGCAGTTGTTGTTTTTGGCCCCTTCTATTGCTAGAGGCTGATACTGCTGAACTGCTTGTGTCTGTTGAGGTTTCTTCCCTCCATCCCAGGTCCTTTTCTGTCCTTGAGGGTACCCTGGTTTCTGTCCGGGATAACCCTTCTGCGGAGGTCGATTTCCAAGCGGCTTCGAATTCTGACACCCATCATTCTCTAACCCCGTAGCCAATCTCACCAGAGCTTCAAATGACTGGCCCAGATGCCCCATAGTCAAATGTCTGAGAGACAGGTTGAGACCTCGGTGATACTTCTTGATTTTCCTCTGGGGTGTGTCCACCATATGTGGAGCAAAGCGAGACAGACGCTCAAATCGAGTAGTGTACTCTCGGACAGTCAGATTCCCTTGAGTCAACTCCATAAACTCTTTCTCCCTCTTGTCCTTCTCTTCTTCGGGGAAATACTTCTCGAGAAACCTTTCCTTGAACACCACCCACGGCATTCTCCTTGCAGCTTCTTCCCCTATGGTCGCCTTTTCTGCATCCCACCAATCAGCCGCTGCATAAGACAACTGAAAGATAGCCAGACGCTTCTTTTCCAGATCAGTGCACTCTATGGTCTCAAAGATACGCTCCATCTGACGTAGCCACTGTTCCGCTTGCCAGGGTTCATCAGTTCCAGCAAAATACTCAGGTCGTAGAGCGCGAAACTCCTTGAGAAGCTTGTCTCCAGTCTGGTGGGCTTGCCTCCCATTCCCGTTGTAATCCCCATTCTGATTATTGTTCCTTGCGTTCTGATCACTAACCCTCTCCAACCTTCTTACAAAAGCTTCGAACATCCCGGTTGGATCTATTACTGGCGGTGCATCTTCAATAGCGGGACGATTCCTGAGATTTCTTCTAGCCATCTGATCGAGAGAACGGTACCTATCCATCAATCAACAGAATTCGGTCAACCTCTCGAGAAGAAAGAAAATTCTAAACGATAGAAAACGACTAGACACGGAATAAAGTCGAACTATCCTATCTCAATTCTATCTTAACGGAAGATCCTATGTGTCTTGGACAATTGGTCGAGCCATAACCTGGCTTTGATACCAAAAAGCCTGTCACGCCCCGACGTAGCATAATTCAGGAAAGCATTTAATTTCCTTTATGGACTCGTAGGTCGTGACAAGTGAGTATGACCAATTGTCCCTGCAACAAATAACTTAACAACATTTCTAAAGCAAAGGATACTAACAGAACATAAGCTCCGAAATAAAAACTTACTAAACTATTACAATAGTCATAGTCTTAGGCACAAAACGCCTTATTCAAAAGTCTAAACTAGTTTATTACAAACCCCAAATTAAAATACATAGGAAATATAAAGCAGCCTCCTGGAAAGTCTCCTGACTCTAAGTAGCATAGTCAAAATACCCTAGCTGCTCCTGACCCTGAAAATCTGGACATACAGTCCAGGACGCATCAACGCCGTCAGCTTATGAAAGCTGGTGAGCAAAATAAACAAGTGCTCGCAATGTATATATAAGCATATAAACAACGGTGCAATTTTAACTTAACAGTAATATATTCAAGGTTCTAATTCCAACATAACCCACGGGGGAAAAATAAAGAAAGCAATAAATATGTGACCATGCATGAGCAATGTAATATCTCATCTTTCTGACTCTTTTCTCTCAACAAAACTCAACACTAACAAACCATTATCTCAGATACCAGGAATACTATCCGATCAATATCCAAAACAGCACACCAAACTATCGCTTCAGATACCAGGAATAATATCCGATCAATATCTAAGCCACACTCAATACCATCATTTCGGATACCAGGAATAATATCCGATCAATATCCGAAACAAGCGCCTTAGATACCAGGAATAATATCCGATCGATATCTAAGCCGTACACAACACTACCACCATCGCTTCGGATATCAGGAATACTATCCGATCAATATCCGAAACGCGCGCCTTAGATACCAGGAATATTATCCGATCGATATCTAAGTCGTACACAACACTATCATCTCCAAATACCAAGAATAATATCCGATCGATATTGAGGTCGCACAACTAGAACGCCACTCTTTACTCTTTTCACACTTTCTCACACACATGCATGTTGACACAACCTTGTAGTACCCGTAAATTCCGTAATACTTTAATTAATGTAATTTCCTAATTTCCTAAGCCAGACCTTATATGTTAATATTTTATTTTTAATATATTTGGTCGTCGCGTAATATTATAACTGCATATTATGATTTATATATATATAGTTCATTGCCGTAAATTTTATAATTATAGATTACTATATAGTTTCGTTGTCTCTTAACTGTAGATTTTATAAATTTGACCTCGTATGTTAATATTTCGTATTTCAATATTTGTGGTCATTTAATTTTATAACTATAGGTTGAAATATATATTTTGTTGTCACCTAAGTCTTAGATTAGATAAACCCGACCCCGCATATTAACATGTTATGATTTATTATTATTTGTCATTTCGAATATATGACTATATAGATTATATCTTAATATTTATTGTTGCCTAACTTATAAACTATAGATTACATACTATAAAATCCGGACCCAATGTCGTGTTAGTTTCACGACTATAATTATATTATATAGTATCGACATTTTTATTTTAACCCGGAACATTAAGTTAATATTCGGACTGTAGTTCATAGACCCGGACTGATAATTACACGTAGACCCGTAAAATCTGATAATTTCCGGACTGGATGGCACGTGACTCGAGGAATGTCAAATCCACCATATTTGATTCCCCTAAATATTCCCCCATCACCTCATATCATTTTTACCACTTACACACTCAACCCCCATTTCCCAAAGATTCTTTCCCCCCCCCCCCCCCCCCCATTGATGCTCAACTTGAGCTTGATTTTTTTGGTGTGTCACCAAACCAACCCTAACCACAATCAAACTGACCCTGAAGACCCCATTAGGACCCCATAAGTATAGATTTTGATTTAGGATTCGTTTTGATAGCACATGCAAAAGATTATCCTATTTTGGCCAAATCTGTTTTTCCCCGTTTTTGTGTAAACCGCTATGATTTGGGTTCTGTAATGCACTAGAAAGTTGTAGGGCTCGTCGAGATGATCGATTTTCATATAGGACTTGCGCAAATCCGATGAAAAATGAGAGAGTTATGATTTATTTAATATTTATGTAGATATGTTTATATATGCGTGTATAATATATATATACACGCCCAGATTGTAAGCACGAAGAAGTGCTTGGCATTTTGGGAAATTCTAGAGTACACCTTTAGTAATGTAGATGTATGGTACACATTAGGTTGTTTGTATTTTATTTAGATGGAACCTAGTTATAATACATAATTAACATGTTATAATTTTAAATAATATTAGTAAATAATATTTAATATATTCTGAAATTATTTTAGTAACATCCAATGTATTTAATATTTATTTTAGATTAAAATAAATAAATAATGAATGCTAGTTTGACCTTGTGATGAAATAGACAATAAACATCTATTATCCATTTTTAAGCTCTAATGGTGTATCATATATATATACACATATATACACATATATATACTGAAATTTACATATATAGACAGTGAGAGTGAGTTTAAATTACTCACAGAGGCTAATTATTCAGAAAAATAAAGGCCGAGAACTTCCGCCGTAATAATCCGTCGTTGAGGATTTCCTCCGTTCTCTCCTCTTGATCTTGAGATGAAAATATATATAGCTATATATGTGTATATGTATATGTATATACTGTATGTGTGTTATGTGTGTTATGTATAGACTAATATATGAGTGTATATCAAAATGTGTGAGTATATATATATAGCAATCTCTGTGTTGCTTGATCTTGCCGAGAGAGAGAGAGAAATCAACAGAGAGTTGAGAGTCAGAGAATAGAGATGCTGGAGAGTGTTTAAATAAAAAAAATTCACAAGCCTCTCCACTAACAAACCACTCACAACAAAATGCTCTCACAATACACTAACACACACTCCACTCACACTACACTCCAGCACAATCCACTTACAGCACACACTGCACTGAAATCTTGAGTGGTTTCAATGATGACCAAGAGCTACACTTGTGTGTGTTGAGCTCACGCAATGATACACACACACAGGTAAAATTATACTGCCCATTCCCAAAACTGGTATTTTACGGTTGAAATAAAAAATACAGAAAATTATATTAATGTAGGAATTCAATTCCCGGTTATACAAAAATATAGATATCGATTTTGAAACCATAGAAAATGTTTTGAAAATTACATTTTGACCCCAGATAATTATTACAAAGAGAAATTAAATTAAAATACTCATGGAAATAAAATGCAATATTTATTTATTAATGATAATAAAATACAGGGCGTTACAACATGATTCATCCATGTATGTGCATTATCCATGAATGTACATTATGCATCTATACATTCATTCATGTACGAACATGATTCATCTATAGATTTATTCATGTATGTACATTGTCCATATATGTACATTATCTATATGTATTTAATGGATTAATTTCTCATTCACTCAACAATGATTTTGGACATGTAAATATCAAAAGTTCATCTCCTCATGGAGGAGAACACAAACCCACAAAGATCCATTCCAACTCTAAATGGGTCCCACATTTATTTGACCTCAAACATGGCCAAAACCAATTTTTATCCAACAGAAAGGAGACACGACTCCCAAAAAAAAAAGGAACCCTTTCCTTTGTTTGGTTAGAATTCTCTCTAACCCTTATTAAGATTTCATTTGGTTCATTGACATATTTACCAAAATGAAACAATAAATATAGAGTAGAAATTTTTTCTTTGTTTGGTTAGTAAGATGTGAAAATGGGAAAGGACATAAATTCAAAATCTTGAAATCTGAGAAAATTATTATTTAAGAATGGGCAAAACATTTGGAAAATTGTTGTCATTCAATAAACCCGCAAACCAAAGGCAGATTAAACTTGGAAATAGGACTTTTATATCATCCCATCACCATCCAGCCTAAACCAAAGTAAAGTTGTTGTCCATGATCTTTCCTTGGCAGACTGTTCAAAATTAATAACAAAGTGAAATGATTTTCAAAAAGTGCAATGCATAGAGCAATTTGACACCAAAAGAAAAGAAAAAAAATACTAAATGTTTACAAAATAATTTGAGCAATGATTGAGAGTTCTACTCACAGCTGATTTTTGAAATTTGTTTGTTGAAAAAAAAAATTAATCCAACGCTCTTTGAAGTTGAGAACAATAAGGAATAGAGGTTCATCAGAAATTGAAGAAGTAACTGCTGTGGATCATCAAAAATCGCGTGTCAAGTTTGAAGATTGAAGAAATACAGTAGATCAATGTGATAACCCGTCCCGTGGGGAGGAGGGATTACATTCCACATCGCCTGGGTATGGTGGGGTGGTGTGCTATATATGTAGAGCTTGTGCTTTAATTGGTATGAGGCCTTTTGGGTAGGCTTGTTGGGCCTATGCCAAAGCAAAGTCATGAGTGGGCTGGGCTGTGTGTGATTGCCCTAGTGCTGCAAAGCGGACACTATCATGCCAGTTGGGTCAGGCTGTGACAGAATGGTATCAAAGCTTTACCCAGCTAGAAGTGTGCCACGGGGACGTGGGCCCCTTTTGGGGGGTGGATGTGATAACCCATCCCATGGGGAGGGGGGATTGCATCCCACATCGCCTCGGTGTGAAGTGGTTATGTGCTATATATGTGCAACTTATGCTTCATTTGGTATGAGGCCTTTTTGGGTGGGCTTGTTGGGCCTATGCCAAAGCAAAGTCGTGAGTGGGCTGGGCTATGTGTGATCGGCCCAATGCTACAAAGCGGACAATATCATAACAGTTAGGCCAAGTTGTGACAGATTAGGGCTTCCTTGATTCTCAGAAAGGAAGATTCTCTCCCACTTTTGGAGGATGGAATTCCCTTTTATAATGCAAGGGGACCCCTTTTACAAATTAGGTAACCTAGATTGTTTCGGAAACTAATTAATTTCACCTTGACCATGTCCTAGAGGATCGGATAAAGCTATGAACTTCATTAAGCTAGCCCCAGAGTTATTTTTTTGGGTCGCTGGGGATCTTGAAATAAAGCTGGACCGGGCTGAGACAAGGTAGCCTCACACAGAGAGGAGTCTACCCGAGCACCTGACTCTGGCCAGCACCGGGTGGACCCCCTGGATCGGTCGGAGGTTGTGGGTAGAACTGGTCATTAACTCACCATTTTCCATTTTCCATCTTCTTCTCTTCTTTTTTATTTTTCAAAGAATTTCAAAAAGTGATTTAGAAATTTCCAAATTTAGAGACATTCTTTAAAATAAAATAAAAAATGAATAAATAAATCTATAAATTTCCCAAGAATTAGAGGAATTATAGAAGCTGTAAATTTGAATTTTGACTTTCAAAATTTAATATCTAGTATGAATCTTGTTAGAAATAGGGGTGTAACTCTGGCGAGACCCAAAGGATTTTAGCTCTGCCCAGGCCTGAGCCCGAGCCCGAATTCAGGCAGTTTGCCTGAGTCCGAGCCCGACATAAACCCAAACTTTTCAATCCAAGCTCGGTTTGTAATTTAGTATTTAAAACCCGAACCCGAACCCGAATTGAAAATTTTTTATTTTTATTATTTTTATTTTTATTTTTTTATTTTTTTGTGCAAACAGATTTTTGGTATGTAAACAACAACATGTAGAGTATCAAATTTATTTTTTTATTTATATTTGGGAAAAAAAACATTCATATATTAATTTAGTGCTTCAATAATATCTAATAGTGTTTTCTTCTCACTAAAAAAATACTATAATCTAATGTAAAAAATAATACATATATAAAATTCGGGCTTGAGCACGGGTTTCACGGGTTAGTAAAATACTGCCAAAGCCCTGCCTGAATTAAATCGAGCTTGCATTTTTTTACCCAAGCCCGGCCACGGTGAAAGTACAGTGGGCCCAAGTCAGGTAATTTTTGGGCCGAGCCCGAGCTGACCACGGATTGGTCCGCCCGAATTACAAACCTAGTTTGAAAGCTCTCAAACCAGGTCTTAATTACAGATTCCAAATGTATAAATTCTATCAAAATTAATATTGGAGTTATCGTTAGAAAACATTGCATTTGGAAAGTTGACAAAGCAAAAAAGAAAAAAAGTTGTCAAAACACAACTCATTGTCAAAAATGTGCCATAATGCGCATGATTATAAAAGGGACAATTTGTCCAATTAAATTGAAAGGACTTTAGGAGTTATACAAAAACCACTTGGTCATAATTGGTTATACATGCACCTAGGGGAAAAATAGACACCAATAATTTAGACAATCTTATACAAACAAAAAGGGTAAGGGTGTGTTTGATAATTTAATTAAGTGTTGAAAAAAAAAATTTTAGCACTTAATTTTTTTCAGTGCGCTTAATAATGTATCACTTAATTAAAAAAAAGCAACCAAAAATCCACTAAAAACGTTTAGTGAATTTTTTTTTTACTGAAAATAATCACTGAATGCAGTCTACTTTAGGGGTTTGATAAAACTGAAAATTAAGTACTGAAAATTAATGCTGAATTTTAAGTACTGAAAATTTTAAGCGACTGAATTTGCAATACTTAAAATATTATTTCAAGTACTGAAATGGAATGCCTTCAGTGATTATTTTCAGTATATATAAAATTTTCAGTTAAAGTTTTCAACAAGTTTTTGGTTAGTTTTTCAATTAAGTGGTATGTTATCAAATGCACTGAAAATAAGTAAGTGCTGAAAATTTCTATTTCACCACTTAATTGGGTTATCATACACACCCTTAGTTCTTGAAACACTGCTTTTAGTATTGCAAATACAAATCACTTAAAACTTTCAGTATTTAAATTCAGCACTTAATTTTTAGAACTTAATTTTCAGTTTTATTAAATGCACCCTAAGTCTTTGGGCACAAATAAATCTCACAAACAAAATTCACAAACACCATAGTATATATATCCATTTGTGTAAATTCAGTTCAACACCACCACTAATAGAAGGTTTGAAATTACTACTTTAGCCCTAATTAGTAATTGTCCTCAGCCCAGCCCAGCCCAGCCTGGTCTACGACTCAATGTGAATCCCTAACGAAGTGTTTTTTTCGCCTCATTCACACAAGGCTTGTGATTGATGGGTATATTTGTTTCAACAATGTTAGGGTGACAAATACTTACAATCACACTCTATCTCTCTTTTGGGTGGCACTGTGAGGTCCATTGAAATTTTTAGACCCCACAATGCCACCTAAGAGAGAGTTAGTGTGTATTTGTAAGTGTTTGTAAAAAGTGTTTGTCATCCAAATATTACTGTATTTGTTCATTTGAAAATTTTATGTTTGGTTTGGTGTGTAAGTGACTTACTATTAATTTTTTTTTTTTGAAGTGAGAATTTTCATTTACTTTAGGTAAAGAGAAAGAATACAAATGAAAAACTCTAGGGTCAAATTTAAGGGCAAGTCTACAGTGATCAATTTTTTTTATATAAGAAGACGGGTTTTAGCCGTTAGATGAGCATATCTGGCATATCTGGCAATATATGCATCTCCATTATTGTTTTAAATTGTACCACCAACTTAATTGTACCTTTGATTCAACACATGAAACTTGCCAAGCAGGCTGTAGCCCAATTGGTGTAGCCTCTCTCTTCCCAGTAGGGAGGGAGAGGGTTTGAATTCCCAAAGGGAATTCTAGTTACTTGCCTCATAGTTTTTTCTTTAGTCGGAATGAGTGGCCCTTATTGGGCTTTACCGTGGGTCAAAGTGGAGCTTTGAGTTGGGTTGAGACTAGGGTATGCGAGTATGTGGAGTGTGTGTATCCAGTCTGATATATTGGACCATATAATAGTAGATTTAATTTAAATCTTCTTTATCAATTTCGCAGTCCCATAATTAATGGTAATTTGAAATTATGTCTAACACCCTAGTCCTAACTCAACCCAAAGCTTCACTTTGGCCCACAGCAAAGCCCAATACGGGCAACTCATTTTGACTGAAGAATAAACTGTGACAAGTAACTAGAATCCCCTCTGAGAATTCAAACCCTCTCCCTCCCCACTAGAGTCTAGAAAGAGAGAGGTAATTGTACCAATTGGGCTACAACCCGCTTGACAAGTTTCATGTGTTGAATCTAAACAACAATTAAGTTGGTGGTACAATTAAAAACAACAATGCTAGGCACACACCTTCAACCAGACTCCAAATAATAACACATGCTTTAAATGCATGTACCTGGTGCTTCTCAAAAAAGTGTGGGTCATGTTTGAAAAATTCACACAGCACAAAGTATATACATTTAAAACATGTATTGTGGTTTGGGGTGTGATTGAAGTAACGTGTTTAACATTATTAAATTAAAAAAATGTTTGAAAAGCAAATTTGAGATTCTTAAGTTGAGAAATGATAACATTATTTGACAATAAATGGTGGGATCGAAGGTTGGCATCAGCTTACCTAATATCGGCCTCAAATTACAACTACACTTAAAAACATTGTCTAAATATCTTGTCAAATGATTATGGAGCAAAATGCATACTATAGTTGATTTTAAAACTACTTGTGACCTAATCCAAATAATAAATTAGGCGATTGGTACGTTAATGGCCCATGTAGTCTGCATCATATCCTGTATTATATTTTTATTGTTCATGGTTTCTTATTAATTGGTCTCGTTAATAGTTAAATATTTACTCATGCGTATCATGGCCATTGTATACATATCAATTAACTCGTGTGCCCATCCAATAAATAAATCTCAACAAGCAATGTAATTAACCCTAGCAACCATTTGAATTTAAATTACATATATTGACTGAATATATATTTTGGCTAGTGTTAATGTCAAAGCACAATGTGCTAATATCAAAGCACAAAGTGTCACCTAAAGCTTGTAGTGACACTTTGTGCTTTGGTATTAACACATTGTCCTTTGACATTAGCATCACCCTATATTTTAGAGAGGCTATAATTACACTTTATTACCTTGTGTTTGTAGAAATTTATCGCAGTAAGTTTGATTTGAAACTTTTGAGTTTCCATCCAAATATACGGACGAGCCAAAATGCACTTAATGCTCATCGGGAGTTTTTCTTATTTCTTATGACCCTTTTGTGAAGTTAAAGTCGTTTTCATTTGTTTAATGACGGGGTAATCTAGTCATTTCATCTTTATCGTTAACCCGTCAATAGCTTCATTTTAAAGTGTTTGCATCCAAAATATGCATTTTTTTGTATAAACTTGCGTAGACTGATTATGAAAATTAATGGTCAACGGATGGGTTCAAAGTTGGTCGGGCCAAATAAGTTTAGAATCATTTAAGGGTAAATTGCACTTTTCATCCCTGTAGTTTGAGAGTTGTGACACTTTGGTCCCTATCGTTTTAATTTTGACAATTTTAACTCTACAGTTTCATTTTTGTGCTCGATCAGTTCTTTTGCAAACGGCCGTAAAACACATGTGATGGAGCAAGGACAAGATGGACATTTCACATGTCATTGTACTTTATCTATAAATTTTTGGGATTTTAGTGCTTTAATGTAAAAATATTTTTGTAGAGTTTCTTGAAAGGGTACAAGTATTTCTTGAAAGGGTACAAATATTTTTTTATCTTAGTATAAATATTTCTTTCCAATGTATATCAAGTGTTTTGTTGTACCGTACAACCAAACAACTAGGTTGTATGGAAGATTGCTCCATGGAGTCATAGCCCAATTATAAACAATTTGTTCCTCAGTGTTCACCAATGTGATGGTGGGCCACCTCACTTTAATAACGTGTAATACATCTTTTTGTGAGTATAAAAGAGATACCAAATGAGTGTCACCTCTTAATTTGTGTGAACATTTCTGTGCGAGCATTTTGTGTCCCTACAGCATTACTATTAATCAAATAAGATAATAGGAATAGTACAAAACCCCACCAGTTATATACCATTAGAGTAATATGCATGATCATAGAGATTTGACACAAATATAAAAACCCTGGTTCCTCTTCACACACAAACATATGCATACAGAAATCAACAAATACACTATATATATATATACGCATATCATAGCAATCCAAGTGCACCGATATTCATCAACGTCCATGGCCGATAATAGAAAGATGCACATAGCAATGTTTCCATGGTTAGCTTTCGGTCACATGATACCATACTTGGAGCTCGCAAAGCTCATAGCTCAGAAGGGTCATAAAGTCTCATTCGTCTCTACCCCAAGAAACATAGACCGATTACCGAAACTGCCCCCAAATTTAGCTTCTCTCATAAACTATGTGAGGCTTCCTCTTCCTCAAGTCGACCACCTTCCGGAAAACTCGGAGGCCACAATCGACCTCCCATACGACAAAGTCCAGTACCTTAAAATAGCCTATGACAATATGAAAGAGCCATATTCGAACTTTCTAGAATCTTCCAATCCAGATTGGGTGCTTCACGATTTCGCTGCTTATTGGTTGGGCAAAATCGCATCAAATCTCAACATACCATGTGCCTTTTTCAGCATCTTCATCGCCGCATGCTTGGGTTTTGGGGGACCCACTTCGGTCCTAATGTACGGTGATGATGAGCACCAAAAGCCTGAAGATTACATTGTATCTCCAAAGTGGGTCAATTTCCCTTCTACTGTAGCATACAAGCTTCATGAGATTTTACGAGTAGCTGATAGCTTTACGGGTAATGAATCGGACGTTTCAGATATGTATCGTTTCGGGGCGAGTATTGAAGGGTGTGATGTTTTGGCTGTGAGAAGCTGCTCCGAGTTTGAACCCGAATGGTTGAAAGTTCTAGAAGATATTCACCGGAAACCGGTTTTTCCGGTCGGTCAGCTACCCACTACTACATATGATGCTGGCGAAAACGACGACGTATGGGGGGAAATGAAGGAATGGCTTGACAAGCAAGAAAAAGGGTCAGTAGTCTATGTTGCGTTTGGGAGCGAGGCGAAACCGACTCAACCCGAACTCACCGAGATAGCTCTCGGGTTAGAGCGGTCCAAGTTACCATTTTTCTGGGTTTTAAGGAAGCAGCGTGGGTCGGCCGATTCTGAGTTGATTGAGTTGCCAGATGGGTTCGAGGAGAGAATCAGAGAACGTGGCATGATATGCACGAGTTGGGCACCTCAACTCAAGATATTGAGTCATGACTCGGTGGGCGGGCTTCTGACTCACTCCGGGTGGAGCTCGGTTGTGGAGGCTATACAGTTTGAGAGGGCTCTTATTTTGCTGACTTTCTTGGCGGATCAAGGACTGAATGCCAGGCTCTTGGAGGAGAAGAAGATGGCTTACTCAATACCAAGGGACGAGCAAGACGGGTCGTTTACGAGGGACTCAGTGGCTGAGTCATTGAGGTTGGTGATGGTTGGTGAAGAAGGAAAGATATACAGAAACAAAGTGAAGGAAATGAAGGAACTGTTTGGTGACAAGCATAGGCAAGAGATGTACTTGGACAACTTCTTGACTTTTCTCATAACGCACAAACGAATTAATAAGATGGAAACTGAATTAATTGCCTCTGGAAGCTAGAGATTATGAAATCCTGCTTCGGTAACATGCATGGTTGTTCATTGAATTTCTTTTCATCTTCATTTATTAGTAGTAATTTGTATCAATTTAAAATAAAACTGAAGAGAAATTTAATGTTTCTAATCTTTGTACTTTGAATTCAACTACTACCCATTTCGGATTTGAAATTCCTTTTTCTGTCTACGATTTCTAATTAAAACTCCCATCATTTCTTAAAGAGTTCAACCTATTTAACCAACTAGTGTGTGTCTCTCCACTATAAAGTTTGAAATGTGTAAGCTTTGCCCCTATGAAGCTTGGTTCCGAGAGACAGAGAAAAAACAATGAACTCACTTTAAACTTTTCATATTCTTCTACTCGCTAGCTCCGTAAAAAAAATACGTTGTGTTTCGTTGATTTACGAATTTAGAAAAGGTAAAGGAATGGAAAAGTATTTCTCACTTTATTTAAATCTCAAATAAAAATAGAAACTCAAAAAAAGAGACCAATAGAGACCCATGAAAAAAAAAATGCATTATTTGATGTAAGCAGTACTTGGAGATTAATCTATTGTGGTGCTCTTAATTTGCAATCTACTAATGAAACAATTGACAATTCCTTGATTTAAAAAAAAAAAAAAAAAAAAGGTGGCTAATTATAAGTATAGAAATTTCCCCGAAAATCTTTATCTACTAAACTTTTTTTTTATTAGGTCCACTCTTATTATCATGTTACTAATAGGTCCAAATCAATGCAAAATCCCCAATTTCTTTTAAATTCTCCCAAATTTGGTTATTTTTATGACATTTTTAACCTTTACATATATATATATATATATAGGATGATATATATGTATATAATCCAGCATACAGTCAAAGTTATCCCTATAATCAAGGGATTAACAATCCACAATTAATAGCTATATATATATGGATATAGCTGGTTATATATGGAGTTATTCTTATCCCATGAATTGTGGAGTTATTTTTGGAACAAACTAATAATTACCATGATTGTAGGTATACACATTTGAATGGAGATTTAATTTGTAGTGAACTCTTTTTGTTTTGGTAAGCTGTCATCCACATCTGTAATGATTTCCATATCTTTAGTGCCATGTCAAATATTTGTTAGATTATCCATTGCTAATTTTTCGTTCAATGTAATTTTGGAAATCAGTGTACAATTTTACACTATATTATCAGTGTAAAATTTTCACTGCATTTCATAACTTTATACAGATATATATAGTATATAAAAAAGTACTTAATGATTGCCATTATAATTTTAACATTGCATTATGAATGACTATAAGAGGAGAATTTTACACTATAGTATTTTTTTCAATGCATTGCTATAAAAAAAAAAGACAAATCAGTGAAAAATAATATAAGAGTCAAATCTTACTAGCTATAGTTTTTACACTTAAAAAGAACACAAGAGTCAAATCTTGATAGCTATGATTTTTACACTGAAAATCAGTGAACAAATGTAAAATCAACATATTTTTACACTAAAAATCAGACAAATCCAATATCCAAAAAAAAAAAAAAGAGAGAGACTAATATAAGAGTACAAGAACTAGCATTAGTGTATAATTTTACACTGTATCTATAGAAAATTAGAGGACCAACAGAAAATAGAGAATTTGCAGAACTGATCGGCGACGCCTCCATTAGAGCCTAACACGCCACTAGCAGATTGGGATGCATCGCTCTGAATCTCGGACTCAACGGCGAAGATGGCGACGACGATAAATAGTCCAATATATCCGTCATCCATTGCTCATGTACGCCACGAAGCTTCTTTCTACACCAACAAAGCACTCACGTTCGTCGGTGCTTGATCGCCAGAAACAGTCCTTGAAACAGCAACTGGCCGAATGTGAGAGAGAGAGAGAGAGGAAGGTTTTGAGAAGAGATCTTGTATATATATATATAGGATTTTTAATTACATATACATATATAGATGTATATATATCAGGAATCAAATAAATGTACATTTGAATTTTAAAAATTCTATATTAAGCTAGGGGTAGAATGGTCTAAAATATTTTTGTGGACCTATCTTCAAATAATTTTTTGTGTTGAGTCTATTATAACAAAGATACACTAAATAGGATTTAATCCTAGTTAACCCTTATAAGTATTTTGTTCAATATATATGTTAGATTTTTAAAGTAATACTCCTAGGTCCTTTCTAGAAATCAATGTGGTAATAAGGCCACCAGTATATATTACATGACAAAAATGTCCTTATTTTTAAATTAGCGTGGTAACCTTTTTAGGAAAGTATTAGATGGCTAACAAATCCCTCAATTTTTAGCTATGGCACATTTATGGTATGAATTCAGAAATGAAATTAAAATTGATTATTTCTTCTCCATTTCCATTCTATTTCTAAAGACTTCTCTATCCATTTGATCATCTACAAAGTTAGCACAAACGAAATTTCTCACTTCATTCATAATCAAAATTTCTCACATCATTCATAGTCGAAAAGAAGATCTGGATCGCTGTCGGTGACATCATGCTTGTCAGACTTCGTGACTAATACCATGACAAGGTTGACGTCATCCAAAACTGAAGACCACTCTACCCATTTGATCGTTTACGAAGCTTGCAGCATAGACAAAATTTCTCACATTATTCATAAACAAAATTTCTCACTAGAAGGTCTGGATCACCGTGGGCGACACCATCCTCTGTGAAATTTCATGGCAATGGGCAATACATTGCCACTGAATCTGCTAAACATATAAATAAGAATTGATATTTTTTTTTCTTGCAAAATCTGTGTAATTGACTATTTTTTTGTGTATGGAATTCCTATAACAAGTAATATATTATGAGTATTAATCGTGATGCATTATCTGTAATTCAGAATATACGTAATTGAAAACTTCTCATGTTCAATACTTTGTGTGTGAAATTTTCCATACGTACTAGTTTATGTTAATATTGTGTGAGAAATTTCTCACATTGTTAGTGATTTCAACATATTTAATTAATTATTGATTTGTTTTAGTTATGATATCTCATTGTTTCTCACATAAACAAGTGTTATGAGAAATTTCTCATAATTGTGGTAGAAATTTCAATTTTGTATTGATAAAATCTCTTTAAAGTAAAGGTTGTGAAAAAATTTATCATAATCGTTGGAGAAATCATTTTGAGAAAATCTATTTAAAGTTAAGGTTGTGAGAATTAATTTCTCACCTACTAATAATCACGTGATAAATTTATCTTTCGCTATGAGAAAGAAAAAAAAAGGAAGAAGAAGAGACAAACTCTAAAATTAAAGTTGTGAGAAATTTGTCATGTATGTTCAGTGTATTTTCCAAGGTTTTCAATTATAGTTTGTGTGAGAATTCCAAAATCAAGAGTACAACTCCACAAATGTAGTTTCTCCAATGAAAATTCAGTGATGATTTACAGAATATATGGATGTGAGTACTATACTATAAAAGAGTTGTGCACATAATAATCGAAAATGAAAGAATATATATATATATATTAAAAAAAAAAAAAAAAGAGTGAGGTTGCGAGATTTAGGGAAGCTAACATATTTTTAGCTACCATGAATCTCTCATGCAATGATTGTGTTTGTTGGGTTACAAAACCTATTATAATGGATACTTTATAACAAAATTTTATAAGAGATTTTATCCATTTACAATGACCGTGAGCTAATTAATGAGGGCATATTAGTCCATAATTAAAATGTGTGATAAATTGGGGAAAATGACCAATTCTCATTAACAATACAAGTTCAGGGACCAATTACGATAACAAGATTATCTATTGGACTTTATCCACTTTAAGTGGGTGACGAGGGACTAAACTCTAATTCTTTATTTAAAAAAAAAGGAATTGTTATTGCCACTCTATCATTGAACCAAGGCACTCTATGGTACCACTCTCGAAGCATATGGTACCATGTATGTATGCAATGCACAACATGCATGGTCCCATATGCTTTAAGAGTGATACCATAGAGTGCCTTAGTTCAATGATGGAGTGACAATTGCATCACCAAAAAAAACCGTAAACATCACAATTTATGAATGTAGAAATGCGCCTTAGCATGCCTGGTGATAAAAAAAGAGGTTTTATTATTCATTTATGTTTGTGAGACCTTAGGAATTATACAAAAAACACTCCAACCTTATTAATTAACAAATGGGTAAATTGATTAAACACCCCGTCAACTATGACCTATTTTTACTAATACCCTTAAATTTTACCCGACAAATCCCCCTTAAGTATACTTGTTTGACACCAATACCCCCTCCGTTACATTGGCAGTCAAATACTTAATGGAAAAGCTATTGATGACCACTTTAAAATGTGACTAAACTTTTTTGCCCTTATAGTAAAAGAGAACACGGACTGAAATTGCTTTATACTCTTTTTATCTCTCTAACTCTAAAAGAGAACACATCAACTACCCAGTTTGGGCCTCACCTTGGTTCAAAGCTTATGTATTTAGGGGTGAAAACGGTTCGGATCGATTCTATTTTGATTTCGGTTTTTACACTATACGAAAATTTTGAAAATCGACCAAACTGAACCGATCGGTTTAGTCGGTTTGATCGGTTTACTTACACCTCTAGATGCACCCAATCTGTTTGCTATATTTTATGGTTCGGGCGTGCCAGAGCCTTGTTAGGTAGACCCAAACTAATAAAGACAAAATTTCCTAAAAGCACTTGTGTGAGTGATACACAAGGTTTCATGAATCTAACTTATAATAGGCGATTGTGTGAATAAGCAGGAAAGTACCCTTATTCTAGGTTCGTAGATAGTGTTGAAGCACACAAGTCTAGCAAGTGATGAAGAAAAGAAATTAAATAAAAACAGGATTTTTATTTAATTAAAAAGAAGAGAAATTACAAGAATGTAATTAAAAGCTAAGAAAGCCTAGAAAAATAATAAGAATGCTTAGAGTGCTAAGAATGCTTATTTGGATGCATTTGTCGAGATGACGCGGAGTGAATTGATAGCTTGGCCTGCCTGCCTGCTAATTTATAGCGGCCATGGAGATCTTTTAGATAAGGTAGAAAATCTGATACATAATAGGGTAAACTAATAGTAAGTCCTATTAGCCCCATTTTATACATAATAGGCCCAACTACATAAAGTATTTTATGATAGGTCCACTAAAAATTATATGACCATAATGCCCCTCTTTCCAAATTCATACCATAATTATAGTGTTTCCATTTATTGAAATTAAACCCATTATATCACATCTCTCCATGTTTCTCTCTATATATGCAAAACTCATCAGACCCTTTCTCTCTATATGCAAAACCCATCAGACTCTCTCTCTCTCTCATTGCACTCTCTCCCTCTCTCTACTTTCTCTCTCTACATGTACAGTGCAACAATCACACAATACTCTTCCATATCCGATCTTCTCCTGATGGACCAAGAAGTGTGCAGAGAGCTCCTCACCACCGTCGACTACTCCGACCATCGTACTCCTCTGCAACTATTGTCGTTGTCGACGGTGGACGATATTTAAGCCTTCAAGTTTTGCGATCAAATTCTGGTATTCGGATCGGATCGGATCACATGTGTTCGTCCTCTTCGGATATATAGGATTTGACTTTAATGGATGGCCGAAGCTTCGAGATAGAATCACTTTGAAAAGGAGATTTTGAGTGCGATTCGATGGTGGTTTCCGTTACGATTTAGTGTCCCATTTTTTGCTCACCCCATTTTTTTTCCCATACGATTCTTCTAATTTCCCCCCTTTTCTGTGACGATTCTTCTTCTTCTTCTTTTTTTTTTTTTTTGTAGTTTTCTATGGCGATATATTCTACACTGTATGTAGTGATAAAAGGGTTTTTGGTTTGGAGTTACATGAGTAGTGGGAATTTTTTCTAGTTTGTTTTTTTTTTTATTTTATTTTTATCACTCTTGTCTTTTTCTATTTTTCTGAATTTTCAGTTTAGCCTTGTAATTTGGTACTTCTCATGGTTGAATGTTCATGTGTGATGGTTGGTGTCCTTGGTTTGGATTTTTTGTTTGATCAAATTCTAAAAATTTTCTATTGTAAAAATTTGAAAAATTGTTAGTGTAAAATTCTGAAAAATTGTTACTGTAAAGTTCTATAAAAATTGTTAGTGTAAAATTTTACACTCTTTCAGTAATTATGTATGTGTTAAATTTTACACTATGTCTATTGTATCCTGATACGATATTATGTATGTTCTGAGTTAGATGCAGTGTAAAATTCTACACACACACACACACACACACACACACACACAAACATCATGAATGGATAATTTAACACCAAACAGTATTAGGATGATCAAATGACAATTCATATGGGCAAGTCAATGTGTGATTGTGACCATGATATGTATGTGACGAAAATTCTCTATAGAGGGCGCCCTCTCTTTAATAAAGAGAGGGCCTCTGTTTTGGCCGTCGGATCATGTTTTCATTAAGGACAGTATTGCCATTTCACAGTTTTTAAATACAATTCGACAGCCAAAACAGAGGTCCTCTCTTTAATAAAGAGAGGGCGCCCTCTTTAGAGCCTGACTGTGTATATGAATATATATATATATGTATATATACAAAAATTCAAACTAAGAGATTATGAGATTTTATATCATATATCAATTAGCTATAACTAAGGGATTGTTAAATGTATATTCAAATTGACAGCTCATTCTCATAAATGCAAACTATACCCAACCAAAAATTACTATGTGTATATGCATATATATAGATATATATATATATATATCATATCCACCATGAGCATAATTTGTGGAAAGTAATTACAAATCAATTCAAAATTGATTACAAAATTAATTCCAAAACATAATTTCGTATATACATATATGTATATAATATAATTCAAATTGACAGCTCATTCTAATAAATGCAAACTCTATCCAAACCAAAAATTACTGTGTATATATACATATATATGTATATATATCATATTCACGATGAGCATAAAATGTGGAAAGTCATTACAAATCAATTCAAAATTGATTATAAAATTAATTTTCAAACATAATTTCGTATATATAGATATGTATATAATATATGTAGGGGTAAATTCGTCATCTGAATAATATTAATTGGGAGTTATGGGTTGATAACATACTAGTTCAAAACAATTAGGGTATATTAATACATACTTATATAGGATGGGTCTAAAGCCGAAAACATTAATATGTAGGGATTTTCGAGTATATTTCTATACATAATAATCTAGTATAATTTACCAGATTTATCTCAAAATCTGCTCTTGATAAAATACCAAATTTCTCCCAATCTGATAAGATCTGCCATGTATTCGAATAATATGTGTATGCCCATATATATCTTGAATGTGGCCCATATATGGTCTTCATACATATGACTTATCCTCCAAGTAATAGATATATATGCACAATAATATGATATTATCTCCAAAAATATTATCTTTTCATATGTGATAATATCTTCCCAAAGTTGATTGATATCATCTCTAATATAATCTCCCTTAATAAGATAATATTTAACATATCAACTAAGAGAGTTTGTAGGGACTGATACTCTTCCCAAAAGGTGGCCAAATCTGTATCACATATCTTCTCATCCGGCTGAATCACCAGCTAAACTTATTGTGGCCATGTAGAACTAAAGTGACCAGAATTAATATGTTAGACAACTAATGATCTTGAATGCCAAGTTGGTGAAGTCATTGAAGGCATTGGTGGGGCCATCCATTACTTTCCCAAGAGTAATAAAGCAAAAATCCAATCATAGCCTAGCTAGATTGAATAATAAATGTTTGGACTATGTATGACTTTTTTGCTATGTTTCAAGGCAGAACCATTAAAGGTGCATAATAAAGATGGACATAATTACGGAATGATCAACTAAAGTGGCAGAATTTATAACTAGAATCAAGCGTCCATAAGGCCAAACCGATCTGTAGTAGTCCGATTGTTAATGTTGGCAAGTCCGAGTACTGCCAAACGAGCCCGAACCTGTTCACTGCCACAAAGTGTGAATCCATGATGAGTCATGATGAGCTGTGGCCCACCACTTTGACCAAGCAAAATTGAATTATTCTTCTTGCAATGACGTGTGCGGCAGCCCGATGAAAGAATCAAATGGCCAAATTACAAAATGATCAATGAAATTGACCAAAATTATAACTTAAGCAAAGTAATAGCCCGAATTGGTCATTAGTGTGGTCCCCAATTGCATTGAATTAATATGGCAGTCCGATTGGCAATGAAATATTGAACTGGGCCTTAAATGGCCGGCCCATTTACATGTTCAGTGTCATGTCCGATTTCATGGCATGCTATGGCTGCCCGACTGTCTTGTAATCAGTCTGAATAGATGTTAACAGCCCGATTAAATGGTGATCAGTCCGATTCAAGTGTGACCAGTCCGATCGTAATCAGCTTGATCGTGGTCAATCACTTAGCCATTAATTTTGCCATCGGTCTCATGAGTCCGATTAAAATATTTCAATTGGCCTCTACCATATTTATAATTTAAAAAATGTATTTTTTAGATGCAAACAATTTCCCCCCTGGCTGTTTAAAATGAAAGCAAGAGAAATTTTGAATAGCCCTGTTTTTCAACAGATCGATTCACCTTTTGGGCTGACCAATGCTTAAGCATTCAACAACTTACTGCCTAAGACATGTTAGTCACCTTGGTACCACCTCCATGTAATCGGGCTTGGCCATGTATTTCCTTGCAAGTTCCAACAGACCAAGTCTATGTGCCAAATCCGTTTCAGTCTTGCATTAGCCCGATGATTGACTGAATTAATACTAAACTCAACTAGAATGTGTGTGACCAAATCAGAGTTTCACATGGCACCTTGAGTCCTTTGACTGAAGTTTGGGAGTATCATAACACGTGGCTTATAACAAATTGCCTCCATTGCATGGCCCACCAAAAGAAAAAGTCTTCACTCCTTGAGCAGTAATTCACCACCTATTCGAGGCACTTCCTCATGAATCTGTTCACCACCGAGGCCAGGATCTTTGCAGTCAGTATTATTAATATTTCTTTTTTGCTTTCAATCTGGAATGAGTCCGAATAGCACTGTTAGTTAGACCCTTAATATTTTGATAATGCAAGTGTTGTAAAAATAACCACCAAAAAATAGTCAATTTTTGGTGACACCCACACAGCCATCGTGGATGTAAATCAACCCAAGCCAAATAATTAATTGGCTTAAAATAAAAATTATAATCGGTCACTAAAAGGAGACCGAAAAAATTGAACAATTCCTTGAGGCTGAGTTTCCTCAAAGGAATATGTTCAAAAAGTTCATGGACCGATTTAATTTCAATCGGTCTTGGCGAAGCTTGCCCCCCGAGCACTTCAACGCCGATTTCTTCATCACCAAGAGGGTCTATGGCCGAAATAAGATCATCCGGCCTATCACACTCTTCCTTTTCGACCTCAACATAACTGTGAGGCTCGTTTAGCGTTTGCCCCCCGAGTGCTTCGTCGTCGTCTTCAACATCAGGGAGGGGCTCTACAGCCGATATAAGATCATTCGGCTCTTTATTTAATTTTTTGCCGTCTTGCCCCCCGAATGGTTTAGACAGCGTGGAACCAAGCTGACCAAAGACATCGGCCTCTTGATTTAGAGTGGTAACATCGGCCTTCTCAGGCCGTTGTCGTGACTTCAGAAATTGTTCGATCTTTTGCCCTTGAACTTGTAGTATTGCCAGGCCTACTTTCGTGCCTTCTTCAAATCGGCTAAGCTTTGCATGCTGTTCTCTCGAGTGCGCCTTCATATCTTCAAGAGCTCGATGAATGCTGTCACAAAGTAGCTTCTTTCGCCAGTCATCGTATAGAAAATCGTCTAGAGACATGAACGAATTTCCCTCGGGCGGCGGTTCATCAACTCCACTCGACGCTTTGAGGAGGCCGATTTCTTGATTAAAAAATTGTATGTCGGCCTCAAAACGGTCTATCTCATTGTAAAGATGACCAGTTTCATTCCAATATCCATCGTTGTAGAGACGATAGATCTCTTCACGAAGTTGGCGTATTGACTCATTCCGCCAACCAATCTGGTTGTTGTAGAAGTATAGCCATGCTTCGGTGTGTGCATGGCTCATCACTTGGCTGTCCCACCGGGCGTGCCAAATTGTTTGCTATATTTTATGGTTCGGGCGTGCCTTAATTGGATAAGGCACATTCCCAAAGTTCCTCCACATGCTAAAGCCAATTGTGTAAGCCTCTGCCATCAATTCAAAAGTGGGTTTTTTTTTATATAGTCAAAATCAACCCAACTGAAGCCATTCGTATAATCTTATACTCATTTGCAGCGTAATCAAACCTGAACCTGTATCCGATACAGTTTTCTGTGGTTATAGTGGGTGGTGGAAGGGCCATATACTCCCCTATAAAAGGATTACATACATATATACACTCATCAATATCTGGACCAATGAAGTTTTCCTTCAGAACACACAAACATAGCAATCCATCACAGGAACCCAGAAATTTTAACCTAGAGTACAATTGAAAAAATTGGGTATTCAACCCAATTAGTGCTTTTTCATTAGAATCGTGTTCGATGTCGACTAGTCCGAGGTTGGGGGGGCAATGGGTATGAGCTTGGATGACAAGGGTTTGATTTTGGGTGCTCTGTTGAATGGATTAATTTCAAAATTATACAATCTACAAGCACGGATTTTAATAACACAAAATTATACAAATTCAATTTGATACCAAACCAGTACTAAAACCTTAAAGAATCAAGGGGAAGAAACAAACAAGCAATTATAAAACCTATGTTTGTTATAAACAGAGAAAATCAAGAGCAAACAAAATAACAAAACCCTTAAACTTCTGTGCTCTCTATTTCTTTTACTAATTGCAAAGTTCAACTAAGCTAATCCTTGTTATCGTGTAAGGTTTAGATTTTATATTTTTCTATCTTCTTCCAACGTACCTATCAATCCATACTATCTGATTTAAAGTACTCAACTCCAAAATTCTACAAGAATTTCAGTCAAAAAAGCCGTAGGAGAATCACACAGTGAATACAGAGAGAGAAGAAAATTGATACCCTCCCTCTTTCTAATACATTCATTTAGGTGCTTCATTCGGACGGTGAACTCAGCCTCAACCTTCAACTCACCCTCTGGTTGAGCTACGGTTATACAACAGTGGAAATCAAAATAATTTAGGGTTGGAAAAACCTAAAAAATCCCAACACCTCAAATGGAAATTCCAAACACCACCGATCCAAAAGGACAATCTGATAATCACCCTGAGCAGACCGAAGGGAGGAGACAAAGAGAGAATAGAGAGAGAAAGCAAGAAGAAGATGAGGTCCATCAAGGCCAAGACCTAAACCTAGCTTACCCACCAACTAGTGATTATAGTAACATGTCCAATTTTGTTCACTTACCCTATAATAACACCAAAATCCACCACCAAAACCCTAATTCCTCTTCCAATTCAAGGGGGCTGAGTTCATTTATGCTGATGCCTAGGGCTGGCCAACTTCACCCGAGACCCGAAAAAACCAACCCGACAAGGATTTTTCGATTTTAGTGGGTTCATGGATGAGTCACGGGTGGAGGGACCATTTATTTCCATTCTACGGGTCGGATGTCGGTTCTTCATTATCAGACCAGACAAAAACTGACCCGACCTGACATTTACATGTATGTTTCTATATTCTATGAAGCTATACCACATATATAAACAAATCTAAAGACAAAAAAAACCCTAAACTTAAAGGAGCTGTAGATCCTTCTGGCCTTTTCACTCTTCTCTGAATCTCTCATCTCAATTCTCACCTTCAAGTTCAAACGAATCAAAGAATCAAACCATTTTCTCTCTTCTCTCATCTCAACCCTCATCACTCTTCTCTCATCTTGCATCGAATAGGCCGTTGGTGGTGGAGCCGACGCCGGCGTCAATCCTCATCTTTCAAGTTATGTACATGTTGAAACTTTAATCCTCTTCGGTCTTTGACTTTAATTGACTGCTCTATTATTTTTTTCGTTTTTGTTTTCTTGTTTCTTTATACCACAGATTCTCATCTCAACCCTCATCACTCTTGTTTCTTGAATGCTCTAGCCTCTGTGTGTTGAGACTTGAATGCTTTCATTTTTTTTTCTAGCCTCTGTGGGTTTTTTCTTGAATAAACTAAGTGTAAAATGTAAATATGTTATATCTAAGTGTAAATGTCATTTTTTTTCTAGCCTCAGTGGGTTTTTTTTCTTGAATAAACTAAGTGTAAAATGTAAAAGTGTTAGATCTAAGTGCAAATGTCATTTTTTTTTAAAACATTTTTGTGTTATTTGGTTTATAATTCATATGTGATACATGTTTTGATTTTTATTTTCAATTCTAGGTTTGTTTTTGTCTACATGTATGATGTAGCTCTATTATTTTAATTTTATTTTTTCTAAACTCTCATCTAATTTTTTGCTTCAACTTATATTGTTTACATTTTACAAGGCATGGACCAGGACAATGTTGATGTGGTTGAAGTTGAAGGCATTGAAGCAACTGAAATTACTCAAGCAGTTGATCAGGATGGTGGAGTCCAACAACCACCGGCTGCAAATGAAAATGTACCTCCGACTCCAAGTCTAGCTGAGAAACCACCACTTCCACCTAATGCGAATGTGAGTAATAAGAAAAAATCTATTATTTGGGATCATTTTGATAAAGTAGAGGATGGTGACGGTATAACAAAAGCAGTTTGTAGGCATTGTAAGAAGGGGTACCGAGCTAATGCAAAGAATCATGGTACAACAAACAAGAAGAATCATTTGGATGTTTGTCTAGTGACCCTTTAGGTTTGAAATAAAAAAAATCTAAAGGAGAAACCTTGTTGTCTTTTCAACCCAAAAAAGAAGGTGAAGAAGGATTTAATTTTGTTGCAACGAGCTTTTCTATAGAAGCTGCTAGAAAAGCTCTTGCAGAGATGATAGTCACCGATGAGTTACCCTTTATGTTTGTCGAAAATTTTGGTTTTAAGAAATTTTGTAATGTGATGAATCCTAAATTCCGTACTATCCCATCTCGAAAAACAGTGTGTAGAGATGTTGTTAAGATGTATAATGAGGAGAGGGAGAAGTTGAGAAAAGTCTTAAGAGACCGTAGGGTTTTCCTTACCACTGATACTTGGACGTCAATCCAAAATATGAGTTATATGTCCCTTACTTGTCACTTTATAGATGATGATTGGAAGCTACAAAAAAGAATTATAAACTTTTGTCAAGTTGAAAACCATAAGGGAGATACCATTGGTAAAAAAATAGAGTCTTGCGTGCTTGAGTGGGGGCATTGGTAGCATTTTTACGTTAAAGGTGGATTATGCTAGTTCTAATAACTCAACGATTAGGTTCTTACAAAGAGTGGCTAAAAATTGGAAGGGTACCGTCTTAGGGCACAAGTGATTGTGGGTGATGGGTTGAAGAACTAGATGAGTCTATTGCAAAAGTGCGTGATGCTGTGAGGTATGTTATGTCCTCTCCAAATAGATTTGAAACTTTTAAAAAGTGAGTGACTAGACTAAAATTGATTCAAAAAGCTTGTTGTGCCTAGATGTACCAACTAGGTGGAACTCTACCTATAGAAGGGTGGAAAGTGCTGAGAAGTTTGAAAAGGTTTTTGAGAGGTTAGAAGACGAGGATCCAACATACAAAGGATACTTTGGTGACACTAGTAGAGGTTGCCCTCCAACTGAAGAAGATTGGGAAAACTGTAGGGTCTCTGTCAAATTCTTGAGACACTTTTATTTGGAAACCAAACGGTTTTCAGGTTCAAAGTATATCACGTCAAATACATTTATTGATGAGATTGCTGTGATTCAGATCCAAATAAACCAATTAATTATAGTAGGAGATCATATGGTGACTAGAATGGCAATAAATATGAAAGCTAAATTTGATAAGCATTGGGGGGATGGTGATGGAATTAACATGCTTTTGTTTATTACTGTGGTGCTAGATCCAAGAAAGAAATTGACATACTTGCATTTTTGTTTTAATGAGATGTATGATGATGTTGTAGCTAAGGCACTTATTGTCACGCCCCGACGTGGCATAAATAAGGAAAGCGTTTAATTTCCTTTATGGACCCGTAGGTCGCGACAGTTTGAAGGATCGATTCCGTCCCAAACGTCAACAACAAAACATAATAATCAGAGCAGAGCAATCAAGGCTTATAAGATTTTTCTAACTTATTACATATTACAGCACTGGGTCATCTAAAGGCACAGACCGCCTTGAAACAAAACAATAACTTCATGTCTATTACAGTCTTCTTTATTACAGATCAGATCATAATTAAAACATATAACTTAAAGCATGTAATAAATAAACAGTTTTCTCATTCCAAAAGCAGCCGTTCTCAGTTAGCGTAGTCATAAGGTCCTTCCTGATCATAACCTGAAAAGCCTGAACACGAATGTCCAGGACGCATCAACGTCGTCAGCTTCAAGAAGCTGGTGAGTATTAAAAACATAACTTTGAATGTAAAACATGCCCATTTACCTTTTTCCATTAATCAATTTGTATGAATCAATAGTTAAACCGCAGAAAGAATTCATTTTATAAAACAACAAGGAAAAAAAAAAATTAAAAGTCGTTTATACAGAAAAACAGATATTTGTGTATGAGACAATGCACCACACTCATCTTGCCGACTCTTTTCTCTCGACAGACACAACAACCCACTATCTTACTCCTGGTATCTTTGAAACACTAAGATAGCCACACTTTAGGAACGGGGCGCCAGGGAGTGTCCAGTTTGCCTCACACATTGGTCCGGGGTACCAGGGAGTGTCCATTGCCTCACACTTTGAATACCTAAACCGCCATGCAAATACCGGAGCAACCTCACGCAGTATCCAGACTCGGGTATCAGGGAGTGTCCGTAGGCCACACTTTAGCACTACCATGGGTGCCAGGGAATGTCCAAGTTCGGCATCACACACTTTAACGCTTCCATGGGCGTCAGGGAGTGTCCATATTTGCCACCGTCGCATTTCAAAGATACCCTCGCCGCAATCTCAACCTCAACCTCAACCTCAACCACAACCACAACCACAACCACAACCACAACTGCAATCTCAATCTCAAAACTCATACTCATCTCATACTCATTTCACACTGCCCATTAGTGAGAAGGGCCCTTACTCCGTTCCACACAGTGTACTACTCTTTTCCACACTGACTGACACCCACATGTATGTACCACTGACCTCATATGAATGATATGTACTTAAACATAAGCAAAACGCTGAATTAAAGGAACAACGCACGTACGGGGATTGATAAGTCATAATACAGTGTTTTAATCATCTCAAACATAACCAATAGAGTTCTGATTTAATAAATTTCCCAAAACAGAGCCTTAACAGCCCTTAAAAGTTGAACCAAACAGTCCCTTAACACAAAACAAACAAAAACCACAAACTGGCAGATCGCGCGCGTGGGTCGCTCGCGCGGCGAGTCGCTCGCGCGACCTGCCTTTTTTTCATTTTCTTTATAAACTTTTCTATCTGCCTGAGTACACCAACATTGCGCGCGCGAGTCGCTCGCGCGAAGGGTTTCTCGCGCGACCTGTCCAATCTTCATTTTTTATAATAAAACTCTTCTGTCTGCCTGTGGAAACGAGGATTGCGCGAGCGATCCGATCGCGCGCACGATCCGCTCGCGCGGGCCGCTCTCGCGATCTTCGCGCGCGCGATCGTGGTGCGAGTTTTTACTGAGACTTCATCTTCTTCGTGGAACTGCTCTGTTTCAGCAAAACAGGGTCTAAATTGACCCATTTCAATTCTGCAACTATATATGTCATACAATATATGAATCTCTTCCTTTTCTTACAAGGATTAAGAATATGAAATCAATTTACCATGAATCAAACTATAGCTCTCCAATTTTATGAAAAACTAAAACATGTCAAAACTTATTTTCTAATATACTTCCTCATATGGATGAATCAGGCTTCAATACTTTAAACATAGTCAATACATACTATAAACTTTGATATTCAACTCTGAAAACGGATTTAGATTAAGGTTTGAAAATCTTGATTTCTAGCTTTGAAGTTCATACGTACAATCAACAATGGTGTATTTATCAAATAAGCAATACTAACAGTAAATAAGCATATATTACATCCAAAGTGAGTTAATAATACTCACTCAGATTGAATATAGAGAGATTGTTGAGAAAGAATTAGCAATATAAGAATTCCTTTGAAGCTTTAAGCTATGGAGGTCCAAACTCTCTCTCTTTAAAATTCTGAAACTAACTCTCAAGCTATCTCTTTTGCTCTCTGCAATTCTGAAGTGCAGAAAGAAAATGTGTGTGTGATAGTGTACATATAGAGAGCCAAATGGGAAGAACTTGGTGGCCAAGAAATATTGATCCACACTTAACAACTTAATCAACTCAATTATGGTTAATCAATTAACTAAAGCCTCCAATTCACACAGATGATTAGCATACATCTATATATACATACGTATACCACCTCTACAGATTGTGAAGAGGCACATAGAGTAGTAGGGGTCAAAGCAAGGGTGTTTGGGAATTTAGCTTTTGGCCACAATATAGCACACACACATAAAGCATTCCCAAACAAGACTCTATCACATGATTACTTTCCATAATTGGAAATAAAGCAATTGTCCAATCAGTCACTTCCAAAATCTGTGGAAGTTCAACACAGCGTGGATAGTTTTGAACATGAACTGGTATTTTTGTGGCGCGGTGATCACCACAAAAATACAGAAAATTCATTTTAACGTAAGAATTGATTTTCTGGTTTTACAAAAATACTGCTTGAGTTAAAAGAAAATATTTCCACCGTTTTGAAATACAGTTTTAAAATCCAACACAGGTATTGCTAAATTTACAGAAATTGTAGTTTTGACCCCAATAAGAAATTCAACAGTAAATAAATCAAGATTTAACATCTGAGAATTAAATTAAGAGCAGACAATATCACATGAATTTAATTATGACAATGCAATTACAAATTAAATATGAAAATGAAAATGCAGGTTATTACACCCTTCCTCCCTTAAACAGGATTTCGTCCCCGAAATCAAAACTAACTAGTCCTGAAACAACTCCGGGTACTTCTCCCTCATCTCAGTTTCAACTTCCCACGAGGCTTCGTTCTCGTCATGGTGATTCCACTGAACCTTCACCAACGGAATATCCTTATTCCTCAGCTTCTTGATACTCTGATCCAGAATCTTCACAGGTCTCTCCTCGTAAGAAACGTTATGACTCGTCTCAATATCGTCATAACTAACCACGTGCGAGGGATCTCGTATATACTTTCTCAGCATACTCACATGAAATACATTGTGAACCCCAGACATCTTCGGTGGTAGTGCCAGTCTATAGGCCACTTTCCCGACACGATCCAAAACCTCAAACGGTCCAATGAAACGCGGAGCTAACTTCCCTCTCTTGAGACCAAAACGTACCACTCCTCAGGTCGGGGAAACCTTAAGAAGTACGTGATTCCCAATACTGAATTCCAAATCTTTCCGGCGTCGGTCGGCATAACTCTTATACCGGCTTTGAGCGGTTCTCATTCTTTCCTTGACCAAAGAAATCTTCTCGTTGGTTTCTCTAACCAAATCTGGTCCCAACAACTCTCTGTCTCCCACCTCTGCCCAACACAACGGAGAACGACATGGTCGTCCGTACAATGCTTCGAACGGAGCCATACCGATACTCGTATGATAGCTGTTGTTATAGGCAAATTCAACCAACGGCAAGTGTGTCTCCCAAGATTCTTCAAAATCGATCACACAAGCCCTAAGCATATCTTCCATAATCTGATTAACACGTTCAGTTTGTCCATCTGTCTGAGGGTGAAAGGCAGTACTCATCTTGAGCGAGGTTCCCATAGTTTCTTGCAAACTTTCCCAAAATCCGGAAGTAAAACGTGCGTCACGGTCTGACACAATTGACACAGGTGCACCGTGAAGTCGCACAACTTGTTGTATGTACATCCGGCTCATCTTCTCTACCGGGTAAGTCATACTGTAAGCAATGAAATGGGCAGACTTCGTCAGTCGATCTACGATTACCCAAATGGCGTCATGATTCTGCTACGACCGGGGCAATCCTACTACAAAATCCATCGTAATGTGCTCCCACTTCCAACCAGGAATAGGTAGTGGTTGCAACAATCCTGACGGTCTCTGATGTTCGGCCTTGACTTGTTGACACGTCAAACACTTGGATACAAATTCGGCCACATCCTTCTTCATGCCTTCCCACCAGAAGTTTCTCTTCAAATCTTTATACATCTTCGTTCCTCCTGGTGAACTGTATACCTTGATTTATGTGCTTCTGCCAGAATATCATTTCTCAAATCTCCACAGTCTGGTACACATAATCTGTTTCTACACCGATATCCCCCATCGACTCCTACCTTCCATTCTGTCGGGTCTTTTTCTGACATCTTCACGAACCATGTCTGAAACTTCTCATCTTCTTTCTGGGCTCCAATAATATGGTCGATAAGAACAGGCTGTAGGATAAGACATCCGAAAAGTTGTCCTTCTCTTTCTTCAGCACTCTGTACGTCGAATTCTGCCAACGTCTCTAATGCTCGCCATTCTCTAACCATTAAGGAGGCGATCGTCTCTCGAGTCTATCGACTCAAGGCATCAGCGACCACATTAGCTTTACCAGGGTGGTACTCTAACGTGAAGTCGTAATCTTTGATCAGCTCCATCCATCTGCGCTGTCTCATGTTCAACTCTTTTTGTGTGAATAAATATTTCAGACTCTTGTGATCGGAGAACAAATCGAATTTCTCGTCGTAGAGAGAGTGTCTCCAAATCTTAAGTGCGAACACTACTACCGCCAACTCCAAATCATGAATAGGATAGTTTAACTCATTCGGCTTCAGCTGTCTGGATCCATAAGCGATAACTCTACCATCTTGCATAAGTACACACCCTAACCCTTGATATGACGCGTCACTAAAGATAGTGAACTTCTCATCGGGCCAAGTATTGCTAGTACCGGAGCGGTAGTGAGTCTCTCTTTCAATTCTAGAAAGGCACGCTCATGCTTCTCTGCCCACTCAAACTTCAAATTCTTCTTCGTCAACCCAGTCAATGGTGCAGCTATCTTGGAGAATCCCTCAACAAATCTTCTGTAATAGCCTGCGAGTCCAAGAAAACTCCGAACCTCTGTAGGATTGCTCGGCCTAACCCAGTTTGACACAGCATCGGTCTTGGATGAATCCACTGAGATTCCTAGAGATGACACCTTGTGTCCCAAAAATTTCACTTTTTGCAACCAGAACTCACACTTACTGAACTTGGCATACAAGTGGTGGTCCTTGAGCGTCTGCATCGCAATCCGTAGATGTTGCTCGTGCTCTTCTCTTGACTTAGAATAGATCAAAATATCATTAATAAAGACGATGACAAACTGATCTAAATAAGGCTTGAACACTCTGTTCATCAGATCCATAAACACTGCCGGGGCATTTGTCATTCCAAACGGCATCACCAGAAATTCATAATGACCATATCGGGTTCTGAACGTAGTCTTATGTATATCTTCCTTTCGTACCCTCAATTGATGATATCCCGACCTTAGGTCTATCTTGGAAAATGTCGTAGCTCCTTGTAGTTGATCAAACAAATCGTCGATTCGAGGCAAAGGATACCTGTTCTTGATAGTCACACGGTTCAATTCTCTGTAGTCGATACACAATCTGAGTGTCCCGTCCTTCTTCTTCACAAATAATACTGGTGCTCCCCAAGGCGATGTGCTTGGACGTACAAATCCTAGGTTCTCGAGCTCTTGAACTTGTTCCTTCAATTCCAATAGTTCTGTGGGGGCCATTCTGTAGGGAACCTTCGTGATCGGTACGGTACCCGGTATAAGCTCAATGCAGAACTCTATACTTCTCTCGGGCGGCAAACCAGAAATGTCTTGAAATACTTCTTCGAAGTCCTTGACTACAGGTATAGACAACACTGTCGCTTCTGTACTGACGACTTCGATGTTAGCCAAACACCTTGTGAGGAACATATCTCCCGAAGGGTTACATTGAAAATCAAAAGGTTGATTCTCATTGTCGAGGAATGTAATTCTCTTCCTCGCACAATTTAACGTTGCTTGATTCTGAGTGAGCCAATCCATCCCTAGGATTATGTCGAACTCCTTCATTGATAAGACAACCAGCCTTGCACGGATTTCACGGTCTCCTAGCCGTAGAGGACAATCCTTGCACACGTGTCCTAATCTGACTGCAGCTCCTAATGGCGAAGTAGCCCTCAAAGCTTTCTCCAAGCGATGGGGTAGAATACCCAGTCTCCGAATTGTATTAACATATATGAACGAAAGAGCAGCACCCGTATCAAATAACACTTTAACATGGGAGTTAAACAGAGTTAATGTACTTTCCACTGCTTGCTGATCAGGTTGAGCTTCTTCATAATTTCCTTCTTCATACACAGTTCCATCATATCCAGCGGTATCTGGGATAGCAGCATTCACGCGAGTCTGATTCTGTTGACCATACGTCACCTACTTAGGAGCAGTGCAGAACCTGCTAATGTGACATGGTTCACCACAGTTGAAGCAGACTATTCCTTGCTGAGTAGCACGCCTTGGTGCCTTGCAATCTCGAGCCAGATGACCAGGGTTGCCACAGTTAAAACATTTTCCAGCATTACTACCTTCTCCTACTCGGGGTTGAGTTGGATAGGTGATAGCTTGAGTTCTCTTGCTTCTGTTGAAATTCCTCTTCTGCCCTTGGGTACAATTCATTGGTGGTCTATTCTCGAAATTACCCCTTTGCGGCGGTCGGAAATCAAATTGCTTACGGTTCACTCGAGCGTCTTCTTCTAGATCAGTAGCCAAACCAACCAATCCCTCAAACGGCTTATCTAGATGACCGAGAGTCAGGCGGCGAATCTGCGGTGTCAGCCCTTGGTTATACTTACGGATCTTCTTCTCCTCAGTATCAACTAGGTGTGGAGCGAACCGAGACAGTCTCTCAAACTGTGTGGTGTACTCTTGCACCGACTTGGTTCCTTGCGTCAGGTCCATGAATTCCCTCTCTCTCCTGTGCTTTTCTGTAGCTGGGAAATACTTTTCTAGGAATCTCCCTTTGAATGCGGTCCAAGTCATTCCTGTAGTAGCTGTGTTCCCAATAGTGGCTATCACGGAGTCCCACCAATCTGCGGCGGCGTCGGTCAATTAAAATGTAGCCAATCTCCTCTTATCCATCTCGTTGCACTGGACAGCCTCGAACATACGGTCCATTTGTCTTAACCATTGCTCGGCTTTCCAAGGTTCTGCTGTACCCGCAAACTGCTCGGGCCTTAGCGCACGAAATCTCTCCAGCAGTTTGTCTCCAGTCTGATGGCCTCGTTGGTTGTCATTCGTATTACTGATTCTTTCCAAACGTCTGACAAATGCTTCGAACATCCCCGTGGAATCGGCAGCCTAAGGTGCTCCCTCAATCAGATTCCGATTCCTCCTCGGTCTCCCAGCCATTCTATGCATGATAGTGATAACAGAATGAGGAAAAATGCATGCGACAAAAGTATAAATCAGTTTAAATGACAACAACTTTCAAAAGAGTATATTCTATATATATATAACTTCTTGTCAAGTTGATTACAAAAAGCATGTATGATCAGATCAACGCCTACCCTATCTGTAGGGGTTAGGACGCATGCAAGAGTTAATGTTACAAAAATGGGGTCATTGCCCTACACTCTAATGCATTTAATTACAGTTTTCAAAAAGAGATAAAGCTAATAGTCAAAAGTAGTTAATATGTACAAAGTCATATCTAGAACGTCAATCGTCTCCATAAGCAGTTATCAGGAGATCTAGCGAATCGACAGGGCAAAATCGCTACACAAAGAACGGACCAACCCCGTCATAGCTGTGAGAGGTGGATGATGAAGCAGGCACAGGGGCATCTGCCTCAACTACCATCTCCTTAGGTAAGGCTAGCTCAAGTGCTAGCTCAGCCTCTAGGTCAGCGGCTAAGTCGCCTAGACCTATGCCATCCTCTATAACCTCCCCACCTACTGGGACCACATGAACAACCTCAGCATCGTCCTCGGCTATGGGAATCACTGGAGGAGGCATCTCTAACTGAGCCAGATGGGCGTGCACAATCTGGATCTCGAGGGGGAGGTAGAAAGCATCGCTATCGATCAACCTCAAAACCTCAACCAAAACCAAGCGCTGAGCCTCTGCAAAGTAACGAAGCTCTAGACGGATACGAGTCAAGTCAACTAAGCCTAACACGTGAACCTGGTGCCATAAATCCGATACTACGGTCGCTGTGGCCAACTGCTCAACGGCCGCATGATACAAGTCAAGGAAGGCTGGGACTACTGCCACGGGTGTCACAAAGTGTCCTCCAAATCTGTCTGGTACATATAGTGGAGGAGCTGGATCCATACCTGAAAAGGTACTAACTTAAATTAGGACAGAGATAATCTTAGGCGTCTGGGTTCTGAGTCTATCCTCCCTGTCATAACATCGGGTGCATAGCTTAAGCTAACAGATCGTGGAATCGGGTCTAAACTAGTAAACCCTAACCTGGCAAAACTATCTTGAGATAAATAATAACCTGGCTCTAATACCACTAAATCCTGTCACGCCCCGACGTAGCATAAATAAGGAAAGCGTTTAATTTCCTTTATGGACCCGTAGGTCGCGACAGTTTGAAGGATCGATTCCGTCCCAAACGTCAACAACAAAACATAATAATCAGAGCAGAGCGATCAAGGCTTATAAGTTTTTTCTAACTTATTACATATTACAGCACTGGGTCATCTAAAGGCACAGACCGCCTTGAAACAAAACAATAACTTAATGTCTATTACAGTCTTCCTTATTACAGATCAGATCATAATTAAAACATATAACTTAAAGCATGTAATAAATAAACAGTTTTCTCATTCCAAAAGCAGCCGTTCTCAGTTAGCGTAGTCATAAGGTCCTTCCTGATCATAACCTGAAAAGCCTGAACACGAATGTCCAGGACGCATCAACGTCGTCAGCTTCAAGAAGCTGGTGAGTATTAAAAACATAACTTTGAATGTAAAACATACCCATTTACCTTTTTCCATTAATCAATTTGTATGAATCAATAGCTAACCCGCAGAAAGAATTCATTTTATAAAACAACAAGGAAAAAAAAATTAAAAGTCGTTCATACAGAAAAACAGATATTCGTGTATGAGACAATGCACCACACTTATCTTGCCGACTCTTTTCTCTCGACAGACACAACAACCCACTATCTTACTCCTGGTATCTTTGAAACACTAAGATAGCCACACTTTAGCAACGGGGCGCCAGGGAGTGTCCAGTTTGCCTCACACTTTGGTCCGGGGTACCAGGGAGTGTCCATTGCCTCACACTTTGAATACCTAAACTGCCATGCAAATACCGGAGCAACCTCACGCAGTATCCAGACTCGGGTATCAGGGAGTGTCCGTAGGCCACACTTTAGCACTACCATGGGTGCCAGGGAATGTCCAAGTTTGGCGTCACACACTTTAACGCTTCCATGGGCGTCAGGGAGTGTCCATATTTGCCACCATCGCATTTCAAAGATACCCTCGCCGCAACCACAACCACAACCACAACCACAACCACAACCACAACCACAACCGCAATCTCAATCTCAAAACTCATACTCATCTCATACTCTTTTCACACTGCCCATTACTCTTTTCCACACTGACTGACACCCACATGTATGTACCACTGACCTCATATGAATGATATGCACTTAAACATAAGCAAAACGCTGAATTAAAGGAACAACGCGCGTACGGGGATTGATAAGTCATAATACAGTGTTTTAATCATCTCAAACATAACCAATAGAGTTTTGATTCAATAAATTTCCCAAAACAGAGCCTTAACAGCCCTTAAAAGTTGAACCAAACAGTCCCTTAACAAAACAAACAAAAACCAAAAACTGGCAGATCGCGCGCGCGGGTCGCTCGCGCGCGCGAGTCGCTCGCGCGACCTGCCTTTCTTTCATTTTCTTTATAAACTTTTCTATCTGCCTGAGTACACCAACATTGCGCGCGCGAGTCGCTCGCGCGAAGGGTTTCTCGCGCGACCTGTCCAATCTTCATTTTTTATAATAAAACTCTTCTGTCTGCCTGTGGAAACGAGGATCGCGCGAGCGATCCGATCGCGCGCACGATCCGCTCGCGCGGGCCGCTCTCGCGATCTTCGCGCGTGCGATCGTGGCACGAGTTTTTACTGAGGCTTCATCTTCTTCGTGGAACTGCTCTGTTTCAGCAAAACAGGGTCTAAATTGACCCATTTCAATTCTGCGACTATATATGTCATACAATATATGAATCTCTTCCTTTTCTTACAAGGATTAAGAATATGAAATCAATTTACCATGAATCAAACTATAGCTCTCCAATTTTATGAAAAACTAAAACATGTCAAAACTTATTTTCTAATATACTTCCTCATATGGATGAATCAGGCTTCAATACTTTAAACATAGTCAATACATACTATAAACTTTGATATTCAACTCTGAAAACGGATTTAGATTAAGGTTTGAAAATCTTGATTTCTAGCTTTGAAGTTCATACGTACAATCAACAATGGTGTATTTATCAAATAAGCAATACTAACAGTAAATAAGCATATATTACATCCAAAGTGAGTTAATAATACTCACTCAGATTGAATATAGAGAGATTGTTGAGAAAGAATTAGCAATATAAGAATTCCTTTGAAGCTTTAAGCTATGGAGGTCCAAACTCTCTCTCTCTAAAATTCTGAAACTAACTCTCAAGCTATCTCTTTTGCTCTCTGCAATTCTGAAGTGCAGAAAGAAAATGTGTGTGTGATAGTGTACATATAGAGAGCCAAATGGGAAGAACTTGGTGGCCAAGAAATATTGATCCACACTTAACAACTTAATCAACTCAATTATGGTTAATCAATTAACTAAAGCCTCCAATTCACACAGATGATTAGCATACATCTATATATACATACGTATACCACCTCTACAGATTGTGAAGAGGCACAGAGAGTAGTAGGGGTCAAAGCAAGGGTGTTTGGGAATTTAGCTTTTGGGCACAATATAGCACACACACATAAAGCATTCCCAAACAAGACTCTATCACATGATTACTTTTCATAATTAGAAATAAAGCAATCGTCCAATCAGTCACTTCCAAAATCTGTGGAAGTTCAACACAGCGTGGACAGTTTTGAACATAAACTGGTATTTTTGTGGTGCGGTGATCACCACAAAAATACAGAAAATTCATTTTAACGTAAGAATTGATTTTCTGGTTTTACAAAAATACTGCTTGAGTTAAAAGAAAATATTTCCACCGTTTTAAAATACAGTTTTAAAATCCAACACAGGTATTGCTAAATTTACAGAAATTGTAGTTTTGACCCCAATAAGAAATTCAACAGTAAATAAATCAAGATTTAACATGTGAGAATTAAATTAAGAGCAGACAATATCACATGAATTTAATTATGACAATGCAATTACAAATTAAATATGAAAATGAAAATGCAGGTTATTACACTTATTGATAAAGTAAAGGATAAACTAATCCAGTTGTATGAGTACTATGCTTCTATTTCTTCACCCTCTCTGCAAGTTCAAAGTAGTACTGGGATAGCTAGTTTGAAAGTTGATGTGTATGATCCACATAAGGTTATGGCCTCTAAATATCAGAGTTTTTTGGAGGGACGATAGTCAGGGTGTAAAAATGAGGTAGAAAAATACTTGGCTGAAAATCCTAAAGAAACAAATGAGGAAAAATTTGATATATTGGGTTGGTGGAAGCACAATTGTAGTAGGTACCAACTGTTGTCTCAAGTAGTATGGGATGTATTGGCAGTTCCGGTTTCAACTGTTACTTCAGAGTCGGCATTTAGTACAAGAGGGCGCATATTAGATCCATTTCGGAGTTCACCATCTCCTTTAATGGTACAAAGTCTTGTATGTGCACAAAATTGGCTCTAAGCATCGGTTCCACATAATCTTCGAAACACAATGGATTTTATTGAGGAGCTTGAAGAAGCACTAGAATCAGGTATATTTTAAACATTCATTCATTTTTAATTTCACTATCTAGTCTTTCTTTTAATTTTTTGTTCTAAAACTTTCTTTTGCAGGTGTTTTGGAGTTGGAATCGAGTTCTTGTTCATGCACGGCTAATGTTCTTGACTGAATTGAAGTAAATGTGGTGGAACTATGGAAGTCATTTTGGATTTTGATGAACTTGATGTTGTAATTCGAATTTGTATGGGTGCTTTGATGTTAGATTGTATTTTGTTTGGAAATTTTGACTTTCTGTTGTTTTAGTTTTGTATGCGTGTTTTGATATTAGATTGTTTTAGCTTTGTTTGCAGCTGTTTTGTAATTCGAATTTGTATGGGTGTTTGGAACTTTTGAATTTCTGTTGTTTTAGTTTTCAATTATGTTTTTGTATGTTGTATGAATCTGATGGTGGATTGTATAATTGTTATTCATTTTTCTTTGCTTGCTAAGTTAATGCAGGATTATTATTTATTAGTAAGTTTAATTGAACATCTTCCTAAAAAGGGTGCAAGAATGTAAAATTGTGAATAACAGGGTCATGTTTTGCAGTTGGGTACAATAAACTCAGCACTATCTGAGTGTAAAGCTGATAAAAATAGGGTATATTCTTTTTGTCGGGTTTCACCCGAACCAACTCGAAACCGACGGATCAGTTTCACCCGACTGAACGGATGGATGACGAATTCTAAACTCGTAACCCAATGGGGTTCGGATAGATGATCGGGTGGGGGTCAAACCGACTCACGCAAACCATGGCCACCCCTACCGATGCCGATGACCGACATAAACACAATATACCCATTTGGATTTGCTATGCAAGAATTCAAATCAACCCTTAATTTTACACTAGATGGGTTTGAAAGTGGCTATGGAGGTCTTCAAGGAGTTCAAGAGACTAGTGCATGGTTGTTTTTCCCTTTTGAGGACTTGAAGAATATTTCAAACACAAGTGATTTAAAAGAAAATAGAGGACAAGATGAGTCTAATGGCTACTGGAATGGCATGCTGGGTGGAGGGCCATGGTAAATAAAATCACAAGAGGTAAAAGATTAGGGACAACAAGAAGTTGGTGTTAGTTTTCTCTTTTTTTTTCTTTCACAGGGTGGGTGACTTTGTTTGAAGTTTGATTTGAACTAACAGATCATAGATAACATGATCAGTAGATGAGTTTCTTTATATAAAAAAAAATATGAACAGAGAAGCGAGAGAGAGAGAGAGAGAGAGAGAGAGAGAGAGAGAGAAACCTTGAGAGGAGAAACAAGCAGCGGCGGCGGCTGAAGCTGAGAAGAGGAAGAGGCATCGGCCGCCAAGAGAAGGAGGAGGCAGCGTCGATTGCGGCGTCCAGCAGGTGGCGGCGGTGAGGTGGGGGGAGAGGTGCGACGGAGAGAGTCATATTAGAGAGGGTTTGGCTGGGAATGAAGGTTTTGGGAACGAAGAAGGGCAAATGAAAAAAATTTAGATCCTATATGCGCATACGTTTTTATCAGCCCGCCAAAAACCATTTATGTCACTTTTATATAAATCTTTTATGTCACTTTGTCCATAAAATGAAATAAATATAATGTGTTTTATTTACAAAATTGCCACCGCATTTTGTCATGTCACTTTTTATATAAACTGACATAAATGTAAAATGTTTTATTTATAAAATTGCCACCGCATTTTTGTATGTCGGTTTTTAAAAAGTGACATAAACTTTATAATTTATGTCGTTTTTTAAAAAAAGTGACATAAAAACTTTATTAATGTAACTTTTACAAAATATGACATAAAAAATAGAGTTTTTATGTCACTTTTTTAAAAAAATCGACATAACTACTTAAAAAGCGACATAAAAAGCATATGTGATAAATAATTATGTCACTGGAAATAGAAATGATATAAAAATAATTTTAAAAGTGACATAAATAGCGTTTTTTTTCTTGTAATGCGGTCAACCTTTTTGAATGGCTTTCAAAATCAAAATTTTATTCAATAAATGTTATTACTTGATTTTTTTAAAACAAAAAAGAAGATGCACAAAAAAAAAAAAAAAGAAGTGGGAAAGATAAAGAGGTGCCAAGTGGCATAATGGAGGCCAAATGATAGTACCACATAGGCACCACTTGGATATATAGATTGGATGAAGGCATTTGGTCCCAAGCTTTTAAGTGGATCTTAAGCGACGGATCACTTTTAGCGACGAAATTTTCATCGCTAAAACACATTACTGACAACTTTCAGCGATGAAATTTTCGTCTCTAAAACAATGTGTTTTAATGACAAAATTTTTCGTCGCTAAAAGTGGTCCGTCCCCTTAGAGTCTGCAGTTGATCCTCGTCATATATATATATATATATAAATTTGCATTTAATTAGTAAAAATCTTATATTCTGGTACGATATCACTACAACAATTAATCCAAAAAAATTGTAAAAATCTTATTAAAGAATTTATTCAGTTTGTCAATTTTTAGAGAAAGCGAAAGAAAAGAAAAAGAATAATTCACAAAATATTAATTTTATTTTATACTATGTTTTCTTCTCTTCTTGTTGTTCTCACTAATTTTCTTCAAAATAAAGAAAATTATTTTCTTTACTGAGTAATGGTAGAGTCACAAAATAGTCACAAAGAGACGCTCGCAAAAGAATGTGACATTCCAAAATATATAGATAGTCATTTTTTTGTAAAAGATCATCAACCGAAAATTTCCATATACCTAGTCACTTAGTGTCCAAAATAAAAATAGGATGCACGTCAAATTCAAACAATCAAATAACTAGTCACTTAGTGTCTAAAAATAGGATGCACTTCAAACTCAAACAATCCAATATGCGAATGAAGGAAATTTTACCAAAATTCTATTTTTACAATTTTTTGTAGATTGCATTTTTGCTGAATCAAAATTGCTTATTAATTGCTCATCCAACTCACCCATTGGCTATTAATGGAGTGAGACCATAATTAAATAAGGATTAATTTATATTATGAAGTCATGAATCTGAGTTGGTGTTTGAGTGTGTTGTACGTTTGTTGCGTATGGTAATTCCCTTGTGTCTATGGGGTTTGTATTTGTAGGTGAGAACTGATGAATAATCTTACCCGTTGAGGAAACATCAATACAATATTACTGCAGTTTAAGGAAAAAAAAACTTTTCATTTATTTTTAAAAAATGAATTGCGGTTTAGAGGAGAGAGAGAATCGTGAGAGAGTGAAGAGAGATAGGTTTGCTGAAGTTATTCAATTCAATAATATAAGGGGCACTAACAAATTCCACTTATACTCACACACAGTGCCACTAGGATAGAAGAGAATTAAAGTGTGTGTGAGTGTTAGTGGAATTTGTTAGTGCCTCAAAAAAACGACTATGTTCAAAACATATTGTATTTTGTACTATCAAAACAAATAAGATGCGCACAGGTTTGAGAATTTTTTGAACTACTCATGTTTGTGTCACACTATCAGTATTCACGTGAAAAGATGCTGGAGTGTTAAGAGATATTAGTAGTTTTTATTTTTTTATAGGGCCCAGTTATTATATAAACACTATTATTATTATTATATATTATCATTCATTACACTTGCAGAATACACGTTTGTCAGTGTAGTGATTGAGTCGGGTTGAGCGGGATCGGATTTGATGTAAGTAAAACTAATATCCGAATCAAATTTGGGTTGGACTATACTTTACCGTTTTTGTTATTCTGAGTCAACGGTTGATTTTTTTTGGACGAAGTTGTTTTAATTCGTAATAATCATATTTTTTTAATTAGCTCTGATACCTTTATATATGAGAATAGGAATCCGTCGCTCTGAATACCATTTGTAAGAATCAAAATATGAATAGGTCTGATACCATATTAAGGAAAAATAAAAATCGCTCTGATACCTTCTATAAAGAAAATGCGAAAAGAAATATTTAAGTCATATCGCTTTGATACTTTTATAAGAAAATATGTACAAAGAGAACAAGTCGTACACCCGATCTGATACCTTTATATAAACGGGAAAAAGAATAAGTACACATTTGCATAGTTGAGTTGGTATAAGTTAACATGCATGGTGTATGATGGTGAGATTGGAAAAACCAAGAAAGGATGTCTTGGTTGTGATAACCTTAATTATCCCAGGTCGTTTGAGATACGTCAGGTTAATTAGAAAGTATTTAGCCCAGGCAGCTTTAGATACGGTAGGCCAGTCAGAGTCTTATGATAGCCTTAATTACTCCAAGTCACTACAGACACGGTAGATTAATTAAGAGGGTTGAGCCCATGCCGCTTCGGATACGGTAGGCCAACCTGATTGTAGCTTTAAATTATTCCAGACCACTTCAGATACGGTAGATTAATTAAAGTATTCTACAGGTTATTGTAACCTTAAATGTCTAGGTACATCTAGGCCGCTTTAGATACGGCAGACATATCTACATGTATTATAAATTAACGACATTGTGCCAAATGCTTCTAGGTGGACTAAATGAGTCTAGAGATTGTGATCGAAATAAAGAGTCAGTGAGATGAGATGGTTTCATTGTTCATGTGCTGTCCTAAATATTTATTACTCAAGCTGTTATTAATTATTATTATGTGATAACTGGAATAATGGATTAACTGTACTCTAGGGTACTGAACATTAATAAACTGAACATTAATAATAACTGTTAATTTACTTTTATATACATTGCTTGTGTGTTTATTATACTCACTCGGCTTTCATTAGCTGATGACTTTATTTTGTCCTGGACAACCAAAATATTCGGGAAATGATTATGCAGTGAAATATGATTATGCCAGCTAGAGGAGCCTGCAACGTTACTTTTATAATTTAATAAAGGGTAAATTACACGGACCTCCCCTGAGGTTAGGTCAAATTACAGGGACCTCCCTCGTGGTATGCAAAATTACACTGACCTCCCTTGAGGTTTAGAGTTGGGTAACACTGACCCCCCCTATTGTTACACTGACCTACCTTGTGGTATGCAAAATTACACTGACCTCCCCTGAGGTTTGACAAAATTACACGGACTTCCCCTCTAGTTTGAATAATTGAACTCCGAATTGGATTTTGGGTTTTCATTGTCTGTTGTAATTAGTAGGCTATTTAATTCTTGCAGTTTGGAGATTTTATAGAATAAACATTTGGAGTGTAGTTTTGCTCACCCCAAAATTGTTTATCCAACTCTCCATTGGTTAATAAAAAGTCATAGGTGCCACTACATTAACCAAATGAAGAATTGGATGAGCAATAGGTGAACAATTTTGGGGTGAGCAAAAATGTTTTGATCAACCAAATTCATTAATTAACAAAATTGTTTTTGTGCAAAATCCACCCAACTACAAAATGTTTATTCTATAAAACCTCCAAATGTTTATTCTATAAAATCTCCAAAGTGGGTCAATACCCCCTCCATTACATTGGCAGTCAAATACTTAATGGAAAAGCTATTGATGACCACTTTAAAATGTGACTAAACTTTTTTTGCCCTCATAGGCTTATAGTAAAAGAGAGCACGAACTGAAATTGCTTTATACTCTTTTTATCACTCTATCTCTAAAAGAGAACACATCAACTACCCAGTTTGGGCCTCACCTTGGTTCAAAGCTTATGTATTCAGGGGTGAAAACGGTTCGGTTCGATTCTATTTTGATTTCGATTTTTACACTATACGAAATTTTTGAAAATCGACCAAACTGAATCGATCGGTTCAGTCGGTTTGATCGGTTTACTTACACCTCTAGATGCACCCAATCTGTTTGCTATATTTTATGGTTCGGGCGTGCCAGAGCCTTGTTAGGTAGACCCAAACTAATAAAAACAAAATTTCCTAAAAGCACTTGTGTGAGTGATACACAAAGTTTCATGAATCTAACTTATAATAGGCAATTGTGCGAATAAGCAGGACAGTACCCTTATTCTAGGTTCCTAAACAGTGTTGAAGCACACAAGTCTAGCAAGTGATGAAGAAAAGAAATTCAATAAAAACAGGATTTTTATTTAATTAAAAAGAAGAGAAATTACAAGAATGTAATTAAAAGCTAAGAAAGCCTAGAAAAATAATAAGAATGCTTGTTTGGATGCATTTGTCGAGATGACGTGGAGTGAATTGATAGCTTGGCCTGCCTGCTAATTTATAGCGGCCATGGAGGTCTTCTAGATAAGGTAGGAAATCTAATACATAATAATCTAGTATAATTTACCAGATTTATCTCAAAATCTGCTCTTGATAAAATACCAAATTTCTCCCAATCTGATAAGATCTGCCATATATTCGAATAATATGTATATGCCCATATATATCTTGAATGTGGCCCATATATGGTCTTCATACATATGACTTATCCTCCAAGTAATAGATATGCACAATAATATGATATTATCTCCAAAAATATTTTCTTTTCATATGTGATAATATCTTCCCAAAGCTGATTGATATCATCTCTAATATAATCTCCCTTAATAAGATAATATTTAACATATCAACTAAGAGACTTTGTAGGGACTGATGCTCTTCCCAAAAGGTGGCCAAATCTGTATCACATATCTTCTCATCCGGCTGAATCACCAGCTAAACTTATCGTGGCCATGTAGAACTAAAGTGACCAGAATTAATATGTTAGACAACTAATGATCTTGAATGCCAGGTTGGTGAAGTCATTGAAGGCATTGGTGGGGCCATCCATTACTTTCCCAAGAGTAATAAAGCAAAAATCCAATCATAGCCTAGCTAGATTGAATAATAAACGTTTGGGCTATGTATGACTTTTCTGCTATGTTTCAAGGCAGAACCATTAAAGGTGCATAATAAAGATGGACATAATTACCGAATGATCAACTAAAGTGGCAGAATTTATAACCAGAATCAAGCGTCCATAAGGCCAAACCGATCTGTAGTAGTCCGATTGTTAATGTTGGCAAGTCCGAGTACTGCCAAACGAGCCCGAATTAACATGTTCATTGCCACAAAGTGTGAATCCATGATGAGTCATGATGAGCTATGGCCCACCACTTTGACCAAGCAAAAATTGAATTATTCTTCTTGCAATGACGTGTGCGGCAGCCCGATGAAAGAATCAAATGGCCAAATTACAAAATGATCAATGAAATTGACCAAAATTATAACTTAAGCAAAGTAATAGCCCGAATTGGTCATTAGTGTGGTCCTCAATTGCACTGAATTAATATGGCAGTCCGATTGGCAATGAAATATTGAACTGGGCCTTAAATAGCCGGCCCATTTACATGTTCAGTGTCATGTCCAATTTTATGGCATGCTATGGCTGCCCGACTGTCTTGTAATCAGTCTAAATAGATGTTAACAGCCCGATTAAATGGTGATCAGTCCGATTCAAGTGTGACCAGTCCGATCGTAATCAGCTTGATCGTGGTCAATCACTTAGCCATTAATTTTGCCATCGGTCTCATGAGTCCGATTAAAATATTTCAATCGGCCTCTACCAATTTTATAATTTAAAAAATGTATTTTTTAGGTGCAAACAATTGCCCCCCTGGCTGTTTAAAATGAAAGCAAGAGAAATTTTGAATAGCCATGTTTTTCAACAGATCGATTCACCTTTTGGGCTGACCAATGCTTGAGCATTCAACAACTTACTGCCTAAGACATGTTAGTCACCTTGGTACCACCTCCATGTAATCGGGCTTGGCTATGTATTTCCTTGTAAGTTCCAACAGATCAAGTCTATGTGCCAAATCCGTTTCAGTCTTGCACTAGCCCGATGATTGACTGAATCAATACTAAACTCAACCAGTAAATTTCGTTTCGGCCTCTTAAATCCGAAAATGTGTGTGACCAAATCAGAGTTTCACATGGCACCTTGAGTCCTTTGACTGAAGTTTGGGAGTACCATAACACGTGGCTTTTGACAAATTGCCTCCATTGCATGGCCCACCAAAAGAAAAAGTCTTCACTCCTTGAGCAGTAATTCACCACCTATTCGAGGCACTTCCTCATGAATCTGTTCACCACCGAGGCCAGGATCTTTGCAGTCAGTATTATTATTATTTCTTTTTTGCTTTCGGTCTGGAATGAGTCTGAATAGCACTGTTAGCTAGACCCTTAATATTTTGATAATACCAGTGTTGTAAAAAGAACCACCAAATAATAGTCAATTTTTGGTGACACCCACACAGCCATCGTGGATGTAAATCAACCCAAGCCAAATAATTATTTGGCTTAAAATAAAAATAATAATCGGTCACTAAAAGGAGACCGAAAAAATTGAACAATTCCTTGAGGCTGAGTTTCCTCAAAGGAATATGTTCAAAAAGTTCATGGACCGATTTAATTTCAATCGGTCTCGGCGAAGCTTGCCCCCAGAGCACTTCAACGCCGATTTCTTCATCACCAAGAGGGTCTATGGCCAAAATAAGATCATCCAGCCTGTCACACTCTTCCTTTTCAACCTCAACATAATTGTGAGGCTCGTTTAGCGTTTGCCCCCCGAGTGCTTTGTCGCCGTCTTCAACATCAGGGAGGGGCTCTACGGCCGATATAAGATTAATCGGCTCTTTATTTAATTTTTTTCCGTCTTGCCCCCCGAGCGGTTTGGACAGCGTGGAATCAAGATGACGAAAGACATCGGTCTCTTGATTTAGAGTGGTAACATCGGCCTTCTCAGGCCGTTGTCGTGACTTTAGAAATTGTTCGATCTTTTGCCCTTGAGCTTGTAGTATTGCCAGGCCTGCTTTCGTGCCTTCTTCAAATCGGCTAAGCTTTGCCTGCTGTTCTCTCGAGTGCACCTTCATATCTTCAAGAGCTCGATGAATATTGTCACAAAGTAGCTTCTTTCGCCAGTCACCATATAGAAAATTGTCTAGAGACATGAACGAATTTCCCTCGGGCGCCGGTTCATCAGCTCCACTCGAAGCTTTGAGGAGGCCGATTTCTTGATTAAAAAATCGTATGCCGGCCTCAAAACGGTTTATCTCATTGTAAAGATGACCAGTTTCATTCCAATATCCATCGTTGTAGAGACGATAGATCTCTTCGCGAAGTTGGCGTATTGACTCATTCTGCCAACCAATCTGGTTGTTGTAGAAGTATAGCCATGCTTCGGTGTGTGCATGGCTCATCACTTGGCTGTCCCGCCGGGCGTGACAAATTGTTTGCTATATTTTATGGTTCAGGCGTGCCAGAGCCTTGTTAGGTAGACCCAAACGAATAAAGACAAAATTTCCTAAAAGCACTTGTGTGAGTGATACACAAGGTTTCATGAATCTAACTTATAATAGACGATTGTGCAAATAAGTAGGAAATTACCCTTATTCTAGGTCCCTAGACAGTGTTGAAGCACACAAGTCTAGCAAGTGATGAAGAAAAGAAATTCAATAAAAACAGGATTTTTATTTAATTAAAAAGAAGAGAAATTACAAGAATGTAATTAAAAGCTAAGAAAGCCCAGAAAAATAATAAGAATGCTTAGAGTGCTAAGAATGCTTGTTTGGATGTATTTGTCGAGATGATGCGGAGTGAATTGATAGCTTGGCCTGCCTGCTAATTTATAGCGGCCATGGAGGTCTTCTAGATAAGGTAGGAAATCTGATACATAATAATCTGGTATAATTTACCAGATTTATCTCAAAATCTACTCTTGATAAAATACCAAATTTCCCACAATCTGATAAGATCTTCCATATATTCGAATAATATGTATATGCCCATATATATCTTGAATGTGGCCCATATATGGTCTTCATAGATATGACTTATCCTCCAAGTAATAGATATGCACAATAATATGATATTATCTCCAAAAATATTATCTTTTCATATGTGATAATATCTTCCCAAAGCTGATTGATATCATCTCTAATATAATCTCCCTTAATAAGATAATATTTAACATATCAACTAAGAGACTTTGTAGGGACTGATGCTCTTCCCAAAAGGTGGCCAAATCTGTATCACATATCTTCTCATCCGGCTGAATCACCAGCTAAACTTATCGTGGCCATGTAGAACTAAAGTGACTCGAATTAATATGTTAGACAACTAATGATCTTGAATGCCAGGTTGGTGAAGTCATTGAAGGCATTGGTGGGGCCATCCATTACTTTCCCAAGAGTAATAAAGCAAAAACCCAATCATAGCCTAGCTAGATTGAATAATAAACGTTTGGGCTATGTATGACTTTTCTGCTATGTTTCAAGGCAGAACCATTAAAGGTGCATAATAAAGATGGATATAATCACGGAATGATCAACTAAAGTGGTAGAATTTATAACCAGAATCAAGCGTCCATAAGGCCAAACCGATATGTAGTAGTCCGATTGTTAATGTTGGCAAGTCCGAGTACTGCCAAACGAGCCTGAACCTATTCACTGCCACAAAGTGTGAATCCATGATGAGTCATGATGAGCTGTGGCCCATCACTTTGACCAAGCAAAATTGAATTAATCTTCTTACAATGATGTGTACGGCAGCCCGATGAAAGATATAAATGGCCAAATTACAAAATGATCAATGAAATTGACCAAAATTATAACGTAAGCAAAGTAATAGCCCGAATTGGTCATTAGTGTGGTCCCCAATTGCATTGAATTAATATGGCAGTCCGATTGGCAATGAAATATTGAACTGGGCCTTAAATGGCCGGCCCATTTACATGTTCAGTGTCATGTCCGATTTCATGGCATGCTATGGCTGCCCGACTGTCTTGTAATCAGTCTGAATAGATGCTAACAGCCCGATTAAATGGTGATCAGTCCGATTCAAGTATGACCAGTCCGATCGTAATCAGCTTGATCGTGGTCAGTCACTTAGCTATTAATTTTGCCATCGGTCTCATGAGTCCGATTAAAATATTTCAATCGACCTCTACCAATTTTATAATTTAAAAAATGTATTTTTTAGGTGCAAACACAATCCTCTGCTCCTTGGGAAATTGATCCTATCGTCAAAGACATTAGGTCCCTTTTTGTTCAGCTATCCTCATTCTCAGCTTGTTTTATCAAGAGGAAAAGTAAAAAGGCCGACCACTGGATTGCCCAAACTGTGAGCTACAAAAGGCCTATTTCTGATGATTTGAGAATTTCTCCACCTCATGCTCTTTATCTTCATCTCTCTCCAAATTAACAGTTCACAATAGAACTCCGTATATACAACTGCTAGCAATCTCCAAACCAGAAAACTCATGTAATCTTAAAGCCCTAAAAATTTTTGAAATCAAAAGGGAAAGGGAAAATTTTTATAACCCTTTGAGATCATCAATTTTGAAATCGCAAATCAAAAACAAAAAAAATGTGAAGAACATTTTCAAGATCTCCAAGCCCTAAACATTTTTGGAATCAATCAAGAAACTACGAAACCATTTTTTAGTAGTCTTTGATTGTCACGACCCATGCAGCTACGGGCAAAAATAGGACACGTGGCACACCACCAAAGCTCATCCAATCCATTTAAAAGTTATAGCAGCGGAAAAGAAACTTAAAACTAACAATGAGTATTCAACTCCTTTGAAAACAATACCCTTCGAGTCGTAAAATCCGTATAAATTTAAAAAGTTAATTATATTTCAAATCGAATAAATTTATGTTAAAAGGTACTCCAAAGGTACCCCAAGAACCAATTAGAACATTTAAATAATTTTCGGAAGGAGTATAAAAAGTAAGCATGCAGTCGCATTTTCGACCAGTCGAACTGCCCCACTCGACCGGTCTAATGACCCTTTGGCAGAATTCCTTCTAGCAGCAGAATTTTTGTCAAGGATCCATTCAACCTTCACTAGTTCCAACACTCCAACCATACGCACGTTATTCCAAACCTTTCTATCTATACCAAGACTGGCAAGACTATAAGGACATTCATAAATCTTTCCAAACCACAGGAGAAAACAATTATGAAATAAGTTAAGGTCTATTTGGCTCAATTTATATAAGTACTAACAACAATCATTCAAAATACGAAATTGACGAGTTAAGTATCGAAAACATAAATCCATGAGTTCAGATTCGTTATAACTTAACCAAAAGAAGTCTTGATACATATTACAATGTTACAAATGCATTTTGTGGTTTTCTAAGTTAATCACATAACTCTAACTACTCAAAAGTCATTTTACAACTTTAGAACGGGAAACAAAACATTTACATGGAACGATCCACGGCATTCCACGGTCTCACTCCTCACGCTTCTTCTTTCCTTTCTTCTTACATGCAATGATATAAATCTTTATTGCTCAGTTGTATGCTGAGTGTACAATTCTAAACATATGCATATATGGCAATTCATGCTTTAAACATCTCAAAACATATTAAATAGTCTCTAGGGCATGCCTTTCATACGTACTCATTGAATTTAATGGGCCTAAATTAAAGCATGAGATTGTTCCCTATATAACATTGGTTAGAAATTCATACCTTAAGCTACGCTCTTAAGATTTTAAGGAAAACACTAGAAGTCCAATTCTACGTCGGATCTCTGATTACAAGTGATTCTTATAAGTTTACATACGTTTTTTCCAAAATTCCAATATTAGGATTTTTATAAAAGTTAGCCAAATGAGGCCTAATAGGTATCAAAACGTAGCTCTTATCTCGAGGAATTCAAATATGAAATTTGGTTAAAAATAGACGGGCAGGAGTTCATCGATTGTCGTCGGAAAGCTCTAAGCTTCAAAATTCCCAAATCTCCTAACCTTGGTCTTGTGAGATCTCTACAACATAGAGACACAATTCCCACAAATCGTGTTTACCTCTCCCACGAGTTCTCAAAACTTTCAATTATTCTCCGAAATGTCTTAAATGTCTAAGTTATCGCTTCACAAACTATAAATTATAAAAGTTTTCATCTATGTTCCATTTGTCACCGTAATTACGTTCTGGAAACTATTTTCGTGGAATTTCTAGATAACCTACCTTTTATGCAACGTTTCATCTTGGTTATCCCTAATTCGTTCAAAATGATCTCTAACAAGATCAAACTATCAGAAAAGTACACAAAACAGGTATGATCACTATTCACATTTTCTCGAAAATATCAAATAACATTTAAGTCACATAAATGTCATTTAATCATGTCAATGTCTCATGAATTACCACCTTCCCGTTTCCTTGATTGACACTCACAGTTGACCTTCAGTCAACTTCATTCACAATTATTAATCGACATTAATAATTTCTGGAAATCAATTATGCATTTAAAAATAAGGATTTTCTGGGACGAGTGTGACAACTCTCCCCTCAAAAAGGAAGTTTGTCCCCAAACTTATGTCATCTCTTCAAGTCATACAGACTTCACATAGATACTTCCAATGTTTGTCTCATCCCAAACCACACATCTCTACTGAGATATTACGATCTCACGAGGAAAATAAATCCTCAAGCTCTGAAGGAAAATAAATCTTAAAGCCCCTCTATCTCAATTCGATTGAAGATTCACACCAAACCCTTGCAATATATCGAAGTATCTCGATAAGTTAGAACATCAATAATTGAGTAGAACATACTCAATAGTCAAATATGACATTAAATCACACCATGATGTCACAACGTCAACCCACATATCCTTTCATTGTACTTGTTATGTATCTTTTCCGAAACTCATCACAATACCCAAAGCAAAGGAAATAACTCATCTCACTTTCACCCACCTTTCTTTTTGACTAAAAGTTGTTCCCAACACGACTGAACTGGTTAACAACCATACATGATTCTTCATCCCAAAGTGTACCAAACTGAGTACTATCATACATACATACATGCCCCGTCGATAAGCCAATGCTTCAACCAACTATTTTACATATTATAGATTCAATCCCTTATCTTGTTAATCGCAAAATACTTGTAGAACGATAACACGTTTCAACTACTCCCACTTCTTATCAAATTCCATTTTGGTTTAACCAACCTCGTACTATACTTCTAATCATACATGCCCCCAAAGTACCATTCAGATTCTTAATTGAAAATTTCATACCACTTCACTTCTTCGAGACCACATAATGCCCTGAATTACCCTTGGCAATATCAAACACATTTGTAGCTTATCTCTCCAAAGTCCGTACTCGAACTACTATCGATTACCATAGAAGGTTACACCTTACAATTTTGATTTAAAACTTTTAACAAGTCAAATACATATCTTATTTATATTTTAAAACAACTATTTTGAAATCTCCCACAACACTTCGGCTCTTTCTCAACACAATTACCCAAATACCCATCATAACGAAAAACTTTATTAACCAAAATTGACTTAGTCAACCATACACGTACCACAGAGTTCATCAAACGTATTCCCATGCTCATAACATACCTTGTTCCTGTCTCAAACCTTTGACCATTCACAATCTGGCATGTTCACATAGTGCACACATACCTTGAATCAATTACTTTTCTATTGAAGATCTCAACTGCAATGTAATCCATTCTCTTGTTATACCTTCCTCGTATACTATCCTTTAGTCTATTAGTCCAGGTAGATCCACTACCATTTACGTAGTTATACGACTCCATAGTCTCTGGTGTTTTACTTTTACCTTTACATAAGCCCATACCAATCACACTCCTGTAGCTCAACTCTTACTAAGTTCCTGACAACCCTTTACACTAAGCATATATCCTTTGTGCAACATCTCAAGACACCATACCTTATTCAACAGTTTAATATTTCATAACTCTAGTCAGCCTGACTTAACTTCAATTCAGATTCTCTAATCCTTTATCTATGCTATTTGAATCTCAATCGACTGTTCCTGAATAACATGTTACTCAAGCATTCATACTATTCCTGTAAACCATCTGAAGATAATCTGGTAATTAAATCTTCCCATAAATTGCTATAGTCTCATTGTGTTCGATAAATTCTTTATTAACTTCCAATTCGCATATATTTCGCGACAATACACCAAGTCACCCTATTATCACTCCAGTTACTAATGTCAACAGATTTATAACTGTTGTCTTCAAGTGCTTCACACTTGACGGATCTCATCAAGTTCTTAATCATTTAAAACTTCAAATCATTCATAGCCTCGGGTTATTCCAATACTTAAACCAGAATCAAGTTACCTTTGAAACAATACTCAAGCGAACTCTTTTAATGGCACTACTTCCAACTCACCAATCCAGGTGTACATCATTTCACCAACTCCTCATTTTGGAATCTCTAAGTTCACCGTCTGCTCACGTTAAACTTATTCGTTCGACAAGCACCATTGCGTCCCAAGTGCTGAGCATATCATATCATTCTGCGATACTTGACTTCTAAAGTCTACTTGATATCTTATCCCAAGTATCTATTTCTACTTTTCTTATTCAAATAAAAGCAATATTTTAAAACATTTTAAACACTTTAAAATTTTCTTGGGATGAAATTCTAACATTCTCAAAACCCTCCAATCCTCGTTGGAATCTAGGACGACTGAGATAGCATTCCATTGTATCCACCATTGTCCTCTAACCGCTTTACATTCCTACTATCATATCCGCAAATGTATTCAACGTACTACCAAGTCTTCATTCCACTCTTGCTGTTTTCGTTCACTTACTCATTAAAACTTTTTCTTCCCATTTTATTTTCACCTCTCTAACTTGACTTACCCAAAGTCTCTCTTCACTCCTCTATCCATTTCCACAACCTCTCTTGTTCAGTACCGTAACACCTATCGTACTCCAACTTCCCATTGACAAAAACTTGCTCCAAACACTCAATGATATTTTAAAAGCATTAAAATATTTTAATTTTAGTTGAAATACACTAATTGGCAAGAAAAGCATGGATTAGATATCTTAAAAGAACTTTACTGTGATAAAACAACCCAAGGAAAAAATGGATATTTAGAAAATATGGTTAAATATTATATTAAAAGATAACTCTTTGAGTACCGGTTCTAACACAAAAAATGGTGCACAAATCCAAATTCTCTAGAAAGAGTTATGTCTGTTTCTGTAAAAGTCGACGAAAAATATTTTTGAAATCTCTATTTTGGACAACGGGGTGTTCGATCGGTCGAACTGCCGATTTCGACCGGTCCAAGTACCCTCTGGACCATATTTTCCTCTATTTAACATCCTTAAAAGTTTCCAAACTCACAAGGCATTTGGGGGTACTTCCCAACCATTTTAGAATAACTAAAAAGTGCTCGAAAACATTGAAAAGTCATCTAACCACGCAACCATTGGAATTCAGGTTCAGGGTTATCCGCACTATAACTCTCTGTAATAATAACCTTCTCTACATGATTCCCTATCAAGATCCTCTTATATCTATGATATCCAAATATCCACTTGATTCCTCTGAATCTCTTATCACGTCCAATCAATCATACTTACCATTCACCTCGATCAAGTGCTATATTCTTACATTCTTTATTCGATTTCATTTGACACACCACCTTGAACACCAAGGAAATCCTACTACTATTCATTTACATTCATTCATTTCTCACCAAGTAACGCTACGATTTCTCCTCCGACCTCTATTGCCTTTTAATATCATTTGTCATCCTTCAATCCTTATCATAACAGCTCACAAGTTAATGACCAATCCATCTAAACAACACTCCAAGATTTTACCATTAACTACGCTCCTACCAACTGTAGCTTCAAGCATACTCTAGTATTTCCATTCTTAACCCCTTGTCTCAGGTTAATCCTTAAATCCCCAACCTTTTCACTTATACCATCAACTGGTAGCATCCGATACTAATCCTCGTATCACATCTGAATCCACTATGGTACCACGACCACCCAAAGCCAGGTTCAGTTCAGAGATTCCTCAACCATGGTGTTCACAACCCATTGACATGTTCCTCAACCCCCAGTACATACCACAAGATAGGTTGAAAGATTCCTCAACCATCCACTACATACCGTAAGATAGGTTGAGAGATTCCTCAACCATCCAATCGTCCTTGTACCGTAAAATAAATTGAAAAATTCTTTAACTACCCAACACACCATAAGAGAAAACCATAAGATAACACATACGATCATACTGTAAGTTAACACCGTAAGATAAGGTGGGAGATTCCTCACCTATCCCATACACGAGCAATACATGCTGTTTCTTTCTGTCATAAAACCCAACTGTTCATCTCTATTCTCTCACGTCATGACGTTTAACCCATATCTAAAACAGAACTCTTATCAATCAATCCCAATCCCAAAACTCAACTACGAGCAATCACTTTCATTCTCTATGTGAACTATAAGGAAATCTCCTCTGACGCTCGTTACTCCAACCTCTGTTCTCGGTTAGATCCCTCAAAGGACACTCGTCACTACCATTTAAAACATTCACCGATTCGATAACAAAATATCATTTTATTTTCATTTAGAAATTCAATTGTTCATCACTACAATGATATCATCTCTCCCCTATGTCACCACACAAGGCCTATGATAATGCACAATAAACCTCATCTCATCATGCAGCTCTACCTCCGTATGATTCCACCAATTCACAAATGCATAAATACTATGCATATCTGACAATAACGTGATCATGTATGTATAACAACATACCATATGCATCAAACATCTCTACTATGCGTGAATGCATTCTAGAATATACGTCAATTCACTCAACACTCCACTTGACGTCGAACAATCCCAAAGATTTGTTACGTATAGCTCTGATACCAATAAATTCATGACACACCCCGCCATGGGCAAAAGTAGGACACGTGGCACGCCACCAAGGCTCATCCAATCCATTTAAAAGTTATAGCGATGGAAAAGAAACTTAAAAGTAACAATGAGTATTTAACTCCTTTGAAAATCATACCATCCGAGTTGTAAAATCCGTATAAACTTGAAAAATTAATTATATTTCAAAACGAATGAATTTATGTTGAAAGGGACAAAGGTACCCCAAGAACCAATTAGGGCATTTAAATAATTTCCAAAAGGGGTATAAAAAGTAAGCATGCAGCAGTATTTTCGACCGGTCGAAGGACACCCTTTGGTAGAATTCCTTCTAGTAGCAGAATTTTTGTTAAGGACCCATTCAACCTTCACTAGTTCCAACATTCCAACCATACGCATGTTATTCCAAACCTTTCAAGCTATACCAAGATTACAAGGACATTCATAAATCTTTCCAAACCATAGGAAAAAACAATTATGAAATAAGTTAAGGTCTGTTTGGCTCAATTCATATAAGTACTAACAACAGTCATTCAAAACATGAAGTTGACGAGTTAAGTATCTAAAACACGAATCCATGAGTTCAGATTCATTGTAACTTAACCAAAAGAAGTCTTGATACATATTACAATGTTATATATCTATTCCATGGTTTTCCAAGTTAAGCACACATAATTCTAACTACTTAAAAACTCATTTAACAACCTTGGAATGAGAAACAAAACATTTACATGGAATGATCCCCGGCATTCCCATGGCCTCACTCCTCACGCTTCCATTGCTCAACTATATGCTGAGTATATAATTCTAAACATATGCATATGTGCAATTCATGCTTTAAACATCTCAAAACATATCAAATAGTCTCTAGGGAGAGTGGTACACATTCATCCGATAAATGAACCTAATGTCGTGAAAGGCCTTCTCCTTGCCACGTATTTAGTGCCCTGGCTGGGCCTTCTCCCAAACCATGCATAGTGCCCTGGCTGAGCCTTCTCCTAAACCATGTACAGTAGTAGTCGCTACTAAATCCTCAAACATTAAGGAGCTTACCTGTAATACCCATACCCGAAGAAATGGGGTAATAGCTGCTTAGCATGCATTAATTCGTATAATTAATAGTATGTGATAATTTGGGTAATACCCAATTACCCCGACGTAATAAGTGTTCTGAGAAGGGCACAGTTGAACGGATGTGAAGTGGGACCCACGGGAGGTCCGAATTAAATAAATTATATTTAGTTGCATTTATATACTTAATTGAGTATTTGTTTAATTGCTTTAATATTTTATTGTTATATGTGGTCTTTTATGGTGCCAGTTTGAGTACCCGTGTGAGAGAAAATAGGAACCGGATTCATAACTAGTAGGTTAATTGGCAACTTTACAAAATATATGGGACCACGTTTGGCACCCACGCGTGACATAGATAAATACCCACCTAGATATTGGATAGCTAATGCAATTGTTTAGGGGATGTTATAATAAACCTTAAAGAAATGTTGGGGGTGTAAAAGAAAATAAACTAAAATTTGGCTAGAAAGCCCAAGAGGTTGACACGTCTTGAGCATGAACCATCTCCTTCTTCATTATCAAAACATAGAGATACAATACATGGAATGAAATTCAGCCATTGAAGACCTCCACCGTTTCTACGTCGTCTTGTCGTTTCGTCGCCGTCAGTACACCGTTTCGCGAACCGAGACCGTATTCGAACTCGTGGAGGTGAGAGGATCGCCTCTATACATTTCATTTTTAGTTTCGTTGACATTTTCCATGACCGTCTTTGACGTGTCAATATATATATGTGAAATTGATATGTAGGAATATCATTGGAGTTAATTAGAGCTAAAATTAGCAAGGAATTTGGAGATTTTAGGCTTAAATTAGAGCAATTTGTGAGGTGAGTACTCTAATCCAAAATTGGGTGTTAAATGGTGCTTACGTGATATTGGGTATGATTAAAATGCTTAGTTCTTGAAGTTGTAGTTAAAGCATGTGTTAATTAGAGCTTAACATGTCAAATTTTATAGAAATTGTTATGTGACATGTTTGATGTGCTTATGTGCTTAATTGGGTCAATGGATGTCAAGTAATGATCACCATTATTTAGCCCGTAGTAACGGGACGATGTTTTCCTCAAGACAAAGGGGACAGTGGTGACGACCACAACAATTTGACTACGGTCACGTGAGAGTGTGTGTTTCGCTATATGCGACGTTGAAGTGAGAAAAGGCCCGGAATCTTGGGTCCATTGCGATGGTGATTAGTTACTTGACATACCGACGACTACTTATATTGTTGTGTTGCTTAACATTGCATACGCGCATTTCATACTCCGTGGCACGGTTAAAGTATTCACTAAGCGTAAGCTTAAACCAAAATTATTTTCTTTGTGGTTATTGAACAACCACCGCAGGTACGGATCGTGACGAGGAAAGGAAGTGATCGGGAATCCGGGGAAGAAGTTATGTTGTTTATATGTTCATAAATTGTAAATTCTCTTAGTCTTGGTGGTGATGGAACTCATGTTTGTAATATAGTAGGTGTAGATGCTTTTGTTGGAAGAATAAGAAGTATTTTGGATTGTAAACTTCTTTTGTAGTTGTAAAATGTTAAACATCACTTTCTTAATGGTTTAGACTGTGGTTGGAAACTTGTTAATATGTTGGGTGTTCTTTCCTTGAGTTGAGTTGTTTAACTCTTAAACTCATGTTTTAAGAAATAAGATTGTGTTTGAGCCTTTGGTTCCATGTTAAGTTAAGCATTGATAAAAGAATAGAAGGTTATTCTTCCAAATGGTTTCCATGAATTTTTGGTGATTGGGAAAACTTGCAAGTATTTGGAAATGTAGTTATGGAACCTCATGTGATGGATCTTGGTTAAAACAAGGGGTTGGAGGTTTTAAAACTTGCTTTGATAAAGATATTTTCATTTCTTTTGACTACTTGTGTTTGATGGGAATTTATGCCAAATTCTTCATTTGTTTGAGGTTTGGGATTGTGTTTAAAATGTTTATGAAAGCTTAAACATGTAGTTGACATGTTTATGAATGTGTGGAGGATGTTTCCAAATGTTTTTGAGATGTTTGAAATGAAAAATAGAACTTTGGAAATGTTTAGACTTGAAAACAGGGGATTTTTAGTAGCAAATATCACTTCTGCAGAATCCGGATCGATCTGGGTCTCGTGCGGATCGATCCGGGGCATCCAGAGGTGCAAAAAATGACTTTCTACTAAATCCGGATAGATCCGGTTTTGGGGCGGATCGATCCGATTTTGGGGCGGATCGATCCACTTTTCTGTTTTGAGCCCGACGACTTTTACGGAAACAGACATAACTCTCTCTAGAAAATTCGGATTCGCGCGTCGTTTTTTGAGTTGGAACTGGGAATCAAAGACCTTTCTTTTGGTATAAGATTTTCTATACTTTATTAATAATCATTTTACCCTTGGGGGCTATTTTGTCACAGTAAGGTTCTTGTATGTCGTTTTAAGCTCGTGTTTCTTAGTAATCCACTTGTTTTCTTTGCTAATTAGTGTAAATGATCGCTTGTGGAATTGTTACACGTGTCCTAATCTGCCAAGGAGGGTTGGGGTATGAAAACCTTTGGTATCAAAGCAATAGGTTAGAGCCTTTGGGGACGAGAGACGACGAATAAGATGTGCAAATTAAATAAAATGATACATAGTGACACAATCATGCATACACGTTTACTTAGCATGCTTTAATTGTTATTTAGCATGCACCGTGATTTATTTAAAAGTAACGTGCATGTATATATATCTTATGGTGGGTGCCAGGCAAGGATGTTTGGAGGTGAAACCCCGTCTGCAGCTCGTATGGATTGAATAGAGGTAGTTATGAAAAAATTGGTAAGAGTGGCCGAAACTCAAGTTGTTGAGGAAGGACCGGGTTCCTCAAATCCAGGACAGAGGGTGGAACCGATAACCATTGTCACGTTCTACAAGCAAAAGCCAGGGCAGTTCAAAGGGGAATCCGATTCAATGAAGGCTGAACATTGGTTGACTGATATGAAGAGAATTTTTCTTATTTTGCCATGTTCAGAGGAACAGAAAGTCTTGTTTGCCTCCGATACCTTGAAAGAGGAAGCACAGATTTGGTGAACGTCAATATTAAGGCAAGGAGCGCCGACTACCTGGAATGGATTTATCGAAGAGTTCTCAAAACAATACATTCCTCGGTCTTTCAGTGAATCAAAGTCCCGAGAATTTTCTCATCTCAGTCAAGGTAATATGACCGTTAGAGACTATGCCGCTAAATTCACAAGTTTGGCCAGATTTGCAATGGATTTGCTTCCGAACGAGTTCACTCGGGCAAGAAGATTTGAGGAAGGGCTCCGTGATGAAATCAGGGGAAAAGGGGATACACATTGGCTAGCAACATATTTAGAAGTGCTAGATGTAGCCTTGATTGCTGAACGAGGTGTGTTACCAACGGGGCAAGGTCAAACATTCAAGAGGCCAGGAGGTAGTCAATTCCAGGGACAGGGCAATTCTAAAAGACAAAGTTCTGGCAGTTCATTGGGAAGTGGGGGTAACAAACCCAGGTGTCAGACTTGTGGTAAATATCACTGGGGAGTATGTAATATGTCTCCTATCATTTGCAACATCTGTCGACGACTGGGGCACATGGCAAGGGATTGTCTGAATCTTCCAAGACAAAGTATTAGTCCGAGGTAAAGTACAGATGACAGTGGAATAAGGTGTTATTCATGTGGTGACCTGGGGCATCGAGAACGTAATTGTCCCAAGAGAAGACAAGGAGGTTCCAGCTCATCCATCGGTAGTGCACCAAGACAGAGACCATCTCAACAGCAATCCCAAGGGAGAGAGCAATGACAAGGAAGGTATTTTCAGCTCAAGCCTGGGGAGACCACTACGGCTGACACGGTGGTTTCAGGTATACTTTCTATTTGCTTGCAACCTGCCAATGTGTTGTTAGATTCGGGGTGAACTCACTCTTTCGTATCACATCAATTTGCTAAGAATTTAGACAAACCCTTAGAATTACTAAATTTTGACTTATCTATTGCACTTCCATTGGGAGCGCCACTAGTGAGTTTGGGTGTCTTTAAAGCTTGTGGGATTGACGTGAGTGATAGAAGGTTGTTTGTTGATTTAGTATCGTTGGTCATTCAACACTTCGATGCTATTTTGGGGATGGACAGGTTATATGAAAATCATGCTATTATCGATTGTGAGAACAAGAGAGTAACATTTCGATTGCCAAATCAAGATGAATTCTGTTTCCAAGGGACAGGTGTAGTATCAGCGCCTTATTTGGTGTCAGCTATCAAAGCTTGTTGTTTATTGAAAAAGGGATGTCAAGGGTTTTTGTGTAGCATACTTGATGTTAGAAGTACTGAATTAAAGTTAGAAGATATACATGTGGTCAAGGAATTTCCAGATGTTTTTTCAGAAGAGTTGTCGAGTGTGTTTATTGAGAGAGAAATTGAGTTTGGGATAGATGTTATGCCAGGGACTCAAACCGATTTCACGGGCACCGTATAGAATGGCTCTGGTAGAGTTAAAGGAGTTGAAGACTTAGTTGCAAGAGTTACTTGATAAGGGGTTTATTCGGCCAAGTGTATCGTCGTGGGGTGCACCGGTTTTATTTTTGAAGAAGAAAGACGGAACAATACGAATGTGCATCGACTACCAGGAGATCAACAAGGTAACCATAAAGAATAAGTATCAGTTGTCGCGTATTGATGATTTGTTTGATCAGTTAAAAGGGGCAGAAGTCTTTTCTAAGATTGACTTGAGATTCGGGTATCACCAGTTAAAGGTTAAAGCTGAAGATGTTGAGAAGACTGATTTTAGAACTCGGTGCGGGCACTATGAATTTCTTGTTATGCCGTTTGGGGTCACAAATGCACCAGCCGCTTTTATGGATTTGATGAATCGGGTGTTCAAGACATATCTAGACGAATTTGTGATTATATTTATTGATGATATTTTGATATATTCTAAAAGTCGAAAAGATCATGAGCGACACTTAAGGTTGGTTTTGCAATGACTTAGAGAAAAGCAGTTATTTGGGAAGTTAAAGAAAAGTGAGTTCTGGTTAACAAGTGTTATATTTCTTGGACATGTGATTTCTAAGGATGGTGTTTTTGTAGACCCAAAAAAGATAGAAGCTGTAAAGAATTGGCCAAGACCGACAAATGTTTCCGAAGTTCGAAGCTTCTTGGGGTTAGCCGGTTACTATAGAAAGTTCGTTCAAAATTTTTCTAGAATCGCGACTCCAATGACCCAGTTAATGAAAAAGGATATGGCTTTTGTGTGGAATAAGGAATGTGAAGAATGTTTCCAAAAGTTGAAGGACAAGTTGACTTCAGCACTGATATTGGCTATTCCGTCAAGTACTAGAGGTTTTAGTATATACAGCGATGCTTCTCATTAGGGCCTAGGATGCGTTCTAATGCAAGAGGGTAAAGTGATAGCTTATGCTTCAAGGCAGTTGAGGATACAAGAGAAGAATTATCCAACCCACAATTTGGAGTTGGCGGCGGTAATCTTCGCATTAAAAATTTGGTGTCACTACTTGTACAGGGAAATGTGTGAGATATTTACCGATCACAAGAGTTTAACATATTTATTTACCCAAAGAGAACTAAATATGAGACAAAGAAGATGGCTTGAATTAATGAAAGATTATGACTTGAAGATTCAGTACCATCCGGGTAAAGCTAATGTGGTTGCCGATGCTTTGAGTCGAAAGTCATCAGTAAATTTAACTTATTCGTTAACAGCTCAAGCAAAGTTAGTACAAGAATTTGAGCGATTGGAACTTGAAGTGATTCCCAGAATTCAAGATGGTTTAATGGCAGCTATCATAGCACAACTGAGTTTGATTGATGAAATCAAGGTAAGTCAGCTTTTGGATCCAAATTTTAAGAAAATAGTTGAAGAGTTACCTGAGGGTAGACGGCCAGAGTTCAGTTTTCAGAATAATGTGTTGAGGTATATTACTCGTTTATGCGTTCCTAATATCCAAGAGTTGAAAGATAAGATTATGGAAGAAGCTCACAACACGAGGTATTCCGTGCATCCGGGTAGTACCAAGATGTATAGAGATTTGCGAGAAGTGTATTGGTGGAGTGGTATGAAACGGGAAGTTGCCGAGTTTGTGGATAAATGTATAACTTGTCCACGAGTGAAAATAGGACATCAACGACCCGCCGGAGAAGTACAACCGTTAGAGATACCGGAATAGAAATGGGAGCATATCACTATGGATTTTATAACAGGTTTGCCGCGATCTCCTAAGTCTAATGATAGTATTTGGGTGATCGTTGACCGGTTGACTAAGTCAGCCCATTTCTTGCCAATCAAAACTCGTGAACCAACAAAGTTAGCAGAGCTTTATATCAGAGAAGTTACCAGATTACACGGGGCACCGGTATCTGTTGTGTCAGATCGAGATACACGATTTGTGTCTAGATTTTGGGAGAGTTTACAAAAGGCAATGGGGACAGCTTTGCACTTTAGCACAGCTTTTCATCCTCAGACAGACGGTCAATCTGAACGAGTTATTCAGATTTTGGAAGATATGCTTCGAGGATGTGTAATGGATTTCAAGTTAGATTGGGAAACCCATTTACCATTGGTGGAATTCTCTTATAATAATAGCTTCCAAACGAGTATTGGGATGGCGCCTTATGAGGCATTGTATGGTCGGAAATGTAGATCACCAGTGTGTTGGATAGAAGTTGGGGAAAAACAACTTTTAGGACCCGAGATCGTGCAAATCACTACCGACAAAATCAAGTTAGTTAAACAACGGCTACAAGTAGCTCAGAGTCGATATAAAAGTTACGCGGATACTGGAAGAAGACCATTGGAATTCGAGGTAGGTGATTATGTTTTCTTGAAAGCATCACCTTCTAAGGGCATAACACGGTTTGGAAAGCGGGGCAAGTTGAATCCGAGGTTTGTAGGACCTTATTTGATTTTGGATAAAGTTGGTTATGTTGTAGAATTGCCATGAGAGTTGGCTAACGTTCATAACGTATTCCACGTTTCTATGTTACAACGTTGCTTATCAGATTCAAGTCACTATATTATTCCAGAACCATTGATGATACGAGAAGACTTGACTTATGTTGAACATCCAGTTCGAATCCTAGACAGAAAAGATCAGGTATTGAGAACCAAAGTTATTCCTCTGGTTATGGTGTTATGGCGTAATCACTCAGTAGAGGAGGCGACTTGGGAACGTGAAGACGAGATTCGAGAAAAGTATCCTCACTTATTCGACTTTTAAGGTAAGAAAAGTTTGAGGACAAACTTCCAAAAGGGAGGGAGAAATGTAATACCCGTACCCGGAGAAATGGGGTAATAGCTGCTTAGCATGCATTAATTCGTATAATTAATAGTATGTGATAATTTGGGTAATACCCAATTACCCCGACGTAATAAGTGTTCCGAGAAGGGCACAGTTGAACGGATGTGAAGTGGGACCCACTGGAGGTCCGAATTAAATCAATTACATTTAGTTGCATTTATATGCTTAATTGAGTATTTGTTTAATTGCTTTAATATTTTATTGTTATCTTTGGTCTTTTATGGTGCCAGTTTGAGTACCCGTGTGAGAGAGAATAGGAACCGGATTCATAACTAGTAGGTTAATTGGAAATTTTACAAAATATGTGGGACCACGTTTGGGACCCACGCGTGACATAGACAAATACCCACCAAGATATTGGATAGCTAATGCAATTGTTTAGGGGATGTTATAATAAACCTTAAAGAAATGTTGGGGGTGTAAAAGGAAATAAACTAAAATTTGGCTAGAAAGCCCAAAAGGTTGACACCTCTTGAGCATGAGTCATCTCCTTCTTCATATATCAAAACATAGAGATACAATACATGGAATGAAATTCAGCCATTGAAGACCTCCACCGTCTCTCCGTCGTATTGCCGTTTCGTCGTCGTCGGTACACCGTTTCGTGAACCGAGACCGTATTCGGACTCGTGGAGGTGAGAGGATCGCCTCTATACATTTCATTTTTAGTTTCGTTGACATTTTCCACGACCTTCTTTGACGTGCCGATATATATATATATATATGTGAAATTGATATGTAGAAATATCATTGGAGTTAATTAGAGCTAAAATTAGCAAGGAATTTTAGAGATTTCAGGCTTAAATTGGAGCAATTTGTGAGGTGAGTACTCTAATCCAAAATTGGGTGTTAAATGGTGCTTATGTGATATTGGGTATGATTAAAATGCTTAGTTCTTGAAGTTGTAGTTAAAGCATGTGTTAATTAGAGCTTAACATGTCCAATTTTGTAGAAATTGCTATGTGATATGTTTGATGTGCTTATGTGCTTAATTGGGTCAATGGATGTCAAGTAATGATCACCAGTATTTAGCCCGTAGTAACGGGACGATGTTTTCCTCAAAAAAAAAGGGGACGGTGGTGACGACCACAACGATTTGACTACGGTCACATGAGAGTGTGTGTTTTGCTATATGCGACGTTGAAGTGAGAAAAGGCCCGGAATCTTGGGTCCGTTGCGATGGTGATTGTCACTTGACATACTGGCGTCTACTTATATTGTTGTGTTGCTTAACATTGCATATGCGCATTTCATACTCCGTGGCACGGTTAAAGTATTCACTAAGCGTAAGCTTAAACCAAAATTGTTTTCTGTGTGGTTATTGAATAACCACCGCAGGTACAGATCGTGACGAGGAAAGGAAGTGATCAGGAATCCGGGAAAGAAGTTATGTTGTTTATATGTTCATAAATTGTAAATTGTGTTAGTCTTGGTGGTGATGGAACTCATGTTTGTAATATAGTAGGTGTAGATGCTTTTGTTGGAAGAATAAGAAGTATTTTGGATTGTAAACTTCTTTTGTAGTTGTAAAATGTTAAACATCACTTTCTTAATGGTTTAGAATGTGGATGGAAACTTGTTAATATGTTGGGTATTCTTTTCTTGAGTTGACTTGTTGAACTCTCAAACTCATGTTTTAAGAAATAAGATTGTGTTTGAGCCTTTGGTTCCATGTTAAGTTAAGCATTGATAAAACAATGGAAGGTTGTTCTTCCAAATGGTTTCCATGGATTTTTGGTGATTGGGAAATTTTCAAGTATTTGGAAATGTAGTTATGGAACCTCATGTGATGGATCTTGGTTAAAACAAGGGGTTGGAGGTTTTAAAACTTGCTTTGATAAAGATATTTTCTTTTCTTTTGACTACTTGTGTTTGATGGGAATTTATGCCAAGTTCTTCATTTGTTTGAGGTTTGGGATTGTGTTTAAAATGTTTATGAAAGCTTAGACATGTAGTTGACATGTTTATGAATGTGTGGAGGACGTTTCCAAATGTTTTTGAGATGTTTGAAATGAAAAATGGAACTTTGGAAATGTTTAGACTTGAAAACAAGGGATTTTTAGCAGCAAATATCACTTCTGCAGAATCCGGATCGATCCGGGTCTCGTGCGGATCAATCCGGGGCATCCAGAGGTGCAGAAAATGACATTCTGCTAAATCCGGATCGATCCGATTTTGGGGCGGATCGATCCGTTTTTCTGTTTCCAGCCCGATGGCTTTTACGGAAACGGACATAACTCTCTCCAGAAAATTCGGATTCGCGCGCCTTTTTTTGCGTTGGAACCGGGACTCAAAGACCTTTCTTTTGGTATAAAATTTGCTATACTTTATTAATAACCAATTTACCCTTGGGGGCTGTTTTGTCACAGTAAGGTTCTTATATGTCGTTTTAAGCTCGTGTTTCTTAGTAATCCACTTGTTTTCTTTGCTAATTAGTATAAATGATCGCTTATGGCATTGTTACACGTGTCCTAATCCGCCGGGGCGGGTTGGAGTGTGACATTACCCCTGGATGGAATTGCACCAAACTCCCCTTTAACCCACATAATCACTTAGCATGATCACATAGTCATACAAACATGCTTTTCATATGTACTCGTTGAATTTAACGGGCCTAAATTAACACATGAGTTTTGCCTGAATCACAATTTCATACATAATATCCAAAGCATAAAAAAATTCCCTATATGACATAGGTTAGAAATTCATACCTTAAGCAACAATCTTAAGATTTTAAGGGAAACACTAGAAGTCCGATTCTAAGCCGGATCTCTGATTACAAGTGATTCCTACAAGTTTACATATGTTTTCCCCAAAATTTCAATATTAGGATTTTTCTAAAAGTTAGCCAAACGAGGCCTAATAGGTATCAAACCATAGCTCTCATATCGAGGAAGTCTAATAGGTTTCAAAATGAAGCCCTTATCTCGAGCAATCTGAATATGAAATTTAGTTGAAAGTAAACAAACAGAAGGTCGTCAATTTGTGCCTTGAAGCTCTAAGCAACCAAAAACCTCCTTTATTTTCTCAAATTTGGTTTTGAGAAAACTTTACATATGAAAATATCTTACAGCTTCCTATATATGGGCTCGACTTCCAGTAATTCTGTTTACCTCTCCACTAATTCTAAAAAATAATTAAGTTACAAAACACAAACTTAGGAGTTTGGATGACTTTCAAACATAACCAAGGTGCATTTTACCACTTTTTACAATACTACAGATCCATTCCGATGTTTTCCAAGTTAAGACATAGTTCAAACTTCTCAATCCTCATAATTACAACAACGGAATAGGAAACAAAAGTATAAACAAGGATGATCCCCTGTCTTCCCATCGGTCTCACTCTTCTCGTTTCTTCTTTCCTTTATTCTTTTCACCTGCAATGGAGGAAGTCTCCACTACTTAGATATAGGCTGAGTGTACAATTTTAAACATATGCATATATGGCTATTCATGCTTTAAACATCTAAGACACATCTAAGAAACATCTAAGCTTACCCCCAGATGGAATTGCACTAAACTCGCCTTTGACCCACATAATCACTTAGCATGATCACATAGTAGTCGTGATCCTTGAGGGGACCGCCGCCCCGAAAGAAGATGGGGGACGGTCCCCTCAAGGATTGCGACTATAGTCATACAAATATGCTTTTCATACGTACTCGTTGAATTAAACTAGCCTAAATTAAAGCATGAGTTTTTCCCGGTTCACCATGTCATATATAATATCCAAAGCATCCAAAATTCCCTACATAACAAAGTTTAGAAATTCATACCTTAAGCTATGCTCTTAAGATTTTAAAGGAAATGCTAGAAATCCAATTCTATGCCGAATGATTATAAGTGATTTTTATAAGTTTACATATGTTTTTTCCAAAATTCCAATATTAGGATTTTTATAAAAGTTAGCCAAACGAGGCCTAATAGGTATCAAAACGTAGCTCTTACCTCGAGGAACTCAAATCTGAAATTTGGTTGAAAATAAATGGGCACAAGTTCATCGATTGTCGTCAGAAAGCTCTAAGCTTCAAAATCCCCAAATCTCCTAACCTTCGTCTTGTGAGATATTTATGAAAATATCTCACAACTTCTATATATAGACACAATTCCCGCAAAATGTGTTTACCTCCCCCGCGAGTTATGAAAATATCTCACAACTTCTATATATAGACACAATTCCCGCAAAATGTGTTTACCTTCCCCCCGAGTTCTCAAACCTTCTAATTATTCTCTGAAATGTCTTAAGCATCTAAGTTAGCGCTTCACGAGTGAAAACTATAAATTATAAAAGTTTTCGTCTAAATTCCATTTGTCGCGGTAATTAAGTTCCGGAAACTATTTTCGTGGAATTTCTAGGTAACCTATCTTTTATACAATGTATGATCTTGGTTATCCCTAATTCGTTCAAAATGATCTCTAGCAAGATCAAACTATCATAAAAGTACACAAAACAGGTATATCACTATTCATATTTACCAGAAAATATCAAATAACATTTAAGTCACATAAATGCCATTTAATCATGTCAATGCCTCATGAATTACCACCTTCTCGTGTCCTTGATTGACACTCACCATTGACCTTCAGTCAACTCCATTCACAATTATTAATCGACGTTAATAATCTTCAAAAATCAATTATGCATTTTAAAGTAAGGATTTTTCAGGACGGGTGTGACATAATCGTATAAACAAAAATAAGGGAGATAGCTGTGGTCTATGGTATAATAGAGTCTTGTTTGTTTAGTCATCTTGTTGAATCAACCAGGCCTCCTACACTAGAGTCTATAAACTGTTAGTGGAAGCACCCACACACTTAACGTGTGAATGTAGGTTGCTTCTTTAACAGCGCCAAACTACATAAAAATTCTATATCTCCCCATTTTTTTGTTGATTACACCTCTTCACACATTCAAAAATCAATGCATATTTGAGCATTACTTACAGGCCGCATCAGTTTGGCGCCTTCTATGGGAAGCGACAGATCTCTTATAGAACATAAATTCCCAATTGATCGATGGCCAGAAAGTGTGCTACCCCTGGTCAAGACCAACCTTTGTTGACAGATTCCGACTACTCGGGACCCCCACTTTACGAAGGAATAGAGGTAACCATAGGGAGAACAACCATTGGTAAGGATCTGACTTCTACTCTGGAGTTGTCTAGGGGGAATCACTGACTCCTTCTAGGGAAGGGTCCGTCTCTGGCCGATCTGGATCCCTAAAATGATGATTTACAGGGTGCACTTCCCTCATGATGATCTGCTGGTGGTGTCCATCTCCTTCTCTAATTACCTGGTCCGGAGAGGACTGGTCGATACGGGGAGCTATGCTGACATACTCTTCGTTGGGCTTTCTGAGAATGGCCAAAAGACAGCTCTCGACGGTTGTCATACCATTCATCAGGTTCAACAAAGCATGTACGCAACCTCTCGGGGAAATCAACCTACCAGTCTGCCTTGGGACCCATCCTCGATAGATCACAATAGTCATCCACTTTACAGTGGTGGATTTATCTTCTACATACAAATTCATTTTGGGGAGACCAACCCTTAACCGAATTCGATCGGTTATCTCGACTTATCACCTTGTGGTCAAGTTTCCTACTCCGAAAGGGGTCGGGGAACTGCGAGTGGATCAAGCGGCAGCTAGATATTGCCATACCAGCTCCTCTATCACTACACCCCGGGGGTCCTTAAATCTTGAAGGGTTGGACCACAGGAATGACAGAGACAGAGTCAGCCCAGTTGAGGTTCTATTACCAGTCTTTCCTTGGTGATCGGTTCCCTAATCGGATCGTGTACATTGGCTCGTTGCTAAAACCCAAGCTCTGCTGCGAATTGATCCACTTTCTTAAGTAAAACTAGGAAATGTTCGCTTGGTGTCATGAAGACATGGCAGTAATCGATCCTCAAGTAATGGCTCACCAGCTTAATGTGAACCTGGACTTCCAATCAGTAAAGCAAAAGAGAAAGGAAATAGTAGTAGAAAGGCAGAAAGCTACAGTGAGGAGGTAGGGAAGTTACTGAAAGCAAAATTGATCCGAGAAGTCCAATACCCTGATTGGTTAGCCAACGTTGTCTTAGCAAAGAAACATAATAATAAATAGAGGCCTTGTGTAGACTTCGCTGACCTAAATAAGGCCTTTCCTAAAGACTGTTACCCATTCCTAGCATCGGCTTGTTGGTAGACGCTACGGTCGAGCATGCTCTTCTTTCTTTTATGCATGCCTACTCAGGGTATAACCAGATTATAATGGACCCTAGGGATGAAGAAAATATGTCTTTCATTATAGACCAAGGCATGTACTGCTACTGAGTGATGCCTTTCGGTCTAAAAAATGCTGGGGCTACATATCAGCGATTGGTTAATCTCATGTTCAGAAGTCTGATTGGGAAAAGCATGGAAGTATATGTCCATGACCTCTTAGTTAAGAGCATATAGGTGTCGAATCATCTCTGCCACCTTAGCGAGTCATTTGACATCTTAAAGAAGTACCAGATGAAGTAAAACCCGGCCAAGTGAGCCTTTGGGTCTCCTTTGAAAATTTCCTAGGGGTCACTAGACGGGGGATAGAAGCTAATCTCGATAAAATTCAAGCTATCATCAACATGAAATCCCCCCAGGTCAACCAAGGAGGTCCAGAGCCTTATCGAGCGGGTAGCAGCCCTCAATAGACTTGTATCCCGAGCGACTGATCGGTGCTTACCTATCACGCCCTGGAACAGCGAAAATAGACAAAAATAAAATTTCCTTTTTGGGTCTATAGGGAATGACCGATGAAGTCACTGAATTGTTCGTACCATGTAGTTGTAAGCAATAGGTAATGAGAACAGCCGTAAAACCAAACTAAGTATAAGATAAACATACTAGTTATTACATCAGAGTAAAACATTATACTACAGAAGTCTCAAGGCAACATATGCCCAATTACAAAACGTAATAACCAAGTCTGACAGAAGTATAGAAACTAATATATATATATCTTCATCTCTAGCTGGCGCAAACGTAAACATAATCGTCAGTGTTCATCTCTAGTTGGCGTAAACGTAAACATAATTGCCAGTGTTCATCTCTAGCTGGCGTAAACGTAAACGTAATCATCAGCATAGTAATCCTCCCTGGCATATCCATCTTTAGTGGTGCAACCTTCTGCGTACTAACCCACCGGGTAGTAGCCATCATCGTAGGATTCATTACCTACAAGATTAGGAACAAGGTAGTCTGGACGGGGAATGTCTAGGCAATAACGGTCGTCAGCTTACTGAGAGCTGAGTGAATAGAAACTAACACAGTACCAGTTATATAAAGTAATAACAAATTATGACCATGAATAAGATATAGTTCTACAATAGTATCTTCATCTTTTAGAACTATTCGCTACCTGGTTTCACATCTGATTATACGAAGACTTATCATAGAGACTCATGAGATACAGACTTGATTGTAATACTCATGGACATACCAATGCTCTATCTACCGCGTTCGAGAATACATGTTCCAGTCCACCGCGAGTCATAGACACCTACGTCTGTCTACCGCATTGGAGAATATATGTTCCCAGACTACTGCAAGTTGTAGATACCACGTCAGTCCAACCCCCGCCTTATTAGAACATATGCACAGTCCTTCGCATGTCAGGGATTTAATGCTTTGAGCAAAGACACGACAGTTCTATTGCCACGACTTAACGACATCTACCAGTATTCCTGGTCCACCGCTTGTAAGGACATATTAACAGTCTACCGCCTCGTAGGACATATGATTGGATTACTAGCTATCTTAGGGCTATTGGTTCGGCTCACCGCATTTTAGGACATATGAACAATCCACCGCATCGTAGGACATATGATTGACCAAAGCTTGTTACCGTAACTTCCCCAGAACTTATCAAACCTGCTAAACGTTGTATTACTGACGACTACATGACATTCCCTCGTGGCCTGACTACTCTGATTGAAATGAAAATGATATCAACCTTATTCACGATTGACATATTATCTAACGTTATACTTTAATCCATTATTCTTAAACATAGTATCTTTGATGTCACATTGTCCCTTATCAACTCGTAGTCGCATAACAGAAATACGAAACAATATCTAAATAATCAAACCCTTTATATAATAAATAAGTGAAACTATCCATGTTTTGTGACTTCCAACCAATTGGGACAAGGGTCCAATCGATTGGGATAAAAATCATAACAATCGATTGGCAAATCAATCAATCGATTGGATAAAAAACAATGCCAATCAATTGCAAACTTTGGCAATCAATTAATTATGAGTCATACTATGGCAATAATTAGGAAATCAATCAATCGATTGAGTTCAGATGGCAATCCCAATCGATTGGGAAATAGTCCAATCGATTGGGACTTCGTTTTCTCTAACAGAATTATAGTTCAGCAAATCTACAAGTTGGTAAGACGTTTGCTACGGCTTTCCTTCTTTGCACTCATAAAACATTAATATAAAAGGGACCAAGTGAGTTAGAACTCACCTAAGGGTGTGTTTGTTGTGTATGTGAATGGCTATGGAGCTTTGAGCTTCAAGCTTGTTTCTTTCCTTATCTTCCTTCTCTTGTTCTCTATCTCTTTCTCTTCTGTTTTCCTTTCTTTCTCATTCTTCTGCTCTTCTTCTCTGCTTCCAGCAGTGTGTGTGTGTGTGGGGGGGGGGGGGGGGATGGAGATGTATATATAGATATATGTGTATGGATGTGTGTATATATATGATATGAAATCTCTCTCTCTCTCTCTCTCTCTCTCTCTCTCTCTCTCTCTCTCTCCCTCTCCCTCTCCCTCTCCCTCTCCCTCTCCCCCCCCCTCTCTCTCTCTCTCTCTCTCACTCTCTCTCTCAAGAACCGCCATAGAAGTCCAAATGGATGAAATGGCCTCATGTATATAGGGGGAAAGAGTGTCACACGTCAATATCTCATGTGTATATATATATAGATATATGTATATGTATATGGATGTGTGTGTATATATATATGATATGCAATCTCTCTCTCTCTCTCTCTCGCGCGCTCTCTCTCTCTCTCTCTCTCTCTCTCTCTCTCTCTCTCTCTCTCTCTCTCTCAAGAACCGTCAAAGAAGTCCAAATGGATGAAATGGCCTCATATATATAGGGGGGGGGGGGGGAGGGGGGAAGAGTATCACACGTCAATATCTCATGCATACTTGGAAAATAATATCTACAGATGGCAATCGATTGGCTTCAGATATTTAAGGGCAATCGATTGGGATATAGCCACGTCATGAATTTAAGTCAACAGAGTGGCAATCGATTGGGATAGATGGAAATCGATTGGTAGTCAAAAAGTGGCAATCGATTTTGAGTCAAGGGCAATCGATTGGGACATAAAATTTCCCAACAGAAGGGTAAGAATCATATAAGTATGCAGGAAAAAATATCAAGTCGTATTTATTAATATACACTCCAAAATACAGGATAGTACATTACCATTCTTTAAGATCCTCTGTAAGACTTTCCAATGGATGGATGAGTGCGAATAGGAGTTTCAAGAACTCAAGTGCTACCTGGCTTCACCACCCTTGCTCTCTGCACCAACCTGGGGAAAGGCCTTGTACATATACCTAGCTGTATCACAGTAGGCCATCAGCTCAACCTTAGTAAGAAAAGAGCACAGAATCCAATACCAGGTATACTACACCAGTCGAGCACTCCAGGGCACTGATAGTAGATACCCAAGAATGGAGAATGTCACATATGCCCTGGTAATGGCCCTATTTCCAAGCTCATACTGTCATAGTACTCACAGATCAACTGTTACACATAATTCTCTCTCGGCCAAAAACTTCTGGAAGGTTAGTCAAATGGGCCTTTGAGTTGGAAGAGTTCGACATTGTTTACCAACTCTGAACTGCGATCAAGGGGTAGGCAATGGCCGATTTCCTGGTAGAGTTCACCTATCGAGAAGACCCAGCAGAGGAAGTACTCGTACCCGAACTACCTCCTGGGCTGCAGCAATCGATCCCCACCTGGGTGATGTTTGTAGATCGCTCCTCCGATGATCAGGGAAGCATGCCAGATTCATTCTTACCACGCCCGAGGGAATTCAGATCGAGTATGCTCTCAAGTTTGGGTTTAAAGCCTCCAATAACGAGGCAGAGTACGAATCCCTCGTAGTAGGGCTGGAGTTAGCCCTCTCCACCCAGTAGGTCCAAGAGTTCAGCAACTCCCAATTGGTGGTCAATCAAGTGTTGCAAGAGTACGACGCAAGGGAAGACAACATGATATCCTATTTAAAACTAGTCAGGGATGCTATAGGTAAGCTAAAGGGTCTCTCTGTCATTTTAATCCCCAGGGAACAAAACGCCCAGGAGGATAGGCTAGCGTGCCTAGCTTCATCCCAAGAGGAAGAGCTCCTTGAAATCAGAATAAAATATCACCCCAAGCCAAGCATCGCACACCAGGACGCCAATGAAACCCAGTGGACCAAGGTCCCAGTTGGATGGACCCGATAATAACGTTTCTCAACGAGGGAAAACTCCAGACAGACAAAATGGAGGCCAAGTGAGTTAGACTCCAAGCTGCCAAGTACTATCTTGACAGTAGAATCCTTTATAAGAAAGGATACACTCGGCCCTACCTCTGGTGTATCCAACCTTCCCGAAATGGCTACATCTTGGCCAAGATCCACGAGGGGGTATGTGGAAGCCACATTGTGGACCAAGCCCTATCAAGGCAGGCCCTCTTGTAAGGATACTTCTGGCCAACAATGGTCCGGGTTTCTATAGACTACGTTAAAATGTGCAACAGATGCAAAAGATTCAGCAGCCAAACACATGTCCCCACTAAAATCCAGACCCCGATGATTAGCTCTTGACCCTTCACCCAGTGGGGAATTTACCTGATCGATCCCCTAGCAACAACGAAATGCCAAGCTCTGTGTGCCGTAGTTACGGTGAATTATTTCACTAAATAGGCTGAGGCCGGGTCACTAGCTACAATCACCAAGAAAAAAATGGAGGATTTTGTCCTAAGAAACATCGTTTACAGATTTGGCATCCCCCGAGCACTAGTCAGTATCAATGGGAGGCAATTCGACACTCCCATTTTTAGGGAATTCTATTCTAGGTCTAGCATCCTAAATCACTATTCTTTTCCCAAACACCCCCAAGCGAACGGGCAAGCCTAGGTAACTAACTGGACCATACTCTGGTTCCTTAAGATGAGGTTGGAAAATGCAAAGGGCCTTTGGCCGAAGAGCTGTCGAGCCTTCTGTAGGCCTACAATACAATACCTCGGGCTTCGATCGGGTTTCTCACTCACTTTTGGCACCAAGGCGGTGGTCCCAACTGAGTTAGGGCCTGCCTCTCATCAAGTGGCGAACTACACACCTCAATGGAACAAAGAAGCCATGAGACATAAATTAGACCTATCAGAGGAAATGAGGGAACAGACCTATATAAAAACGGCCGCCTATAAGCAAAGGACCTCGTAGTACTTTAATCGGAAAGTCCAGCATTGTAGCTTTCAGGACGGGGATCTGATCCTAAAGGCTGTAAACCAGTCCACTAGGATAGCAAGCTACGGCAAGCTCGACGCTAAATGTGAAGGCATGTACTGGATCGCTTGAGTCAACCGACCTGACACTTATTGGCTACGAACGCTAGAGGGACAAAGGCTACCATACCCTTGAAACATAGAACATCTTCTGAAGTATTACCAATAGACATTCATCCTTTATCCTCAAAATACTCCTAGAGTTTTTAAACAGTTGAAGTATAAATAAAATTTTACTTTTAAAAGAATTCGGTACAACTCTAAAACAAAAGACCTTGGTTCGACTAACTGAGGCAAACAAAGGATCTTCGTCTGTCTAACTGAGGCAAGTTAAGACCTCGCTTCGTCCGAGGCAAAAGACCTGGGTCACCACCAGGCAACATACATGGGTCGCTCCAAATAAAGACCACCACGTGTGGAAAAAGACCCCGGCGATCCTGGGGCAACCTCTTAGGCTCTGGTCCACAATTGAGGTATCTGTCAGCACGTGTGGCAAAAAGACCTCGGTTCGCCCAGGGCAACGCAAGATTACAGTCCTCCTGACTTAAGTATTCTACTCCCACCTTAGCAAATGGGGGGGAGGGGCCAGAAAAATAAAAGTAACAAGGAGCATTGAAAGCAAAAAAGAAGCAAGCATTGAAGCATCGAACCTTTGTCATTGATAGTTTGAAAAATTTACAAGAACGAGAGGCAATTATAGTAGCCATCCAAAAAAAATATAAAACCTATTTCCTCCTGCTACACTAGCTTCTCTAATAACTCAGACTATCCGTCCCTTACTGCAACGCCTCGTCGGTGGTCCCAATCTAAGCTTCGGGCAGTGAATTCAAGCTCCGAATATCTACTCTTCAGTGATGTCACCTCCCATGCAAGGTTACCCACTTCATCAACTTAGCTTACCTACCATCTCCCTCTAGAGGTACTATTGAGTGAATGGGAGAGGGAAGCGGATCTATAGAGGGTTCTCGGGATCGGTCGCCCGTGCTCCCACCCTGAGTGGCCCGAGAACTAGAGGATACCTTGAGAACTGGCTTACAGAGAACAATTGCAGGTGAAGGGGGGAAGAAGGTCCTCGGCAACGGGAGAAAAATGGAGCAGCCGGTTGGGTTCCCTAACTAAGCCGTCATAAGATAGTCGCACAACCTGAGCAATTGAGATCTGGTCCAAAGCAAAATCACCAATCCGAGCTTCCCTAACTACAAGAGTGCGACGAAGTAAAAATGGAACATCAAGGGACTGTGGAAGAGACTCTTCCTCCACATGCATCCACCGACCAGAAATCAGGACCCTTAGAAACCTCTCCCACTCTCCGTCGTTGGAATCATGCCCCCTCAACCAGTCTTCATCCCTGAGGAGCAACATGGACTCTACTAGTACTTCTAGGTCAAGCAGCCGCTCGTTCAGTTCCAATACGCAAACTAACAGGCGCATTATAGTGGGTCCACAGCATTCCAAGGGGATACCTCGAACCCACAGAGCGATACAGGTAAAGGGAGAAAGAGGGAACCAAATACCCACTCTCCACAACATGTAACTACTGACGACCACGGAATCAGTAGGGGCTTCATTGTCTTCCCAAAATGGCTATACTATGACATCCTCAGGAACCTCGTAGTGCATACGAAAGGCAAGCAGGGCTCTGACGGTAGAAAGGTCAACTGTTCAGCCATGGGGAAGCACAAATATAGGGAGAATATCCTGGGCCTAGCACTTTTCCTTTTTGCGATACAGATGAAACGGGAGCCCCCAATTTATAAAAGGGGTCAACAGTTCAGATCACCTCCCGTCCAACGGACCAGATGAGCTCTCGCCAAGTTTTCGGGATGATTATACCAAGCGAAGAGGCGGGCGCTGTCCCATCACCACGGGCGAATTGATGGCGCACAAAGTCCCACTTCGTCCATCTCTAACTACCCCTGTTTGAATCTAACCAGTTTGGCCCACCAGTGACAACTTCAGTCTCTGACGAATTAGGCCACAATTTAGATGAAGACAACTGTGTAAGAAAGAAGACCCAGAATTAAAAAGGAAACATATTTTCCCAACTTGACCTGCTCCAGTGTCAACAGAAAACTTGGAAATTGGGGGCACCTGGTGAGTTAATGATCAATTCTACCCACAACCACCAACTGACCCAAGGCGTCCACCCGGTGCTAGCCGGAGTCAGCTGCTCAGGTAGGGTCCTCTCTGTGCGAGGCTACCTTGTCTCGGCCCAGTCCAGCTTTACTAGAAGATCCCCAGCGACCCAGAAAAAATAATTATAGTGGCGGCCCAATGAAGTTCATAGCTTTATCTGGTTCTCTAGGATAAGGTCAAGGTGAATTTAATTAGTTCCCTAAACAACCCAGGTTACCTAATTTGTAAAAAGGGCCCCCTTGTGTTATAAAAGGGAGTTTCCTCCTCCATAAGAGAAGAGGGAGAGAATCTTCCTTTCCAAGAATCAAAGAAGCCCTAATTGTGTAAACAAAACTGAGGGAGATAGCCGTGGTCTATGGTATAACGGAGTCTTGTTAGTTTCAGTCATCTTGTTGAATCAGTAAGGCCTCCTACACTAGAGGTGTCAAGTCTGAAAGCCAAGCCTGGGCAAGAAGAGGGAAAGGACACATGGTCTCAATCATAGAATTAGAAACGGTCATTCTTTTTCGTTGCCTATTTCTCTGTTGTAAACTGTTAGTGGAAGCACCCACACACACTCGACGCGTGAACGTAGGTTACTTCGTTAACAGCGCCGAACCACATACAAATTCTATATCTCCCCATTTCTTGTTGATTTCACATCTACACACCTTCAAAAATCAAAGCATATTTGTGCATTACTTTCAGGTCGCATCAGAAAACAGTGATAAAAACATAATAAAGAGAATTCCACGTTATTCAAATTTACAGACATGTCTCTAGATTTCCATAATCTAGGGACATTCTCTGAAAAATGAGCATGTCTGTTAAAACAAAGTTCAGACACCAATTTTCTAAAAGAATGAAGATGGAGAAGATTTCTAGAATCTAGAGATACTTATGTCTCCGAATTTTCAAAAATCCATGGACATTTTCTCTCTGAATTTTTTAGATTCTGAGATATTCTCTGAAACTTCCCACAATATCTGCAAACCGAGGATTTCATTTTCAATGGAGGGAGAGAGTTGCTACGCATGAGCTGTTCTTTTCCCTGCTCAGAGTATGGATCTTGAACCTTACTCAAAATTAAACAGCCTTCAAATCTACTGAGGCCTAAAATGGTGGCAATGATCATCGATGGATGGGAGATCTACTTGCGTGCATGTTGGTAGCGATGGTGGTCGTGCTAGTAATGTTGTGGTGATGATGGTGGTAGTAGACTGTAGCGGTAGCAAGGGTAAAGAAGGTGGTAGTGGTGGGGGCAGTGACAGTGACTGGTGGTGGTGAAAGTGGAGGAGGTGGTGTTTAATTTTCTCATCATGAAATAAAAAATCAAAGTTTTAACATGTGTACAAAAAAATATAACCAACCATACATGAACCAAAAACACAGTGGTGACTAGTTCTTCAATCAACATTCTATGCTGAAATGGTATATCTCGTTGATTTACAAATTTCCCGACTGCTGCTAGCAACCATCTATAGAGTCTAAGAGAGACAAACAAGGAATATATACATTTGAATCAGTACTTGATCATATGGTGGCGCAACCAAAGATCATACATGACCATATGGAACGCATCGTATCTAATTGGAGGTGAATTCCACTGGAAGTGCTTTTGGATCTGAAGAAAACATACCACAAAAATAAAAATATAATAATTTTGCCCAGTTCATAATTCAATTACTGTTTTAAGTCAAAAGAGAGATAAATATACTTGTGGGTTTTGTTTGGTAGGTGCATTTAGCGACCAAAAGAGAAGGGTAAAGAAAACAAAAAGAAAAACTTTTTTCGCAATGCTTTCCCTATTGCTGTCCTTCATGCTTAAATGCGAATAGGAATAAAAATTCCAAAAATCTAATAGAAACTCAAGAAAAGTGGAAGGGAAGTGACTCACAAAATTTAAAATTTTTAATATTTATGTTCATCCTATTTTCTTTTCCCTCCTCTTTTCCTTACCAACCAAACAAACAAAAGTATTTTCCTTGTGCATTTTTTTCCTTTTCCTCACTAAACCAGTGCACCAAACAAAACTGTAAAGAAACCATGATGTTCATTCATTTGTTAGTGAGGGAAAAAAAAAGAAAACAGAGAAAAATCTTTTCTTTTGTTTGGTTAATAAGTAAAACGACGGGGAAAATAAGAAATAAAAGAGAGTAAAATTGATATAAAAAAAAAAAATTAAACATTTTGAACTTTTAGAGTTATTTCTCTTTCTTTTATTCGTATATTTACATTAAAATTAATTTTTAGAAATTTCTAATTTTTAATGTATTTAAGCATGAAGGCAAACACGAGGGAACTAGTTTTCCTTCTTTTCCTTAACCAATCCGCAAACTAAACTAAGTCTTAGTCTTTTTGACAGGAAGATGAAAATGAGTAGTCGATAGTTATTCAAACATGAAAATGCACGTTTTTACTAACCCCAAAATAAAAATTGGATTGACTAAATTATTTCTTTCAAACTGCAATTTAAACTTCTTTTTCATTTTTTTTATTTTATTTTTTATTTTTTATTTTTTATTTTTTACCTTCACTAGATTATTATGCAAAGCAACAAATTCTGCATCTGATATGTTTTTGAGGATCTGCTTTAACCGATACACATCAGTCTCCTTGAGTACGACTGAGAACTTTTGCCAATTAAGAATATCGTTGAATGGTAGGTCGTAGTAATTAGACAGTATCACTGCAAAACAAGCATCCAAAATTAATGAATGAGAGGTCAGTCATGTCGGAAAAATAACACCCCGGAATGAATAATAAAAAGGGCCATTACATAGAGAAAGCTCACTTACAAAGGTTGCAGGGAAGGGATAGTTTGGAGAAATATCAAATACTTGACACTAATTTAGTGTATGGAATATATGTGAATCAGCGAGCATGTATATAGGGATACTAGTATGTATATAATGTTATTTCGTAACTCTGTGTCGAGGGTATGATGCAAAGGAATCCTTTTAGTTTTACACAGATCACGGAAAGAGCAAAGCCCGAGACCCCGGAGTTCAACGACCACATTCCTATAGTTCTCTTCTCTCTAGCGACTAATAATACACGTGTAATTTGACTGACAGCAAACAACACGGTGTGAAAAGTCACGTCTCCCAACTACGATTCTGTATAGCCCCCAAATGGTTGCTACATTTAAGCTGACGAAATTTTAAAGAGGGAAATTCAAGAAAAAATAGGCCAGATATTAACTAGTTTGGAATATCCTAAAAATCGTGTATTCTACAGATCGCGCTGAAAACCTAACATATGCATGTCAGTTTCTAGTGCAACAAAGGCGACAAAATTGCACTCCAAGAGCTTTCTGCGACATGATTCAATAGTAGCTAATTGCACCTGCCCGTGGCTCAAAGGAGATTTACTAAGGCTCTGTTTGGTTTGTGGATTTAGAGAAGGAAAGGAAAGGAAAACAAGAATAATATTTTTGAACCATAATTTTAGCTTAAGAAAAAAGAGAGGGGTGTGACTCACAATTACCCGGATTTTTAATATATTGTTTTCCTTACTATTTTCCTCATTAACAAAAGAAAAAGAAGTGTTTTCTTCAGTGTTTTCCTTTCCTTTCCCTCATTAAATCCATGAACCAAATAGAGCCAAAGCTACATCCCCTGCTGAGTTTGGAGGAAGCACAGTCAGTAAAGATGTTCTTGAAAACATCCTACAAGTGTCGATTGCCCAGGCCTTTTGTTGCATGGTCATATCGGGTCAGGAGTGGTGGAGGGGAAAAGACTTGTCACTCTGTGGTAAGGCACAAAGACTTTATTCTTGCCGTTATTACTAAATCATTTTCATTATTTGTTTGTTACATTTTTTTTTGTAGCAAGGCATAGTTACTACCTTGTTCTCAAGAATGGGAATGGCAAATATTTTCTCACAATAGTCTAAAAAATTCCAAGCATAGTAGACTCGGTCTCGTATTCTTTTCTTTAGGATCTCCACATCAACATCCAACCTGTTGTTTTCACAAGAAATGTGTACCACAGGTGGAATGAGGATAGAACCAAAAAAAAAAAAGCATTTCATTAGTTCCAATTGTCAAGAAGAAATAAGCTCTTACCGGGAATGCAACCGTAATGGATAGAATCTGCTATACGAGCACTATTAACCTGGGACCCACCAGGGCATATGCAGAACTTAGTCCTGTAGAATCTCTTTTGATATACCAAAGGTCCAGTAGCCCTGTTTATTCTGTTATTGGAAATATCAAGTTCTGTATCATTTTCCCATACACGTGCCAGTATAACTCTGATTTTTGAGTTCCTATGACCGGCCCAGAAACCCAGAGTGGTCCTGTAAAACATCGTAAACGTTAGTACTTAGTGAAATACAAGCATCAAAAGACAGATACTATTATGATGAGATTTCAAGACGGAACTCAAAAATGAAACAATTTAAAACAAGGACCAATAATGTAATAGGGCAGCCCAGTACACGAGACACCCCCCATTGCGGGGTCTGGGGAGGGTGAGATGTACGCAGCATTACCACTGCAACCAGAGAGGCGCCTTATAGCAAGAAAATAAATGGACAAGGATAGAATAAAACATGAATTATTAATATTTTAGTTAAGGGCAACCATTCTGGAAATTAATGTATACTGACAGACTTTTAGCTGGTAAGCATTGGAAACAGAAGCAGAATCTCAATTATATAAAAATAGGCCAAACAGAAACCATTAAAAAACAATAGGAAAACCAAAGTAACAAGTGTAGTCCCAAAAGAGAAAACACAGTATTAGGAACTCATTCAACCAAAAGAATAGATTATGAAGACAATAAGTCACCATAAGCTGCCATTCCAGGATAAAAATAAAAAATAAAAAATTACTACAAAAGTAAAGCGAGCTGCCAAAGTTGAGATCGATGATCCTAATGGATGTTCTATCAGCAATCATTTTTTCTCTTTTCAATCTCTTAATGATTCAAAGTTATAAGTTCAAGTTGCACATTCCAAACTTCACTCACAGATGATGATATCATACAATTCTATGCTCCTAAGTGTGTAACAAACTGGTAAGCCAAACAAGAATATACCAAAGAGCAACATATAGAAGTGATATAATACTATGGAGTTTCTAAAAATCAAGTTTCCATATAATACTTTCTTATTATTACTGAACCAGATGCTCACTCCAAGATTGTCGAACAGGACTTGGATTGGAAGTTCAGAGACAGTTGACTGTTGATATAGGACAAGACTGAAACTTAGTGCTGCCAAAATAGGTTTAATGGAGGGTTAAGGTTGTGGAGAGCTTGCAACTTACAGATTTAAACGGTGGGGCAAGTTTAGTGTGGCATGATAAAATTTGGGTGGTGAAATAGAGATTCATGTGAGTTTATCCGAATTTTAATAGAAGAAGAAGAAGAAGAATCACATACTTGAACTCTTGTAAGTCAAGTTTCTATTCAATTGAAATGAATGTTAGATTGGTAAACAAGCAACACACTTCTCCTATTTCCATAAGACAATTACTACGAAATTAATAACCACTAAGTCATACAGGAAGTACCATGGTCTCATGCTCACTTGAGGTTGTTAAAATTGGGATCCTACAATAGATTATTGGGGATCCTCAGAATTGGATCCTAGGATTATATAGCAAACTTCATGATTCTATAAACTCATAAAGATAGTCCACAAAATAATGTTTACATCATAAGGAACCTTCTAAAGATTCATCAGCAAATCTAAACCTCATAAACAATTACAATACAGACAATTGTGGGACAATCTTAGGAACCTACAACATTTAACAGGCTGATCCTAAAAGAGTTATGAGGGCAGAATGACCAAAAAGAGGTGTAACTAGCATGGGAGAACTTATAACCTTTGTACCATTAACTGTGGTGGCACATTAAGATAATAAGTTCATATTGTAATTTGTAAGATGATAAGTGTTCATGTGACATTAGTCCTCACTCAATATTCATCCATGGTTAGACGTAGAGTGAAAACATTAAATTCTCACTGACTGCGAAAAATTAACGTACTTCACCATGAGAGGTGTTGTAACATAACTTCTAACATTCGGGACAGAAGTAATGAGGAATTAGGAACTAGGAGTCCAGAATCGGCAGTGTGTGTCCATAATACAGAAAATTTTAATTGTAGTTCGTTAGAAAGATATTTTCGGGAATGGGGAAGTGAAGAGAGGATATAATGAGGAAAGAAAAAGAAATATTTAGATGTAAAGTTCACTTCCTACTGGAAATTTTCTACTTTAATCTACATAAAATTATGGTAATTTATTATGAGATGGCTTCATTACACCAAGAAGTCATGTTGAATTCACATAAGAGTCTACATACAAGATATACATAGTTAAGAGATTAATTGGTGTCCTACAACTTCATTGAGCTTTATAGGGAAGTGCAGTTGATTGTCTTGGAGTTGGCATAGTATATTGACGAAAATCAGAAAGCTTCTCCAACCTTTCTGCCACCAAGGGCGACTGGTCAAATTATATGTAAAATAAGGTCAAATTGGAAAATTGAATGGGAGAAAACATTGCTTCCCAACTTACCAATTCTTTTTCAACTTGAATCGGATTCTCTATTCTCTGCGGCCAAGGTTGATCAATTAGCTAAAAGATGATTCAGATTCCTACTATTGTCGGATTGACCAACTGTAATCCTCGTAACAAATCTCGGGAAACAACTACATCTGGATCAAAAACTTACAGGCTTGCATGGAGATATTCTTATGTAGAGTTTGCTACTCTTTCCATCACTTGCCCCCTATGGCCGACGTTAAACCTAGCCTCTTTTGCAAAAGACGCTTTTCAATTAAAGGTCGTCTATCCAACAGCTCGCCCCACACCTCTGTTGTTAAAGGTGCGTCTAAGGCTGGCTCAAGTGGGAGCATCCATTCAGCTTCGCCCTGTCCTAGACGAAGCCACTTCAAACAGGCCTAGCCTAGGCACTACTTTTTCCCACTTCTTTATAAAAGCGCAATGCCCAGGCCTCAATAAAATATGTATCAGCAACTTGATTAGGCCTCAGACTAAGGCCCAGATTCAGAGCAAACTAATCCTTTAGAACCAACTCATATTGGATTTGGACCCACATTGCAAATGAGAACCATTACAACTTCCAACACAATGTTCACATTATTCAAAAAAAAAAAAAAGAAACAAAAAGAATATTCTTCTTTGCGATGATTTCGTACTGAATAAAAATGGTTTTCAACGTACATGGATTTGAATCAACTGTGATAGTTTCATACTTGCTTAAGTCTTGGATGTGCTATACTAAGGTAAACTATTTTGTGAAGCATCAAAGAGGCAACTTACTTTTTTCTAACCTGAAAAAGAGGGTCGCAAGACGAGTCATAAGATACTCTGTTAAAGTGACACTTCTTTTTCTAAAGAGACTCTTTTCCATCCACAACTTTTGTTGTTATGCAGGACCTTCACAAAAGTCCATTATTGAGGTTTAGATTGACCGTAGAAAGGATTGGGATTGGGATTGGGATTGGGATTGGGATTGGGTAAAGGCAGGTTGAATTGACATTTTAGGCTTGTGAAAACGCCTTGGAGAGCTATTTAGGAGCTGCTCATGTCCCGCTAAATAGCAAGAGTAATTTTGGATTTTGAGAATTTTGGATTTTGAGAGTCTTACGAGTTTCCAGGTTTGATCTTTGATGAAAGAGCGGATAGTAAGACTTGATTGCAAAGAAGAAGAAGATGCAAGGCCTATGCACCTGCAGTTCAAATGAACTCATTTAAGGGGGAGGTGCATCACATATACCGTACTTCAAAAATATATATATATATATGCATATGTTTGTGCAATATTTAATTTTCTCTGATTATGCACGTTGAAATATCTATTAGTTACTCAAAAGAAAGCTAATACATCATTTTATAGTAATGTAGATCTTGGAGTCTTGGTAAACTTAGGACCAAACAAACTTAGGGGCCTAAGTAGCCAAGCTTGACTGATGACCAAGACTTGTCTAAACCCAACATAAAACCCACCCAATGAGACCAAAATTACGTCGGTAAACCCAAGACCTAAACCCAGCTTACTTATATCCCACAATATGATTAGTTTAAGTAACCCTAGTCGAAAATACTTAAATCAACAACAAATGCATCAATAAAACTAATCCTTTAGGCAAGCTCCAAATTAGAGTCTTACCAATAACTATAATGACATTTGAACTTAATTTTTTCACCTTTATTGTAATAGTTGCTATACTCTAAAAACTTTCTTGACAGATCATTTGCATCACCATTCTTCAGCAATTCCATACTCCACTTCTGCTTGGTAAGAAGAACTTGACTACAAGGAGAGGAGATTAGAACCTGAACCCCTGTCCCGTATCCAAAAATTATTTGCAGAAACCGTCACCAAACAAGTGCAAGGTCGCTCTCTCAACCTTTCTATATATACCGCGTCTAAGTAATTTTCAAAAAGCACCCATCGAACTGATAAAGCAATAGATGTAAAGAGAACACAGGTTAAAAAAAAAAATTGTTTTCTCCCCCATATTTCTTTCCTTTTTTTAAGTTTCCTCATGAAATGCGATGTGATGCTAAAGTTTAAGGTGGAAAGCACCTCATCTAAGAGCTACCTAAAAGGTTTCATCTTCATTTACAAGAACAGACCAAACAAAGGAAGTTAACAATTTTCGGTTGACCAAGATAAGATGAAAGCAAAAAATGAGCACTTCAAGAAATATCAAGTCCCTTTGCAGATGAACCACAAAAATCCAAAAAGGGGAAGGGAGAGTAAACTTTTCATGGTATTACCTGTTTTCAACATCATTTCCTCCAGCTGGAAGAGCAAACGGTTGCAAAACTTGAGGAAGTGCAACGTCTTTGTGAGGAATAAATCCAACATCGTAGCTTGGGGAGCACACAACTCGAATGGAGTTCTTTACCAGAAAAGGAAGTCCTTCAGTTGCCCTTACACCCACATCATGGCAGGTGACAAAGAAATGATCAGCACCCAATGTCCTATTCCAGTAAGGATACTTCGATATTAAACCTTCCACATAATCTTGGACAATTATGGTCATGTTCTCATAGGAAGTTCCCTGCATAACATTGTCCAAGCATCATATACATAGGAAAGACTCAAATTTTAGACGGAAGAAGAGACTTAAATAATCAAAAGGAACCGCCTCAGAAGTTAGTAATTAACTTCAATTTCATATTTCACGCCTAGACATAATCCCACTCATATGGATACAAGGTGGGGACATTTACATTTGCAAATGTGTGCATTATCAAATACTAAAATCTTCAACAAAACATTTGTACCATACGAGGAAAATTTACTTGTGAATGAAAGGGAGGAGGAAGTGGCTCATGTAAGTCAAACAACTTCTTGTTTTTTCTTCTTCTTTTTTTTTTTATTTGGTGGGTCTCTGTTGTTAAATAAGGCTCAAGCTCAATTGGGCTCAGCCTTTGCGCCTTGTCGTGTCCTAGGCGAAGAACCTTCAAATAGTCACGCCTACGCACACTTTTCTGGCACCTTTTTATAAAAGCCCAAGGCACAACATTGTCTCAAGTTGATCTAGGCCCCAAATCTTCTTATATACACTACATCAATATCATGAAAAACATTCAACTGGGCTGGCAATCCATCATGTGTCAAAAATGCTCCAAGTGAACAAGTTCACAAAGAGGTCGAGAGAACACTACTGCTCATAGAACTGGGGAAATCGATCTTATTAAATCCAAGAAAGACGGGTTAACCCAATAACAGCCTTAAAAAGAATACTAACCTTCTAACTCAGGTTGTATCATGTTTACTTAATTAACGACAAGTCATAATTTGGTCCCTTGAAAATTTGTATAGAAAGTTTGTGTTCAAACGAGGTAACATAGATCATGCAGTAAAAGAAACAAAGCTCCTTCCATCGAATGTGTTCAATTCACACTCAATTAAAGCATTGATTTCAGAACGATCGATGAGATCGATACTCTCAAGCTTCAACTTCAAAAATGAAATCATTTGGATTTGAATATTTGGCCTATTAAACTTGTAGCTTTCCATTGGTCAGTAGTAGATTCTTGATAGGACACCAAGCATCAAATTATTAAAAATAACTCTACAAGACTACAACTCCTACATCTCTTCTGTACATAAATGAGTTCGACAATGGATTACATGAATGGAACAGTGATCTATGGCCACGAATATTTATATATATATATATATACGGAAAAATCTTATAACATACCTTCCCCCTCATCTTATGGCAGGAGATAGGGATGAAGAACAGGTGAGCCTGATTTGGATCATTCGTACGGAATCGACTCTCTCTGATATTCTGGAAGAAATAGCCCTCACTCGAATACTTTCCGGTGAGCTTCCTCGGCGTCTGGTAAAATGTGTTCGGATCACCATCTGGATATATATACACCTTGAAATTCTTCTCCATTTCTTCGTAGTTCAGCCCGAATATCTTTGGCGAATGATACACATCAGACAAATCCTCGAAGAAATCGCTGATTTCTTTAACCTCCTTAAAAATTTCAAAATCAAGATCACAAACAAAAATCAGCGAGAATTTTCACCGGAAAATTAGACAGAGAGAGAAAAAAAAAAAGTGTGAATCGAAAACATTACCAGAAGAGCAGGAGTGTGAAATTTGTGGTAGGAGGTGTACTGAAGAGGGGAGTGGAGAGACTTGAGAGAGAGATATGTGAAGGAGATTAGGGTTAGAACTGCGAGAGCGAGGAGAGATCTTTGTAGAGAGCAGGCGACTGCGGTGGAGGACGGAGGCGGTTGAGGCTTCGCCGCCGACATTGCCGGAAATTGGAGGTGGCTCCCGGCGAGCTTAAAGAGCTGTTTCGGAAGTTTTGAATCTGAAAAAAGTTTACATGTGTTGCTTCACTTGCTTTTTCAGTGGAAGTGAACGCTATGGAATTTCAGGCATATTTTTTTTTTTTTTGCGTAAATTGTATAAACACCCCCTAAACTGAAAATTTTAACAATTTCACCTCTTTAATTATCATTTTTCTTCTCAAACTGACCCCTCGCATCTAATTGAGGGAATTATTTTGTTAAATTTTTAGTTTAGGGGATGTTAATGGCAAACAGCAATACATAATACATGAGAGGCGTCTCTATATTACTTACTTTTTTTTTCTCAAAAATTTCTGGCATATTTTGAAGCTTCTTTTCTATTTGGTGGATTGAATTGAGTAGGGCTTTGGCCTGTTTGTACCATTGATACTTGCCTATTGGACCTTGTGTTACTTGTTAGTTGGGCCAATAAGCACTGCACCACTCTTTATTTTAGCTTACAGTAGGCTACAACTTTGGGTGGACTAATCCGTGCTTGGCCTTTGGGTAACTCGTAATTCACTCAGGTTTGGATGGGCTTGGGTGGTGAGGCTAGTATTCTCTTGAGAATGCCTTCAAATTTGTTACTGAGAACTGTAGTCTTGTTGATAAATAGTCATCAACATATTTGGTAATCATGAGAAGTGAATGAGACTAAAGGAATATAAGGTATAATCACAATTCGTATTAGTTATCCGACTACCTGATTGTGACTACGAATGCTAAAAGTAGAGGGACATTAGTATCATCTTACACGTCTAGTTATCGCTTTGGATATGTTCTTATGCATTGGAGTGCAATTATCGTTATTTGGTGGTATTAACGATAACTGATAACTTATTTAATTCATTTGATTAAAGAGTTTAATCAGAGAGGAATTAAAAACTTATCAAAGCCAATAAACAACAACCTAAGAGGCTCCATTCTTAGGTCCAATAGAATACTAGAATAGCATAAAAGAGGTTGACCAATCAATAGCTGGCTTTGGCAATTGATTGTTCATTTTTCTAAAGACCTACAAGAGGCAGAATTAGTGGTTGTTCATTTTTCTACAAAGAAAAGGCCCTAGATCTATTTCTTAAGCTTTTCACACCTTCCTATCTTTGAAGGGTTCCCACAAACCCTAACCTTCCAAGGAGTATTCAAAGAAGACATAGGAGAGAAGATCATCTAGAGGAGGAATCTTCGAGGGTTCACTACAAGTGTTCTACTTTGATTATCGGATTCAAAAAGGTATGGATTTTTGTCTACACAACGCTAGATTCAATAAGAAGTAGTTCTTGGAACAACCAAAAGTTTTTCACAAATTTTTCCACTGCAAATTAGATTTTCATAAATAAAATCTAACATTTGTCAGCCCATTGTTTTGATTATGTAACACTTACTTTTAGATGAAAGACAGTGAAATACGTTAGAGGTAATAAAAAGCGTTAAAAGAAAATGAAATTTGTTAAAAGACGGTAAAATGCCATTGAAAATGTAGTTCAAATAGTGAAATATGTCGAAAAACAATGAATATGATTTCAAAGGGGTATTTTGAGGTTAAAAAAAAAGGTGTTGGGACCTATGATTGGAAAGTGTTCACTTTAAGAACCTATGGCTGAATGCTTGCAAAGGATATGAATATTGTCAATCGAACTTATTTCCACATGATAGATGTTAACAAGAACATCAATTTTCAGTTATGCATAATCTTCTAAAAGTTTAGAGTATTATACAAATAGACTTTCTAGCAACTATGCCGTTAATGATATGTAAGGGTTCGTTTGGCAGAAGTTATTGTGGCCAAAAAAAAAAAGTGGATTACTCAAAAATGCTTTGAATAGCTTCTTATCAATTGTGATTGCAATTACAATTATAGTCGTGGCAAATTCCCAATGCGTTCAAAATCATGTTTGGAGCCTCAATAATTAGAGCAAAACTAGGCAAAAACATGTGCCATGCACGGGCTATTTTCATAGTAACTCCTCAAGATGTTGACACTTATGTATTGTAGAAGGGAGTTTTACAATTTCTTATGTTTTGCTCACTATCTGAATATCAATAAAAGAAAACACTCAATATCATACAGGTACATTACAATAAAAATCATGAAATTATGAATGTTTGTAGAACTAATACCTCCATCAAAAATGCTGTGAAATTTGCATTGCTTGGGTTTGCATTGTTTAAGCGCATGTTAGAGCACAACGTTAAAATGTTTACATTGTTCCACAATGTAGAGCGTCTCAAAGAAGCAGCCACAATTTGTTCACGCACCCCTTTGGGCACGACTGGCGAGATTTATCAAAAATCTCCCCCAAGAACAACAATTATACCCCCAAATGGCTTGTTTATATCACAATTATCTCGAAGTGTGCGATCGACAGCCTCCACGCAATTTCTATGTTGCATTGGTACCTCGTCCCATATGATCAACTTAGTTGCTCTGACCAACTCGGCTTGCATTGACTGCTTGCTAAATCCGCATACTGAATTGTCATGCACATCCAATGGGATTGAAAAGGTCGAGTATGCAGTTCTACCCCCCACTAATAATAGCGATGCAACCCCCGATGATGCAATTGTTAAAACAGTATGGCCAAGGCTACAAATGTGCAGGGAAATTGTATTATAAGTGAAAGTCTTCTCTGTTCCAGCACCACCGCTAATGAAAAATGTAGTCCCTTTATTTTCCAAGACTGAATTTGTGATTCCATCAAAAGCAGCACGTTGGCCAATATTTAGTCTATCAATTCTACTATGCACATCTTCACACTGAGCATCGAGTTAAAGTTTGGCGTGCGCACACAATAGTCTGTTAGCGACTGTGTTGTTCCAATTTTTACTTAGTTGCGGCATGGGAGGGTATCCGGTTAAACTTTTTCCGGATTGTTCAAGCATTTGATTAAGAAGATACAGACCATAATCTTCTATTACAATGACATTCGGGTTTCGAATTCCATATAAAGTATGAATCTTATGGTGAAGATCGTCACATATATCCAAGGAGAATTGTTTCCACAACTCATATGGATGCAACGGAGAGCATTCCGTGAGAATGATACTAAACAACCTCCTCAATTGGTGCCCGGTGTTCATCACTGTAGCTTCTTGAAGACATTGTATCCATTCTTCGTCATCTTTCAATAGACCTAATGCAACGCATGCTGATTTAAATGTAGGATGTATGACGTTGTCTACTGTGTATAAATGTTCATATGATGTTGGCCCTCTCACATGCGTCAATAGCAAGCGCAAATAGAATCTCTCACCTGAATCGGGGCTAGCAAAGTAAATTCTACCAATTGCATACCCCCTTTTTCTCGGTGTCCACACACACATTGTGCTATTCCAAACAAAAAAGTTAAGAAATTCTTGATAAGTAAACACACGGGCACTTTCATTGGCAGCACAATAGTTAAAGAATCCAATTAGGGCTGACACTTGTCGTGTAGCTCTAGATGCAATCCTATAAACTGACTCAGTTGGATCAAATACCACCTGGTAAATTCCAGGCAAATGAAGTTCCAATCGAACAACTGATGGGAACTCTTCATGCATACTATTGCCTAACAATCGCCAAATAGCTGCAACTGTGTCACGCCCCGAGGTAGCATGAATATGGAAAGCGTTTAATTTCCTTTATGGACCCGTAGGTCGTGACAGTTTGAAGGATCGATTCCATCCCAAACGTCAACAACAAAAACATAATAATCAGAACAGAGCAATCAAGGTTTACAATATTTTTCTAACTTTATAGTTATTACAGCACGAGGTCTCTAAAGGCACAAACCGCCTCAAATCAAAACAATAACTTAACATCTATTACAGTCATCCTTATTACAAAACAGTTCATAAACTAAAGCATAACAGTTCATAAACTAAAGCATAGGATATTGATAATAGTTCTATCTTCCAAAAGCAGTCGTTCTCAGTTAGCGTAATCATAGTGTTCCGCTTGATCAAAACCTGAAAAACCTGAACACGAATGTCCAGGGCGCATCAACGCCGTCAGCTTTAAGAAACTGGTGAGTATTAAAAACATAACTTTGAATGTAACACATACTCATTTACCATTTTCAAATTCCCATATAAATTCAACAAGTTTATATTAGAGTAAAGAGTTCATTTTAGAAAACAACCACAATATCATTGGAAAGCTATAATTCACATATATGTGACCGTGTATGAAAATAATGCACCATCTCATCTTACCGACTCTTTTCTCTCGACAAACACAATAACCCACCATCTCACATCAATATCTTTGAAATACTTCGATAGCCACACTTTAGCACAGGGGTGTCAGAGAATGTCCAATTTGCCTCACACTTTAGCACGAGGTGCCAGGGAATGTCCAACGCCTCACACTTTAGTACCTAATCCGCCTCGCAAATACATCACACAGTATCCAGACTCGGGTACCAGGGAGTGTCCGTAGGCCACACTTTAGCACTACCATGGGTGCCAGGGAATGTCCAAGTTCGGCGTTACACACTTTGACGCTACCATGGTCGTCAGGGAGTGTCCAGTTTTGCCACCGTCAACCACAACACACTTTGGTACTCACTTACCAGGGAGTATCCACAACACAATCTCAACCACACACTCTATACCATACTGACCATTACTCTTTTCCACACTGACCAACACTCACACTCACCATGCATATACAACTGACTCCATATGAATGTCATGAAACTTTAAACATAAAGTAAAATGCTGAATTATAGGAACAACATACGTGCGGGGAGTGTTAAGTCATAATACATCATTTCATTCGTCCAAACATAACCAAAATAGGTTTCTGTTTTAGTAAATTTCTCACACAGAGCTTTGAAAGTCCATGAAACATCACCCAACAGTTCCTTAACATAAAACAAGCAAAAAACCAAAAACTGTCCAAAGTTGCGCGCGACAGGTCACTTGTGCGGACCGCTCGCGCAATATACCCCTTTTTCCTTATTTATTATAAAAATTTCCTTACTGCCTGGGAACGGACAAATCGCGTGCGCGGCTCACACGGTTTGCCCAATTTTTGTTTTCTTATTAAAACTTGTTCTGTTTGCGTTAAACCAGCCACGTCCCGTACGTAGGTCGCTCGCGCGACCTTCGCTCGCGCGAGTTTCAGCAGTGTCTTCGTCTTCTTCACTGGAACTCCCCTGTTTCAGAATTTCATGGTCTTTTTGACCCATTTTGCAATCTATGACTATATATATCATACAATATATGAATCTCTTCGTTTTTCGATGAGGATTAAGAATCTACAACCAATTTTACATGAATCAATCTATAATTTTAGAATTTTATGAAAGATTACAAGATGACAAAACTTAATTTCTTATATACTTTCACATATGGATGAATTAGGCTTAAATACTTTAACCATACTATATATACTATAATCTTTCAAAATCATCTTTCAAAACGAATTTTGGTTAGGTTTAGGAAAACTCATGTTTTTCAAATTCAAGCTCCCATGGAGGAATTAGCAATGGTGATTTATCAATACATATACACAATCAGTAACTAAGCATGAAATTACATTTGGAGTGAGTTTTGAATACTCACTAATATTGATTATAGAGGAATGGTTGAGAAAGATAAGCAACTAAGAATCCAATCCAAGCTTCGGCTATGGAGTTTTGAAGCTTCTTCTCTCTCTAAAAATTCAGCAAGATAACTCTCAAGCTCTCTCTTGTCTTTCTGTGCTTCTACAGATTTTTTTTTGTGAAAGAGTGTGTATATGAATGGTGTATATATAGAGAGAGTGCTTGGAGAACTTGGGCTCCAAGTATATTGATATATACTCAACAAATTGAGTTTTGTTTTTGAAATTATACACACTGTGAATTATACATATATAGGTATATACGTATAAACTCTCCAGATTTGGAAGGGTCATGAATAGGTTAATAGGGGTCAAGTTTAACGCGGCGCAGACAGTTTTGCACATAAACTGGTATTTTCGCGGCGCAGTGATCACCTCAAAAATACAGAAAATTCATTTTAACATAGGAATTGATTTCCCGATTTTATAAAAATACTGCCTGAGTTAAAAAAAATATTTCTACCGTTTCGAAATACAGTTTTAAAATCCAACAGAGGTATGACTAATTTTGTGAAATTGCAATTTGATCCCTATAAGAATTTCAATGTGAATTAATACAAGTAACAAGGTTCTAAAACATGAAGATTATAAATTAAAATAGCTCTATGAACATAGATTAAACATGGAATTTCAATTCGAATTTAAATATGTCAAATGCAAATACAAAGAATTAAATGGAAATGCAAGGTGTTACACCCTTCCTCCCTTAAACAGGATTTCGCCCCCGAAATCAAGACTAACTAGTCCTGAAATAACTCCGGGTACTTCTTCCTCATATCAGCTTCCACTTCCCACGAGGCTTCGTTCTCGTCATGGTGATTCCACAGAACCTTCACCAACGGAATGTCCTTGTTCCTCAACTTCTTGATACTCTGATCCAGAATCTTTACAGGTTCTCCTTGTAAGAAACGTTCTCAATATCATCATAACTAACCACGTTCGAGGGGTCACGTATATACTTTCTCAGCATACTCACATGAAATACATTGTGAACCCCAGACATCTTCGGTGGTAGCGCCAGTCGATATGCCACTTTCTTGACACGTTCCAAAATCTCGAACAGTCTGATGAAACGCGGAGCCAATTTCCCTCTCTTGAGACCGAAGCGTACTACTCCTCGGGTCGATGAAACCTTCAGAAGTACGTGATCTCCGACGCTAAACTCCAAATCTTTCCGGTGTCAATCGACATAACTTTTGTACCTGCTCTGTGCAGTTTTCATCCTTTCCTTGACTAAGAAAATTTTCTCGATGGTTTCTCTAACCAATTCTGGTCACAATAGTTCTATATCCTCAACTTCTGCCCAACACAATGGGGCACGACATGGTCGTCCGATACTCGTGTGGTAGCTGTTATTGTAGGCAAATTCAACCAAAGTCAAGTATGTCTCCCAAATTCTTCGAAGTCAATAACACAAGCCCCAAGCATATCCTCCATGATCTGATTGACACACTTAGTCTGCCCATCTGTCTGTGGGTGAAAAGATGTACTCATCTTGAGCGAGGTTCCCATAGCTTCTTGCAAACTTTCCCAAAATCTAGAAGTAAAATGTACATCACGATCTGACACAATCGACACAGGTGTACCATGAAGTCGCACAACTTGTTGTATGTACATTCGGCTCATCTTTTCTACCGGGTATGTCATACTATAAGCGATGAAATGTGCCGACTTAGTCAGTCGATCCACAATTACCTAAATGGCATCATGATTCTATTGCGATCGAGGCAATCTCACTACAAAATCTATCGTGATGTGCTCCCACTTCCAACCAGGAATAGGTAGTAGTTGCAACAATCCCGAGGGTCTCTGATGTTCAGCCTTGACTTGTTGACACGTCAAATACATGGATACAAATTCAGCCACATCCTTCTTCATATCTTCCCACCGAAAATTTCTTTTCAAAATTCTTGTACATTTTCGTTCCTCCTGGGTGAACTGTATATCTTGACTTATGTGCTTTTTCCAGGATATCCTTTCTCAAATCCCCATAATCTGGTACACATAATCTGTCTCTGCATCGATACCCTCCGTCACTTCCCACCTTCCATTCTGTCGGATCTTTCTTTAACATTTTCACGAACCATGTTTAAAACTTCTTATCTTCTTTTTGAGATCCAATAATGCGGTCGATAAGAACAGGCTGTAGGATAAGACATCCGAAAAGTTATCCTTCTCCTTCTTCAACACTCTGTACATCAAACTCTGCCAATGTCTCCAATGCTCGTCATTCTCTAACCATTAAGGAGGCGATTGTCTCACGAGTCTGCCGACTCAAAGCATCAGTGACCACATTAGCTTTACCAGGGTGGTAATCTAACGTGAAGTCGTAATCTTTGATCAGTTCCATCCATCTGCGTTGTCTCATGTTCAACTCTTTCTGTGTGAACAAATATTTCAGACTCTTGTGATCGGAGAATAAATCAAACTTCTCACCGTACAGATAGTGTCTCCAAATCTTGAGTATAAATACTACTGCTGGCAACTCCAAATCATGAATGGGGTAGTTCAACTCATTCGGCTTCAGCTGTTGGGACCCATAAGCGATAACTCTACCATCTTGCATAAGTACACACCCTAGTCTTTGATATGATTCACTAAAGATAGTGAACTTCTCATCAGGCTTGGGTATAGCTAGTACCGGTGCGGTAGTGAGTCTCTCTTTTAACTCTAGAAAGGTGCGCTCATGCTTTTCTGTCCAGTCGAACTTCAAATTCTTCTTCGTTAATTCGGTTAATGGTGTAGCTATTTTAGAAAACCCTTCAACAAATCTTCTATAATAGCCTACGAGTCCCAGAAAACTCCTAACCTCCGTAGGGTTGCTCGGCCTAACCCAGTTCGACACAGCATCTGTCTTGGACGAATCCACAGAAATTCCTTGAGATGACACCTTGTGTCCCAAAATTTCACTTCTTGCAACCAGAACTCACACTTACTGAACTTGGCATACAAGTGGTGGTCCTTAAGCGTCTGCATTGCAATTCGTAGATGTTGTTCGTGTTCTTCCTCTAACTTAGAATGGATCAAAATATCATCAATGAAGACGATGACAAACTGATCCAAATAAGGCTTGAACACTCTATTCATCAGATCCATAATACTGTCGGGGCATTCGTCATTCTAAACGGCATCACCAAAATTTCATAATGACCATATCGGGTTCTAAATGCAGTTTTAGGTATGTCTTCCTTCCGTACCCTCAACTGATGATATCCCGACCTTAGGTCTATTTTGGAAAACATTGTAGCTCTTTGTAGTTCATCAAACAAGTCGTCGATCCGAGGTAAGGGATACTTATTCTTGATAGTCACGCAGTTCAGTTCTCTGTAGTCGATACACAGCTTGAGTGTCCCATCCTTCTTCTTCACAAATAATACTGGTGCTCCTTAAGGCGATGTACTTGGACGTACAAAACCTAGGTTCTCGAGCTCTTGAACTTATCCTTCAACTCTGATAGTTCAGTGGGGGCCATTCTATAGGGAACCTTGGTGATCGGTACGGTACCCGTTATAAGCTTAATACAGAACTAAATACTTCTCTCAGGCGGCAGACTAGAAATGTCTTGAAATACTTCTTCGAAGTCCTTAACTACAGGTATAGACGACACTGTCATCTCTGTACTGACGACTTCGATGTTTGCTAAGCATCTTGTGAGGAACATACCTCCTGAAGGGTTATATTGAAAATCAAAGGGTTGATTCTTATTGTCGGGGAATGTAATTCTCTTCCTCGCATAATCCAACTTTGCTTGATTCTGAGAGAGCCAATCCATTCCTAGGATTATGTCAAACTACGTCATCAATAGAACAATCAACCTTGCAGGGATTTCACGGTTTCCTAGCCGTAAGGGACAATCCTTGCACACGTGTCCTAACTTGACTACGGCTCCTAATGGTGAGGTAGCCCTCAAAGCTTTCTCTAAACGATAAGGTAAGATACCCAATCCCCGAATAGTGTTAACAGATATGAACAAAAGAGCAGCACCCGTATCAAATAACACTTTAACATGGGAGTTAACATGGGAGTTAAACAGAGTTAATGTACCTTCCACTGCTTGTTGATCAGGTTGAGCTTCTTCATAACCTCCTTCTTCGTACACAGTCCCATCATATCCAGCGGCATCAGGAATAACAGTATTCACGCGAGTCTGACCTTACTGACCATAAGTCACTTGCTTAGGGGCAGTACAGAACTTGCTGATGTGACCTGGTTCACCACAGTTGTAGCAAACTATGCCTTGCTAAGTAGCACGCCTTGGTGCCTTACAATCTCGAGCCTGATGATCGGGGTTGCCACAGTTGAAACATTTCCCAGCACTACTTCCTTCTCCCACTCGGGGTTGAGTCGGATAGGTGATAGCTTGGGTTCTCTTGCTCCCATCAAAATTCTTTTTCTGCCCTTGGGTACGATACATTGGTGGCTTATTTCCAAAGTTACCCCTTTGAGGAGGTCAAAATTTGAATTACTTTCGCTTCACTCGAGCATCATCTTCTAGATCAGTAGCCAAGCCAACTAGTCCCTCGAAAGACTTATCCAGGTGACCGAGGGTTATGCAGCGAATCTGCGATGCTAACCCTTGGTTGTACTTACGGATCCTCTTCTCCTCAGTATCAACCATATGAGGGGCGAACCGAGACAGTCTCTTGAACTGAGTGGTGTACTCTTGCACCGACTTGGTTCCTTGTGTTAGATCCATGACTCCTTCTCTCTTCTGTGCCTCTCCGTAGCTGGAAAATACTTTTCCAAAAATCTCTTTTGAACGTAGTCCATGTCATTCCCATCGCAGCTCCATTCCCGATAGTAGCTATGACCGAATCCCACCAATTTGCGACGGCATCGGTTAATTGAAAGGTAGCTAACCTCCTCTTGTTCATTTCATTGCACTGGACACCCTCAAACATGCGGTCCATCTATCTTAACCACTATTCCACCTTCTATGGTTTTGCGGTACCTGCAAACTGCTCGGGCCTTAGTGCACGAAATCTCTCCAGCAGCCTATCTCCAGTTTGGCAGTCTTATCAGTTTTCATTCTGATTACTAACCCTTTCGAGATGTCTGATGAAAGTTTCAAACATCCCGATGGGGTCAGCAGCTAAAGGTGCATCTTCGATCAAATTTCAGTTTTTCCTTAGTCCTCCAGCCATTCTATGCATGATACTGATAGTAGAATGAGGAAAAATGCATGCAACATAAGTATAAAGCAGTTTAAATGTCAACAACATCAAAAGAGTATTTCTATATATAACTTCTTAATCAAGTTGATACAAAAAGTGTGCATGATCAGAGTTATGCCTACCCTATCTGTGTGGGTTAGGACGTACATCGTCCATGCAAGAGTTAGAGTTACAAAAATGGGATCATTGCCATATACTTGAATGCATGTAAATACAGTTTGCAAAAAGATAATAGAGCTACTAGTCAAAAATAGTCAATATATACAAGGCGATATCTAAATGGTCAGTCATCGTTGTAGGTAGCCATCAAAAAGTTGAGCGAGTCGGCCTGATGAAGTCACTGAACATGAGAGGGGCCTGCTCCAAAATTATAGCTATGTGAGGTCAACAATGAAGCAGGTGCTGGGGTATCTGCCTCTGGCAAAGCTAGCTCGAGTACTAGTGTCTCCTCAAGGTCAACTGCGAAGTCATCCCAACCTATGCCATCCTTCTCATCAACACCCTCCCCACCTATAGGAGCCAAATGAACGACCTCAGCATCATCCTCATCCGCAGGGACAACTGGTGGAGGCATATCCAGCTGTGTAAGGTGAGCCTGCACAACCTGAACCTCAAGAGGTAAATAGAAGGCATCACTGTTAACCAAGCGAACCATCTCCACGAGAACTAAGCACTGAATCTCAACAAAGTACAGGATCTCGAGGCGAGCACGGGATAAGTCAACCAGCCCTAACACATGGATCTGGTGCCAGAGATCTAACTCGATGGTCGCTGCAGCCCGCTGCTTAATAGCGGTGAAATGAAGTATCGTCGAAGCTGGTACTATCGCTCCCAAGGTAACCCAGTGCCCTCTAAAAGCATCGGGTACAAAAAGGGACTGAGCTGGATCCATACCTGAAAAGGTACTAACTTAAATCAGGACAGAGATAATCTTAGGCGTTTGGGTAACTGAGTCTATCCTCCCTGTCGTATCATCAGGGTGCAAAAGCTTAAGCTAGCAGAACTGTGGAATCGGGTCTATACTAGTAAACCCTAACCTGGCTAAACTATTCTGAGATAAAACCTGGCTCTGATACCACTAAATCCTGTCACGCCCCGACGTAGCATAAATATGGTAAGCGTTTAATTTTCCTTATGGACCCGTAGGTCGTGACAGTTTGAAGGATCGATTCCGTCCCAAACGTCAACAACAAAAACATAATAATCAGAGCAGAGCAATCAAGGTTTACAATATTTTTCTAAATTAATAGTTATTACAGCACGAGGTCACTAAAGGCACAAACCACCTTAAATCAAAATAATAACTTAACATCTATTACAGTCATCCTTATTACAAAATAGTTCATAAACTAAAGCATAGGATATTGATAACAGTTCTATCTTCCAAAAGAAGCCGTTCTCAGTTAGCGTAATCATAGTGTTCCGCTTGATCAAAACCTAAAAAGCCTGAACACGAATGTCCAGGGCGCATCAATGCCGTCAGCTTCAAGAAGCTGGTGAGTATTAAAAACATAACTTTGAGTGTAACACATACTCATTTACCATTTTCAAATTCCCATATAAATTCAACAAGTTTATATTAGAGTAAAGAGTTCATTTTAGAAAATAACCACAATATCATTGGAAAGCTATAATTCACATTATGTGACCGTGTATGAAAACAATGCACCATCTCATCTTACCGACTCTTTTCTCTCGACAAACACAACAACCCCACCATCTCACATTAGTATCTTTGAAATACTCCGATAGCCACACTTTAGCACAGGGGTGCCAGGGAATGTCCAGTTTGCCTCACACTTTAGCACGAGGTGCCAGGGAATGTCCAATGCCTCAGACTTTAGTACCTAATCTGCCTCACAAATACATCACACAATATCCAAACTCGGGTACCAGGGAGTGTCCGTAGGCCACACTTTAGCACAACCATGGGTGCCAGGGAATGTCCAAGTTTGGCGTTACACACTTTGACGCTACCATGGTCGTCAGGGAGTGTCCAGTTTTGCCATTGTCGCATTTCAAAGACACTCTAGCCGCAATCTCAACCACAATACACTTTGGTACTCACTTACCAGGGAGTGTCCACAACACAATCTCAACCACACACTCTATACCACACTGACCATTACTCTTTTCCACACCGACAAACACTCACACTCACCATGCATGTACAACTGACTCCATATGAATGTCATGAAACTTTAAACATAAAGTAAAATGCTGAATTATAGGAACAACGTACGTGCGGGGATTGTTAAGTCGTAATACATCATTTCATTCGTCCAAACATAACCAAATAGGTTTCTGTTTTAGTAAATTTCTCACACAGAGCTTTGAAAGTCCATGAAACATCACCCAACAGTTCCTTAACATAAAACAAGTAAAAACCAGAAACTGTCCAAAGTCATGCGCGACGGGTCGCTTGCGCGGGCCGCTCGCGCAATATGCCCCTTTTTTCCTTTTTTATTATAAAAATTCCTTACTACCTGGGAACGGACAAATCGCATGCGCGAGCCGCTCACGCGGTTTGCCCAATTTTTGTTTTCTTATTAAAACTTTTTCTGTCTGCCTGAAACCAGCCACCTCGCGCGTGTAGGTCGCTCACGCGATCGCGCGCGCGAGTTTTAGCAGTGTCTTCGTCTTCTTCACTGGAACTCCCCTATTTCAGAATTTCAGGGTCTTTTTGACCCATTTTGCAATCTGTGACTATATATATCATACAATATATGAATCTCTTCATTTTTCGACGAGGAATAAGAATCTACAACTAATTTTACATGAATCAATCTATAACTTTAGAATTTTATGAAATATTATATGATGACAAAACTTAATTTCTTATATACTTTCACATATGGATGAATTAGGCTTAAATACTTTAACCATAGTCTATATATACTATAATCTTTCAAAATCATCTTTCAAAACGAATTTTGGTTAGGTTTAGGAAAACTGATGTTTTTCAAATTCAAGCTCTTATGGAGGAATTAGCAATGGTGATTTATCAATACATATACACAATCAGTAACTAAGCATGAAATTACATTTGGAGTGAGTTTAGAATACTCACTGATATTGATTATAGAGGAATGGTTGAGAAAGATAAGCAACTAAGAATCCAATCCAAGCTTCGGCTATGGAGTTTTGAAGCTTCTTCTCTCTCTAAAAATTCAGCAAGATAACTCTCAAACTCTCTCTTGTCTTTCTGTGATTCTACAAATTTTTTGTGTGTGAAAGAGTGTGTGTATGAGTGGTGTATAAATAGAGAGAGTGCTTGGAGAACTTGGGCTCCAAGTATATTGATATATACTCAACAAATTGAGTTTTGTTTTTGAAATTATACACACTGTGAATTATATATATAGGTATAAACTCTTCATATTTGGAAGGGTCATGAATAGGTTAGTAGGGGTCAAGTTTAACGTAGCACAGACAGTTTTAAACATAAACTGGTATTTTCGTGGCGCGGTGATCACCTCAAAAATACAGAAAATTCATTTTAACGTAAGAAATGATTTCCCGGTTTTATGAAAATACTTCTTAAGTTAAAAGAAAATATTTCCACCGTTTTGAAATAAAGTTTTAAAATCCAACAGAGGTATGACTCATTTTATAAAATTACAGTTTGACCCCAATAAGAATTTCAATGTGAATTAATACAAGTAACAAGGTTCTAAAACATGAAGATTATAAATTAAAATAGCTCTATGAACACAGATTAAACATGGAATTTCAATTCGAATTAAATATGTCAAATGCAAATACAAATAATTAAATGGAAATACAGGTTGTTACGAACTGGTCCAATATGCCTCACATCAAGATATTGTTGAATCTCGGCTGATCTTCCCAAAACCATCGTTGTACGATCATGACTTTTGTAAATATATTTGTGAATTTTCTTGACACATCTCATCCCAGCACAAACTTCGACAATAATATGGCAATTGAACATTTTGGAAAGATAAGGATTGTATGGCACAACATCCCTATTATCAACGCTTTGCCCTATAGGTAGGGTATAAGATTGGCCATTGCTAGACCAGAGATAAATAGGGTATCCATGTTGGTCTATAGTTGTCATTTCCCTAAAGTCTTTTGGATATCTTTTGGTACACTTTCCATTCTCCATACACGGAGTCATTGGATTCCGAGCACCACATGGTCCATGTATCATGCAACGCTTGATGGTCTCAAAAAGAAATGGATCATTGCTTGGATTTGGAAATTCCGCAGACACCAACCTGTCAACTTGAGCACATGTCTTAATTTTGTCTGGTCCATGCAAGAATATAAGAGCCCACATTTTTGGTATTCAATTATAAATACATGTGCAACCTTTCTGCCAAACACTAAGTTTTTGTTTATCTCCTTCATTAAACATTTTCTCTTCACTTCAAAAACACGCGCGATTAAATCATGACGGTCTTCGGGTCTTTGATGCGGCAACAAAGCAGATTTTATTTCGGGCCATTGTGGATTAGCAGTCATTATTAGAAAAATATCTGGGTGATGATTGTGTCGCGTGATAGCCATTTAATCCTGAAATATTTCAAACATATGCCTTGGACTTCTATGAAATGAAGAGGGTAAAACTATCCACCGACCAACTTGGTCAGGTCTCAAACCATCACTTTCAACAATAACACCAGATAAATTCTTATAAAGTTCAGAATGAAGTTTTCCCTGATTTAATATGTAGTTTGTCAACCGATTTTGCTTAGTCGCGGCCCAAGCATCAACCAGAAATTCTTGGAATAACTTCCCAACTCTAAGAATCATCGAGTATTCAGTTGGGCGTTGAAACATACGATAAGAGTAGAACTGTAACTGAGTAAGGCGATCTCTCGAATGGTAATTATGCAAAACATCCCACTGTTTCAAATCAGGTTCCCATCCAAGCTCACCGCGGGGAAATAACAAAACGTAATGCAATGGTAAATAAGGTGGGTGGCACTCATTAATTTGCATCAACCCATTGTTGCCTCTCAAATGCAAAATGATATCTCTCATCCCACTAATCTCATCCCCCTCTCCCGGCACTACGATAACAATCTCATTTGCATTTGGTAGGTTATATCGTCGTCGATCAGTTCCTGCACTATGGTGTAGACACGCATGCAAACTTTGTCCTACCGATTCTCTCTTATTTAAGATTTTATAAGCTTGACGGTATTTGGTTGGGAATAGATTGTATTGAAGTAAAGTTTCTTGAATTGATTTGAGAACATCCATTCTTAATTGTAGATTTCTACGATGACGTTCTTGTGCAGCAGAGTCAGGGTCGTAGATGTATAATTGGGCATAGCATGGATCCTGACCGGGTTGTAGTAGTAGAGATCTTGTTCTATGATGTAATTATCCATGAATGATGAAAGATCTAGGACCTCTTCCAATGTGAACTCTTTGATCTAGTTTAGCACCTAGACTCGTAAATGCATTACATGCATTGTACTCTCGAGCATAAGTTCAAAATGATTTTGACTTTGCATCATTCCCATCATACAGAGCTTGTATTAGTGGAGGAGGCACATTAAGTAAGGGTAGCCTAACTTTGCCTTGTAAACAACAGGTTCTAAAATGGGGTTGACGTAGTGATGATCTTGCCAATTTCTCATCCATCCAATGTAGGGCTGAACAATGAGGACATTCTACATCCATATTGTCGAGAGAGTGGCGAGGTATGTCTACACTTTGTAGATAAGCTACTGTAGCATCCATTACTTCATCATCACTATTAAGTTCCTCATGATAACATTGAATTGTAGAAGTGGGCCTACAATTATTGTATAGATACTATGTAAGTATAATAAAGTGAGTCAAAATTTAACTTTGTCAAAATAAGAATGTTGATTCACCTATGCGAAGGTGACCCATTGTGTGAAGGTGATTCTGCTTGTGTCACAGTGACTCGATCTATATCGGTTGTTAGAAGTTCATTGTAATGATTTGGTGGAAAAGGCATAGAATGCATTATAGGAAATTTCAAAGGTGATTCTGTCGAGGTTGGGATGGCAGATAGTTCTGTGTAAAGATTTTGTGGAGTTGGCATGGAATGAACAAAGAAATCACTCGAATCATGTGTTCGTGGCACCATTGAGGGGCGTGCCAGCATTAACCATTTTGGTGCATTATGACGTCCTGGACTTAGGGAGTTTGTCGCACATGTTTCCTCTTCCACAAATGCATGATGTCGACGATGAACTCTTGGTGTCAAACCTGGAAAGTGTCGAGGTTGGATTGATTGTTCAGATTTTCTCTTTCTCGTCGTTTCCGTTGAGACATCGAAGAATTTGATAAGGATGGCGCAATATTACATAAAGGTGCCTAACATGTACAAAGACACACGCGATAGGGGATGGTAAAATTAACTAACCAGTACAACATGTGTAATATTGCATTGAAATTAAAACAAAAGTCTACGGGTACGTCTTACATTTTCTTTCCCCTTTCCATGACTTGAGGAAGATACTTTTTCCTTTCCCTTACCAGAGCATTTTGCTTTATCCTTCGCCTTTAAAAAATGTTACAAACAGAATAATTGATAGAAAAATCTATATAATATCTTTTCTCATTTTCCTTTAGCAGTGCAACATATTTAATTATTTACCTGAGAAAGAAGTCCTTGATTGAAAGTCGCAGGGTCTCGAATGACGATACCTACATTCCTTTTTCTCAATATTCTGACCTGTTTTATACAACACAACATGTTTTTTTAATTGATGTTAAAAAAATTTAACAAAATGATGTACCTACTATTTTCTCCAAGTCAGCATCCATCTGTACAAAGTTTAAAATATCAATACAAATAGTATAAAATATGGAAAAATTACACTGACACCCCCTGAGGTTTGCCGGTTTGTCACTCACACCCCCTGAGGTTTTTTAGGTTACACTGACCTCCCTTCATGTTTGTGGGTTGGTAACACTGACACCCCCTGCTGTTAAATGGCGTTAGAAAATGGCTAACATTAACAAGTAAATTTTGTAAAATGTCCAAAATGCCCTTATCTTCCTCTTCTTCTTCTTCTTCTTCTTCTTCTTCATCTTCCACACACACACACATATACACACATACAAATATATGTTCACAGGTTTCTAAATGAATATAGCACAAAAACAAGAAGCAACGAAGTACTTCAATCTGTATATCAACAATTAAATTCATACATATATGTGTGTATATATATGTGTGTGTGAATAAAAGAAAGCTCAGATTTGTCTTGCATTAGATGAAAATGAGACTCGGCCATGGCTTCAAAAAAAGTTTGCCTAAGAGAGAAGATGAATCTCCCAAAGGCACTCCGAGTTGCCCCGCCAAGACACAAACTCCATTATCAGCGACTGATCTACTCAAAATCATCATCACAGCCTCGAATTTTTTTTTCTTTAGGCGATACAACATCACCACTACCACCACTGCCAAACACACGCACACACATACACAAATATGTATATATATATATACATATCAATCTATCGGACTGAATAATTTTTCCAGTTCAGATCGAGAGAGAGAGAGAGAGGAGGGCAGTCTATATATATATATATCAATCTATCGAACTGCGATCTCTGCACCTGTTACCCACAAATTAAAAAGGGCTTGAAGTTGACCGATCTTTTCAGAGCTTGAAGCTGACCGACTCTCTCTCTATTTCTTCTTCAATCCCACTTCAAATTTTTGAATTGATTGAGGGAAATTCCATGTCACAGAGACTAGAAATGGTTGTATCCGATCATGGGGTTCTTCTAATTTGGGGTTTTTCTAATTTGGATTCTAATTTGGGATTTTTATAGCCCTAATCTCCCCCAGCTTTTGTTTTTTTAGAATTCATAAAGGAATGTATGTGTGTATACATATATATATGTGTGTGTGTGTGTGTATGTGCCTAGGTTAATTGCTTTGGGGGTAATTTTGGGTGGTAATAGCGATGGTGGTGATGTTGGTAATGGCGGTGGTGGTGATCTAGTGTGATAGTGTGGTAATGGCTGTGGTGGTGGGTGGCGGGTCTGGTGGTAATGGCGGTGGTGGTGGTCTGGTTTTGAGAGAGAGAGAGAGAGAGAGAGAGAGAGAGAGAGAGATAAGAGGGTTAATATGGTCTTTTTCCAACAGCCGTTAACGGCGTTAAACCGGTAACTCTGACAAGGGGTGTCAGTGTCATGTCAGAAACCTTAGGGGGTGTGAGTGACAAAGTGCAAAACCTCAGGGGGTGTCACTGTACTTTTCTCAAATATTAATAACGATAGTTAAATTAAACTAACGTAACAAATGTAATGAACATTCTAAAATCTAATATGTCCATAGATTGTCAAATTGGTCATTTTTCAGGATATACTTGGAGGAAGCCAATAAATTAATTTTTCTTTACTTTGTTGAGTACTTTACATTTTTCTTAAACATAATAAGGGATTATTATTTTTTATTATAAAACATATACCAGAGAGTCAATCCCCGGCATTTTTAAGATAGAAAACGAATAGATAAAATTGCCATTTCCATGTTTTTAACACCAATAAAGCAATAAGAAAACATAAGAAAATATAAACCAATTTCTTAATTATATGACTTTTTATTAAGAAGCTTAAAAAAAGATATTACAAAGAAGCTATTTTTAACAACAATAAACTTACAAATTGAATGAAATAATAGTAACAACAACAATAAGAAAACATAAAGCCATTTCTTAAATAATAAAGAAGCTGTTTTTAAACAATAAGAAAACATAAAGCAATAAGAAAACATAAACCATTTTCTTAAAATGACTGCTTTTTGGCAAACATGTTATGTTGAATCTTAAAAAAAGGCATTACAATTTTTTCCATGTATTTTTTCCCGAAAACAACCAAATTTTGCTAATGCTAATGCTTCTCAAATTAATGCTATAACAATTGCACTATTGTTGTGCCAACGATTGGTGATATCGAATATCACTGCATGTAGCACAACTGGCAAAGCCAATGTTAATTATGTGTGCGCTAGTGAAGCATGTACAATAGGGACTTGACTTGGTGGTCAAATGGACAATTGAAGTTTTTTAGTTTCTGGAAAATCAACCATCAATGACATGGTCATAGACAGCAAAAAAAATACCTCCTCCATATTAACATTTTATTAGTAAACCTTCTAAGCAAAGGCAACTCTGAAGGATATTGCTAAAAGATACCCCCACCCAAAAAAAAGAAAAAAGAAAAAAAGAAATTAGAACGGAGTTGAGAGTTTGGAGCAAGAACATGCAACTTTTGTCCGTGGGTAGTAAAAACCGTGAAAACCATTTTAGTTAATCAAAAGATTCAAAACACAGAACAGCAGACCAAATGCATTGTGCTGTATCTTAATTAGTCGATCTGAAATAAATAAACTTTTTAGCTAGATACCGAGAAAAAGAATGGCATACCCATGACATGAATCAATGTGACACTATTTTTTTTTTTATAAATTATGCTACAATTTGGGGCATAAAACTTACAGGTTTGCAATTTTGAATCCTGCACAAAAGGGATGGCAGCTTACAATTTACAAAGCTAAACCACAGGGGAAGTTGATGCCATACCCCTAACATGAATAGTCATTCCATTTTTTTTTTTTACTAATGCTACGATTCTCAAATTTGAATCTCAAAGTTGATAGTAAAATGCTATGAAGTGGCATGTATCCAGTGGTTCAATTAGTGAGAAACAATTCATATAAACAACCTAGACAGTTGGGTACTCGAACTGAGGACAATGAGCAAACACAAATTGCTATAAATAGATAGAGTGCATTGAAACCAAATTTGCTATAATTTGCAACAAAAAAAAAATTTGGTTTCCTACTACAATGTGTTAGCAACAAAAGAGACAACAAAACAATGGGAAGTAGTAAATCAGAAAGCTGACTGAATTGGTAGACCATAAGAATTAAGAAAGCTGAACTATTAAGCTTCCATAATCAATCACAATGATCACTTTCTGCAAAAGTCCAGCTCTAACTCTACAAAAGGCTTTGTTCATGAACTCCAAAAACAAAAGGACCCAATTTAATATATAAAAAAAATGCACAATTAAGACAAATGATTAATGTCACACCCCGATTTTTTGAACAACCAAATATTCAATCCAGAGCCTATATCCGGACTAATATTCAATTACCAAAAATCACGAGAGCGACACCCTCCCATATGCTAACAGAAAATTTATTGAAAACAGTATTTAATACTCCTTAAATAAGGACATGTGATCTTGTGTTTAAAGAAAAACTCTTTATTATTAAACATGTATTCCCAAACATCCATTTCATTGTAAAAGAAATAAAGTTCCATTATAAATATTATATCACTTTTTAATTTTAAAAAAAACATCATTCTCATAAATAAAATGTCCACATACAGAGTTCAGCGGAAATAAAAATAATAAGAATAAAATCTATACATCCATTGGTCAGAGTAACTACAACGTTCCCAATACCCAATATACCATATTTATTACAATTATACATACTGGCCCACAATGCCAGAAAATAAAATACAATCAAGTACAACAAAAATAAGTACAACTCCAATAATAAACAACACAACAACCATCTCTTCACCCAAACAGAAGCTCCAACGAAAATCTCCAAAAACTAAACCTGCACAAATACATTCGACTACGTTTCATATAGAAACGCCCCCGAATGTATAACACACTCGGGTCAGTCACATGACTGGTATGAGTTAAACAAAACAACAAGTCTTAGGGATCCACTTTGAACCCGTAGACAACAAATTACACTACAATACTCTTGGGTCAAGACATGTAGTTCCACATACATATCTGGACAATAGAGTAGTTTCCATTTATGTGGTGTCAAGTAGTTTCTTGCCCAAAATCCAAAGTTACTACGAGTTTCATACTTACCCATTACTTATGGTGAGCCAAACCTGTAATACGTTAGTGGGCCCACCATCCTGGAAATTGAATGATCATAAACCAAGCAAACAATTCCGTATACAAACCGTCCACATTCTAACTCAAACGTCGCATTCATTTTTCCACGCTTATCAGTCTTATGAAATAATCCATGTTCATTACTTATTAACTTTAAATTTATCTTTGCATTCCCTAGCTTCACCACTTGGTCACCCTCCATGGTACACCCACACATATATCCCATGTGTGCCCGGACATACTACTAACATCCACTCTGGTGCTAGTTTGGTTGGGGTATCAACCAAACCAGGTATACACACAGAAGGCCAGTCAATATGCCTAGACGTCTAACAAATAAGCCGGGCATAAGGCTTAGGCCAGCTTGATCACGAAGCCACTGGCAAAAGGGTACACTCAGCAAGTCGAGCTACCAAAAAAAACATATCACACAATGGGGAGCGGTGAACACTAAGGAACTATGTTGCAATTATCACTTATCGTTCGTATTATTCCCAATAATTGTGAATTTCACGTTTATCAAATAGTTCCGTCTTATCATCCAATCACATCTCTAACTTTTAGATGTATTCCAATTTCTTACAATAAAGGGTTTTATCAATTAACCCATAACAATCTTCCCTCAATAATTTCCAATCAAATTACAAGATCCCAATATACTATTCAACGTATCTAATTTACTCCTTTTTATAAAAATGACCACACAATAAGGTCAGTTATTTCAGGTACAATAAACTCAACCCAACATTCCATATTAGCGTACATAAAACACATAATAAGAAATCATATTCTCCAATTTGCACGTTGAACTATATTGAAAACTGCTACTGTAATCTTAAATTTCTGCCCAAACGGTGCAGAATTAGGAAAAACTTAAAACACGAAAAGTGTGCAGAATCACGTTTTACATAAGACACGCGGACAGAATATTCAAATTCAAAGCCACGATTTTCTAATAATTTTCTCAAGTTTCTGCAACTGTATGAACTACACATAAAACGAATTTCACATATATTTTCTAACAAACATGAATATTTCACATATGATTTTTATCAAACTAACGATTCCCCTAACCCTTTTGAATACTCTAATGTCATGATCGGAAAATCACACGAAGGGGAAAAGAAAATATCTAGATTACTTCAACAATAACAACGTATCCATTACAAAGGTTTAACCCTAATAATTAAATTAAACATGTACGTACTAATTTAATTATTCCCGTATATACATATACATACACATACGTGTATATATATATGAATACACAAAGTTTAACTCACCGAGTTGATAAAAAAATGGCAATCACGAATACCCCACGATCCACACGTGACCACGAACCCGGGACCGTTCTCCTTCTTCTCCCTTTTTTTTTCTTCTTCCTTCTTCTTCTTCTTTTTCTTCTCTCTCTCTCTCTCTCTCTCTCTCTCTCTCTCTCTCTCTCTCTCGCTCTCTCTTTCTTCTCTTCCCTTTTTGTTTTAATATGGGGGCTAGGGTTTTTAACATAAGTAGATAAGTAGACTACACACACAACACATGTCAAATAAACACACATAAATATATAAATCCCGTTTTTCTTCTTGTGGGCTCACAAAAGAGACCTATATGAGCCAAGAACGCAGTACAAAGTATTAAAATGAGTAGCCCAATGGGTACCCATAAGTTTTAATGTTAATTACATTATTTAACACATTCGCGGGCCTGTAAACACTATATAATAAAAATACATATCAACCCTTCACTTTTTTTTTTACAAATATAAATTAATAAAATATAACTCCCAAACTAAACGCGCTCACTCATGATTTAATTGATACGTCCACCAAACACTTTAATTTTTCAACACATGCCTTACATAGGCACACTCATACATTATTGCTAAATGAAAAAATTTAATTAAAATAATTATTTACACACTTCAAAATTTTAAGGTTGTTACAATTAAGTATGTCATACCTTTTTTCCCAGGTATTATTATTGGCAAAAGTGCATCTTTACAATGAAAAGAAATTAAAAGATCAAACACAAATTTGAAATACGTATTACCCACCTTTCACACATTCATATTTCCAATAGGGGATTACTCAAACAATCAACTCCCTACCCCCCCAAAAAAAAAAAAAATTACAGCATTACTATAGAAAAAATTGAACAGCATTACTATAGAAAAAATTACAGCATTAATATAGAAAAAAAATGTTACCTCAACTTATCCTGTAGGTTTCATAAACTCGAAACAAACAATCAACATTTAAACATTGCAGAAATGTATTAAAAAATTTGAGAGAGAGCTGTGTGGGAAAAAAAAAAAAAAGAGGGTTGTTTGGCAAATAAGGTTAGGACTAAACAGAGTTTTGTGAATAAGGGTTTTTCAAATGGGAAAAAAATGGAGAAAAAATGGGTTTTCAAGATGGAAACAGATTTTTATTTCAAATGCTCCTTTAAAATGGGGAGAAAAAAATTGAAACATGGGAGGTTGAGAGTCGAAAAAAAATAAAAAAAATGCTCGTTTATACCAATAGAGAGAGAGAGAGAGAGACTACCAGAGAGAGAGCTTTAGAGCTAAAGTGGCTGTGGTGGTGGTGATTCTGAAGAGGTTGAGAGACTCAAGAAGAGAGAGAATAATGGGAGGTTGAGATAGCTTAGGGAGACTGTTAGAGAGAGCAAGAGAAATTCAAAATAGTTGCTTTAGAGGGGAGAGTCCGGTGGTGAGAGAGGAGAGAGGGGTACATGGGACAGTGTGAGACAGGAGGAGTTGAGAGAGAGAGAGAGAGAGAGAGAGAGAGAGAGAGAGAAAGAGAGAGTGAGTGAGTGAGTGAGTGAGGGAGTTGCGTGAGAGAGAGAGAAAGAGTAAGGGGGTGGGTTTTGACTCCCAAAAAAAAGAATGGGAGGTGACGTGTGGGAGAAAAGTTTGATTTTTTTTATTGTATTGGATTGGATTTTATTTTATTTATTTTATTTTATTTTATTTTATAGAAAATTCATTATCTGTGAAGTCAAACTTAGAATACAGTGGTATGCTCATTTGCATAAAAAAGTAACTTTTCATTTGCCCAAGCTAATGGATCTAACGGTTGAAAGTGTCCACACTTACGGACGGCTCAGATTTGTTTTGATAATAAAGTGTGAGCAAGAATATTATATCGATATGAGTATATATTAGTTCTTCCACATATATTTTTACTATTATTTCCCTCCTATTTGGTATCATCTTCTCTCACCTTATCTAAAAAAAGAAAACCTCAACTTTAAACAAGGGCGAATCTGACACTGGGCTCAGCTAGCTGTAGTCCAGTGCAAAATTTTTGGGTTTTCTTGTTTTACATGTGTTCTAGGTTTCTAGCCCAGCACTTCCACAAAGCTGACGCACAATTCATTAGCCCAGCCCAGCCCAACCAACAATTCATTCTTTAGCCCAGACCCACAATTCATTCTTTATATGTTTCCTCCTTCTGACAGTGCCGTGTAGCCACGTCCGCAGGAGCTTACGTCAGGAAGATCTCGTCCGTTTGATGTAGTTTAGATGAATATGAGCCGTTGATGTGGTAGCTTTTTAGATTATAGAAACTTCTATCAGTAAAGCTTAGGCTTTTCTCTTAAAGGAAAGCCTTTCTCTTAAAAAGAAATTTTATGATACATCCCAATGGGTAGGTACTAGTGATTTTAGTTGTGAAGATTATGTAATTTGTATACCAAAATATATAACTAAGTCCTATAGTTTGGTCGCTTTAAAAACACGTTGCTATTAAAAAAAGAAAGAAAGTAAAGTTGTTTGGCACCCACTTTGGATACAAATTTTTTTTTTTTTTTTTTTTTTTTTTCGCATTTTGGCCCTTTAATTAACATTTTGTCCCTTTCGTCACTTTTAGCGTCACTTTTGGTAACACTATAAGTGGCTTTTTTCGCCACTAAATGTGAGTTGAGAAACCAAAATGAGAAGAAAAAAAAAATTTATTTAGGAACTAAAGTGCCAAACAGGCCGGGTATAATTTGAGGATACAAAATGTATTTAACCCTTAAAGTTATTACACTTTAGGGCCTCGTTACACATCTTGGAACATAACTTATATCTACTTGGTACTGAATTAAGATGTATGATACTATGAATTAAGATGTATGATACTATAAAAACCATTAGGATGTATCATAGAAGATTCCCTCTTATCTTAATTTTTATTACAAGGGGAAGGGTTGAGGATCGAAAACTCCACATATGCAGTGAAACTGTGGAAGAGCCTTAGACCTACCTTGCCCCCAAACGAGCTATGCTTACTCTGCAAATCCTTTTTATTTTATTTTTAATCAATGCAGTGATTTAATTCTTTGATGATATCGATCTATAAAATGATTATTAGGAAGGAAAAAAAATTTATTGTAATATCAAACTATAACTATCTTCCATCTATGAGAGTGGAGATTAAAATCGTCTTTTATTTAATGTTAGCCCACCCTTTTCAGAATTTCTGAGTCCGCCCTTGACTTCAAAGCAATTAGATTGAGAAATAGTAGAAATTAGTAAGAAATCAAAAATCTCTAACTTCAAAATCAAAGACCACAAGTTTTTTTTAGAGTAAGGAAATGGTAGAAATTAGAGAGAAAAATTGAATTTTTGAAGCAAACCAATTGAATTGGGTACCAAGCAAAGCAATTGGTCCTTGCTAGAATATCAGGCCGAGGTGGTGGGCCTAGTGGCCGGACCTCAACTTCAAGAGGGTATTATTTCTCTGTGTGTATATTGTTTGTGCTGAAAATATTCAGCCAATGCAGATTTGACACGCAAGATGTGACGTGGCAGGATAATTGGTGAATATTGATGGACTTTGAAACTGTTATAAGCGGTTGAAGATCGATTCATGTTGTTCACATAATTAACTGATGGAATACACGTGTTAGCTATCATGGAGTAATTAAAGGACAGATGTCAACATGAGAAAATGCCACGGATAAGAGCAGTTATCAGTTTGAAAAGAGGAGGGAACATTCAAAACGAGTTGCTGAGGCTTCGACATCTATAAATAGAAGAATTGTGTATTCGAAAAGGATCCTTCGATCAAACATCAACATATATCTCTCAATACATCTACTGTATTGTTATCTAGATACTTAGATTTAGGAGTAGAACACCTTCGAAGTCATCTTCAAGGTTAGATTGTAGTTACTTTAATTTAATAAAAGTAGTTCAATTACTTTTAGTCAATTTACTGTTTTTATTTAGGAGTAGATATTAATTTAGTCAGTTCGAAGTCCTTCAGTTAGTTACATCTTTACACAATTAAAGTCCTGTTCAAGGCATCGAGCGTCACCACAATCTTCCTGGTGAGGCGCAGTTTGGATTATCACATCACACACATTGGCAACTTGCTTTCCTGGCACGCTCGCACACACTTATAAATTTTCCAACCAAACATTTTTGGCACGCCCGGTGGGACCATAGTGTCAAAGGATGGCAAACAGAAACCTTCGAAGTAATAGGTCTGTTGATAATGCCAATGTTGGTGTTAATATTGCTGAAATTGGTGGTTCTTCACACCAAGATCCTCAGAATAGCAATACTGGAAATCATACAACCAATGAAAACCCAGAAGTGGGGGTTGAAAATTTAAATTCGATTCAGAATAATGGGAATGTTGATTCAAAAAATCAACATGATTTGGTAAGTCAATTGACACCAATATTTGATCACTTGGGAAATATGCTTCAGAATGTTAATGTTCTGATTACTTCCCTTAACAACAGTTTACCACAATTTGCACCAACAATGGTGTCAAGTGGAAATCCTTCTATGATTCGACAGAATGAAAGAGGCCATAGACATGGTTTGTTTCAGCCAAATTCTATGAATCATACAAGTGGGCCTCCTTTTAGGCCTAATTCACAAGAAAGTTTCTATATGTCTGTCCCTAATAATACATTTCCAGTATTCGAAGGGATCCAAGGAAATCATGTGAATGGTCAAGATCATGGTCATAGAACAATAAATATCGAAGAACCAAGGCCTAGAGAAAACATAATAGGCCAGAATAGGAGAATAAATAATAATCCTGTGTTCGAACTAGACCCTATTGGGATAGGAATTGGTCGAAGGAATGAAAATCTTAGGAGAATGGATAATAATCATCAACCACCACCAGTACCACCAATGAACCATTTCTTTGGTCAGCCAGGCCATCAACAACCATTTAATTTGGTTGATAGGAATGATATGATTAATTTAATCCATGAGGTCTGTGGACCTATGGCTCGGGGGGTACAAACTCCAGTTTATAGGAAGCCTTATCCTGATTGGGTTGATAGGATCAAATTCCTCAGGGGATTTAAATTCCCTGCTTTTGCTATGTTTGCAGGGGATGGGAGTCAATCCACAGTTGAACATATAGCAAAATTCATCAGTCAGTGTGCTGATGCAGGAAATAATGAATATCTTAGACTTCGTTTGTTTCCTAGTTCATTAACAGATACTGCATTTGCTTGGTTTACTAATCTCGCCCCTAATTCGATTTATAGTTGGGCTCAGATGGAAGAATCTTTCCATACTCAGTTTTTCCAGACAGAACCAGAAGTATCAATGGCTGATTTAGCCAGATTATGTCAAAAGCCTGATGAAAAGGCTACTCAATTCATAAACAGGTTTAAAAGGGCTAGAACAAAATGTAAAATCATGTTACCAGAATCTGAATTTGTTAAGTTGGCTCAAAATGGCCTCGAATTTAGACTTAGAAAGAAATTCGATGCTTTGGAATTTAGAGATCTTGTTGAATTGACTGCTCGAGTCTCTAGATATGAAGCTTTATTGGAAGAAGAAAATGAAAGAAATGCTTCTTCAATAAAAACATATTATAAAGATTCTAATTATGAGATAGATGCTGCAGAAATAATAGGCAAAGAGCCTTTTACATGCAAGAGTCTTGTAAAGAAAAATGTTTCTGCTGAAGTATATAAATCAAAAGGATCTTTTAAGAAATATTCATTCGATGTTTATAGATTGGATGAAATATTTGATCATTTATTAGAAGGAAAAATTATTAAATTGTCTGATGGGACAAAATTACCTTCAAATGATGAATTAAAGGGTAGGAAATATCGCAAATGGCATAGTTTTGGGACCCATTCGACTAATAATTGTACTGTTTTTCGAGACAGGATTCAAGATCTGATCAAGAAAGGAAAATTGAAATTCCCTAAAAAACAAATGGGGGTTGATGAAGATCCATTCCCAGCAGTACAGGAGGTGTCAATCAATGTTCATGACATTTCCTTCGAAGATTTGGTCAAAGAAAGAGAGAGTGCAAAGTCAGAAGACCATATGAAAAGACTCGAAGAAATAACAAGAAAAAAACCTGATGTATCGGTTTTCAACCATGAATATGCAAAGAATCTATGCATTGGTTGTGGAAAAAGATATGCTGAAATCTATGATGAAAGGGTTGGAATCAAAGCAGGAAGGAAAAACAAGCAGCCTTTGTTCGAACAAAGGAAACTAAACACTTCTGGTGGACCTCCTTTCCAACCAATCATGAATGTTGGGAGAGGACAGTTCAGAGGACCAATTTATCAAGCTTCAACATATACTGGACCTATGACAGCAAGGTATGCCTCAAAACCAGTGGTTCCTTTTAAAGCTAATTTTTCAAGAAACTTTCATTTTGGTAGTCATGTTCGACCATCAAGGAACATGCAATATGTGAGGCCAGGGTTTTCTCATACACCAAAGAAACATTATGGGGAGCAGAGAGAAAGGCAGATTCAGTTCATATCATCGAAAGTGGTACCAGCACATGTGGTGTAGGCTGAGAAAAATATGAAAGTATTTAAGGAATCACCAAAAATTGGTGAAACATCACAATCAGGTGAGTCTATTTTGGTACCAGGAGTGCCAAATTGGTTTGTTTTACAAGATGATAGGGTAAAAAATATGATCGAACAACAAGGCCCTCAAAACAAAAATAGGATGATTAAACCTCCTCATGTTGAAAAGAATACATGGCATGTACTTCAACATCCTAAGGAAAAAAACCAGAACATGGTTCCTATGATAAATAGGACTCAACAGAGAAGATTGCAGAGGAAGTTTACCATGTGGAAAGAATTTTCTAATATGCAAGATAGAAACCAGGAGTTAGAAAGTGAAATGAAGAAAAATTTCAGTGATGATTCGAAGCCTAACCCTGGGTTCGATCGAAATCCAAAGGGTGATACTGACACTATGTCTGAGGAAAGTATCATTAAAGCCAAAGTATTGGAATTAGAAAAGGCAATGAGTATTGATGATGAAGATGAAGCAATGACAGTGGTGAAATCTCAGGATTTGGGAAATGCTGAAATGAAACTGGAAAATGAGGTGGTAAATAATGAGAATATGCTCATTCAATTTGGTACATTTCCTGAACAAATGGAAGTTAACACTACTACATTTATGTTGCCAAAAATTTTCGAGGCAATAGAAGATCAACAGTTAGTTGAAGAAATGGAAGTGGAAGCATTTACTGAGGATGTTTCTGAGGTAAATCTTCCTGAGTTTATTTTTAATGATTGTAATTTTGTTTATTCATTCGAAGAACCATCCGCAGAAATGACTAGACACCTTAAACCATTATACATAAAAGCTTGTTTAAATGGTGTTCTTTTAAACAAGATATTGGTTGATAATGGTGCTGCTGTCAATATTATTCCCCAGAATACTTTGAAAAAGATCAATAAACAAAATGCAAAATTGATAAAAACCCATATTATGATTTCAGGATTTACTGGTGATAAGAAAAACACCAAAGGGGTAATACCTATTGAAACCATAGTAGGTTCGAATAAATCCAAAACCGCTTTCTTTGTGGTAGATGCTAATCCTAGTTATCATGCCTTATTAGGAAGAGATTGGATTCATGCTAATAAATGTGTTCCTTCTTCAATGCATCAGAAATTGTTGCTAGTGAAGGAAAACTGTGAAATTGAAACAGTGAAGGCTGATGTCCAGCCTTTTCATGCAAGTTCTAATTGTGTCGAAGCTCAATTGTATCAAGAGGATGTCAAGCCAATTGACCTAAAAGAGTCAGAAGACGAATCCCCAGAAGAAAATTGGGACATTTTGGCTGAAATTCCATTTGGTTCTATTGAACCATTGAGTGATGACAAGATAGTTTGATGACTCATACATCTATGGCAATGAAAGATGTAGAAGAGACCATTCGACTGGTCTTGCAAAAGCTAATGATAACAGATTTAGAGTCAAAAATTGAAAAAGATTCGACCATAAATTGGTCAGATTATGTTTTTGAAGAAGATTCACAAGAATTAAAAAATGGTGGCAAAGAAGAATTATCTGTATTGCCAGAGAATTCAATACAGGAAGTATCACAGGATCCTCTTTTAGAAGTTAATTTAGGATCAGAACAACAAAAGAGAGTTACTTACTTAAGTTACAAACTTGGAAAGTATGACCAATATAAATTGGTCGAATTGTTGAAAGAATTTCAAGATTGTTTCGCTTGGGATTATGATGAATTGCCAGGACTCGAAAGAAGTTTAGTAGAGCATAAATTGCCTATCAAAGCTGGCTACAAACCAGTAAAGCAACAACCTCGAAGGATGACTCCAGAAGTCACTTTGAAGATTAAAGAAGAGATTGAAAGATTGCTTAAGGCAGGATTCATTAGAACTGCCAGGATCATGAAGAATTGAAGTGGGAAGATAAACATCAGATTGCCTTTCAAGCCTTGAAGGATTATTTGGTGAAGCCACCAGTGTTAATGCCTCCAAGAAAAGATAGGCCTATGAAGTTATATATTTCAGCATCAGAAGCATCGATTGGGGTTTTGTTAGCCCAGGATAATGATGATAAGAAAGAACAAGCTGTGTATTACCTTAGTAGGTTTTTAAATTCTGTTGAATGCAAATATTCCTTTATAGAAAAGTTATGTTTGTCTTTGTACTTTGCAGTTATGAAATTAAGATATTATCTTCTTCCCACTGAAGTGTATGTGATTGCTAAGTTTGATTTGATTAAGTATATGTTGACTCGACCTATTCTGAGAAATCGAATTGGTAAATGGATTCTGGCCTTGTCAGAATTTTGTTTATTTTATGTGCCACAAAAGGCAGTAAAAGGTCAGGCTTTGGCAGATTTTTTGGCTGATCATCCAAATTGTCTTGAAACAGAAGGGAATTATGAAATTGGACAAATAAATATCAGTCCATGGAAATTATGGTTCGATGGTTCAAAAACTGAATTTGCTGTAGGTATTGGTTTTGTCATTGAATCACCTGAGAAAATTAAGACCAAATATGGTTTCAAACTAGATTCAAATCAATGTACCAACAATCAAGTTGAATATGAAGCTCTTATTATGGGTCTTGAAACTTTGATAGATCTTAAAGCTACATTTGTAGATGTGTTTGGAGATTCCCAGTTGGTCATAAATCATATGAATGGGACCTATAAATGTATGAGTAGTACATTGAAAATATATTATGACACTATAATGGATTTATTATCCAAATTCGATAATGTGAACTTGTTGCATGTTCCTAGAAGTTTTAATGAAGAAGCTAATGATGTAGCTCAGAGAGCATCTGGATTTAAAACAAATAATGAGGATATTGAAATGGAGCAGGTGACTTATAGGAAATTATTACCAATATTGGTAAATAGATTATCTTTTGTTAGTATCCTAAATATAGAGGTTCATGATGATTGGAGAAAACCAATCATAGAGTATCTCTCAGGATATAATGAAAAGCCTGATCGAAGTATAAGGCTTAAATCTGTCAATTACATCTTGTATAGTGAGAAATTATTTAAAAGAGGAAGTGATGGGTTATTACTGAAGTGTTTAAGTAACCTCGAAGGATTAGAAGCTATAGCTCAAATTCATGAGGGATTATGTGGAGCTCATCAATCTGGAATTAAGATGAGATGGTTGCTTCGAAGATACAACATTTATTGGCCAACAATTTTGAAAGATTGTATTGAGTTTGCGAAAAGATGTCAAGAGTGTCAGAAACATGGTCCTTTAAAGCATTTACCAACTGTTGATCTTCAGTATATGGTAAAACCTTGGCCTTTTAGAGGATGGGCCATAGATGTAATAAGAAAAATCAGTCCTCCCTCTTCGAAGGGTCATGGGTTCATTATTTTAGCCACAGATTATTTTACTAAATGGGTAGAAGCAGAATCTATGCAAACTGTAACTCAAACAATGGTTGTAAAATTCTTAGAAAACATAATTTACAGATTTGGTGTTCCTCAAACCATTGTATCTGACAATGCCTCTATATTCGAAGGAGATGTGATTGCATTTGCAAATAAGTTGGGAATTACAATGTCAAAATCAACCCCATATTATGCTCAATCGAATGGACAGGCTGAAGCCACCAACAAAATCATAAAAGAAAATATGGCTAAGGTCATAAAAAATAATCCAAGAATGTGGCATGAGATTTTGTCAGAAATTTTATGGGCATATAGGACTTCAAAACGAACAAGTACAGGTGTATCTCCTTATGCCTTAACTTTTGGACATGAGGCAGTTCTGCCTATTGAAATAAAGATTAATTCTCTTCGAGTGATGAAGCAGAATCAGTTATCTTTGGATGATTATCAAACATCCATGGCTATTGAGTTGGAAGATATTGATGAAGAGAGAATCAAAGCTCTTAATAATATTTTGATACAAAAGAGAATAGCATCGAAGGCATATAATAAAAAAGTACAGCCAAGAACTTTTGATGAAGGGGATTTGGTTTGGAAAACAATATTGCCTATTGGATCCAAGAACCCAAAGTTTGGGAAATGGTCACCTAAATGGGAAGGCCCTTTCCAAGTTAATAAAGTTTTTAAGGGAGGATTTTATCATTTGAAAATTTTGAATGGGTATGTCTATTTAAGAAAAATCAATGGTAAATTTCTCAAGCAATATTATCCCACTATTTGGGAGGCAAGAAATCTAGAATAAAACACTCGAACAATAATTTGTATTTCATAGAAAGATAAATACAAAACCAGCTATTGGTAAAATACAAAATTTACATTGGTATAGATTATTCATACCAACTTTGTTATGAATTGGGCTTTTAACCTAAAGTTATCCCAAGACCTGGTATACAATTTTGACTGATAATGATGAACTTTTGCCTTGAGATTGATTCTTGAGTCTTTAGAGGCTTCGATTCAAACTCCGTCTTTAAAACTTGAAGTTTTGCCTCAACACCTTGCTGTTTGACCTTCAGGTTTGCCAATTCAGTTTCTGCAAATGCAAGATCCTTTTTTAGTTGATTCACTTTGGCAGATGCTTTTTCAATAGACATGTTGGTTCCTTCAAATTCTGTCAAAGTTCGATCCATCTCAAGAGTTTTCTCTGTTGTATACTCCATGTCAACTTCTGATTTCTTTCTCTCTTCAATGACTTTTTCTAACAAAAAGCAATCAAAATCAAAAGTTGACATGATTGCAGAAATTGTTTCCTTGTCTGGAACAGAAATGTTAGAGCTCTCTAACATAAATTGGCATAAGATCTTCATAGCTCTTTGTACTTCCTTGTCCTCAAAAACCTCAAAAGAAATTTGACTAAAAAGCCTCAAGGTAGCAAGAGCAGCCACTGGATCTATTGAAGGTGTTTTTGGTTTGCTTCGACCTGTCATTCGTTGGAAGAATTCTTGAACATTGGTCGAAGTGATATCTTCCATCTTCGAAACATACTTTAAACTCTTTTTAAATTCCTTGACTTCTTCAGGAGTTAAGTTAGGAGGAAGAGGCAGATGAAATTCTTCAGAGCTTGAGGTAGCTTGAGATTTGAATGAAGTGAAAGTAGGAACAGCTTTAGGATCAGAACTTGCACTTGGCTTCGAAGAACTAACTCCAGTCTCAGGAACAGACTCAACCTGTTCAACAAAGAGTTAGGAATTATTTCAGAATTGATTTATGAAAGGAAATCAGGAGTCAAAGGATTTTGGAAAGGATTTTTGAATGTCTTACCACTGGTTGGTACTCGAGTAATGTAGCATGAGTGTCCAAGGGAGGGGATTTAGAGATCTCTGGGATTTCAGGACTTTGGTTTTTTGTTGATGAGATAATTGGCACTGTTGCATGCTCAGAGTGAGGTGCTACTTTCGAAATAGGGACTGCTAAAATAGGTATTGTTTTCATGATCTCTGTGCCAGCAGGAGGTTCATTGGTTTGTTTGGCTTTCTTTTTCTTGTGAACGAATGAGGAGATTGGACTGGTGTCTTTTTCTTCTTCAGAATCAGCATGTCCAGAGGCCACAGGAGAGCTCTCTGGTGATAGGATTAGTTTCCTCTTTGGTTTAGGAGATGATGGAGCAGGAGCCTTTGAAGCTTTCGAGGAGGCTTGAGTGCTTGGTTTAGCTTTCGAAGCTCTGGTTATTGGTGAAGAGCTTTCTCCAGCTTTTATCCCTATGTTTTGAAGTCCAAACAATCATAAGTCAAAGTTTTCCCCATCATTTAAAAAAAAAAAAAAAATTTCGGTTAAAATTATGATTACCTGGTTGATTCATCGAATCAATATATCTCAGAAGATGACATTTGTCCATCTCCCCTGACATTAAATTTTCCCACCAGTTTGAGAAGGCAGGGGTGCAAGTGGTATACACTGGTAGAGAAGTGAACTCCAAGTTGCTGACTTTATTCTGATAAACTGCCAATGCAGCAGTTATCACGGATTCTGGCACCTTCAAATGAGTTTTATAGGCCATGAGTATATTGGCCTGACTTCTGATTGGGAAAGGAATTGACTGAGTAAGTCCAAATTGCCTCGAAAACTGATTGGGAAGGTAAAGTTCACCTTGAGATTTGAAACTAAGGATGTTCCCAAAGAATAAGTCTCTACTAATTAGGAAACTTCCCCATGCAGCTTTTAGTCCGAGAGCATTTGCTGCTCTGTCCAAAATTTGACAAAGCCAATGGGGGGAAAGAGGAGTTTTGTCTTCAGAATTGTAAAGGATTTCGAATGGTTGGAATAGTTTGTTTGATCTTATTTCAGGAAGATTGAAAAAGAGAGAGAGGCATTCTTTGAAAGTTTTATCAACACTTGGCAATAAAGCAAAAAAGATCCCATGGGCCACAGTATTAGATAGGGGTCCTAAATTATGAATTTCTGGGAAGTAAGCATACAACCATAATTGTAAAATCCAAAAAGGACCGCCTTGGGTGAGAATGAAGGGATCGAAGCATAAATCAGAAAAAGATCTATAGAGAGATCCTAGAACAAAAGGTGCTAAGGCTAACCTTCGACCGGCAGCTAGAGCTTTGGCAATATTAGAAAATTCGAGGACAACCCTCTGAGAAGAAGTACAAAATAGATGCTTCGAAAGCCAATACAGAAGGAAGCAGTAATATTCTTTATCAGTCACTGCTCCTGATGTTTTTCTGTGGGCAATTAAGAAGTTGGTGTACCCTAATGATTTTGAGTCAGTGTTAATTGAAGGACTATCAGACTCAGCCATATAGGGATGAGCATCTTCCCAATGAGATAAAAACCCTAACAAATGACAAATATCTAGAACAGTTGGACCTATTGGACCAAATCGAAGTTGGAAATGATTGAAAATAGGGTTCCAGAAACATAGAGCTGCTGCTATTAGGTTAGGACTGGATTCGATGGGAAATTTCGAAAGATTGATAGCATGATAAACCCCTGTAGTGATCAAAATTTCTCTCCTATTCTCCAAAATTCTATCTACCCATTCAGGCCAATCCTTTGCAGGTTTAGGCCAGTGTCTGAATTTCCAGTCATACTTGGGATTTGGGAGTTCTCGTTGGTAAGTCAAGCGTTGTTCCCCTAATCTAGGGTAATAGACATGGAGTCTCAAATTTGGAATGCTTAGGCAAGGACCTACAGCAATTGAAGATTCCTGGTTGGGAAGAGTAATGGGAACAAGAATTTCGTGAACCAGAGAAGTCTCTTGCCCACTCGAATAGCGATCTTGCTCATCTTTTGTGATCTTTTCAAAATCATCGCAAATCTTTTGAAGTTGGGTATTGTCATCAGATTTTGTCATTTTTGGATTGCGAAGAAATAAATAGGAAAGAAAAGCAAAGTGCAAAATAAATGAGTTAGGGCAAAGCAAGTTGGTGAAGTCAGAAGGTTTATTTCTCTTTGTGTTTATCTATTTATAACCTTTGATGAACCCTTGGTGACGTTTGGAAAGAGTTGCATTCATTGAAAAATAGCCGTTAGATTCGGTTAACCTTTTTGGACCGTTATTTCAAAAATAAAAGACATATTGGTTCAGAATGAACTAATTTATTTGAAGGAATGTGAATGTTCCATTATTCATTACATTAAGAAGAAAGTGCAGTTACAATTCAAAGACATAATTGATAAAAGTGGGGAAACCCATAAGTAACTAAATTGTGAAACATAGCCCAATAATAGGCAAAATACTCTGCCTCTAGTTCTATCTCGAAACATAGGTTTCTGGCTTCTAATGCCAGTTTATCCTCACTTCGAAGGGTGAGGTAAGCTTCTTTAAGTTGTTCTTCATATTGGCTTAACTGAGAGTTGATCTTGAATAGAGCTCTGCGGAGACTTCGAAGTTCTTTGGCCAATGGAGTCTTGCCTCGAAGGGAAACACCAACAGCTTTGGCTTCATCTTTGAGATATGCAATTCGACTTTCAAGATCGGGCTTTGAATAATGAGAAATGGTGCTTTCTTCATCAGAGCTGCCACAACCATAAATATACTTCTCTTTGAATTCTAGGACTTCATCAAGGAGTGCTTTGGGGGTTTCATTGAGCTTTTCATAGAGATCTAAAAGATAATTTAGATGATGGATACTGTCTTGATGATGAGAATACCATCTTATGTGGGAAGCCAAAGTTCGAAGGGTAAAATCCATTTGAGTTCGAACAAGCGTTGAAATATTCCATTCATGACATAAGATATGACAGCTCCATTCGAAATTGATTCGAGCCCTCGAATTTTGCAGAATAGAGAATGGGAGATGAGAAAAGGCAACTAATAGCCTTTGAGCTTGAATAATCAGGCATGGGGAAGGTGATGTAATAGATGGAGTATGCTCGAATGTAGGACCATGTTTACATAATTGGTCTAGCTTTAAAAAAGGATCACTAATGTCTTCAGTGGGATCTATTACCTGAACTTTGGTGTCAGGAAAGCCTAATACAGAATGATCAAAGAGAAGTACCCTCTCTTCATAATCTTTTTCAAAAAGTTTGCATTTCGAAAGAAAAGCTGAGGAGTAATGTTCATTGGAAAAATTTTCATGAGATGTCCTCACATATGTATGGATAGGAGGTCTGCCTTGAGGAGCTAAGACATTACCTCTTTGGAATCTTTCACCAGGAGGACTGGTTGAAGAGATCAGCCAGGCATTCAACAGATTTTGCTCTCGAGAAAGATGATTCGAAAATGGATAATATGGTTTTATTGTTCTACTTCGAATAACACCTTCAGTTTCAGGATACTCAAAGCTTGGATGAATAACTGAAGGTACTGTGATCGGGGTTTCGAGCTTCATTCCCTTGTAATATCCTACTCCTTCACCATGGGAAATATGTTGTTCCCAAGCAGGAGGAAACGTTTGATTATTGTAAATTGATTTAGAAGAGCTCGAGGATGAATGATGCTTTGATAAAGAAACACTTGTTTTGTTTAACATTTCATGCCATTTTCCCCATTTCGAGTAGGTAAAAGGTTCGGGAGGAATCTCAATAGGATCCCAATTGGTTCGAAGAGGAATGTCAGGGCGTTTGGTTAACAGCATCACTTCTTCAGGAAGATCAATAGGAAAGCTATTGCTAACGTTGAATGAAGATTGAGAAGAAGACATGATTAAGAGAATGAATTCAAAATAACAGGGGCTCAAGGATCAAGCAAATGCAATGATTTGGAATGAATTGAAGAGATGGTCATGCAATTTAAGAACATTCAAAGATTGCATAAGATAATAACTGCCCAGTATGGTTTGACCACGATCACCATTATCTTTTTAAAATCAAAAGGAAAATGGCGCGGAGGGTAATGTTTGTGCTGAAAATATTCAGCCAATGCAGATTTGACACGCAAGATGTGACGTGGCAGGATAATTGGTGAATATTGATGGACTTTGAAACTGTTATAAGCGGTTGAAGATCGATTCATGTTGTTCACATAATTAACTGATGGAATACACGTGTTAGCTATCATGGAGTAATTAAAGGACAGATGTCAACATGAGAAAATGCCACGGACAAGAGCAGTTATCAATTTGAAAAGAGTAGGGAACATTCAAAACGAGTTGCTGAGGCTTCGACATCTATAAATAGAAGAATTGTGTATTCGAAAAGGATCCTTCGATCAAACATCAACATATATCTCTCAATACATCTACTGTATTGTTATCTAGATACTTAGATTTAGGAGTAGAACACCTTCGAAGTCATCTTCAAGGTTAGATTGTAGTTACTTTAATTTAATAAAAGTAGTTCAATTACTTTTAGTCAATTTACTGTTTTTATTTAGGAGTAGATATTAATTTAGTCAGTTCGAAGTACTTCAGTTAGTTACATCTTTACACAATTAAAGTCTTGTTCAAGGCATCGAACGTCACCACAATCTTCCTGGTGAGGCGCAGTTTGGATTATCACATCACACACATTGGCAACTTGCTTTCCTGGCACGCTCACACACACTTATAAATTTTCCAACCAAACATATACATATATATCTCCTTATCAATCCCTCTACAAACCATCTCACTAAACAAATGCCTGATACATGTTTGAAATCCGTAAGAATATGTAATCATCGTGGCAACAAACCTTCGATCCGATTCAGAGCAGTTGGAATCTGCTGCAATTTGATATATATATATATATATCGAGAAAGATTCTCTAAAGAGGGCCACCTTTCTTTATTAAAAGGATGACCTTTGTTTTGACTGTCAGATTGTGTTGAAAAACTGTTAAATGACAAAACTACCATTAATGAAAACACAATCCGACGCCTAAAACAGAAGTCCTCTCTTTATTAAAAAGAGGGCGCCCTCTTTAGAGCCTGACTGTATAGATCGATATATATATATATATATATATTTATATAAATCAATTGAGCAGAGAAGCAATTTTCCTTAATTCCAGAGTGAAGATGGCGGTGATAAACTCAATCAGAGTCGTCCACACAAAATCGGTTCACATCAACTCAAACAGACCTATTCCAGAAAATCGATTTTCCATCATTCCCTTTTCATTTTTTTTTTCTTCTCTTTTGTTTCTGTGAGCAGGCATAATGGTCGCCAATAACGTGCTGGCTCACTGGTTGAAATTGAGAAGCTAAACTGGGGAAGGTCAATAGGCAAACAGATTCTGGGTGTGGTGATGATGAGGAAGAGTGAGGTTGAACATTGTTAATTTGTGAAGTGTAGAGAGAGAGAGGAGAAGAACCAAATCAGGATTTGCAGGCTATTTTTGTCTTTTACTCCCTCTGTCCTATTTTGAAAGTCCATTATTCTATTTTGGAATGTCCCAAAATAGTGTCCACTTTCCTTAAATTGATGTACAATTTTTATTTACTTTCCAAAATTATCCTTCCTTGAAATCTACACCAAGACAAAATTAAAAATGTTGTTGTAATGATTAGGGGCAATTGTGGAAAGTAGGTGTATATTCTTTTTGTCCTCTTAATAAGTTGAGTTCCCAAAGATGGACTCACAAAATGGGACGGAGGGAGTACAAGTTATATTTGACGGGAAAATTCTTGCACAAGCCAGTCAGTGTTAAATTTGACAGAATTTATGACTTTGACACTTTAATTCTAAGTATAGGGGTGTTAGTGTAACTTTTTGAACTACAAGTGGGTTTAAGTGAAACTGATCCAAAGTACAGGCTATGTAAGTGTAATTAATCCAATAATATATACATATATATATATATATATATTTACACAGTCAGGCTATAAAGAGGGCGCCCTTTCTTTATTAAAGAGAGGACCTCTGTTTTGGCCGTCGGATCGTGTTTTCATTAATGGCAGTTTTGTCATTTCACAGTTTTTAAACACAATCCAATGGCCAAAATAGAGGTCCTCTCTTTAATAAAGAAAGGTGGCCCTCTTTAGAGAATCTTTGTATATTTACATCTTAATTTATCTATTTTTAATTTCTACACATAAAACTCCACAGCAAGCATTAAAAACCACGTTAATGCTCATCTATAAGTTATTTTCAATTTTTTTTTTTTTTTTTTTGGAGAAATGCTATTTTCATTTTAGTTACTTATAGTGTACGTATTTTTTTTTTTCTACCCCAATACAAGATTAAGTACTTTATATGAACATTCGAGACATAACCAAGGACAAGAAAACCAAGTTTATGGTGTAGATATTTCAAAAAGCAACGCATAAATTGCAACTTTACAATAAAGTCAAAGTTTAATGACACAAAGGTGAAAAGACAAGAATTAAAAGTATGATGATTTTTCTTTATCTTTATTATAAGAAGCCAAAGTTTTTTTTTTTTTTTGGATGGAAGAAGCCAAAGTTAAATGGCCCAAAGGCATATGACAATTGAAAATTACGTGCAAGTTGTGCAACTGTTAATTAGGCCGAGGACTTGAAAAGTCTTACTCTGCTAAATTGGAAAATTGAATGCATATTATAGTCATTGTCAATATTAATTTGAACACTTTGAAAAGTCAGCACAATTAGCTACAAGTGGATAGATATTATCTTACTAACAAATTATTGGCTCTGTTTGTTCCAGATTATTTTAGCTAAGAAGTATCATTCAACTCTGCCAATCACAATTAATTATCTACCAAATTACCAATCACAATTAATTGTGATGTTCCTATAAATCATACATGTGATATATGTAGATATATAGGAATATCACAATTAATTATCTACCAAATTACCAATCACAATTAATTGTGATGTTCCTATAAATCATACATGTGATATATGTAGATATATAGGAATATCACAATAAATTATCTAGGCGACAAAAGGGAGCCAAAAGCCCGTAAACATTGCACCACATTTACATACCATAGCAAAAAACTAATTGGAGTCATCAGCTCAAGGTCGGATCTTGATATTCTAGCTCAATAGTAGTTTAGTCACCCCTCTTAAATTTTAAAAAAAATAAAAATAAAATAAAAAATTAGCACAAGTGATATAATTTTAAGCCAAATGTAGTCTAGTTCACCCAAAATTTGAAAATTTTTTTAGTACATGTGATATTTTACCCCAAGTGTAGTCTCTTCCAGCCCAAATAAGTGTTTTAAACTTAATTTGACACCATACCTTGTTGATAAATAGACCCCAAAATATATAAATATATATATATTTTTTTTTTTGAACGGCAAATTTCATTTACATAGTCAATTACACAGCAATAAGCAGACAGTTTACACATTCCTCCCTAAGAAGAAGACCACTACAAACAGCCCCAAAAACCAAACTGTAGGTTCCAATTTGAAACAAACTTCCTTTTAATAAGTTTCAAGAAAGGAACCTCCAAAAAAGAGGGTAAGAGAGTAAGCAACCAAAAATTACACCAAACCCATCCCAAAAACAGAAATGATTGCCAAGGCAGAATAAAAACAAGGCTGCTAAGGCATTGGCAAAAGCTCCCCAAAACCTGCCTAGACCCCAGATGACAAAAACCGCTCCACTTTATATACCAAACAGCAACATAAGCATTTTAGCAAAACAAAGCTGGAGACCACACCAGGTAGCACTTGATAACGTGTCCAAATGTTTTTGCCAGAGTAATTCCACAATGAGCAAGCAATTAAATGCGCCAAGACCAAGCCTGTATTGCCTGGAAATGCAGCAACCCAACCATTCCATAGCTCAAAAACCATTGTACGGGGGATCGAAGACATACTGATAAAAAACGACCACATCACAATTTCTGCAGCAGGCCCCTGACAGCAGCAGCAGCCCATGGAACAAGAAATCTGTAATAAACTTAGCTAAGCCGACCCTGTCAAAAAATCTGCAGCAGGCCTCGAAATTGCAGCACCCCATAACACAAAAATTCTATAGTATACTCTTCAATACCAGCCCCACCAGTGTACCTCACATCCGAACATAAAGCAGATCACAAATATCCTGGTTGGTGCCCTCTTAAGAGCAATACTTGCTCTGGTTATGATGGCAACTTGGCCTAGACCACCTAGAACATGTGCAGGCCAAGCCCTTCATGACGTAGTAATCATGGCTGAAAAATACTGAGGTTTCCCCTGATTAGAACACCTTAAACACAAAGCCTGGTCCACAAAGACACTGAACAAAAAACTAATCCAAACAAGAAGGCCCAGTCAAGTGAACCACTGTGATAAAGATAAATTAAACCCCATCCCCTGGTTTACCCCACATGTACCAGATAAACCAGATTTTGAAAGTCTACGAATCCTCCAGCAATTATAAATACCAGTAGAGATTGAGTAGCCTTGACCCAAGAATTGTGACCAGACCCCTAGCCAAAACGACGTTCACTTGGCAACCCCCCAAGCTACAAAGACACTGTACTACTGACAGCCACTCCAGCACCAACCATGAGCAAACAATTAGGAGTCTTGAAGCCCCCCAAAATTCATATCAGGCAGCAGGTATCCTCCAAAGTTTGCAGCAGGCCGGTAATCTAAAAACTCCATCCAATTAAAGAATTGCAGATACGGAACCATCCACAAATATGGATTCTCCAAACTAAAGATGAGCCTCAAACGGGACAGACCTTGATACTCCGGATTTAGCTAGGAAGTCTGCTAACGAGTTACCACTTCTGGGCACATGAATCAATTTCACCTCTTTATCCCTTGCAATTCTATTCCACATATCATCAAATTCGAAGAAGAGCCCTCTGTATTTCCATGGCCTGATATCTTTGTTAAGAATCCATGACACCACCACTTTTGAATCGCTCTCTATAATTAAGTTAACCGCACCCACATTAATAGAATTGATAAACAACTTTATACCTTCCATAACCGCTAGCAATTCCGCAAAATTAGATTCGTTGACGCCAATGGGTTTCGAGAGCAGGGCAATAATTGCACCAAAGGAATTTCTCATCACCGCTCCGATGCCTGATAGGCCTGGCTTACCTCTGGTCGCTCCATCCACATTTAGTTTAATCCAACCCGCGGGTGGAGTTGTCCAGATAGCCTGGTCTGCAGATTTATGGGTCCTTGGAACCACAGTTGATAGTTGTGGCTGCTGAAGCATGATCGAAATAGGATACGAACACCCGGGCATCATTGCTTTAAACCACCATGCGGCCCTCAGTTTTATAATCTCGCAAATACCATCCATGTCCGCCAGTTTATCAGAGAAAATAACTTCATTTCTATGCAGCCAGATTGACCAAACTGTGGCCAAAAAAATCAATCTCCACATCCTGATGTTTCTATTGTTGGGACACAAATTTGTCCACTGGACCCACCATTGGGAAATTGAATTTGGGACACAACCTTGTAAATTCCATGCAGCCAAACTTTGCACCCATATTTTCCATACCCACGCACAACTCAGGAATAGGTGGTCGACTGATTCCGAGGACTCGTTACACCAGACACAGTAAGTTAGTGAAGGGTCTTGAACTTCTGCATTTATAATATTTATCTTCACTGGTAGCCTTTTTAGCAATAGTTGCCAACAAAAAAGCTCAACTTTAGGGGGAGCCCACCCTTTCCAGATCGCATGGAGGTCCTTGTTTGAAGTGAGGTTCAAGTTGTCAATTACTCTGCAATATGATTTCACCGAGTACGTCCCATGTATATCGTGCTTCCATATCAAGATGTCTTTGGCCTGGAATCTCAACGGATGTTCTCGAAGAAGGGTAAAGAGTGAGAGCCTCTGCTCTACTTCCCAGTCAAAGCATCTTCTACGAAGTGGCAGGTCCCATACCCACTGACCATCAACCCATGCCCCCATCTCTGCTACGGAACCTGTTTTGTTAATAGCCAGAGCATACATACGTGGGAACTCTATTTTTAGTGCAGACCTTCCTGTCCATACATCATCCCAAAACTTAATCTTTGACCCATCTCCTGGTAGCATCAAAAATCCATCTCTCATTGTTCTTGAAAATTTGTCTTCCCCCGTTTGGAAGTTATGAATCATTTTCATGAAGTGGGATCGCCTAGACGATGTTGTAGCCGGTAGGATTAGGCTTTCGGACTCAATATGATATTTAGCACAAATAACTCGTTTCCACAAAGGACTCTCCTCCCTACTGAAATGCCACAACCACTTTGTGATGAACGCAAAATTCTTGGACAGAATCCTACCAATGCCCAGCCCCCCGTATTGTTTCCCGGCACATAAAACATCCCAATTTACCCAGTGTCGCTTTCTATTTTCCAAACCCCCTGTCCACAAAAAACTTCTCTGGATTTGTTCTATCTTGTTAGCTACAGTGATCGGCATCTTGAAAAAGGACATATAATAGGAAGGAATGTTGTTAAGGACAGTCTTGATAAGGGTGAGTCTACCGCCTTTTGATAGGAACTTCTCTTTCCATCCACATAATCTGCTACGAATCTTATCTACTACGGGCTCCCACGAACATACTCTATTTGGATTTGCTCCTAATGGGAAACCCAAGTAGGAGCATGGAAGTTTAACATGGCGACAAAAGATTCGAGAAGCCCAATCAGCAATTGTTGTTGAATCCACTCCACATCCTGTGACAGAGCTTTTTGAAAAATTTACCTTTAAACCTGAAGCAAGTTCAAAGCATCTCAATATCCTCTTCATCGCACGCAACTCTGACAAGTGAGCTTTACCAAAGAAGATTGTATCGTCGGCGTACTGAATGTGCGTAATGGAAAAATTATCACCCCCAAGCTGCCAACCAGAAATAATACCCTTGTCCTTTGCTAGGTTGGAGAGTACACTAAGACCTTCACCCACTAGATTAAAAAGAAAAGGGGAGAGTGGATCCCCTTGTCTTAGGCCTCGTTCCAACGGAAATTCTGGAGAAGGAGACCCGTTAATGAGTATTGATATAGTCGCCGACGAAACGCATTCCATAATCCACCCAATCCAGCGCTTTCCAAAACGCATGCTCTCCATAACAAATCTCAAAAAGTTCCAGTTAACACTATCATACGCCTTTTCAAAGTCCACTTTGAATAAAAAACCTCCTTCCGAACTATTCGACATGGAGTGCACAACCTCGGAAGCAATTATCATACAATCTACTATTTGACGACCTTGTATAAATGCCATTTGGTTCTCAGCCACAATATTTACCATTACTTTCTTTAGACGATTGGCAAGAACTTTAGAAATGATTTTATAAAGGCATCCAATAAGACTAATGGGTCGGAAATGGTGAATAAGGGATGGGGACTTGGTTTTTGGCACAAGAGCTGTGAAGGATGCATTAAGACCCTTTGGGATCTTGCCATTCTCATGAAAATCTGTCAGGAACTGCATGAAATCTGATTTGATTACTCCCCATTTTTGCTTGATGAATGCCAAATTGAAACCGTCGGGACCTGGCGCTTTATTTCCATCACAATGCTCCAAAGCAGCATGCACTTCTTCCTCTGAAAAAGGAGATTCTAAAGACTCTACTTGAAGTATATTGAGACATTTAAACCTTGCTCCATTCATACTAGGTCTGGTTCCGGGCTTATCCTGAAACTGGGATTTGAAATGTTCTAGTATTGCATCTTTGATTACAACAGGCCTAGTCTCCGGTTGACCATTTATAATCAGTTTCTGGACCTTGTTTTTCCTTGATCTATTAGCACACACCAAATGAAAAAATGTGGTGTTTCTATCTCCTTCTTTTAGCCATTTAATTCTGGATTTTTGTCTCCACCGGGATTCTTCTACTCTATATTCTTTCCAAAGATCACCAGTTGCCTTTGATCGGGCTCTTTTTTCCTCCTCCGACAGAGGCTGCATTTCTTGTTTTCGTTCCAAAGCATCAACGAATTCTTCCAGAGACTTGATTCTAAGCTCTCCGCCCTGACCTATCACCTTTAATTTCGATCTGATCAACACTTTAGACTTCCATAACTTCTCTTTCAGATTTTCACCAGCTGATTTTGTACTGTGAGATTCCACCCAAATTTTTTCCACACCTTCGCTGAGACCGATAGTTTCCGTCCAGTTGTTGTAGCATCTGAATGGAAAAGGTCCCCAATCAACTGATGAAACTCCCACTACTACAGGACAGTGGTCTGAAAGACCTCTCTGCAGTCCCCATTGATTGATGTTCCCAATACTTGTGATTAGGTCTGCCGAGATTAAGAATCTGTCTAGCCTTGTCATCTTCACCTCTACTCCATTTTTGATCCAAGTGAATGATCGGCCATTTAGGTTTATATTCATAAACTCTCCTTCGTTGATAAATTGGTTAAAATTACGCGCATCTCTCTGATTGAAACTTTCGCCATATCGTTCGCTGGCATTTGACACTGAGTTGAAATCGCCTCCCATACACCAAGGAGCCAATATTCTGGACTTCCACAGGAGTAATTCCTTCCACAAATCTGCTCTGGCTCCCTCGAGATTTGGTGCATACACATTGCAAAAAACCACATGTATCCCAGAGTTACGGATGACACAATCTAAAATCATGAATCTGAAATTGGTATAGATATTACTAACCTTGATAAAGGAGTCCTCCCATAGACATATAAGCCCACCGGATGCCGCTTCTGAAAATACCATCTCCATTCTGTCCAGATGATTCCCTCCTAATTGTTTTTGAAGTCGTGGATTCGAGCTGCTAAGCTTTGACTCCTGAATGAACAGGATGTTTGGCTTCTCTTTTATGACGAGATTCCGAACTGCTCTACATTTTTCCATTCTCCCAAGTCCCCTCACATTCCATGAAATTGCCTTCATTGGGAAACGACTTTATCTCCTTCTTGAACTGAAATTTCCCGGATATTTTCCACCCCTTCTGTGAACTGCTTCTCCTCTATAACTTCTAATTCTGAGATTCTATTAATTAGTTCCTCTTCATTTCCATCATAATTCATTTTTAGTTCCTTAGCCATTCTCCATGATAGCTCAGCTTCCGGCCGGGCCCGATTGTTTAATCGTCGAACTGTACCATCTGAGATGGAAGTGTCCAAATCCGCCTCCGATGCCTTGGAATGTGGTAGCGCATCATCTAGCAATGCATTTTTAGGTGTACCTGAGGTTTCTGCTGCTGGTACTCCATTGGAGTTAGAATTCACGTTATTCTGTCTACTAGATCCCTTTCTTTTGTTGAGTTTTTTATGCCCAACACGGCTCCCCTTCTTCCAAAATAACCTTCGGCTACGCATCAGATCGTTCAATGAGGCTCTCTTCCTTGATCTCGAGAAAGATGCTCTGTGGGTTAGGTGTTCAATAACATTCTCAGTCTCGTCAAAACCTTCTACTTCAGAGACGGAACCTTCATCTTCTTTACCAAACTCCAGTTGCATTGGTTCGGTTTCTTCTACCCAAGATCCCTCTTCACCCATCCAGTTAGAATCTGATTTCCTCGCCTTTCCAATATTGCTAGACTCCATCAGGTCTGACATTTTAGACTTGTTGGCTGGACCCCCAAAACTAGGGCTCACAAGCGGGGATCGGTTTGTGGTGGGATGGGTAGGGACTGAGGGTTCTGCACCAGGTCTACTCAGTATAGACTTTACACCCTGGGTCTCAACAACATCCACATTATGCATAGGAGAAACCTGAGCCTGAAAATGTTTGATTGCAACAAGATCCACCTCTACATTTGACTTCTCTTTGGTATTCAAAATTATAATAGGACTCTGTTCATCTTCTAAGGGGGCCTCAATCTGCTTTTTCCAATTAGCTTCTTTGGAGGGCTTAGATTTGATTGGCAACTCTTGATTAACACCAAAGTCAGAATTCACCTCTATCAAAGTTTTTTCCTTGGCCTTGCCATCTGACCAACCACCACATTGATCGCCTGATATCGGATTGTTCGGGGTTTCCTCCAGCACTCTGATCACAAAGGATTCACCCTCAACCAAGAGATTGAAAGAAGCCTTTATGGATTCCACTTCATCAGTTTCAATCAAAACCCTACCATATATGAGGTTATCCCTTCTCTTTGTTTCCTCATCCACCATAATTGTGGATCCCCAGTAGCCACCTAATATTGTGAATAAGTCTTCTGACCATACATGCAGAGGGATTTCAAAACATCTAATCCAAACAATTCTAGTTCTGATTTTGAACTTTGGATTCCATGTTTCAACGTTCAGAAACCATTTGCTCCACCATTCCTTGTCTTCTAATGCTTCCAACAAACACCTAGGATTGTCAAATTCCAGTAACACTAGGTGTCCACCCAGTAATTTGATACCATTGCCAAACATTTTACCTTTCTTCATTAGGGCTTGCAGATGTTTGAAATCGTCTTTGTCCTTCATGATAGCTCTGGCGCTTCTTTGTAACCACTCCCCTGTTTCCTTCGCAACTGAAACTTCCAAATCAGCCTCAGACTCCCCTTTTTCCTTATCGGTGTGTTTGGAGGCGCTCGCCTTCTTTGTTCCTTCCTTAGATTTCTCGCTCTGTTGTCCAGCAATCACTTGAGCGTACGTCCTGTGGTCTGATAAACCAGATCTGTGCTTTATTTCTGATTTTAACTGCCTCCCTTGACCTTCTGAGTACTGATTCAGTCTTTTACTCACTGGTGCTCTTCGATTAAGTCCAAAGCTAGCCATTTTAACCATGATTTTCCTGCCGAAAAGCATAGATCCATTGCTCATTGACACTACATACTCTGCTTCCTGAGTGCTATCAAATCTGACGAATCCATATATGTCGTGTCTGCCATTCCTCCTCCTCCTAGGGATGAACACATCTCTAACTTTACCAAATCTGGAGAAAAAATCTCTCAGGCTTGATGGGTCGGTGTTGAGATTCAGATTATCGACAAAGAGGGATACCCAATGTTCTTTCCCCCTCCATAGCTCCTCTGCTGATCTCATGATTTTCTTAAATTAGCACAATCTAAGCTGAAAGGTGATGGCAATTATGAGTGCATGCACATTTCTTGTTTTAATTGTAGCTAGCCATCCTAAGAAACCATCATTTCGTTGTGCATCTAGCATGACTCCATTAATTAAGCCACAAGAATTTTGTAAGACCAACTCATTGTCAAAATATATAAATATTAACACTAAAAATAATATTGTTCTTAAATAGATCCAATTTGACATCATATTTCATTGTCAAATATATATATATAAATAGACCCCAAAAATAATTTCGGAGGTGCTACCCCGTATAGCTTCCTCAGCCCCCTCAAAAAAATAAAATAAAAATTCCTAACTATGCCCTTACATCATTTGTAGTTGCACTAAGCATCATTTTGACCATCAGTAACATTTGTTGTGCTTTAATTATTTCCTTAAGTAGGTCTATAACTGTATAATAATCATCACTGCCAAATGAAAATGTAATTCTGAACTTCAATAATCAAACCAATTTAAATCTAAGTCAATTTGAAAAAATTAAACAAAATTTTTTTTGGGTCCAGAAAAGATATACTGTAATTGAGTTTCATAAAAGTGCCAACTGTATAAAGGAAATTAAGTCAGCTTATATCAAGAAGTTTAACTAATTATTTCTTTTGTGCTATACGTCCCAACTCCTAAGCGCATCCACAGTGACAAGGTGGAGCTTAAAGGAAATTTAGGCTAAGTTATTGTAGAGGGGAGAAGGTGTTAGCAGTGGGGAATATATGGGGCGGCACATCATGTGCCGTGAGGGTGGTACAGGATGTGGCGTTTGCAATGGGGGGCGGCACTTCATGTGCCATTTGGAATGGGGCGGCACATCTTGTGCCGTTACTGAAACTTATTACTACCACAAAGTTAAGTTTTCGTAAGTTTTATTATCCTATACATTAACTGAAACGGCCGCGTTGTTAATGGCTTTAAAGGTAAGTTATCCTAAGTTCTCCTATATACTTACCCATTGTTGATGCTCTATGAAGACCTTGAGTATGGTTTTATTGCCCTCCTATTTTATGTTTTGGCCCTTAATCTATTTTTTAAGGGTAAGTTTATTGTGAGAAGCTTCTCATATGAAAATGCGGGTTTTAACCGTTGGATGAGAATCAAGCTATAAGATTCTCAAGAATCTGAAGATATATTTATTGCCAGATTCTCATCTACGGTTAAAATCCGTCTTCTTATATGAAAAGCTATTCACTTGCCTTTTTTTTTAAAATACAGCTTGCAGAAGTTGCACTAACCATTGTGAAGAGGCTCTCATTGTCATTGGCGGATCTATTAAAGGGCAAGGGGGGGCTCAAGCTCCCCCAAAGTTTTAGAAAATTGCTAATGTTACACTATGAGGTAAAATATTTTACATTGAAGCCCCCTTGAAAATTCATTCAAGCCCCCCTTAGTTATGAAAATTACCTACTAAGCCCTCGTGACATTATAAAAATATCATACTAAGCCCCCTTTCTCTTAAGTTTTTGTACTAATTATAAAATATGTATAGAAAAGTCCAAAATATACACAAAAAATATATAAATATGTCTTAAATATGCGTAAAAAAGTCCAAAATATGTATAAATATAGGTCCAAAATTTTTTTTTTCGGGGACGCTGCCCCCGAACCCCCGTATATCAAACCCCCCCTGAATTGATTTTCTAGATCCGCCCCTGCTTATTGTTGCAGTGACTTACTCCCAGTGTTAACAAGTTGCATCAGAAAAATATAATGTATTTGAAACCTATTTAATGAATGCGTATGCATGAAAGGAGGATGACAAGGACGATGGGGCTGACGACAACAAATGACGAGGGAGCAAGAGATTAAAGGACCAGCGAGATGGAAGGACAAGAGAGAAGAAACAGTGAAAGGAAAGAAAATGGATCTAAGAAAGTATAATGGAGGTTAGGGTTTGGTTTTTGAGGAACCATGGGTTGAGAGAAAGAGATGAGGGCAGTTTGGAGATTTGGTTTTGTCTATTAAATAAAAAATTGTCTCGTTTTTAAATAAACATAAAAAGTTGATATTTTTTAAATACTTGGATTTTAATTGGATCCTTTTTAAAGTTGAAAAGTTACTTGATAATGCATATTTAGTCCAAGAAAAGTAAACTGACAAGTAATTAACCCTTTCGAAAAAATGGTTTTCAATGTATGTGGTAATAAGTTTACTTGATTTTTATTAGAAAATATTGAAATAGTTCCACCATTATTTAAAGTGATATTCTACTACCACAAGTGTTAAGAACCATATTTGAGATACATAATTTGGAACAAATAGCATAACTCCTCATAAAAATGACAAAATATGCCTAATTGATTTGAATGGCACTATTTAGGAGGCAATTATTGAGTTATTAGAGTCAAAAATGATACAAGCCAGATATGTATTATCTTGAAAAATCTAGTCGAAAGTCCCATATTACCTATGTTTTGTGTAATAGGTCCACCAATTGGTATTTCATAATAATAGGCACTATATTTGTAATTGTTGTTAGAGATTAGTTCAAAATCCTTATTTAGTGATAGATAATTTTACCATTTTATCCATAAATGAGATATATATATATATATAATGCTGATATGTATATTCGGTCAAACTCAATCCCATAAATCTTGCATATATTTTGGGAAGTTACTAAATGCCATGATTGTAGGGCTTCATACATTAGATTTTGTTTATATTGCACAGATCTTTTTTTTTAATTTCGCATTTTCACCATTCTTGGGTGACCTAACAGTCATTCATCACTATCACCAAAAAAAAAAAAATTAGTGTTAAATTTCACACTAGAATGAATATGAGTGTTAAATTTCACACTCATATTCGATTTATTCAACAAATGGAACACTCTTTCATCACAAATTCATTTGCACATTCATTTTACACTAACTGCAACATTTCATTGATATCATAATTTTCCTTCACATAGTATATATACAATTTCGCACTACATTATGTGAACGAAGAACATGAGTGTTAAATTTTACACTATAACCTTTTGAATCAAAACCTTTGAACTACAATATAGTAAACAATTTCACATCACAACTTTTGATGCAAGAATACGAGTGTTAAATTTTACACTACAACTTTTTGAATCATAATAGTATACAATTTCACTCCACAACCTTTAAAACAAGAACACTAGTGTTAAATTTAACACTGTCTTAATACTAAAAACAAGTTTACAAATGAATTCATCTGACACTAACTTTTCATTTCATGCCTTCTTCGTCTCAACTCCTCTGATATGGACTCTTCTTCCCGCCGGCCACACTACCAAAAAATGCAACATCTTCCCATATATCAACCACTGACATGCCTCCGCCTCTGCCGTCGCCACCACCACCAACAATTGCCGCCACCAACAGTTACCACCCTTCCTACGGAGGACAACACCTCCACAAGAAACCCACAACATCACTTCTCGATTTCATCTTCACTGCTATCCCAATCTTCATTCTCTTCTCTTCTTCCAAACCCAACAATCTTTCCTACAAATTCACACCCCTGATCTCAATCCCACAAAACCCTCATCGATTTCTCATAAACCCAATCGTGTGACCGGAGAGGAGGTCGGAGAGGCTGAGGGAGACTGAGAGAAAGCAAATCCGGCGGCCATTAATGTTGTTGAGCTTTCACTCTCTAAACAAAGACTAGTAGAGAGAGAGAGAGAGTGAGAGAGAGAGACCTTGTTGATGGATATAAAATGTGATTTCTTCTCATTTGAGTATTTGGGTTTTGAATTTTGAAAACCCCCAAAATCTTGGGGTTATTTATTGCAGTGTTGAATGGGAAATGGAAAGCGTAGTTTGGTCCGGATTTGTGGTGTGGACTTCAGATTAAAAAGTTTCATGGGTTGAACACATTTAAAGAAACTTAGAGTAAAATGGACATTATACTAATTAACTCTATTATCTGATTGAGAAAGATTAATATTTTTTTTTGCTACTTACTAGGATTATGATTGCACACACAGTACACACTCACACACTCCAACCAAACTCATCGATCCCCATGGTACCTCAATGACCCATAACAAAGCCTAACAAGAATTACACACTTACCGAAGAACAAATAGGGACAAAGATTCTTCTCTAGGCCCTCCCCTCCCCCACTGGAGAAGGGATATATGTGATACCAATTTGCCACATTGGTAGAAAGATTAATATTTGACTCGTCTTAATTTTTTTTCAATTAACAATTAATATAAGAGGAGACTACACTCTGTGACAGTTTGTTGGAAATATTTCATCATCAAAACTGTTGGAAATATTTCATTGATCTAATTGGAAAAACAGAAACAGATTCTGATTACAACTAATGAAAAACAGAAAATTACAGTTGGACATAAACAGAAAAAATAAACAGGAGAATTATCAAACCGAGGCCTGTGATTTTATTCACAGTTTCCTTAAAACAGATTCGCCGCCCTCACCAGATGTGCTTGAGGAAATCGTCGGCGTCTGTCTCCCAGGATACAGCGGCTTCTAGCAGTGGTACTTGCACACCGTACAACTGCTCCGACGAACTAACTATATTCTGTGACTCTCTCTTTGAAATTGGAACTGGAAGGGAACTCTTTGAAGAACAGTGTGTGAAACTGTATTATAGGTGTGTATAGGATAAAGGAGAGTTGGAATATATTTGTGTATTCATCATTTCAGAAATTCCAAAAGTTGTAACTACAACCTTTTGGAGTTCTGTAACTCTTCCAGAAATCCCAAAGGTTTCTGCAATGTTAAACATGTGCAGAAATTCCAAGGGTCTCTCCATTACAAAATTGTAATACCAAAACTTGAGGGGTCTAAAAAGAAATATTCTGTGCGGGCCGCACCCGCACCCACACCCACGACCCCGACCCCGACCCCGACCCGGCCGGCCGGACGGACGGCGGCGGCGCGCGCGCGAGTGTGGAGTAAACCCAAAGGGCCTTAGGTCCTCCCCCTTCCACAAAACTGGGTACCCCTTGGGGCCTAAACCCAAAACATGAAGTAGCCTTATAAATACACTAAAGGCTACTTCTGTAATAACCTGCATTTGCATTTAATTTTAATTTGACATTTTCATATTAAATCTGTATTTCTAGTCTTATTTAGTTTCTATTTCCCATGTGTTAAACTTTAAATTCTTGTTTCAATTGCTATTGAAATTACTTTTGGGGTCAAGCTGCGATTATGTGAAATTTAGCAACACCTGTATTGAATTTCAAATTTGTATTTCAAAACGGTGGAAATGTTCTCTTTTAATTCAAGCTGTATTTTTATGAAACCAGAAAATCACTTCTTACACTAAAATGAATTTTCTGTATTTTTGTGGTGAACACCGCACCCCGAAAATACCAGTTTATGTTCAAAACTGTCCGTGCCGCATTAAACTTGCACAGTTTGTGATTTGGACGTAAAGGTTGAAGTGACTATGCTTACTTACCAATTATGGCAACTCATGATTTACTTGTGCCTTGTTTGGATATTGCAATTTTGTATGTGTATTCTTAGGCCACAAGTTATTTTTCCCAAACAACCTTAGTTGCCCCCTACTACACCTACTTGCCTCTTCAAAATCTGATGGTGTAAATATATACGTATGTATATCACACACACACAAATCTGTGATATTTGTGGTCATTAGCTAATTAGAAATCTAATCAATTGTAGAGTATTAGAGAAACAACTTGGGCTCCAAGTAGTTCAAGATTGTTTTCTTTATATACACCACACACATCTCATTCTGTATTAACACACAGAGAGAAAAGAGAGAGAGCACTGAGAGTTAATACAGAGAATTCTGGAGAGAGAAACTTTACAAACTCCATAGCCAAAGCTTGGAGTATTTTCTTTTTGTGCTTATCTTTCTCAACAAACACACATCTCCTTATCACAGTGAGTATTCTAAACTCACTCTAGAATGTGAATTCATGCTTAGTTACTGAGTTTGTGTATGTATTAAGGATCTTCCATTGCTAAATTCGTCCATGGAAGCTTGAGCTTCAAAATCACAATTTTCCAAACTCAACCAAAATCCGTTTTTAGAATGAAATATGAAAGATCATACATCCTTCATGACATGTTTAAAGTATTAGAGTTTAATTTGATCACATGAGAAAGTATATTAGAAATCAAATTTTCACAACTTTTAGTTTTTCATAAAATTCTAGAGTTATAGATTGATTTGTGTAAAATTGTTTATGGAATCATAATCCTTGTGAAAAACCAAAGAGATCCATATATTATATGTCCTATATACTTTAGAATTGCAAAATGGGTCAAAAGACCCCTGAAAATATGAAACAGGGCATTCTCCACGAAGAAGATGAAGGCTCTGCTAAAACTCGCGCCACGATCGCGCGCGCGAGAATCGCGCGAGCGGCCCGCGCGAGCGAACTTTCGCGCGAGCGATCCGCGCGCGCGATCCTTGCTCCCTCAGGCAGACATAAAAGTTTATATATATAAAAAGAAAATTAGGCTGGTCGCGCGAGCGAGGGTCGCGCGAGATACCTTTCGCGCGAGCGATCTGCGCGCGCGACCTTGGCTGTTTCAGGCAGACAGAAAAGGTTATATAAAAAGGAAAATTGGGCTTATCGCGCGAGCGGCCCGCGCGAGCGACCTTTCGCGCGAGCGGCCCGCGCGCGCGGGTTCTGGCAGTTTGTGATTTTTGTTTGTTTTGTGTTTAGGGACTGTTTGGTTCAACTTTTAAGGGCTGTTAAGGTTCTGTTTGGGAAATTTTGTAAATCAAAACTCTTTTGGATATGTTAGAATGATTAAAACATTGTATTATGACTCATCAATCCCCGTATGCGCGTTGTTCCTTTAATTCAACATTTTTGCTTTCATTTAAGTGCATATCATTCATATGGGGTCAGTGGTACATGCATGTGGGTGTCAGTCAGTGTGGAAAAAAAAAGTAATGGTCAGTGTGGAAAGAGTACGAGGTTGTGGTTGAGACTGTGATTGTGGTTGTGGTTGTAGTTGAGATTGTGGTTGTGGTTGAGATTGTGGTGAGGGTATCTTTGAAATGCGACAGTGGCAAATATGGACACTCCCTGACGCCCATGGAAGCGTTAAAGTGTGTGACGCCAAACTCGGACATTCCCTGGCACCCATGGTAGTGCTAAAGTGTGGCCTACGGACACTCCCTGATAACTCGAGTCTGGATACTGCGTGAGGGGTTGCCCCGGTATTTGCATGGCGGTTAGGGTATTCAAAGTGTGAGGCATTGGACACTCCCTGGTACCCCGGACCAAAGTGTGAGGCAAACTGGACACTCCCTGGCGCCCCGTTGCTAAAGTGTGGCTATCTTAGTGTTTCAAAGATACCAGGAGTAAGATAGTGGGTTGTTGTGGCTGTCGAGAGAAAAGAGTCGGCAAGATGAGTATGGTGCATTGTCTCATACACGAGTAACTGTTTTATGAATGAACGACTTTTAATATATTCCTTGTTGCTTTATAAAATGAATTCTTTCTGCGGTTTAACTATTAATTTTACAAACTGATAATGGAAAAAGGTAAATGGGTATGATTTATATTCAAAGTCATGTTTTTAATACTCACCAGCTTCTTGAAGCTGACGACGTTGATGCGTCCTGGACATTCGTGTCTAGGCTTTTCAGGTTATAACCAGGAGGAATCATACGACTATGCTAATTGAGAATGGCTGCTTTTGGAATGAGGAAACTGTTTATTTATTTTATGTTTTAACTGTTTGTGTAATAAGGATGACTGTAGCAGACACTAAGTTATTGTTTTGTTTTCAAGGCGGTCTGTGCCTTAGTTGACCCCGTATCATAAGATGTAATAAGTTAGAAAAATTTTTGTAAGCCTTGATTGCTCTGCTCTGATTATTATTGTTTATTGTTGTTCGACGTTTGGGACGGAATCGATCCTTCAAACTGTCGCGACCTACGGGTCCATAAAGGAAATTAAATGCTTTCCTTATTTATGCTACGTCGGGGCGTGACAACTTCTAGTTTTCCTATGTGGGACAAGGCAAGTTGTGAACCTCTTTCATTTCAACAACTCCTTGTATGGGGCAACCTTTAACCATTAATTTCTCATTCACCCATCAATAGTTTTGGACATGTGAATATCCAAACTTCATCTCCTCATGGAGGAGAACACAAATCCATAAGGACTCCACTTAAACTCTAAGTGGGTCCCACTTTTATTAGCCCTTAAACATGGCCAAAACACATATTTATCCAACAATCCCCCACATGAATGAAATTAACCGAAACGATGTGAGACAGTGACTCGACAAGAGAGAGAGCACAACGAATCACTCCTGCAAAGGATATGTAGCTTTTGGCTTTGAACCTTCCCTTGTGACAATCTATCAGATTTACTGGCTGACCAGTGAACGTATAGTCTTGAACTGATTGCCATTAGTGTAAACAACCGACAGACATCACACAGGAGCTTTCCAAACATAGTTTAGTTCTTACACTTGTGTTCATTTTGGCCTTGAACACTCGCCTGGTTCAGTGAATGTTTATCAAAGAATTTCGCCTTTCTCAAATTCTTTTAGAAGCGGCCCCACTTCACATTCACATTCACATAGGTGACTATTTAGAGTATCCTGCTATACTCCGCTTGGTTATAACAACGCACATAGTCATTAAAAGCTAAGCTTACCCTTACACCATGCAGGTATCACTGTTGAATCATAGAAATGGGCAGAAGAACATTTCTTCTCAGTGATTCTCTTAAGGTACATGAAATTAGGTTGTCCCTTTGAACCTAGATCTTGGGATCTCCAGTCAACTAGGTTGGGTTTCCATTCCATTCCCTTGTAACGTCATAGGCTTTAGTCCCATTCCTCTAGATGATTTATTAACTAACTCTCGATTTAACCCTTTGGTTAGCGGATCCGCAATATTGTCCTTTGACTTTACATAGTCAATTGTGACAATCCCACTTGAGAGTAGTTGTTTAATGGTATTGTGTCTACGACGAATATGTCTAGACTTACCATTATACATATTACTTTGTGCCCTTCCAATAGCAGATCGGCTATCGCAGTGTATGCAAATAGCTGGCACAGGTTTTGACCATCTAGGAATATCTTCTACAAAATGGCGAAGCCATTCAGCCCCTTCAGCTGCCTTGTCTAGCGCAAGGAATTTAGATTCCATTGTCGATCTAGCAATACAAGTTTGTTTTGAAGATTTCCATGATACAGCTGCACCACCAAGTGTGAAAACATATCCACTTGTAGATTTTGAATCTTTTATATCGGATATCCAGTTTGCATCACTGTATCCTTCCAATACAGCTGGATATCTCATGTACTACAATCCCTGATCACGTGTATATCGTAAGTACCGCAGTACCCTTACTATCCATTTCCAGTGTTCAGCACTGGGATTACTAGTATATCTACTTAGTCTACTAACAGAATAAGCAATGTCAGGCCTTGTACAACTCATTAAGTACATCAAACTTCCTATCACTTGAGAATATTCTAGTTGAGAAACACACTCACCAGTATTCTTAGATAGGTGTAGACTTAAGTCCACAGGCGTCCTGGCTATACTAGTATCAGACTTGTTGAACTTCTCTAGGATCTTGTCTACATAATGTGACTGTGACAGAATAAGTCCATTATTATTTCTAGAGATCTTGATGCCCAATATAACATCAGCAAGTCCCATATCTTTCATGTCAAATTTAGAATTCAACATTTTCTTAGTGGATTTAATGATTTTATCATTACTACCCACTATGAGCATGTCATCAACATAAAGACATAGGATGACATAGCTTTCAATTGTGTCTTTGACATAAACACATTTATCACACTCATTGATTTTAAACCCACTAGAGAGTATAGCTTGGTCAAATTGTTCATGCCATTGTTTTGGAGCTTGCTTTAAGCCATACAATGATTTGACAAGCTTACACACTTTATTTGCTTGCCCTGGAGCAGAAAATCCTTCAGGTTGTTCCATGTAGATTTCTTCATTCAAATCTCCATTAAGGAAGGCAGTCTTAACATCCATTTGATGTATTTCGAGACCTCGCAACGCTGCGATTGCAATAATCATACGAATGGATGTTATTCTCGTAACAGGAGAATACGTATCAAAGTAGTCTAGACCCTCCTTTTGTCAATACCCTTTGATTACAAGCCTTGCTTTATACTTATCAATAATACCATCTGTCTTCATTTTCTTTTTAAAAATCCATTTGTAGCCCAATGGCTTACAACCAGGAGGAAGATCTACCAGTTCCCAAGTATGGTTTTGTAGGATAGAATCAATTTCACTCTTAATTGCTTCTTTCCACAATGGACCATCTGGTGATCTAATAGCTTCATTATAGCTTTGGGGCTCACTTTCTATAACATAAGTTAGAAAGTCTGGACCAAAAGATTTTGAGGTTCTAGCTCGTTTCCCACGTCTAGGCTCAATATCAGCATTTTCTTCTTGGTTTTTACTAGTTTCCCCAATAGTCTCAAATGTGCGTTTTTTAGAACTATATTCCTCTTTACAAGGAAATATATTCTCAAAGAAAGACGCATTTCTAGACTCCATGATCGTGTTCTTGTGTATATCTGGGTTTTCAGATTTATGTACAAGGAACCGATACGCACTACTATTATGTGCATAGCCAATAAATAAACAATCAATAGTTTTTGGACCTATCCTTTCTTTCTTAGGAGTAGGTACAAGAACTTTTGCAAGACACCCCCACATTCGTAAGAACTTGTAGGAAGGTTTTCGACCATTCCATTGTTCATACGGGGTTTGATCAACTTTCTTTCGAGGTACCTTATTTAAAATATAATTTGCGGAGAGAATTGCCTCCCCCCACAAGTTCTGTGGCAATCCAGAACTTATTAACATAGCATTCATCATTTCTTTTAAGGTACGATTTTTCCTTTCAGCAACTCCATTTGATGGAGGTGAATAAGGTGCGGTGGTTTGGTGAATAATTCCATTTTGTGCACAAAACTCACCATATGGTGCTACATATTCACCACCCCTATCACTTCTCAACACCTTAATCTTTTTACTTAGTTGATTCTCAACCTCTGTCTTGTATAGAATGAACTTTTCCAAAGCTTCATCCTTACTCTTTAGCAAATACACATAACAATATTTAGTGCAATCATCAACAAAAGTAATAAAATACTTATTGCCACCTCTAGATTGAACCATTTTTAAATCACATACATCAGTGTGGATTAATTCCAGAGGTTCAGTGCTTCTTTCAATTGATTGAAATGAAGTCTTTGTTAACTTTGCTTCAACACAAGTTTCATATTTATAACTTGCATCAATATGAAAGTTTGGTATGTGGTCTAATTTAATTAATCTTCGCAAAGAATTAAAATTAACATGTCCTAGTCTACCATGCCACAAATTGGAAGACTCAAGCAAGTAAACAGAAGAGGTACTCATTTTATTAACTTTTGGGAATACAGTTGCTACATTAAGTTTGAACATCCCATTACACATATACCCCTTCCCCACATACATTTTCGCTTTGGTCAATACCACCTTGTCTGACTCAAAGACCATTCGGAAGTCATGCTTGCTTAGGAGAGATCCAGATACCAAATTCTTACGAATTTCTGGTACATAAAGGACACTGTTAAGAGTTAGCTCCTTTCCTGAAGTCATCTTCAGAATTATTTTTCCTTGCCCTTCAACATCTAAGGAGGCGGAATTTCCCATATACATCTTCTCACCATTAGTAATTGGTTCGAAGGAAGTGAACATAGCTTTGTCGGTGCATATGTGGCGTGTAGCACCAGTGTCTATCCACCATTCCCTTGTTTTTGAATCCACCAAGTTCACTTCAGAGACCACAGCAGACAGATTAATGTCAGAGACATCCCTTGAGATAGATTCTAACTCCGTCATATTAGCCTCTTGGACTTGACTGATCACAGTCTTTAAGTCCACCATCTTATAGCCGAGGAATCTCCCCACTACAAATTTCTTGGACCCAATGTCCTTAGTTTCGTATTTTCTGTCTAAGGACTCCCACGGTTCCTTAGCAGTGGTCTTAACACTATACACATTATAGAGTGTATCGTGTAAACCAATCAACACATTGTTACGGCACAAAAAGTCCGAGTGCTTCATAGCATCAATCGCTAGCACAACCTCTTGATCTTGTTCTTTTCCATTAAATTTGTCGGGTTTCTCCCCGTAGTTCAACTCTTGTTCATTTTTATTAAAATTATCGGGTTTCTCCCCGTGGTTCACAGGAATCATTTGGATTGAGGGAACTTTAACAACGATCGAACCAATCATCACGGTGTTAGTAGCACCATCGGTCGCAACAGAGTTCAAGATCTCATTTTCTATTTCTGAAAAATTATCACAAGAGAAAAGAAATTAAATCTAATTTTTTTTTTCTTTTAATTTTATCAGCAGCAGATTTTTTTTCCCAAATAGTCGTTAGAAAATGAATGAATTTTAAGATTATACTCGCGTCATCCCAAGCAAAACGCAATTCTGCACACTTTTCGTCTAATGCAATTTTTTCAGATTCTGCACCGTTTGGGCAGAAAACGAGAATTACAGTAGCAGTTTTTGTAAGACTGTTTTCAAAAATAATTTTGTTTTTCCAAATCCGAATCTGTTTTTGTTTTGTAAAATATATCGAATCTGTTTTAAGATTGTTGGAAATATTTCATCATCAAAACTGTTGGAAATATTTCATTGATCTAATTGGAAAAACAGAAACAGATTCTGATTACAACTAATGAAAAACAGAAAATTACAGTTGGACATAAACAGAAAAAATAAACATGAGAATTATCAAACCGAGGCCTGTGATTTTATTCACAGTTTCCTTAAAACAGATTCGCCGCCCTCACCAGATGTGCTTGAGGAAATCGTCGGCGTCTGTCTCCCAGGATACAGCGGCTTCTAGCAGTGGTACTTGCACACCGTACAACTGCTTCGGCGAACTAACTATATTCTGTGACTCTCTCTTTGAAATTGGAACTGGAAGGGAACTCTTTGAAGAACAGTGTGTGAAACTGTATTATAGGTGTGTATAGGATAAAGGAGAGTTGGAATATATTTGTGTATTCATCATTTCAGAAATTCCAAAAGTTGTAACTACAACCTTTTGGAGTTCTGTAACTCTTCCAGAAATCCCAAAGGTTTCTGCAATGTTAAACATGTGCAGAAATTCCAAGGGTCTCTCCATTACAAAATTGTAATACCAAAACTTGAGGGGTCTAAAAAGAAATATTCTGTGCGGGCCGCACCCGCACCCACATCCACGACCCGGCCGGCCGGACGGCGGCGGCGGCGCGCGCGCGAGTGTGGAGTAAACCCAAAGGGCCTTAGGTCCTCCCCCTTCCACAAAACTGGGTACCCCTTGGGGCCTAAACCCAAAACATGAAGTAGCCTTATAAATACACTAAAGGCTACTTCTAGTTTTCCTATGTGGGACAAGGCAAGTTGTGAACCTCTTTCATTTCAACAACTCCTTGTATGGGGCAACCTTTAACCATTAATTTCTCATTCACCCATCAATAGTTTTAGACATGTGAATATCCAAACTTCATCTCCTCATGGAGGAGAACACAAATCCATAAGGACCCCACTTAAACTCTAAATGGGTCCCACTTTTATTAGCCCTTAAACATGACCAAAACACATATTTATCCAACACAGTTTTGGTTGCAACTTTCCTTAGTACACCAGTCATCCTTTCATCCATTGAATGCTTTGAAAATTTCGAACCACCAAAAAAAAAAAAAAAAGCTATGAAAATCCGATGCATGATGTATTATTCGAAGGATACAGTTGCTGGTAGCTAAAATGACTTTTCTAACTTGTGAAGAGTTCAATGTTTGTGAAATGACAAAATGGTTTTGATAATTGACCTTATCTTCTATGCATTTCCACCTCAGAAAATCCTCACGCTCATTGCCCACACACAGCTAACACTGACTAACGGATAATTAAGAACCACCCTTAATATTCCTTATCAGTATCGTACAATTTGGAAATAGATGTTTGGTGTACCGTTTGATAGACGTGTCATGTTGTGTAGAAGACATTTCTGAATGAGTATCGTTATATATTAAGATATGTTCTTTATCAAACAAATATGATATAGTACTAAATTTTAGTAGGGGCATTTGATCAAAGGTCTCTGGAGTGGTCAAAAATAAAAGATTATTCCACGCGTGTCTTTTTTTTTAATGTCAAATATCCTCTAATTTTCTTTGGACCAAAATTATCCCCAAAATGCTATTAACATGAGTGTTTCTTAATTTTAGCTAACAAACCAACAAGACAAATTTTTTTTTTTTTTTCAAATCTTTAAAATACCATAACTTTCAAACTACAAGTCGATTTTCAATCAAATTTATATATCCGTGACCTACAAAACAAGATTTACAAAACAAGATCCATAGTGCTTATACAATTCTTCAAAAAAAAAAAAAAATTCAAAATTTTGCAGCTCACAAACGGATCAACAAATTATTTCTTTGTAAAACCAACACTTCCACTGCGTAGATCTCGAAAAATTAACCCAACAAAAAATAATCATCCAAAACAGTCACAAAATCGCAAAGTTATTGCCATTTTAGAACATGTTACTGTTTTTAAGTGCTACCCAGGTAAAGACAGTAACATGATGCTGTCGACAGTAACATTTCTTCAAATTAGCTAAATAATTGCAAAATTATGGAAATTTTATCAGATGATACTGCCTTTATAATACTTTCCAAACAAATATAGTAACATATTATCAAAAACTAAACATTTTTACACAGATATATAGTAACATCATTGTTGCAAAAAGTTGCAAAATTAGGATCATTTAGTATATTTTATTGTCTTTAAAAATTATCCCCATGCAAAAAATAGTAACATACCATTAAAGATTAGCGCGCAACATGGTATTTAAAAAAGAAACACTAACATATCCTCGACAGTAACACTTCTTCAAATTGACCTAATAATCGTAAAATTATGGCCATTTTTCAGATGTACTGTCCAGTTAAAGACAGTAACATATCATCAAATGTAAATATATATATATATATATATATATTCAAAGGTAGTATCATGTCACTGTCACAAAAGACAGTGACACTACGTTATAGTGATTCGACAGTAACATGATTTTTTAAATTTTTCATAGTCACTATGAATCTTTTTTTATGGATCTTTCCTTCTAGATTACAAATATATAAATTTTATTCAAAATGGAGTTGTGATTTGAAAGTTATAACATTTAAAGTTTGAAAAGCAAAAAGGTGTCGGGTGCAACTCACCAAACGATGTCGGGTTTTTCCCGACACCATTTGGTGAGTTGCTCCTCACATTTGGACAGTTGCTCCTGTCTCCCGACACCGTTTGGTCAAGTTTTGATGTATTCTTAGTTTTTTCACTTAAAATAAATATTCTTCTAAAATCAAATAAAAAATTGATTGATTCTTAGTTATCCCACAAAAAGATAACTGAATTTAATTTTTCCAATATATTTAGGGACCTTAGAACCCTAGCTCTAGCCTCCTCATAGCTTCATATTTGCTGACGGGCTTCTAGCCCAACGATTAACTCACACGATTTTACTCTCTTTGAGTTTCAATCTTAAAAAGGTTCTCACAAGGAAGAGGCATCACTTACACTTAAATTCAGACTTTTTGATGTTTGCTACTAATGTGGGACAAGGCAAAACCGTACTCAACATCGATATCCCCACTTGGAGCTCACATTTCCCTGGCTTTGATACCGATCCACTCTTCCTACAAGGTACTGTATGCTTTTGGTCTTACATCTCATTGGCGAGCCGATGCAGTTTTGTCATCTTGAATTTCAACCCAAAAGTGTCTCTACAAGTCACAAGGGAGAGACATCGCCCCCACTTAAACACGAAACGCATTTAACATTAACTACCATAGAGAAAAAATGCCGAGCTGATTAAAGTATTTGGGATTTTAAAACACAAAATCAAATTCCCATACAAATAAAACGTAGGAGCACAATGAACAATAGTTAACAAGCACACCAAAGAAAACACAGTTTTCTATATGGTTCGGCAAAACCATGCCTACATTTACACCCAGAGACCAATTCTTTCGTTATTGAGAATAAACTCCGGTACAAGATACAAGAAATTAAATCATATGATTAACCCAACCATTAAACCCCTTGTCCACCCATATTCCATGTTAGTGACTTGTACGCACAACCAAGCATTCTACTTGTTTTTCTCCAAAAATAAAATAATAATAAAATTAAGAGGGAAAAAAAAAAAGAAGAAGTAGATTTAGAGGGCAAGTAAATATGTTTCACCAAATAGACCAGAGCATATATAGGGAGTGTATCTCAACAATACAAACCATAGGAGTGTATCTATAGTTAACTCGAGTTTAAAATAGTTGTAAAAAATTTATTCCGTTAAAATTAATTGGCATTCTAACTGTAACACTTTAACTGAAAGTATAAGAGAAATTAGTATCACAAATAGAAATACTGGGGACACACTGAAAATGACCTTAAGAACCATGAGTGTATATAAGTGTAATTTTCCGGTATTATTTCAAATGAGAAAAAGTGCATATGAGTTTAAATAAGGTTAAGCTTTGAAATTCACTAACCTATAATTATGTTTGTCTGGATATACACACACATGCCAACCAAAAATTAGTTATACGCAGTGTAGCTAGCAGATTACAGTGACCAAGACTAACTCAAGCTACCACTATAATGCTCTATAAATAGCTTCGCTGTATTGCATTCCTAATCATCTCAATTTCTACGCACATCTTATTTCTTGCTTTGAGTTTTCATGTGATTACTTTCTCATTACTTCAAAACAGCTATTTATTTTTACAACTCTCTTGAGTTCACAAATGGGATCTCTCAATTTTAGTGCAGCTGTTGTTGCCACTTTTTTCTTACTGTTCCTTTTGAACATGACATGCCATGCCCAACTATGTCCAACATTTTATGATAGTACATGTCCAAATGCATTGAGTACAATCAAGACTGTTATTAGAACAGCAGTATCTAGGGAACGTAGGATGGCAGCATCACTAATTCGCCTCCATTTCCATGATTGCTTTGTCCAGGTTTGTATTTACATTATTTATGTTGTATAGTAACTATGTTTTGTCTACCGGAAATATCACAGAATGGTATATGCTAATATGAGTACAATTTTTGGGGTTTGCAGGGGTGTGATGCATCAATCTTACTTGCGGATACTTCTACTTTCACTGGCGAGAGAACTGCACTCCAAAATAATAATTCAGTAAGAGGTTTTAATGTCATAGAGAATGCCAAGTCTGAGGTGGAGAAGATATGTCCCGGTGTTGTTTCTTGTGCGGATGTACTCGCAATTGCAGCACGTGACGCATCAGTCGCCGTGAGTTCGCATATACTAAAATTTTCAAATTTTAGTTATAATGTCACACCATGGTACATCAATAGAAGCTTGACAAAATTATTTTTTTATTTCTATTTTTTTTTCTGTCGACATAAATCCAGCTCCTTAATTTGTCATATCATGACCAAACTTTGTGACTAGAAAAACTTGATAAGAAGAAAACAATAGTTAATTTTCATGATTTGCAACCAAATAAATATTTATTTGTTCTCCGATATAAAATTTGCAAACATTTAATGTCTGTACTTTATCCTTATCACATGAGTATGTTATCCCAATTTATTTAACACTGAGATGTTGACTAATGCTAATCTACCATTTCTGTAACTATTAGGTCGGTGGCCCATCATGGACAGTGAATCTTGGAAGAAGAGATTCTACCACTGCAAGTCGGAGTCTTGCTGAAAGCAATCTCCCAAGGTTTACAGATCCTCTTGATAGACTTCTTTCAGACTTTGATGGCAAAGGTCTAAATGCGAGAGACATGGTAGCACTTTCAGGTAGCAATTAGTTAGTAGAGATAACCTTCAATACACATGTTTTTCTCGTAAAAAAATAACATAAAATCTAATGAATGATTGACCCTCTTATCTTCTTAAATTGTAGGGTCGCACACAATAGGTTTGGCTCAATGTGTTACATTTCGGGATAGGATATACAATGCGAGTGACATTGATTCTGGCTTTGCTAGCATTCGTAGGAGTGGTTGCCCTCGTAGTGGCCAAGGTAGTAACTTGGCGCCATTGGATCTGGTGACTCCCAATTTTTTTGATAACAACTACTTTAAGAACTTGATACAAAAGAAAGGTCTCCTTGCGTCAGACCAGATTCTTTTTAGTGGTGGCTCAACAGACAGTATTGTTATCGAGTATATCAACAACCCTTCAACTTTTAGTTCTGATTTCGCATCTGCCATGGTTAAAATGGGAGATATCAGTTCACCTCAAGGTGGGGTCATAAGAAAAATTTGCAGCACACGCAACTAGTTATTTTATGTCCAGAATGTATCATCATTCCAGGAATTCACTCCCCTTGATGAACATTAATTGTTTGTCCTTTTTTTCGTCTATTTTCTCATTTGCTGTTTTGTCCTTCTTGGGTATCTTGAACTTGGAATTTATAAATTGTACAAGGAACTTCTTTTTCTGCTAAGTATTTTAATATCCATCCACTTCTTAAAATGTGAAGCAAAATGTATGTTGTTTGTTTTTGTCTACAAAGGAACTTAATTTCCTTTTATGTACGTACTCGTTGATTATTTCAAATGTGAAGCAATATTATGAGTCACTTTTTAGCTATAACTAATATTTGTATCTTCCTCTTTCTCTTGCATTAGATATATATATATATATATATATGCAGGCGTGTGATGTTGTGGCAAATACTGTAATCAACTCTACAATAGTCACCACCTTTACAAGAACGCAAGTTGACACCTGTCCTTTGTAGTGTTGCTTATTAGACCATTATATTTGCTCAACTTGGCTCAACTAAATGTTGTCCGGAATTATTTTGGGTCATCTATATGATTCACTATGTATTGCAACATATATAATAAGTAAATCATATTCAAGACCTACACCATCCAAATGCAGAGGATGGGAATTGGGATGTTGGTCAGAGACAACTTTTGAAGCAGTACTAACAAGATAACCTATAGTTCACATCATTAATTTCTTTTTTTCTTTTTCTTTTTCTTCTTCTTTTTCTTCTTCTTCTTCTTTTTTTTTTTTTTTTTAATTCAAGAATGACCCAATATGTCATAGAGTTTTTGCTTTCGGAGTTCTTGTCGAAATTGGAAGTTGCTAAATCATTTTCATGAGGTGTGATGGCTTTTAAAACTGGTTGGGCTTTGCTTGGTGTTACCGACGTTATGTGTTGGTTTGACTGTTGGTAGGATTGGATTGGGATGGGTTTGCTGGTTGTTAATTCATCGCTGGTTATTAGTTTATTTATAGTAAGAATTAATTAATGGTCTTGAGAGTAAATATTGGATGCAACGGGTATACCACATCATTAAATATCATTGGATTGTGATATCACACAGTGTCGGCCCTGAGATGATAAAAATTGTCCGAGGGCTCAAGCGAATTTTCAAAGGGGCCGAAAAAATGAGGCCTCTATACTAAGTTTCATTAAAATTAGAAAGAAATTAGAAGAAAATAGACCTAAAAATTATAAGTTACATAGAAATTAGGAAGAAATTAGAAGAAAATAAGCCTAAATATGATAAGTTTCATAAAAATTAGGGAAAAAATAGGCCTAAAATCGAGACCCCATGCAATTGCTTTGCCAAATTGCCTCAAGGCTGGCCCTAATCACATCATTAGTAAACCCGTTGTATCCGATAGGGGTCAGATGGATTATCTAAGCAATCTCATTGGATTGTAATGCCATGTCTTTAGTATAGCCGTTGCATCAAATATTTAGGCATAGTTTGGCCCTCATTTTGGTGCTGCTTTTATTTTTTAAAGCACAATTTTATCTTAATTCATTTGGTGACTAGTTTATAAGCTTTGTAAAAAATTGAACTTAAAGGCTTTTTTGGGGGAGCTTTTAAAAACTCTAGAATGGAGCTTTTAAAAGCTCAAGGTTGTTTTTGATTTCAAATTATCAAATAACTTAATAATAAATTCCATAAGCTATTTTAAAAAATCATATGGCCAAACTAAGCCTTAGTCCTGGGATAGACACTCTGTTTTCTCCATATATCGGCTTTTTATGGTGATTATGGGAACGAAGCTTTGCTCCACGAAATGCAAGATAAGTATATGCCAATGTGGGACCATGATGACGTGGCTTTATATCAATTCAACCTTGTTCGGAGTGATTAGTATTTTGCTACTATTCCATCGGCTTGAGCTATGTTTGGTTTCAACACTCCATCTGTTCTTTTTTTTTTTTTTTTTTTGATGAAACACTCCATCTGTTCTAAATATAGGTGTTTACTTTTAAAAGTTAACTACAAATTTTACATAAAATTTTCTATAATATCCATACAATAAAGACAGATTAACATTGATGTGTGGTTAAAAAATGAGTATAAAAGTCAAACAACCATCACATCAAGGATAAAATAAGAAAGTTATTATCTAATGAACCAAAAAAAATGAATATAATTCATCTTTCTTAAACAATGTACAAACTTATAGTGTACATTTATTTTGGAACGGAGGGAGTATTTCATTTGGTAGATTATGGAAAGATAATATTATAAGATTCATATATATATATATATATACATATATATATACATATATTATCTGATATGGGAAGATAGGATTTCAAAATATTTTCACTTATGAAAGATAATCTTTCTAGTATTATGGTATTTTTGGAGATAATATCAATCACATTATGGGAGATATCTTTTGCTTACAAGGGAAGTCAGTCGAACCAAGTCACAATATGCACCAGATTCAAGATCAGATTGTTGGAAATAACATCTGGTATTTTTTACTAGATAAGCTAGTTTAATCAGATTATTTTCCTTATCTCTACCTCCATGGCTGTTATAAACACACAGGCATGCCAAGCTATATATAAAGGTACTCAGCGTCACTCTCGAAACCCCGCACTCCAAAAATGCATCCAAACAGCATCCTTAGTTTTTAGCAAAATAAAAAAACATCCTTTTTATTATTTTTCTTAGGCTTTCCTAGCATTCTTAATTACTTTCCATGTAATTTCTTTTTCTGCAATTAAATTAAAATCTGCTTTTTATTTAATTCTCTCTTTTTATTGCCTTTTCATTGCTTCTAGACTTGTGTACTTCAATACTGTCTAGGAATCTAACACGAGAGTATTTTCCTACCCGTTTGTACAATCACTTGTTAGAAGTTAGATATGGTTTCCATGCATCACTCGCAAATTCTGTAGGAAAACTGTTTTTGCACGTTTGGGCTTTCGTACAAAGATCCTGGCACGCCCAATAGGTCCGTGTTTAAGTAACCTCTAGAATTTGACTTGCTGCAGATAACTCCCATGTACTTTAAACTAAAGTGAAATCACGGAATCTGCTAAATGTGACAATGAAATGACAAGAATGCCCCCATATTATGCATTTGCAGAATAACATATTTGCACTTATGTTCACTTTTATTCCATTTCTCATGCATTTCAATGTATCATTTAGCACCTTTTTATTATTATTCAGTTTTCAGATATTTTAATGAATCAATTTGCTCAAAAGGGATAATAGATTTATTTTTGGCGTTTAGTGAAGAAGTTAAGGGCAAATATGTCTTTTCTTGAGGCTGTTTGCGGGAAAATGTAATTTCCGTCCATTTAGATGCACAACATAACGATTTCACTTTAGTTTAAAATAAGGGGGGTTATGTGTAATAAATCAAAGTCCAAGAGGTCACTTTAATACGGGCCAAAGTACGGAATGTAAAATGTATTTGACCCTTATATCGATCTTAATTAGTTCATCATTGGAAATGGTGGTTGGGATAATTTTTTTTCCTGGCGAATGTTTCTTAGCTACTACCACTACCGAAGCTCGTTTGTTTGTTTTGGTTACCCGTTGAGGTGAATCTAGTGTGTAGGGTTATATTTTGGTCTCTCTCTCTCTCTCTCTCTCTATATATATATATATATATGTGTGGATTGAGTCATGTTTGTAATTAATTGTCCTGAATATAACTAAATCATTTAGTTTGATGAGGGAAAAAATAGTTCTAGAGTTGCTTGTCTGGAGTTGAAGTCTCAATTGTATAGCTAATGATTGAGAAGAGATCGAACATTCATTTATTTAGACCTAAAGAGGGTGTTGAAGTTGTATACCAGATTAGTCTAGCTAGAACTCTTCTGGTTAATTTAATGTTAAACAAGTGAGTGATTTATAGTTTTGAATTACCGTTTTAGTGAAGAAAAGGATTGCGGGTCCAATTGAGGGAAAAGAGGTGCATATTAATTTTGGAAGAAGTAGGGGATTTAACCATTGTAGAAACCCAGAATTTTAAAAGGACATTTTGGTAATTTCGGACCAATGAGGGTCTTGATTTGGGACAAGGGGTTTTGTTTTGACACATGTGTGTATATATAAGCTACATATTTTTGTGTATGTGTGTGAGGGAGACAAGGGTGGGACCCACAAGTCACCTCCCAAACCACCCCCAACAACTCTCTAACCACTTTAACCTACCCCCTCACCTAACACATCAACTTTTGGGAAGTTTCCTAGCACCTTCCTTCTCTCTCTCTCTCTCTCTCTCTCTCTCTCTCTCTCTCTCTCCTTATCTCTTCTTTCTTTTTCATTTTTGGGATATGTACAACTCTCTCTCTCTATATCTCTCATTTCTCTCTCTTGTTTGGAGATTTCAAAATCTCCATGGAAGCTTAGAGCTTCAAGCTCAATTTTGAAGACCATCAAGCCATATTTGGAGCTTGGCTAATAGAGACCATTTTGATCATCTCAACAAGGTCTACCCACCATTGTTTTCGGATCGTCCGTAAGGTCTACGGTTTGGTCCTTCTTGTTCATATATTCAAGAGGTACTTTTGATTTTCTTGATACACCTTCGTTTTCTATTCCTAATGTGATTTTATTTAACTAGGTATTGATAGCTTTGGGAAGATTCTAATGTACAAATTTCTTCTTTGGATCTCTTTGGGGTGATGTGGGTATTTGCTCAAATACACAAGAGGTAGATTTCATTGTTTAAGTACACTATTATTTCTAACTTTATGGTTTGCCATGTGTAAGTTAGTGTTAATAGACATTGATCTTGTTTTGAAATTCTTTCTATGTGATTAATTGAATGATTACTTGCCCTTATATGCTTACTTGAATCCATGTCTAAACCTAAATGCTATTTGAGTTTATATGATTTCAAATACTAATTGAAGTTAAAAATCTCTTATTTGCCTAATATGATGATTACATTTTATATGAACTACCATGTTTGCTTCTTGTCATGTATTCTTAGAAATGACATTGTTAAAGCATAACCGCGTCTAGTAGCATATCATAGTCTCCAAGTCGGCAAAGCATTCATGGCATTGGCTTGGGGCATATGAAATTGTTAAAATTCCCACGATTGGGGAATGTCTTTGGAATCCCCGTTTGGAGTTGTAATTTGATGAAATTTCGGAAGCGGGTGTGAAGTGAGGAAGGTTGTTTATGATCCTTAAAACATTCGAAAATGCAAGATCATATTCGGCTAGCTACCGGAGATCTTGTATGCTACATTCACGTTTGAGTCGTTCGTTATCCGGTGTGAGAGTGTGTGATTGGGATATTGAGTTGGAAATGTCTCACAGTTTGGCCATCTGGCTAGTTGCATCGCCACGACGGCAAAGCATTGCACCGCATGTCATAGCATGATTTTAGAAGTAGTGCATTTCTACAATGTTTTCTACTGAGCCGTCGTGCTTAATGAATCTATAAAACCCCTTTTTTCAGGAATTGTTGATTAGGGCAAGGCCCAAGAGTTATCCGACGCATGGCGTCTCGTTTTGGAAGATTCCTTACGAGGACGTCTTGTGATTTGTTAGTGTTCCAATGATATAGTTCATGGTAGGACATTGTAATTGTTGTTACCGTTATCTCATTTGTAGATTTGAATTATAAGAAACTATTTGTAAATTCCCTCGTAATCTTAATATGATAATTGGATCATCTAGGATCCTTCTTAAATTATGTTTTTAATACTTGTTAGCATTTCTTAGTCCATGGTTACCCTATTATGGGAAAATTACCACTTTCAATTTTCTAAGGACTGTTTGATCATAATCTTTCCAAAACCTCTTTTATGATAAACTTTCAAAGCAAACTTCATTACTTGTTACTTTTAAACCTTTGGAGTTTCTCTGTACTTCTTACAAACTCCTTTCAAAACCAAACTATGTTGGTTAACCCTATTTGATCGTTTGGTCCTCGTGGGTCAACCCTTGATTTATTGACTTTTCTTTGCATTCCACATAGGATTCCACTATACTTCCGCCTTGTGGATTGGTCCAGGTTGGACTATTCCGTGCTTTACGTTGTATTGTTTGACTCGTTGACCTCGCCCTAGTGGCTTGGTTTTCGGGCGTTACAACCATAGCAACACATTTGGTCAAAATAACAAAAAAATTAAAATCTATAACAATACATCATAAGAAAATGAATTTGCTATTTTTTTTTGTGGATTGTTTACATCAGCAAGCGGAATAGAGACTACCCAATCGAAAGAGAGCCCGTAAATAATGCCGTCGACATAGGATGACTCCCCCCGACCAATAATTATTAACCCATTGATATTAATCAAACACACCAATTGCATTTATATGAAAATTTAAATTTTTTTTTTGATAGCATCCTTTATATGAAAATTAACAATTAAAGACTTTGAGAGAGTTGGGATTTTGACTCTGCAAATTTAACTAGTCTTTTGGAAATAATGGCAAGATAGATAGAATGACTAATGGGATATCAAAAGTGAGTTTTGGCTAAGTAGCCATTTGACTATGCCTCTTGAGAATGCTCTTAATTACATGCTTGAGAACTTAGTATTAGCATTAGTGGATGTCCTTTTGGAACCACTAAATTTGTGGAAATGTTATATTTGTAACGAATGACTAATCTTGCATTTGGGTAGTGGCGAATTCATGAATCTTAGGTAAGGGGGGCTGTGTATGAGCTTAGAGTCACATGGGGGTTTGGGGGCAGCGCCCCCGAGGCAAAAAATTTTTGGGTCTATTTATAATTAGGCCAATATATTACATATAATAAGGTTTTTTTTTTCAAAATTTAAGAGAATGAAGTATAATTGGACCAACATATTACATATAAAATCATTTTCTTCAGCCTAACTAATTTTATTTTTTTTTGGAGGGGGGGGCTAGATAATAAGTTTACTGGAGGGGAGGGGTGTGCAAAGCTTAATAAAATTTAAAAATTTCCTAAAATATACATAAAAGTGTAATTTACAACCCCCCTGCATTTGGGAATATATAACGAAACTTTAACCTACAATTTACACAAATCCTTTTTTAGTTTGCACAGTTTTGCATTGGAAAACCCCTTGGCGCAACTCCTTAATTATCTACTTCATAGGGTGTTGTTCTGAAATGTAATTGGTCCATGCATGTGTGAAAATATTGTCTATGTGGATACTATATAGACCAATCACATTTCAGTATATTTCTACTCTCTGCATATTATAAGTAATTTTACCGAAGTGTTAGTCCATTTCCATAAACTCCATTTGAGCTGCCCTAATTTTATGCTCTCTATCGATATCTATATCTATACTATTGGACTATTTTCATGAAAATAAGATTTTATTTATATATATTCTAATATAACAACTTTTTACCCATGTGCTCATATCATATACCATCTTTTATTGGATTAATATGTTTCGAAACTCATTATTGTGAACTCTTATTGTATTGAGAGTTACATCCATTTATATATCCTATTTAAAAGGTTGGTTTATTAGCCATATGTTACTTAGCTATGATTCATTGAGGCTAGTTAATTGGGTTTAAATCTCACTTATCATGGAGCTCTAATGGTCACATTTTAGGCCATTCCCTATATAACACAACTTGGCTATAAGTCCAAGATATAGAATAGTGCTAGTGTAATATATTTCTTTGTTTATGTTATATCATATAATTGGGCGAAGAAAGGTGTTAGGAGAAGTTTCGGTCTTCCACAAAAAGTGTAGATTGAGGGAGACCTATAACACCGACTCTTTTATATGTAATTATCTATATATGGATGTATTCCTGTATTTCTGTGACCGTATATGTACATAGATATCGTTTATGAACAAGCATTGGTGATAGTTCATATGAATGTTTACTTCTTAAACCTTTGAACTCTTAAAACCTTAGAAGGAGCTCTCTCGAGACGGGAGCGCTCAAGCCAAGTGCGAGCGCTCGAGCTTTAAAATTAGTGAAATGACTATTTTGCCACTGGGCTTGAAAACTCTATAAATACCAGCGCATTTCACGCATTTACTTTGTTTTGAATTACAATTACAGAGAGAGTCTTTTGAGAGCACCTTGAGAGGCACACACACACATACACACACACACACACATCTTCATTTTTTTTCACTTGCATGTGTATCAATTCTTCATCAAACTCTCTATAAGAACACATACACACACACACACACACATGTATTTCAACTACATGAAGTTATGGAGCTGAAAGTTCAAAGGGTCAAGAAGGAAATTGGGAGGATCATCACTCTTGAAGCTTGAAGTTGAGTCTTTGGAGCTTGATCAACCACACACACATACTCATACCTCTTCATTTCTTCATCTAGGTCATTTAGATCTTAAGCAAGTACCCTTACTCACTCAAAATGTATGTTTTTTAAGTCTAAATTATGATTCATGGCCATGCATGGCATTTGCAAGAATATCTAAGTCGAAATTTTGTTATAACATACTAGACTGCTATAAAATTGTCGCACCAGAGCACTCGGACCAAGCGCGAGCACTCGAGCCCAACGAACAGGCCAGGCTTGAGTGCTCGAGTTCAGCAGTGTTTAGAAAATTTGCTTAGTAGCATGTTGTATTTATGATGATCTAAGTAAAGTGGTGTATACTATGAGGTGTGATAGTTGTTCCTTGAGATGTGCTTTCCATATATGCTTACCTGCGTTACTTGAATGTTGTACGTTGTGTTGCTAGAGTAGTACTTTATTAATGTACAACTTTTATAATAAGAAGATCGACTAAGGAATTCTAAAATTTACAAAGGCGAGCGCTCGAGCTCACTGATTTTATAAAGAACACGCTTTCTATAGTAGTGAATGATGGGTTGAGCTTATAAGACGTATACGTACGAGATACGTAAACTTCGATGATAATAGTATGATAAGTACCAGAATTTTAATCCGTTAATGGTGCGCATTAATGACTTGTACCACTCGCCTTAGCTGATGATACGTAAGTTGTAATAACTTTGATAACGAGACGATCGAGTTAGTCGATCTGGTTCTTGTGTTTCCTTCAAGAAAGAGTAATGAGTATCGTGTTGTTCTTTAAATGTTACTCGGGCCGTTAAAGCTTTGGTGGTATATGTGGTACTGCCTTGTCGATACTATTGTAAAATGAACAATAGGCCATTTGGGCAGTGTGGATGAGTTAGTTATGTTTGTGGGAACAAAACGGGGTTACCAATGTCCAAGTCGGGAATAGATGTCAAGTAAAAGGCCAATTGGGCATGAGATGACAAAAAGTAACCCCCACAGCCGTAAGGAGGCGATGTCCAAGGCTGAATGGAATAAGATGGGGTTACACAAGGCCAAGTCGGGCACAGATGTCAAGTAAGAGGCCAATTGGGCATGAGATGACAAAAAGGTAATTAACCCAACGGCTGTAAGGTGACGATATTCCTGGCCAACGACATTTATGCCGGATGCATGCAAAGAATTGAGTCAGTGAAAGATTGGATCGGTGATCCAAAATAAGCTGGGTTTGTAAAGATTGGGCCTAGGGTCCAAAGTCAAGTCAAGTTGTAAAGGTTGAATCAGTGGTTCAAAGTGGATTATCGAGTTAGTACAAATTGGACCGTTAGTCCAAAGTGATCAATTAGTTGATGACAGTTGTGTTTCCAAAGTCCAAGTATTGTTGTCGAACGTTTTTTAAATGTGTGTAATACGCCGAGTGCGGGATTAGTAAGACTTAATGATAATGATTACAAAAGCACGAAAGAAACAGTTTTACTTATTAACAAGATCAACAATGTTTTTTGAGCCCATTCAAGTGCAGTAGGTTTACTCACTCAGCTTGTATCCAAACTGACGACTCTCATGTCCCGGACAATCAAACGTCTTGATCTTGCAGAGGCTGACTACCCGGAAGAGGAGTACGCCGAGGAAGGTTATAGGTTGCAAGTTAGCTTGCAGGAGCTTAAGACTAATAGTTTTGTTTATCTTTTGTTTAGTAATTGAGGCACTAGATGCTGATCTTGTTAATATTATGATGTGGGGCTCTATACCCAAAATATTAATCTTTTTCTCTTCTATTTCTTATGGCATTGTAATAATGAGATTTATGACTCTGATGATGATGTTTAATATTATGTATGCCTAGAACCACCATGTTTATATATATATATATATATTATTTTTGCTTATGGTTTCTATTTTTTTTTTATTGTTGTAGACAATCATGAGATATTCAACTTGCCACGTATCCACAAACCCATAAGAGAAAACATTTTAAAATTGTTCTATTTTGGCTACTCCGGGACATGACAGGGATTTTTGGTATCAAGGCACTAGGTTTAGTTATGTTCATTGATTGTCCTCTATGTTTGAGTCTTAAGAAGCTGACAACACTGAATATTGCATATTCATGTGCCAATATAATAGATATAGTGCTCATTTAATCCCCAAATCCCTAGTTTTACATGCATTTTGGAATTAATATAGTTTAATGATGATGTCACTCAAATGCGTGTAATTATGTACTTTTACATATTTTATATGTTTAGGTGAAAGTGAAGTGAAATAAAGAGAGAGAAAGAAGCAGCAAGTACACAGGATTATTTCCAATTGGTTACATCCCAAGTGTGAAAGACATTAATTGCCTTGAAAGCGACATATTCACTATTAAATAATTAAAAAAAATCAAATGAAAGAAGAAAAAAAAATGACAATCCAAATGAAAAAAAAAACCTTGATGGTGATATTTTTGTTTTCGTTTTCCTCTCTCTCGAAAAAAAACCTTGATGGTGATATTTTTGTTTTCGTTTTCTTCTCTCTCTCTCTCCCTCTCTCTCTCTCTCTCTCACTCTCAGTATTTGCAGGATTGAAATTCAACTGCTGTCAGAAGAACGAGAAAAAGAGGGATGCGTGAAGAAAAGCTTGGCAAGGTTCAGTTCAGTGACGAATGAGATGATGTATTTTCATCATTCCTTTGTCTATAAAATGAAGGCGGAGGAGAGCCAAATGGGGCAGAACACAATACAGAGAAATTATACAACGAACCATCATAGAGAGAATAGTTTAGGGAGGTTATGATGTGAGCATTTCATAGTATCCCTAGAAGTAGGAAACCTTAGTTTTTCTTTCTCTTTTCTAGTTCTAGTAGTTGTAAAAATTTGCTTTTATGTAATTGATGATATCATGTTCAAAAATATGTAAAAAAAACTTTGTGTACTGTATTTCTCAAATTAAAATATTTGTTTTCTTGTACGTCCTTAGCCAATTTGTAGTAGTAAAATATTTTTATTAAAATTTAGATTTAATATTTTTAGTCTAGTAATACTTGTAGTTGTCCCCTAAAATAGTTTGAAACCCCAATTTTTCAGTTTTTATAGCAATATTTTTCTTCACTAGAAGACAGATTTTGCAAGTAAATATGTGATTTCTTAGCCACGTAGTTGATAATCACCTACCAAAGCCCCAAGCACGCCCTATCCATATCTCACTCCCAAATTAAATTAGGATTTAGTTTGGCCTTGCTTGTGCTCTTGGAGTTCAACCACTTTGACCCCACAAGAAGTTAAATTCAAATGTTTAGTATTTTATTTTTTGGTTTAGTATTTTCATTTATTTATATTTTATTAACCTAGTTGTACTAAACTTTATTATTTTACAGATTCCACAAATTCAACCCCAACTCATGTTAAGTGAAGAAAAAAATATGTTAATATTATATTTCACCCTTACCTTAGTGTTATAACCTTATTTTTAATTGAACAGGTACTGCGTACATCAATTTAATCTTTCTTTAAAAGGTTATTGGGAAGACAGTTTCAATTCCAAAATGGAAGGCTAAAACTTTAATTGGGAATATGCAATAAAAACATAGAAACCACAGCTTTTGTGCACTAATCTTAAATGGGCAAATTTATCTGGATGGGTTGTTTTTCCATTTATGGCAAAAAATATATATGTATAGTTTATGACCATTTAACATGTTTATAGACTATGACTATATTGGACATCAAAAGATTACATATTTTGAAATAATAATATAATTATGTGGATTGTCAAACTATGCATTTTTTCATAAAAAAACACATAGCATAAACAAACAATTCATTTGACAAAGTTTATATTTCAAGTATATGTATATATGTATATATATATATTTCTACCCATTAATGGATAGACAATTGTGTAGTGGCAGAGTGGTGGGGACTAGACACCGAATAATGCACGTTCACGGTGGGTCACGATTCGAATCTGACTGCCCAATTGTTCTTTATTTTTCTTTAAACCAAACGACGTCGTTTTATATCAAACCTGACACACTTGATATGACCTCAACTAGTGTAAATTAATTTTCAAATAAAGATTCACTCTGTTTAGAAATGCCAAATCCTTTACAAATGCACAAAAGTTGTGTGATCTAGTGTTGGTTTGCATATTCCCAATTCTTTTAAATCATTTCTTTCTAGTTAATTAATATTTCTTGTTTTTAGATAACTTAGATTAAATATTTGTATTATTTCTATCTTTCGCTATAATAAAATCCAAAAAGTTTATCGCATGAAAATCTAGCTTTTATTTTTTTTTCTTCCTTTTCTTACTAGAATCTTAGTTAATTTATTTTGCACTGTTAAAATCTTTATTGTGAACTACTTAGAAAAAAATAGCTTCTAATTAAGTTTTACTACAAAAATATAAAAAAACTAGTATTTTAGTAAAAGCACAAAAAATCCACCATCTTTTATTTTCTTTTTTGGGACAAAATTGCTACTGCCTATCTTTATAAAATTATTTTCCGTTCCCTGTGGGTTCGACCTGGTCTTCCAGAACTTTATTACTTGTGCGATCACCTACACTTGAGTGTTGATAAGAAAACTCGTCAACAGGATATTGTCAAGTTTTTGGCGCCGTTGCCAGGGAATGGTTAAAAAATATAAATAAATAAAGTTAGGTCTAAAACTATTTCTCCCACTATATCTATATCTATCTATATATATATATACTTATTCTACCTTATAAATAATTTAGTTTTCTTTTTAAAAAAATGGTAACATAAAAAAATATAGTAATAATAATTAAAAAAAACTAAAGATATTTTTTTTATAAATATATATATAAATATATATATAAATATATATATATATATATATTTATAAGTATGTACTTGTGCATCTTCTAAAAAAAAGCATATATTTATAGGCATATATAAACCTATTTTCTAAAAAAATAAAATAAAATTATGAAATTTAATTTAAAAAAAAGTGTTTTTTTTACTTAGCTATAAATAATAATAATAATATTTTTAAAACTTAGTTTTTCTTTTACTTCATATATCCTTAGATACTACTGAAGATTTATATCAAGTACCATATAATTCCAATATTTCTAGTGATTCATCTAGTATACAATTTCCTAGAATAATGGCTGAAATTGAAGGCGTAAGAGGAATAACTGATGATACTCACAATAAATAGGGGGAAAATATACCACAACTTGAGCATGAACAATAGTCTTTACGTGATCTATATACCCCAAAACAACTCATCACTCCTTCCTGCATCACTCTACCTAGATATACTGGAAACATTAATTTTAGACATAACAAGCTACTATCCTTACCAACTTACCATGGAAATATAAAAGAATATGCTTATGTCCATATTTGTGAATTTGAAGTCGTTTGTGATACATTTGCTAATCAAAGCCGTCCTATTGAAATAATCGGTCTTAAATTTTTTTTCCTTTTTCTTTAAAAGATAAAGCTAAATCTTGGCTTTTATCTCTTCGTCCTTGATCGATAACTTCATGGCAGGATATGAATGCAGCCTTTTCTAAACAAATTCTATAAAAAAAAATTTAACTTATAGCTTGATGTAACAATTTAAAACTCAAAAAGAGAAGGAACCATGCCTTGAAGATTGTGAATTTTTGTAACAACCTGCATTTCACTTAATTATTAATTTCAGCATGTCTATATTTAATTTGTATTTCCATTGACATAATTAAATTCACTTAGTATTGTCTGCTTTTAATTTAATTATAGTTCTCAAACTGCAATTTTAAAACTGCAATTTTATGAAATTTAGCAATACCTGTGTTGGATTTTAAAACTGTATTTCAAAACGGTGAAAATATTTTCTTTTAACTCAAGCAGTATTTTTATAAAACCGGGAAATCGATTCTTATGTTAAAATGAATTTTCTGTATTTTTGTGGTGAACACCGCGCCACGAAAATACCAGTTTACGTCCAAAATTGTCCGCGCTGTGCTAAACTTCCACAGATTTTGGAAGTGATATAAAGTTTGATTAGACTTATGCTTTATTGCCATTTATGGAAACTAATGATTGACTTAGGCTTTGTTTGGTTGTGCATTGTGTGAGTGTTATATTTTTATGCCATAAGTTCCATTTCCCAAACACCCACAAATTGCCCCTAGGAGCCTATTCTTGACTCTTGGCTAATTGTGGAAGTTATATCATCTGTGTATATGCTATATACGTATGTATAATGCTAAATCATTTTGTGTAATATTAGAAAATTGAAAAACAAACCATTTTGTTGAGTGTATGTGAATGTTCTTGGCCTCCAAGCAAGGAGTTTTATTTATAACCCACATCCTCTCATCTCACAACTCACATTCTGTTTATACAAGCTGAAAGGGAGTGATACACAGTGAGAGTTCAGAGAGCTTCATTACATAAAATTTTGTAGAGAGTGAAGCTTAACTCCATAGCCAAGCTCAAGAGGATTTCTTAATTGGTCTTTCTTTCTCAAACAATCTCTACACTCTTAATCTCAGTGAGTATTACTAACTCACTCAGAATGTAATTCACCATTGATTTACTGTTTTGTATAGTTAATTTGTGATCACCATTTTTGAGTTCACGTTGGAAGTTTCACAGCTTGAAAATCATAACTTTTCAACCTCAACCAAATTTAGTTTTTAGAGATGATTTTGATAGAATATAGTATATAAAGTCTATGGTTTAAGATACATAGCTTAATTCGTTCATATCACAACGTATATTGAAAATGAAGTTTTGATGTCTTTTGAAATTTCATAAAATTTGAGAGCTATAGTTTGTTTCATGTTAAATTGATTACACATTCATAATCCTTGTGAAAAACTAAAGAGATCCATATATAATATGATATATATACTAACAGATTTGGAAATGGGTCAAAAAGACCCTGAATTTCTGAAATAGGGGAAAACCAGCGAGGAAGACGAAGTCTCTGCTTCATCTCGCGCGTGCGATCGCGCGAGCGACCCCTCGCGTGAGCGGCCCCCACTACACCAAAAGCCTCATTTTCTAACGGACAGATTTTGGCATTACTAACGGATATTTGCGTTACAAATTTGTAACGGAAATATCTGTTAGAAATGTAAGAAAACCGTTAGAAATATCAAAAATCCGTTAGTATTTTATTTGGCACTGAAAAGTTTTATGTAAAAATAAAATACGATGGCACTTTTGTAAATAAACCCAAAAAATTGAAACATGCGGTGGCAATCTTGTAAATAAAAATTCAAACCGTGGTTAGTAAAAGTGGATGGTTAAGATTTCTAATAATGAAAATAAAGGGTCCTGATGGGTTTTGCCCTATGAACCCGCCTAAAAGGGTTTTGCCAAAAATTTTCCCCCCCTAAACATTCATCTCCTCTATCCACTGTAAGATTCAAGACCACCATCACCATCTCATTCCCATCTATCTCCCTCTTCTCCCCTCAAATAAACCCTAGCACCTCACCACCACCACGTCGTCATACCAGCAACCCCCCGACTAAACAACAACGGCCAGTGCTCCATCTCTCTCCAACACAAAGATCCAAACACGCACAAATCGGTGCGATTTTTGTTTGAATCCTATTCTATTCAGATCTTCTCTTAATCTTGCTTTTGCGGTTTGAATTTAATTTTGTTTTTGATGTGTTTAGGCAAAGAAAAGAGAATGAAGGAAATAGACCAAGATTCTATCTCAGACTCCCTCCAGCATAGACTGCAAATCTCTTCTTCTCTCTCGGTACTATCTTCTCTCTCTCTCTCTCTCTCTCTATCTCTCTCTCTCTCTCCATTTCTAAAGTTAAGGCTTCAATTATCTTGGTTTCAATTTTAATGTTTTGGGGTTTTAATTTCAATGTTTTAGTTGTTTGTCTTGTTTTAATTCTATTGAGTTGAAACTTGAAAGTGTGTGAATTTGATTTGTATGAGCATGGAATGGAATTGCCTATATGATTTTGCATTTAAGAGGAGAAAATGAAAATATTGCATGGAATTGAAATGGAATGTTAGTTTAATCCATCTTTGGAAGCCAGTTTCTTAGGAAAAATCAGGTTTTTTTTGGGGATTTTCTGATAGCAAGAAGACAACTTGCAAATCTGTGTTGGTGGATTAAAGTCATGTTCTGGTAGCAACTTATCTCTGTTTGGTTGCCGAGAAAGCCAATAACAGAGATACAATTCAACATCTGAGTTATTTTCCATTTCCATATTTTCGTTTCCAGAATAGAAATCCCCAAGAAGATGATGAATATTTGCGTTAAGGCTTGTTTGGAATTAGAGGAGTTCTCGATTTATGCATGTGTAGAAAGTTTTTTTATTTTTTTATTTATAAGTATTTACTAGCTGATTTGATCTTTCTTTTCTTTATTATTTTTTATAACAATTCTCATTCTTCTACTATTCTTTACTAAACATTTTTCAACTAAAACAGAGAAGAGAATTGACTTGTGTGATTATGTTGAAGCAAGAACAAAGAAGAGAAAGTTTAATGAACTTAAAACAAACATCGCATACATTGATATTTTGCACACTGTTTATGATGTATTTATGTGTGTTAATACACCTTGTGGCTGTCATGCATCACTAATCTGTAATCTTTTATTGTATTATATTGTTATTCTTAGTTTCTTTGGATATTTATCCTATACAGTACCCACTTCAAGTTGTCATTGTGGAATGATTGAACATTGTAATATGTCATGGTAGATAGAAGAAAACAAAGGAAACTTGGTAGATGCTAACATCTCACGCAGAAAAAATTAGAACAACCAACAAAGGAACATCCTATTTTGGTGTCCTTGTTCATGTGTACCATACAATTTATTTGTTGGGGCTCAAAGTTTGTTTAAATTTGAAGACTCAAAGTCCTAGACAATTCTTAGTATCCCACCTAAAATACAGTCCAAATTAGGAGTTCAAAATATAGATGAGCCATTTTTAGGTGTTTACGTAGGCCTCCCAAAAACTCAGGACCGACACTAAGAAGTGAGCCTTAATACAACTGACCGATTCCATAGTGACAAATGTGTCACATGTGACATGTGCTTGAAACTTGGAAATAGGTTTATAAATCCAAGATTCTCAAGATTTGTATTGCCGGAAGTCTCCTTCACTCGTATCCTGTATTTATGTAGCTACTTTTGGCGAGCCTTAATTCTAATCTCTTTTTTCTTTCTTTCAGCAAGCAGGTTTTGGTTTAGGGTTATTTGTACTTGCTTAGATTTTGGTATGAGAGTACCAATCACCAACGTCGTCTTGCCTCTCCCTCTCACACACCAATCTACTGACTCTGTAGTAAGAGCCAATCTGTTGCAACTCATATATATAATAGATATATAATATACATGTATATGTATGTATTAAATTGATGGTCTGAAACCTCTTATTTAGGTAATTGTTTGATGATTCCATTCAATTTGTTGAAGACAACTACTTTCATGACAATCTTATTGGGGAAATTATTCGATTAGAAGGAGCTTCTGATACAATCCAAACTAATTGTTTTTTTTTCTTCTTTAAATGCCTCCTTCCCTGTTATGGTGTATTTCTCTTCAAGCATCTGCCTTTTTGAAGATTCACAAGGCATTAATGTGGTCTACTGGCACTTTTGTTTTTCGATATCTTGCTGCCCCTATCCTTTAATATCTCTTGCTGTTTGGATTTTATTCCAATTTTTACATTGATGGGATTCAGGTTTGTGGAAATTGTACTTACCGATAATGTTCAACTTCAATTTATTTGAACTCCAACTTTTTGTTATTGGATCTTTTATTCCTAAAATTACTTTAGAAAATCACTTACTAATGGAGGTCTATTTTATCACTTTTCTTATACATATTTATTTGTTGCCGAGGCCTCTGAAGACCATTGCAAAAAGATATGGCGTTGTCTATATATTCCTCGTGGTGTCTCTGTCCCTGCTCTTGACAAAGACATACTTTGGGAATACCAACCTTAAAAAATAGGTAATTTAAGAACATTTCAATGTGATTGTTTCAAGCTGATTAGAATACTCTATTTTTTTTCCGTTAAAACCTAGATAATAACTACTTAAAGCCTTGGAAATTTGATTTTATTTATGGGAGCATTTTTGCTCACCCCAGCAATCCATTGGGTGAATGGGGTGCTTGGGTGAGCATCGAGTGAGCAAACTATGGGTGAAAAAAATGCTATATTTATTTACTGGTGGCAGGCGAGGCCGCGAGGGTTATCTACTGAACTCTTTGGATTATTGATTGTCTATAGGTTCAGTTTGTTTCTCACCATCAAAACAAGCTTGTTTCTACTTCTATGGATGGTTTGATGTGCATCTTCGATACTGCTGGGGATATCAATGACGATGATCATCTAGAGTCAGTAAGTAAACTCTCTTCCTTTCAAATTTATATTCTTATTCTAATGTTGATTCTTGTTGAGATTGAATAGGGGAGTTAGTAAATTATTATTTTTCAATACTCCTGTAACAAAGGGGAAAATAGTGTGATGAAACATTTTTGCCAGTATCATTGCTGGACCATTGAACTCCACATTGGCCCCTTATTACATATGGGCAGTAATTAGCTATATGGTCATAGAGTAACTTTAGATTACACCATTTACTATGTGAAAATCCATCCGTCCAATGATATGCTTTAATTGATGTCATTATCACATTTCTTATAGTATGTATATGGGATATACAATGATATGCTTTAATTGATGTCATTATCACATTTCTTATAGTATGTATTTTATATATATATATATATATATATGAGTTAGTGACCACATAAACTACTTTGGCCGTGGATCATGATTTAAATGATTAGATCATACTCTCTGCAAAACATGGAATTTATGCATTGTAGAAATCCTGACTTAAAATTCAAAGTGAATTGTAGATATTAAATATGTTTTTGTTTTTTTAATGGTTGTTCCATATTGTTTTGGCATTCTTAAGTCTTAATTCCCTCTTAAGTCTGATTTCAAATGTTTCTCATGAAGTTCCTATCTTTCCTACCAAAGAAGCCATTGTTTTCATGTCTTGAAGTTTCTATCTTTCATACTAAAGAAGCCATTGTTTTCATGTGTTGCTATATATTTGAATTCCCTTCATAGGAAACCGGGAAAGGACAATTTCTTTAGGTCCACATATGTGCTTCCTGATGGGGTCACACATACGAAGGGCTTTGTCAAAGACCCCGATGAAGCACAGAGATATCTTAATTTTCCAGACGGAGATCAACCTCCCCAACCAGGAGGAAAAGAGGATATGGATCAGCAGGGAGTTACAGAAAAGCCCGTGGACAGAAAGCGAATTGATTTGACAAAAAATGTACCAAGCTGTTCCCTTGATGTAGCCTATTTAGATCCCGTTTGGGATAGCTTTTTCGGGACCAACAATCTCTTGTAAGCGATTATTTAAAAATCTGTGAGTCTAGATTAGCTTTATTTATTTATTTATTTATAAATGATTCCTCTGTTTAAAGCTAAAAAACTGTTTTTTTTTTTTTTTTAAATGTTCCAATTTGTAACTTCTTAAAAGAAAAAATCTCTTATCTTAAAAAGTGACTACTTTTGAAGCTAGGTACTTAATATAACATGTTTCAAATGTTTTGCCTTCTTTACAGGAGTTTAGCTTGTCAAACGAGCGCTTTATTGTGCCAGAGATGATATTCCGTCCAACTGATTTAGGTTTGTATCATTTTCTGTTATTGGGTAACACGGCTTCAAAATTTCGGTTCAATCCCAGCTGCAATATGATATTAGATTCTGTTTGATCCATCTGAGAGTATTCTTATTCCCATGTTTACTTCTTCTCTTTTTTTTTAATCTGTCCGATAAAATGAATAAACTTAGTCCCACTGTAAGAAAGCTATGAAATCTCCTCACCTTACCATAATCCCTATTTGTGGAGTAAGAATCAATAATTTTGTGAAAATCAAGCCGTGAAATGTTTGGGCTATGCATTCATGTATATCGTAGATGAATTACTTTTTTTGAAGAGTAAGAGTCATTGTATTTTAGACTGTATTATGAAAATTCTCTCTCTTGATGCTGCAATATCTTGTAGTTCTGATTGTTTGAGCCCGCCCTTATCTTTATAATGAAACCTTTTGGCAGGGGCAACTTATTCAGCGGTCTCTCCATTGTCAATTATGATGGTGGTAATCATTAATTTCCTACTTTCATTATGCATAGGCAGCGAATGTTCCCATGATGACGCTTAGGATTGTTTATAGTTAATTAGTTGGTAACTTGCTCAAAGATTATAACATTCGTTGTCAACGTTGTGTTGAGGTGAAAAGGGGAAATACTAATATGCTGGCATCTCTTTTACCCAGTGGTGGCTGACTGATAGAAGCTTATAATTTAATCTATTCCAATAGTATACTTCTTTGCAATATGACTCTGACTTTGCAGGAAGGAGCAAGAATTGCATCTTCGAGAGGCAAGTAAGATTATTTCAACCTTACCCCGCAATTTCCTTTTATTTGCTCACTGTTTTCTTTTATATTTGCTTTAATGGTTATCTTGCTAGAGTTCTGATACTTGTTCGTTATGGTAAACAAATATATCTAGAGATTAGGTTTATCAAACAAGTAATTAGTTGGATTTCTATGTATGTTTTTGGTGTTTTGCTTATGATTTCCGCATTGTTAAGTTTTTTTTTCTTGTATTGTCCATTTTTTCAACCCCCAATATAGAAGCTACACCAGAAAATTGCTAGGAATGCTGTATTTGTCAGCAAACATGGTGGGCAGTCAGAAATTGTTCTAAGGGTGAAGCAAGGAGACAATCCAACTTTTGGGTTCTTGATGCCTGCTCATTCATGCATACTTTAGGTTTCTCGTTGATCACCAAGAACTATTGCCATTGAGTAATTTTAGTATCACTATCATAATTTTAGGCCTGTGTAATTTTAATATCAGTAATGCCATTGAGTATCTCATGCATAGTGTTTATATTGCCTTATTGCTAAGAAATAACATTTTTTTTCCTTTCTTATTTTCCAATGAGAAGTCTGGTAACAGATTTTCTGATGATGAGTTCAATCAAAGGTGATAAAGAAGGAAATACCGATCGAGGTCTATGAGAGAGGAAGAAGAAGAAGAAGAAGAAAAAGATGGGCATGAAAAGGACCACAAACACTCTACTAAGAAGCGCAAGTCTCATCGTTCTTCACATGAACCACATGGTAAAGAAGATGAAGATAAAGATGAGGATGAAGATGAGAAGGAAAGGAATCACAAGCACTCAAAGTAGCAGCACCGGTTCCATCGTTCTTCACAAGACAAGGAAGAAAGAGAAGATGAAGAGGAACGGGATCACAGGCATTCTAGAAAGAAGCATCCTTCTTCTCATCGTTCTTCTCATCTTCTCATTGTGAAGATGAAGATGACAATGACGAAGAAAGGGACCACGAGGACTCTATGAAAAAACATCGGTCTTACCGTTCTTCACACAAAGAGGAGCGCGAAGAAGAAGAAGAAGAAGAGTTCTTCCAAGGAGTTCTTCACATCAGAGTAAAGACAAGCGTAAGCACATGAAAAGACGTTCTTCCAAGGAGAGAGAATCATCTCGACATAGACAGAAGCATGACAAATCTTCTGACGATGATCATGATCACTGTAGAAGATCTGATAAGAGTAGAAAGAGAGATCACTTGGAGAGAGAGATGAACTCTTTACTTTTGATTATTATGTATTAGTTTTGTTGTATTGGGTATAAAGATATTGGTTAGGCATGGATATAGAATAATCTTGTTATTTTTTTGTGTTTGGTATAGATTAATATGCTTGTTAATTAGGTGGAAAAAAAATTTGGGAAGCATTTAAATAAATAATTTTTTTTTTAGATTTACGCATTTTACTAACGGATATATCCGTTAGTATTTTTTTTTATATTTTTTTGGACAATTACTAACGGATATATCCGTTAGTAATAGTTGACAACCCGTTAGTATTCAATATAAATATTTTAAAATTGGCTAAAAAATACCCGTTAGTAAGTAGCTTTCTAACGGATATATCCGTTACAAATCCCATCATTTACTAACGGATTTACTAACAGATATATCCGTTAGTTAAATTAATTTTACTAACGGATATATCCGTTAGTAAATCCGTTAGTAATATTACTAACGCTAAAATACTAACGGATATATCCGTTAGTAATGTTTTTTCCAACGGAAATATCCGTTAGTAATGAGGCCATATGGTCTAGTGCCCTGCGCGCGAGGTGTGCGTTTCTAGGCAGATAGAAAAGTTTATATATTAAAAATAAAAATAGGCAGGTCGTGCGAGCGACCCCTCGCGGGAGCGGCCCGCGCGCGCGACTTTTAGCAGTTTCTAGTTTTGCTTGTTTTGTGATAAGGAACTGTTTGGGATAAAATTTATATACTGTTTGAGTACAGTTTGGGAAATTTATTAAATCAGAATCTTAATTGGTTATGTTTGAACGATTAAAACGTTGTAATGTGACTTATCAATCCTCGTACGCTCGTCGTTTGTATAAATCAGTGAATTGCCTCATGTTTTAAAGTTTCATGACATACATGTGGAGTCAGTTGTACATGCATGGTGAGTGTGAATGTTGGTCAGTTTGGAAAAGAGTAATGGTCAGTGTGGCATAGTGAGTGCGGTTGAGATTGTGATGTGGACTCTCCCTGGTAAGTGAGTACCAAAGTGTGTTGTGATTGAGATTGCGGCGAGGGTGTATTTGAAATGCGACGGTGGCAAAACTGGACACTCCCTGACGACCATGGTAGCGTCAAAGTGTGTGAAGCCAAACTTGGACATTCTCTGGCACCCATGGTAGTGCTAAAGTGTGGCCTACGGACACTCCCTGATACCCGAGTCTGGATACTGCGTGAGGGTTCCTCCGGTATTTGCATGGCGGATTAGGTAGTCAAAGTATGAGGCATTGGACACTCCCTGGTAGCCCGGACCAAAGTGTGAGGCAAATTGGACATTCCCTAGCACCCCTGTGCTAAAGTATGGCTATCGGAGTATTTCAAAGATACCGGTGTGTGATGGTGGGTTGTTGGGTTTTGTCGAGAGAAAAGAGTCGGTAAGATGAGATGGTGCATTGTTCTCATACACGGTCACATATATGTGAATTACACCTTTCAAATAATATTGTGGTTGTTTTCCTAAAATGAACTCCTTGCTTTAATACAAACTTGTTGAATTAAATGAGAAATGTAAAGAGGTAAATGAATATGTTTTACATTCAAAGTTATGTTTTGAATACTCACCAACTTCTTGAAGCTGACGACGTCGATGCGTCCTGGACATTCGTGTTCATGCTTTTCAGGTTATGATCAAGCTGAACAGTACGATTATGCTAATTGAGAACGGCTACTTTGAAGAGAAACTGTTATCAATATTATATGCTTTAAGTTATGAACCGTTTTGTAATAAGGATGACTGTAATAGACATTAAGTTATTATTTTGTTTCAAGGCGGTCTGTGCCTTTAGATGACCTGTGCTGTAATATTTATTAAGTTAGAAATATTTTATAAGCCTTGATTGCTCTACTATGATTTTATGGTTTTATGTTGTTCGACGTTTGGGACGGAATCGATTCTTCAAACTGTCGCGACCTACGGGTCCATAAAGGAAATTAAACGCTTTCCATATTTATGCTACGTCGGGGCGTGACAAATTTTTTTTATAGATCTCCTACAAACCTGTTCACATCATGGATTTAAAAAATGGCGTATAATTAAAATTTTTTTAATGAAACATTAGATCAAGAGTCGAAGGAAATAATTAAAGCCATGTATCAAGGGGAATATTTTAAAAATGCTGACGCAGCTGAATCATACTTCGATTGGCTTGGTGAAAATGCTACCCAGTGGGAAAAAGAAGAAATTGCTAAGAAAAAAAAGGCTGAAAGTTCACAGTAATCACAAATAGAAGATGAATTTGTAATAAAAATTGAAGAATTAGCTCGCAAGCTAGTAGCTGTTAAATTGGAAAAAGCTAATCCTCCTCTATCTAGGAAAAAATTACAACTTTGCAGTACATGTTATATGATGGGGTACTCTATAGAAAAATGCCTTAATACTTCTATTTATCAAAGATTTACTCCCGTGCAAAAATTTCTATTATATAACTCAAAACTACATCTTTTTAAAAGAAAAATGAAATCTATTTGTAAAATGACTATATTGTTAAAAATGTTTATCCTTATGGCGGGGTTCATTTGGTCTGAATCTATTTGTAAAATGACTATTATGCCCTTCATACTTCAAAATGTCATAACTTGTTAAGACTAAACTATAATTGAACGTTGTCAGAGCCTATGAACTCATTCTAATATTAAGAGCATTTGCGGAGCTAAAAAGCATATATATATTTGGTAAAATAACCAAATTGCCTTTGGAGCTTACATATAAGAAGTTAGCATTATTAAAATCATCAATTAATATGGATTGAACTACCCCTAGGTTTTTCAATGTTCTAGATCTAATAGTATGGTCCATTTGGTCTGAATATATTTGTAGAATGACCATTTTGCCTTTAGAATTTCAAAATACTGTAGCTTGTTAAAACTAAGCTAGAATTAAATGCCGTTAGAGCTTGTGAGCTTATATTTAAGATAAAGAACATTTGGGACCTAAAAGTACATATATGGTAAAATGGCCAAATTGCCCGTGGGATTTACATATATGAAGTTAGCATTGTTAAAGTCTTTAAATAATGCAGAGTGGCATACACCGAGGTTTTTTGACAGTTTGGATCCAATGGTAGCGTCCATTTTGCCTCAATATATTTGTAAAATGACTATTTTGCCCTTAAAATTTTAAAATGCCATACCTTGTTAAATTAAAATCAAAATTTAACGTCGTCAAAGCCTGTGAACTCATATTATTACAAAGAACATTTTGGAACCTAAAACGTACATAGATTATAAAATGACCAAATTGCCCTTGGGGCTTACATATAAGAAGTTAACATTGTTAAAGTCGTCAAATAATACAGAGTGACCTATTCTTAGGTTTTTTGACGTTCTGGATCCAATGATAGGGTCCATTTGGTCTGAATATATTTAAAAAATGACTATTTTAACCTTCAAACTTCAAAAATACCATTACTTATTAAGACTAAATTACTAGAATTGAACACCGTCAGAGCCTGTGCGCTCATATTTAAGATGAAGAACATTTTTGACCTAAAACAACATATTTATGATAATATGACCAAATTGCCCTTGGGGCTTAAATATAAGAAGTTAACATTGTTAAAGTCTTCAAATAATATAGAGTGACCTAGCTCGAGATTTTTCGACGTTCTGAATCTAATGGCAGGATATATTTGCATGAATATGTTTGTAAAATGACTATTTTGCCCTTGTGTATTTAAAAATCCATATCTTGTTAAGATTTAACCAGAAATGATCACTTTATGAACTATATACTTTTTAGGCATTTTGATTTAATCCTAACAAGTTATGACATTTAAAATTTTTAAGAGTAAAATAATCATTTTGCCCTTATGTATTCAGGTCAAATTGGCCCTTCCATTGGATTTAGAATGTTGAATAACCTTAGTGTAAGTCATCATGTATTATTTTAATACTTTACTAATTTTAACTTATTACAAGTAAGCCACAAGGGTAATTTGGTCATTTTACCATATATATATATATATACGTACTTGTACGTCCCCAAATGTTCGTTATCTTAATATGAGCTCACAAGCTCTGACGATGTTCAATTCTAGTTTAATCTTAATACGCTATGACATTTTGAAGTTTGAAGGGCAAAATAGTCATTTCACAAATATATTCATACCAAATGGATCCTGTCATTAGATCTAGAAAGTCGAAAAATCTTGGGATAGGTCACTCCGTAATATTTGATGACTTTAACAATGTTAACGTCTTATATGTAAGCCCCAAGGGCAATTTGGTCATTTTACGATCTGTATACGTTTTAGGTTCCAAAAAATTCTTCATAATAATATGAGTTCACAGGCTTTGACGACATTAAATTTTGATTTTAATTTAACAAGTTATGGCAATTTAAAGTTTTAAGGGCAAAATAGTCATTTTACAAATATATTGAAGCCAAATGGACCCTACAAATGGATCCAGAATATCGAGAAACCTCAAGGTAGGCTACTCAGTATTATTTGAAGACTTTAATAATGTTAACTTCGTATATGTAAACCCCAAGGTCAATTTGGTCATTTTACCATATATGTACTTTTTAGGTCCCAAATGTTCTTTATCTTAAATATGAGCGCACAGGCTCTGACGGCGTTCAATTCTAGTTTATTCTTAACAAGCTATGACATTTTGAAATTTGAAGGGCAAAATAGTCATTTTACAAATATATTCAGGCCAAAGTGGCCCTACCATTGAATCCAGAACGTCGAAAAACCTAGGGGCAAGTCACTCCGTATTAATTAAAAATTTTAACAATGTTAACTTCTATATTCTTATAAGCAAGCACCAAGGGTAATTTGGTCATTTTACGACGTATGTATTTTTTAGGTTCCAAAATGGTTTTCATAATAATATGGCCTTATAGACTTTGACGAGGTTAAATTCTGATATTTTTTTAATAAGTTATGATATTTTGAAGTTTTAAGGGCAAAATAGTCATTTTACTAAGTAGTTATAAAATTTTGACATAAAAATATAGTTTACTAAACGCATTTTTTTTTTGTTTTCTCTTTTTAAAAAACAAAATAAAGTTACCAAACGCATTTTTTATTTCCTTTTTTAAAAAATGAACACAAATTTTTAACACAAAAACAAAAAAATGAAAACAAAAAAATGAAATAATAATCGAACGGGGCTTTATTAACTATGCTAACAGCTTTTATGCTTATTTTTTTGTGAGTTCTGAGCAAAATTAGGTTTTTATCTTTATGGGAATCATATCGTTAGACAAAATTGGGATTTACATGACATTTTGTTGATTTGTAATAATTTGCAATATATAAGTATGCTAATCGTGATTCATTTTTCATGTTTAATATAAGCACTTTGTCTTGTTTTATTTAAATAAATTTTAATATTTTGAATATCACTCAACTTTAATTATCTTAATAATTTACTCCCGTGTGATGTAGTTTAAATCAAAAAGAGATTAGTACCATAGTTTTCACATAATAGACCCACCTAGAATTTTAAAACACTATATTCCCTTCCCTAATATATCGGGTTTAAATAATGGCTTGGAGGAAAGACTCATTTCCACATTTCTCTCTCATTTTCTATTCTTAGTAGTGTTTGAAAGTACATAATAGCCACTTACAATGAAAATTCAGTAAAAAGCAAACCTATTAGGCTGTTACTCCCCCCATTCCAAAAATAACTGTCCACATTTTCATTTTTGGATATTCCAAAATAAGTGTCCCACTTTGAAAATTATATGGCAGAAAATGTTCTTATGCGCGAGCGTGCCAAGAAAACGTATTGTTTGCCAACAAACGTTCTCTAAGTATGGATAAATTGATCAGGTGATTTGGAAAGTAGAGGAACAACACTTTCCTTTGGATTCTCGGTGCTTTGACAGAATCAAAGTCTTAAACATTTAACAGAAATCTCACCAAACAAATAAATGCCCAAAAAACAATATTTTTCATTAAGCACAAGAACGGTTACAAGATATTGGAGTGGTAATTGCACCTCCAATTATAGAAACAAGAAGGGGAACACACGCCTTCTTATAGTTTGGAGTGGCAAAGCTCGCCTCCAAATTACAACACGAAGAAGAAGGGGATAACGCGGCTTCTCTTACAGATGTAGAAGAACTACATTAAAATCTACTCCTAAGACAGGAAAAGGAAATAAAAGATAAAATGCTTAGAGCATGTAGTTTGTTTGATCGTTGATGGTGGCTTCTTCTTCATTCTCTCTTGTATTTATAGGCAACATGGTGAATTTAATTAATTGCGAACCGCCACTGCATTTCAGACTGATTACTGCATTCCTGGCTGATCACTGCATAACTGCCACTACATTTCAGACTGATCACTGTATAACTGCCACTGCATTTCACACTGATTACGTCACTTTAGGCTGATGACATGGCTGTTGATCATGATGTGGTTATTTAGATATAATAACCTCTTATATAACTGCCCATGATGTGGTAGTTCATGGGTGGTTATTTCCTACTAAGCCATTTAAATAATGGCCATGTGTTAATATAACTCCACTGCCATGTAACCTCCATTCTCCACTACTTTGTAACTGCCATACTCCACTAAATAGCAGTTTTTCTACTTATTTATTACTGTTTTAACACATGTGGTAGATTTTGTATGCACGTGTGGCAAACATGGGCCCTTGGCGGTTATTTACCATCATCCTGACTTATTTTAGTGAATAACCACCATCATCCTGAGTTTAAACCCATCATCCTAGCCAACTACAAAAATAAACACATGGCGCGTTCTCCTCTTGTGACCATATCCTCTATGGGCCCATACCATGGAATTTATTTTGTGGTGCAAACAATGCCCCAGCATCCCTTAAGTTCAGAATCCAATGATTGAAGTTAAGGGATGTTGGTAATCAAATTCACAAATATCTTGATTTGAAGCAAATCTCCCAAGATAAACATTAAAACTGCCACTTTCAAAAGACACTTTAACTCTCCATGTGGCAGTGTACAATGCCAAACACTTCAACCTGAATTCCTTCATCCTCATCATGAACACTTTGAACTTCTTTCTCTGTGTCAGATTTATGATCATCCTGATTTTGACCCATGTAATACGTCCCTCCTGTAGAATGTGTCTTTTCATTTTCTTCATTAACCATTTTTTCATATTTAAACACAACTTCTACAAGATGGCATAAATCAGCAAACTGTTGACCTATAAAATGCATTCTTAACATAGGTCTGAGGTTCTCAATAGCCAAATTAACATATTCGGCCTCTGGAAGTCTTGTCTTACACATGTTCCTTACGCTCTTAAACTTGGCAATAAATGTTTCAACACTTTCACCAAAATTTTGCTTCACTTTAGCAAGATCAACAATTGTAATTTCTGGTTCAGCTTGATAATATTGAGCATGAAATATCCTTTCCATATCTTGCCAAGTTTGGACAGAACCAACTGGCAAGTTTACATACCAAGTAAAGACCGGTCCAGTAAGAGAACTAGAGAACATCCTTAATTTTAACATGTCATTATTTGACACGTCACCACATTGAGCAGTAAACCTGGCTATATGTTCAAGTGTTGTTTGTTTATCAACTCCAGAAAACAAAGTGAAATCTGGAATTTTAAAATATTGAGGAAACTCAAACATTCGATCAATAAAATCAGGATAAGGTTTTTGATAATGTGGTCTTGGTGAAGCTTTAAAAGCTACCCCAAATTGTTCTCTTAATTGATATTGTAGTTGTTCTCTTATTTGATTTTGCAATTGTTCTCTTACTACTTCAACTACGTCATCCTTATTTAGACCTAACTGTAGACTCGGCTGGACATTAGGATGAAACACGTAATGTACCTCATTACCAGTAGGTTGATAACCGTGTCTCCCACTAAAGAATCCAAATTGATTTCTTTGACCTCTAGTGATGAATCCAGGCTGATTGCCTTGACTTCCAACGATGAATCCACGTTGATAGCACTGCCTCCCAGGCTGAGAACCAGGTTGATAAGATTGCCCCCCAGGCTGATGACATTGCCCCCCAGGCTGAGAACCAGGTTGATAGTGTTGCCCCCCAGCCTGAGAACCAGGTTGGTAGTCAACAAAACCAGACTGACCACCAGTGAAACCATGTTGATCTCCAACAAAACCAGACTGACCACCAGCGTAAGTAGACTGATCCCCAGCAAAACTAGGTTGATGACTTGAATTGGTAATAGGATTGTAAGTGCCAAAAATTGGTGTGTTGGGCACATTCATGAAAATTGGTCTCTTCTCTTGAACTTGTGGCCTTCTAGGAATTTTTACTTGGCCATAATTCATTTGTCGACTTTCTTTTGGTTGGACCATTTCTTCTTGTGCGTTGGACTTTAGCGAGGATGATGGACACAATTTCTCCTCCATAAGATCCATTTGGCGATCAACACTCCTCGTGATTTGATCACTAATCTTTTGCATCAAATCTGTAACAGGCCTCATGATGGTAGTTATTTGTTGAGAATTGGCTTGCAAGAAATTATGCTAAGCATAATCAACATTATAACTAATCATAGACATATAATCCTTAAGAACTTGCGGATCTAGATTATTGTCACTTCCAACCATCCTTATTGGTTGAAAATCTTTCACATTGTGGCTTCCTTCAATATTCTTGAAATTCTTACCACTTCGAACATATTTATTTGAACCCTCGATCTCCTTTAAATTTTCATCGGCCTTGAGGCCAATTGCTTCTTTTGCCTTCAATTGGCTTCGAGTTTTCATCATATCTTTTGAATACGAGTGAGATTTTCTGACTTCCAGTCCCACCGGACGTGCCAAAAATTGTATGGCAGAAAATGTTCTTATGCGAGAGCTTGCCAAAAACACGTATTGTTTGCCAACAAACATCCTCTAAGTATGAATAAATTGATCAGGCAATTTAGAAAGTAGAAGAACAAGACTTTCCTTTGGATCCTCGGTGCTTTGACAGAATCAAAGACTTAAACATGTAACAGAAATCTCACTAAAGAAGTAAATGCCCAAAGGCAATATTTTTCATCAAGCATAAGAACGGTTACAAGAGATAGGAGTGGTAATCGCGCCTCCAATTATAGAAACAAGAAGGGGAACACACGCCTTCTTAGAGTTTGGAGTGGCAAAGCTCGCCTCCAAATTACAACACAAAGAAGAAGGGGATAACGCGCCTTTTCTTATGGATGTGGATGAACTACATTAAAATCTACTCCTAAGACAGGAAAAGAAAATAAAAGATAAAATGCTTAGAACATGTAGTTTGTTTGATCGTTGATGATGGCTTCTTTATTCTCTCTTGTATTTATAGGCAGCATGGTGAATTTAATTAACTGCGTAACTGCCACTGTATTTCAGACTGATTACTGCATTCCAGGCTGATCACTTCATAACTGCCACTACATTTCTGACTGATCACTACATAACTGCCACTGCATTTCAGACTGATCACGTCACTTCAGGCTGATGACGTGACTGCTGAACATGATGTGGTTATTTAGATATAATAACCTCTTATATAACTGCCCATGATGTGGTAGTTCATAGGTGGTTATTTTCGACTAAACCATTTAAATAATGGCCATGTGTTAATATAACTCCACTATCATGTAACCTCCATTCTCCACTACTTTTTAATCGCCATACTCCACTAAATAGCAGTTTTCTACTTATTTATTACTGTTTTAACACATGTGGTAGATTTTGTATGCACGTGTGGCAAACATGGGCCCTTGGCGGTTATTTACTATCATCCTGACTTATTATAGTGAATAACTGCCATCATCCTGAGTTTAAACCATCATCCTAGTCAACTACAAAAATAAACACATGGCGCGTTCTCCTCTTGTGACCATATCCTCTGTGGGCCCATACCATGGAATTTATTTTGTGGTGCAAACAAAAGTCAACTACAATTTTGGTATAAACTACCTATGTAACACCGGCCTTTTATTTTATTTTACCTAGTTAGCTGTTGTATTTTACGTAATCTGTATTCGTATTTGTAAGCATTGATCAGTATATATATAATTATGTTCTTAACCCTTATGGCCTTCTTATGGTTTGGACCTTTAATTTGGACCAAAATATCAAAGACGAGGATGATATTTTGTAATACTTCAAACTTATGACCGTGAATGTTCTATTTTATGCTTAGACTCACCATAGATATTGTTTCCTTAATTTATTGATGTTATTATGTATTATTGGACAATCAGGTGATCTCAACCGGTCATGTAACTATGGGTCCAAAATTGAAAATTGATTTTTTCCTATTTTGCTACTCCGGGACATATGACAGAAATTTTTGGTATTCCAGCTTTAGGTTTAGACGAGGAATTCCTCCACCCATACATTAAAACCACCAACAGACAAAGCATTTCTAGCTAAAGTATGAGCAACCATATTAGACTCTCTCTCCCCAGCATGAACACACTTCACAACTCCAAGATGAGGACACGTACAAATTATTAGCAGCAACAGTTAATTAATAAATTATTTTGATTGAGAAATATTAATATTTGACTAATCCAATTAACAATTATTATACGAGTACACTACACTCTGTGACAGTTTGGTTGTAACTTTCCTTAGTGTACCAGTCATCCTTTCATCCATTGGATGCTTTGAAAATTTCGATCCACACCAAAAAAAATAATAATAATAAATAAAAAATAAAAATAAAAAAAAAAGCTATGACAATCCGATGCATGGTGTTTTATTCAAAGGATAGAGTTGCCCAGGTGGATAAAATGTCTTGTCTAACTTGTACGAAGAGTTCAATGTTTGTGAATGACAAAATAATTGACCTTAGCTTCTATGCATTTCCACCGCAGAAAATCCTCACGCTCATTGCCCACACACAGCTGACACTGACTAACGAATAATTAAGAACCACCCTTAATTTTCCTTATCATCGTACAATTTGGAAATAGATGTTTGGTGTACCATTTGATAGATGGGTTATGTTGTTGTGTAGAACACATTTCTGAATTAGCGTAATATCTCTGTCGCACATTATTGATACAAGAGAAAGAGGCCTGTGGATGTAGTAGTTACATATGCATGCTGCGAGGTATATAGTCCGCTTTTGATCGATCTACTATTTTGTTGACAAGGAAGGATGAAGTTAGGATTTTATTTATTTATATTTTTTTTATGAGGTGGGCTAAACTAAAATCAAGAAGAAAAATGTTCTTAGTTGGATAATATATTGGGAAGGGCTAAACTGAAAACTAAGAAAAAATGTTGTGGGTAGAATTAAAATTAGAAAATGCTTCACACATATTTTTCTTTTCAATATGGGTAATATTTGGGACATAAACACTTTACACAAACATTTACAAACATACTCTATCTCTTTTCTAGGTGGTATTGTGGGGTCCACTAAAATTATCCGGACCCTACAATGCACTTAAGCAGAGAGATAGAGTGTGTTTGTAAGTGTATGTGAAAGTTGTTTGTGCCCTCAGCATTATTGTTTCAATATTTAGGGGGCCCTAGAAGCCACCCTAGCCTCCTCATAGCTTCATACTTGCTGACTAGCTTTTGGCCCAACGATTAACTCACACGATTTGGCTCTTTTTGAGTTTCAATATTAAAAGGCTCTCACAAGGAGGAGGCATCACTTACACTTAAATTCAGACATTTTAATGTTTGCTACTAATGTGGGACAAGGCAACACCGTACTCAACACCGATATCCGCACTTGGAGTGCACATATCTCTGGCTTTGATACCGATCCACTCTTCCTATAAGGTATTGTACACTTTTGGTCTTACATCCTATTGGCGAGCCGACACAATTTTTTCATCTTGGATTTCAACCCAAAAATGTCCTCACAAGGGAGAGACATTGCCCCCCCCCCCCCTAAAAACGAAACTCATTTAACGTTAACTACCATAGGGAAAAAAGTTTTTTTTTTTTTTTTTTGGTATTAAGCAAAATGCCGAGCTGAGTAAAGTGTTGTGGATTTCAAAACACGGAACCAAATTTCCATACAAATAAACACATAGAAGCACAATGAATAATAATTAACAAGCACACTAAAGAAAAAAAAAAATCTTAGATTTCGATATATATGGTTCGGCAAAATCATGCCTACATCTACACCCAAAGACCAATTCTTTTGTTATTGAGAATAAACTCCGGTACAAGATATATTGAATTAAATCACATGATTAACCCAACCCTTAAACACCTTGTTTACCCTTTTGCATTTTAGTGACTAGACAGCACAACCAAGCATTCTACGTGTTTTTCTCCAAAAATAAAATAATAATAAAAGAGGGAAAAAAAAAGAAGATAAAGTAGACGTTGATTTAGAGGGCAAGTAAATATGTTACACAAAATACAACAGAGTATATATAGGGGGTGTATCTCAAGAAATGTACAAATCATGTATCTATAGTTAACTCAAGGTAAAAATAATATATTGTAAAAAAATTTCTTCCATTAAAATTTATTGGCTTACTAACTGTAACACTTTAACTGAAAGTACTAGAGAAATTAGTATCACAAATAGAAATACTAGGGTCACACTGAAAATGACCTTAAGAACCATGAGCATGAGTGTAATTTTCCGGTATTATTTCAAGTGAGAAAAATTGCATATGAGTTTAAATAAGGTTAAGTTTTGAAATTCACTAACCTATAATTATGTTTGTCTGGATATACACGCACATAACTCAAGGCCACCACTATAATGCTCTATAAACAGCTTCGCAGTACTGCATTCCTAATCATCTCAATTTCTAAGCACATCTTATTTCTTGCTTTGAGTTTTCATGTGATTACTTTCTCATTACTTCAAAACAGCTATTTATTTTTACAACTCTCTTGAGTTCACAAATGGGATCTCTCAATTATAGTGCAGCTGTTGTTGCCATTTTTTTTCTTACTGTTCGTTTTGACATGATATGCCATGCCATGCCCAACTATGTCCTACATTTTATGATAGTACATGTCCGAATGCATTGAGTACAATCAGGACTGTTATTAGAACGTATAGCAGTATCTAGGGAACGTAGGATGGCAGCATCGGTAGTTCACCTCCATTTCCATGATTGCTTTTTTCAGGTTTGTATTTAAATTACTTGTGTTGTAGATTAGCTATAAGGTTTGTCTACTGGAAATATAACAGAATGATATATGAGTAAAAGTTTTTGGGTTTGTAGGGGTGTGATGCATCGATCTTACTTGCGAATACTTCTACTTTTACCGGCGAGAGAACTGCAATCCAAAATGATAGATCAGCAAGAGGTTATGAAGTCATAGACAATACCAAGTTTGAGGTGGAGAAAATATGTCCCGATGTTGTTTCTTGTGCGGATGTACTTACAGTTGCACTGTGAGTTCGCATATACTCACCTTTTTGAATTTTAGTTTTATTGTCACACCATGGTGTTTGCACCTAAAAACCGCCTAAGGTTTTTAAGCCCGATTGGTATAGAGCGATGGGCCTGGAGGTAATTAGGCTAAGGCGTGTCTAGGGCTGGCTGGCCCACCCAAAGTGATAAAGGATTATCGGGTTTGGGGAAGCGTTACCAAGAGATTTGAGAAGACAACCTAGTTGACCTGGTAGGATGGAGCCTGATAGGCAGTATAGAGTATGTATGTATCAATCGTGCATCATTTGTAAAAATAAGTAAGTAATGACGTGCATTAAAGCCCGAGTGGGATGTCAGGCACGGATGACCTCTATCGGGCATCCGTAAGATATGGCACGGTGTCAGAGCGGAAGCCCGATGGGTAGCTAGAAGAGCAGACTTGGCTATCGGGCATCATATTTGAGATAAGCGGTGAAGGCCAGTTGTATGAGCCCGATCGGCCACAAGCGCTTGATACACCGACATCGGGCATGAAAGCAAGGGAGGATAGCAGGAGCTTGTGGGAGCCCGATGAAGCCAAGAATAACGGTGGTAAGGCTGATGGGTGTATCATGAAGGCGGTTCAGCTTTTGGCTATCATTTGCGACGTCATCCTAGATTTGGGAGAATCAGAGTCCGTTTGGGAAAAGAATCTGATCACGTCCAGCTGGATTTAGAAGGTTAATCCCTAAATTAGTGGGATTGATTCAATTAGAATTTGGATAAGGTAAGAGTTGGAGTTAAGGAAGGATTCTGCTAGCTGTCATGTGCGGGGGGCGCAAACTAAGGAGTCCTTTGTTAATCAGAATTTATCCATGGCCGCTATAAATATGAAGGCAGGTCAACCGTGTTGAGGACTCCGCGTCTCGAAAAATAGCACACACTGCATCCAAAAAGCATTCAAGGCATTTAAAGCATTCAAACCTTTGTGTTCTTTCTGCATTCATAGCAAATAGATCTACCCTCGTTTGTTATTTTCTTTACTGTTTTCATTTTTACGAACAATCAGAGCCTGTTCTGATTCTGTTCTTCGGTTATATGTTATATTTTCCAAACACTTAATAAAATATGTATTTTATTAATCGTTTGTGATTTGTTTACCTGGAAAACTCTACACTATTTGGTTTGTGCGCTTCAGTACTGCCAAGGGATTTTGGTGAGGGTACTTTCCTACTCACCTTACACATTGTTTTGATAGAAGTTAGATTCATTAAGCCTTGAGTATCACTCACTCAAGCATTTAGGAAATTAGTTTGCACGATTCGAACCACTGTTGGTTCTGGCACGCCCACGCAAAATTATTACCAAATATTTTGGCACTCCCGGTGGGACCCATAGTGCTAGAATATGCCTCCTAAGAACAACGGGAAGAACAGGCAGGAAGATCCTATCCCTGACCCATTTGCTGAAGAGAGTACAGGCCGCTCCCCTGTGGATAGCGGCGTGACTCTAGAGGCAATATCAGAAGCCATGAGAATGAATGTCGAACCTATTAAGGCAAGACTATAATGCCTTGATAGGTTCGATAGGTAATCTTACAGATGTAATAGGCCAAACGACTGAAATACATCGAGGGCAGACCGACCTAGTCTCGTCTGCTAAGACGCCACACTCGAAGTTGGATAGCCTAACTAATAGGATGGACCGGCTCATAGCTATTCTTGAGGCTAAAAGCAATGACCAGCAAGCCTCAGGATCAGCTTCAGGCTCAGGATTAGGATCGGGTATAGGCGCGTCTGAAATAAAAAAGGAGCTACGATACGTGATCCCAAACCTTAGGGGTTCCGATGGCTCAGGCAAACAGCCTGAGTCAGAATCCGAAGATGTTGGAGGGTCAGTGGTCACCGATTCTACCAGGTCGGTACCACCACTGACTCCTCCACCTACCGGCCGTAATCCAGAGATAATCGAACAACAAACCCCCCAGGGCACTACAGGGGGGCAGAGGGTTAACGACGATGGTTTTTGGCCTCATCGGGCCAATAATAACCAGCAACAACTACCACCCCTGCAACCACCCCTCTGTGGTGATAGCTCAACCCATCGCGCCGCAACCCATCAACAGGGAGGAGTTGGTGGCGGCTATACACGAGGAGTATGGCCCGTTCATGAGAAGATTGGAGAGGCCGACATACATACTGTCGTGCCCGCCTGAAATTGACCATGTCAACTTTTCCCAAGGGTATAAAGTTCCAAACTTTATCCTATTTTCCAGGGAAAGTGAGCACTCCTTAGTGGAGCACATCGGCCGATTCATTGTGCAATGTGGCCATGCGGGTAGTAGTGACTCTTTAAAGCTGAGGTTGTTCCCTAACTCACTCACGTGCATAACATTTTTATGGTATGTCAATCTTCTAGCCAACTCTGTGCGAGATTGGCAAGGGATGGAAGAGTTATTTTACGGCTAGTTCTACAGGATTGAGCCCGAGACATCCTTGGCAGACTTGTCTAGGATGCTCCAATTGGTGGGAGAGACCGTTGAGACTTACATAGCCTAATTCAGGAAGGCTAAGTACAGATGCAAGATGGTCTTGCCCGAAGAAGAATACGCTAAGATGGCAATGGGTGGAATGTCTTTCGAGCTTTGTAAAAGGTTCAAAGGGACTGATTTCTGTGATTTGTTCGAGCTGGCCACGAGGGCCCCTCGTTACGAGTGTATCCTATTGGAGGAATAGGAGAAGAGAAGTTCCTCCAAAGGAACATATTACAAAGACCCCAACTATGAAGTCCACTTAGCGGATTGTGACCTCGAGGCAGAGATTGATATGGCCGAGCTAATCTCTAAGAGCCCGATTGTGTGTAATGCCTTGAACAAACCCATTAACAATAACGCCGCTGCTAAAAAGATGGCGTTCGAGGCAGGAAAAAATTATACGTTTGATGTAACCATGGCAAATCAGATTTTTGATGCCCTCTTGGCTGAAAAAGTGATCAGGCTGAGCGATGGTCATCGGATCCCTAAGGCCGATGACATCAAGAACAAAGAGTATTGTAAATGGTATAATTCCTGGAAACATTCCACTAATAACTGCATTGTTTTCCGTAATGTGATACAGGAGAACGTGGAGAAAGGGGTGTTCAAATTCTCGGACAACGCCATGGGAGTTGATGCAAATCGGTTCCCTCAGATCACTAGAGCCAACATGGTCGTTCCCGATCTGACCAGATTGACCAAGCCGAGACAGAAGGTGGACCTTTCCGAGACAAAAGTGGAGTGGGCAGAAAGGCAGCGAGAAGGAAAGCAGATTGCGATACCAGCCACCGAAGGGCCAAAAATAACAATTTACGAGCTCCAGAACACTTATCAGGAGCGAGAGGAAGCGGAACGGAAAACAGCCGATGTTGAAACGGCCCGGTCAATGACTGATAGTTTGATTGCAGAGCTGCGACATCAACTCAATATTATAGAACAAGGCCTATGCCCCAAGTGCAAGGCCGATATCCAAAAGGAGGCCTCTAGCCCAAGCAAGAGACCAAGGGCGAATGCGCACAGTCCAAAAAGATCTATGCACTAAAGGCTCTCACTGCCCAAGCAAGGGCAGGTTAAGCCTGAATGGAAACCGAAACCAGTGCTGCGACCAGCTAGTGGCATCGAGGGCTTAAGCCGTATAGAGGATAAGCGACATTGGCCACGACCAAGAATGATTGCGTCAGAAAGGGCCGTCGCTTCAGACATCCACTCTAGGATGATACTACCACCAAGGGTGAATGAAGGGAAGTGGCACAGAGTTGAACACCCCAAGTTCCCAGTGGCACCGCAATATATCAAATCTCAAAAAAGAAGATTCCAAAGGGCTAGACAGGCCAAGAGGGAAAGGCAGTACTGGGAGGATCGGGCATACAATCCTCCAAGGGTCCTTCAACCTTATCTCCATAATACCGATGAACAGGTGGCAAATGAAGAAGAGCACATGTTCGATAAGAAAGCGGGTAAAGGGGCGACGCATACCACAGAATGCCTAAAGAGAATCTTCGAGCAAGAAAAGCTAGAAGGAGAGTGTATGCCAGAGATCGATTCTATGGATGAGGAGAATGATGATTATGGGGATGAAGGTGAGTCACCGATTCAATTTGGAACTATCCCGAAGAATTTATCTGCAAACATGGTGTTTACTCTGCCCATGTCTTTCATGGCCAAGCCAGATCAGCCAACGGCCATAGAAGGCCAGACCAAAGAGTCGTCCATGCTAGAAGATTAATGTTTGGGTGGCGGAGAAACCGTCAAACCCAACATAGTAGAAGCCACGAGCAGGAACGTGGATAATACCGACATGCAGACCGATCGGCCAAAGATAACAATCTTGAGACCGAAAGGGTTCCAAACTGAAGAAGGATTGAAACCAGCGGGACCGGTCAAGGTTGTTTTTGAAAAACCTACTTATCAGATGTCTCAGCACTTGAAACCACTGTATGTAAAGGGACATATCGAAGGGATTCCTGTAAACAGAATATTGGTTGATGGGGGGTCTACCATTAACATCATGCCCCAAATAATGATGAGGGTTCTTCAGAAGTCTGAGTCAGAATTGATTCTGACCAAGATGAATGTTCAAAGCTTCATAGGTACACCATTAAGGACGAAGGGTATCCTACCTCTGGAGTTGACCGTTGGAACTCAAACGGTCATGACTGCCTTTTTCATCGTCGAAACATCAGCCGCTTACAACGCATTGCTGGGTCGTGATTGGATACATTCTAATTACTGTATCCCTTCTACTTTCCATCAGTTGCTGACTTTCTGGAGAGACAACGAAGTAGAAGTGGTTGGGGCTGATACAAAGCTGTTCGTAGCACGAGTGCAAACGGCTGATGCAGTATTATATGAGGATGATATTGGACCAGTTAAGTTATTAGGACGTGGTAAATTGGGCAAACCAAACGCAGCCACGTTCCATAAAGGAATTTTACCGGACTTGAAGTCCGGTTACCACAATCTCAGTCGGACAGAAGAGTCAAGGCCGATTGAGATTAATGAGTAAGAAGACGTCGATAGATCAACAACTGATTAAGGTTGAGAGACAGTTGGCCCAAAAGGCCAGCATGGCCAGATGGTGTGCATATCTGGCCGATAGAAGATTGGAGATCGGCCCTGTTGACGGAATGATTAATCTGGCCGATTGTATCTATGAAGAAGAAACGCCAAGAGAGGAAGAGATTCAAATGGATGAATTAGAAATGGCCACGGCCAAGCTCGATGATTTGAAGGCCGACGTACAAGACCCCCTATTGGAGGTCGACCTGGGTAATGGAGGAAAACACAAGCCTACATATGTAAGTCAGGCGCTCGAGCCACAATTTTAGGCCGAGATCATTGCTCTCTTATACAAATACAAGGAATGCTTTGCTTGGGATTACGATGAGATGCCCGGACTATCCAGGGAATTGGTGGAACACCGATTACCAATTAAGGCAGGGTTCAGGCCTTTCAAACAGCTTCCCCGACGCATGTCACCAGAAGTTACGCTGAAGGTGAAAGAGAAAATTGAGAGGCTTTTGGGGGCTGGTTTCATTTGGACTGCCAGGTACGTAGAATGGGTGTCAAATGTAGTTCCAGTGGTGAAGAAAAACGGGAAGCTGAGAGTCTATATTGATTTCAGGAACCTAAACCTAGCTACCCCAAAAGATGAGTATCCTATGCCCATGGCCGATCAGCTGATTGATTTGGTCGCCAAACATAAGATTTTATCCTTTATGGACGGGCACTCGGGGTATAACCAGATTTACATCGCCAAAGAGGACGTCCCAAAGACTGCTTTTCGATGTCCGGGGGCAATTGGAACCTTTGAATGGGTTGTCATGCCTTTCGGTCTGAAGAACTCTAGTGCCACCTATCAACGAGCGATGAATTCAATCTTCCATGATATGATCGGATGGTTCATGGAGGTCTACATTGATGATGTGGTGGTAAAGTAAGGAGATAACGCCGATCATTTGAGGGACTTGGAAAAAGCATTTTAAAGAATGTAGTCTCACAAACTTAAGATGAACCCCCTCAAATGTGCATTCGACGTCTCAGCAGGGAACTTCCTAGGCTTTTTGGTGCACCAAAGAGGGATATAGGTCGACAAGAACAAGGCTCGAGCCATTCAGGCAGTGAAGCTACCAGCCAGTAAGAAAGAGCTTCAAAGGCTACTCGGGCAGATCAATTTCTTGAGAAGATTTATATCCAACTGTGTAGGGAAAACCTAAGTATGGACCCCACTATTGAAGATCAAGACCGATGAAGAATTCAAGTGGGAAGAAAGCTTCAACAAGCCTTTGAAGGAATTAAATAATATTTGTCAACTTCCCCAGTATTAATGCCACCCAAGAAGGGTAGGTACTTTAAATTGTACATATCGGCTTCTGACTGCTCCATAGGAAGTATGTAAGCTCAAGACAATGAGCAAGGCAACGAGCAGGTCGTTTATTATTTAAGTAGAATATTAACTCTAATCGAGCAGCGCTACGCACCGATTGAGAAATTATGCTTGGCATTGTATTTTTCATCACAGAAGTTAAGAACTATAACACCCGTATTTTGTGTTATTGCATTCCGTTGCATTGCCATGCATGATAATGTGATGTGGCGTGTCTTATGACACATGTTTGAGTGCATTTTGACTCACGAGTTGATTTGGGTGTCTGTATTAGAGAACCCTTTGAAACTGTGGTGATTGAGGATTTGTTATTGCGACGTCTCTCCGAGTGTGAGACGGTCACTGTGGAATACTTTAAATGTTTATCTGAAAATAAATGTTTACCTGTGTATTTCAAAATCTGTATTATTTTCTGTTTTAGAATTTATATCTGTTGTTAGTTTTAGTATCCTGGTGAGAACGAATTAACACGCTATTAATTTGGTAGGCTAATTAGCAACTTCGGAAACGTCATGTAGAAATTCGCGTTTTAGCGACCAAACGAAACTTAGTCGAAAACTTTTATAATTTTGAGTTTTCACTCGTAAAGCTATGAATAAGCTGTATAGAAAGTTTCAGAGACTGATTAGGAGTTCTGAAAACTCGTGGGGAGGTAAACGTAATTCCCGAGAGTTTTGCCTATATATAGATAGAGATGAACTTAGATTTTTCATAAGTTCTTAACCTAAATTCTAAAAAGGGGGCTAGAGGGAGATTTTGTTGCTTCAAGCTTTGCGACGCCAAACGACGACCTTCCGTCAATCTGTTTTCTCCCATATTTCATATTCGAGCTCCTCGAGGTAAGAGCTTCATTTTGATACCTATTAGGGCCTGTTTGGCTAAGTTTTCTGAAAAGTTGTTTTCTAGAATTTTTCATAAAAGTTGATAAATGGAACTTTGATCCATAGGAATTTTACTAGACGGACTTCTGCACGTTCTTTGTGCACGGGTTTTGTTTGGATCGTGTTTTAAGCGCGTAAATCGGAGGTGAGTGATTCAACTATGTTTTTGGAATGGTTTCTTGACATGTATTCATGTTATGTTTGAATAACATATATTAATACTTAGAGATATCTTGTGTAGTTCATATTGGGCATTTATATTGATAAGTAGGCCCAATAGCACGATGAAATATTTTGATTTCCGTGAGCATGGTGATATGTAATTGAGCATGTTAAGTTGCTTATTTGGGTTAGAAGGAGCACGTGGTCACCGTGTCATATTGTGGAGCCGATATAGGCATTAAGGTCGCACGATTGAAGAGAAGAATCGTGGGTCTTACCTTTTCGCGTGGACTTATTGGCGAGGAGCCGTGGATTGGGAGTATGGGCGGGCACGTGAGTCTCCGGCGACTAGTATGAAATGTAGAGATGTGGATGCGGACATGTTTATCATTCATGTGCATATGTTGTTTTATTCACTAAGCGTTAGCTTAAACAAATCGAATATCTGTGGTTATTCAAATAACCATTTCAGGTGTTAATGCTAGTGAGGAATCGCAGAAGTGAGCACGTGAATTGGGAGTTCTTTTAGAAGGCAAATTGAACGTTAATCTTGTAGTTTTGGGATAATAGGAATGTTGTAAAAGATTTCTTATGATTTTAGTTATGTTTAACTTGGTATGTTAGAACGAATCTAAAATGTTGTAATAGTTAGTAACATGTTGTAATTATACTTCGGTAACATGTTAATACAGTTAGGATTGCTTTGGAGTATTTTTAGAAGTGTGTGTTTTGATCCCCGTTTGAATTTAAAAGTTTTTAAACTTGAAAATGCTGCAAAATGTGCTGCTGCCAGGGGATCAGTCGACTGGTTTGTTGACCAGTCGACTGGAGCCTCCTTTCCAGCAACTCTCTGCCTCGTTTCATGTAGGATCAGTCGACTGGGTCCCCGACACAGTCGACTGGATCATAGTTTTCAAAACTGATTTTTTGGCCAGGCTGGACTTCAGTCGACCGGACTTTACTAGTCGACTGAAAATTTGAAGCCCCAGTCGACTGGGTGTAGAAAAGTAGTCGACTGGATGGTGTTTTAAAACCCAACTTTCTGCTAGACCAGGATCAGTCGACTGGATCCTAGGATCAGTCGACTGGACGGATGGTTTTCAAAATGACTTGTTTTATTCCGCTGCGTGTGTTCTTCAAACTAATTTTTGGGAACGTAAATAAATTGGTTTAGCCTCGGTGGCGTGCCACGGGCTTTGGTTCCGCTATTGTGGGACCGGGCTGTGACATTTAGTGGTATCAGAGCATAAGTTTAGAGCCTTGGGAACGAGTGACGTTATATATATGCTGAGTGACGTCGAGTGGAGTGTGTAATTGTGAAGATAATTGTTATCATTGTAGAAATGCTTCATGTGTTAGCATTTGTTGATCGTGATGAACTGTGCACATATATCTATATTGTGGCATAGCATGCATGGTCATTATGCATTGAACTCAACAGGGGAATATTTGAAACATTATGGTTGATCCACCGAGAGAATTGTCACCGCATTCGCGGATGGGCCAAATAGTGAATGTTGTGGGAAATTTCATACAAGCGGTAAGTGAAAGAGAACATATGAACGTTCAGCCTCCAATAGTGGAAATTCGTTATATCAATGCACCACCGGCACCGCGACCTCAACACACAATCGTGGAATAGTTTCATAAGCGTAAACCGACCTTGTATTATGGACAAGTTGACATAGACTTGGCCGATCATTGGATGACGGACATGGAAAGACATTTCCGTCAGGTAAAATGTACCGATGAGGAGAAAATTTTATGTGCATCCGATACGTTGATGGGCGAAGCATTGGATTGGTGGAACAACGTACTTGAACAAGGGAAGCCGACCACGTGGGAAGCATTTAAAGAAGAATTCAACAAACGTTTCTTTCCGCAATCTGCTTATACTCAGAAACGCCAAGAGTTTGCAAGTCTGGTTCAGGGAGACATGACTGTGAGTGAGTATGTATCCCGTTACAATGCCTTGTTACGATTTGGGAAAACTACCGTTCCGACTGATAGGGATAAAGCTCGTAAGTTTGAGGAAGGACTTAGGGAGAATATCCGTGGCCGTGTGGATATGTTACAACACCCGACCATTTCTCTTGTTGAAGAAAGTGTTGATAGATATCGACAAGGGCAACAAGGAAAGAGAACAAACGACAATAGGGGCAAGAGTCAAGGGAATTCCAAGAAGCCATTCACACAGAGTTCGGGATCATATATGAGTAGCCAAGGAGGGAGTACATTCACGGGAGATTTGAGACCGTTGTGTCCAACATGTAACTTGCGACACAGAGGAACTTGCTATCAATTGAGCACCTGTTACTTTTGCAAGCAGTTAGGACACATATCTCGCAATTGTCCTTTGAATGCAAACTCGACCACACCAAATACCTTTTCAAATACGAAGAGCTACAACCCAGAAATGAGAGGGAAATGTTTTGAATGTGGACAACCGGGACACATAGCAAGGAACTGCCCGAGTAAGAGACAACCAGGAATGAGTACCGGGACATCGAGTGTGCCAAGCGGATCAAGAGTAGAACCTCGAGTGGATAAAGGGAAAGGAGTCGCGCAACAACAAGGACGATACTTCCAGCTTAGGTCGGGGAATACAGATGATACCGTCGTATCAGGTATTCTTCCTATTTATTCGTATCCTGCACGTATACTTATGGATTCTGGTTCAACGCATTCATTCGTATCACGTGATTTTGTTAAGCATTTAACTGTTAAGTCAGAACCGCTAGGATATGACTTGTGTGTATCATTGCCTAGTAGTGATCCGCTAGTTACTTCTTCGATATTTAAGTCATGTGAGATCAAGATAGGTGATAAAGTCTTGAGCGTTGATTTGATTCCGTTGACGGTGAATTACTTTGATGTCATCTTAGGTATGGATTGGTTGTTGGTTAATCAAGCCAGAATCGATTGTGAGCAGAAACAGGTTAGTTTCTATCCGATAGGGCGAGAAGAGTTTACTTTTCAGGGCAAGGGAGTGATCATACCGCCGTACTTGATATCGGCGATTCAAGCAAGTAAGATGTTGAAGAAGTTTCTTATGTTCAATTATCGACGCGCGAGTTCTTGGACCACTAATAGAAAACATTTCAGTAGTTCGAGAATTTTCAGATGTTTTTCCCGATGAGTTACCCGACGTATTGATTGAAAGAGAACTTGAGTTCACAATAGAAGTAGTACTAGGGTCACAACCGATATCTAAAGCGCCGTACCGAATGGCACCGATAGAGTTAAAAGAATTGAAGGTCCAGTTACAAGAACTACTTGAGAAGGGTTTTATCCGACTGAGTGTTTCACCGTGGGGAGCTCCAGTCTTGTTTGTGAAGAAGAAAGATGGAACAATGTGTATGTGCATCGACTACCGAGAGTTGAATAAGTTGACCGTCAAGAATAAGTATCCATTGCCATGAATAGATGACTTGTTTGATCAGTTACAAGGGGCTCGGGTATTTTCGAAGATCGACTTGAGATCCGGTTACCATCAGTTGAAAGTCAAAGAGGAAGATGTTGAGAAGACAGCTTTCAGGATTCGATATGGTCATTTTGAATTTTTGGTTATGCCATTTGGAATGACTAATGCACCAGCTGCTTTCATGGACTTGATGAACCGTGTCTTCAAGGATTATTTAGATGAGTTCGTTATCGTGTTCATAGATGACATCCTAATCTAATCCAAAAGCGTTGAAGATCAAGAGTATCATTTGCGATTAGCTTTACAACGATTGCGTGAAAAGAGATTATTCGAAAAATTGAAGAAGTGTGAGTTTTGGTTGACCGAGATAGCTTTCCTTGGACATATAGTGTCGGTAAAGGGAATTTCTGTAGACCCTCAGAAGATAGAAGCAGTTACCAACTGGGTGAGACCAACGAATGTGACAGACATCAGAAGTTTCCTAGGATTAGCTGGGTATTATCGGAGATTTGTAAAAGAATTTTCGCGTATAGCAATGCCGATGACACAGTTAATGAGGAAAGATATTGCTTTTGTATGGAGTCCAGAATGTGAAGAAAGTTTCCAAGAGTTGAAGGGTCGACTAGTGAGAGCACCAATATTAGCCGTTCCGTCGGGGACTGAAGGATTTATTATTTACAGTGATGCTTCATATAGAGGTTTAGGTTGCGTTCTTATGCAAGGTGATAAAGTCATTGCGTATGCGTCGAGACAACTTAGACCGCACGAAAAGAATTATCCAACACATGATCTAGAATTGGCCGCCGTGATTTTTGCATTGAAGATTTGGCGTCATTACCTATACGGAGAAAAATGTGAGATCTATACAGATCACAAGAGTTTGAAGTACCTGTTTACACAACGAGATTTGAACATGAGGCAAAGGAGATGGTTAGAGTTGATGAAGGACTATGACTTGTCAATTCAGTATCATCCGGGCAAGGCGAATGTCGTCGCCGATGCTCTTAGTCGCAAAGTACCAACCAACACCGCATCAGATTTGACTTCTCAAAAAGAACTGGTACGAGATATGGAGAAGTTGGAGCTTGAAGTGATACCGAGAATTGAAAGTGGCTTGATGTTGACGATGGTGGCACAACCACTCTTGATTCACGAGATCGCAGAGAAACAACTTCAAGATGTGGCTTTGACGAAGATTTGTGATGAGATTCCGATGGGCAAACAACCGGGATTTACTTTTGAGAATGATGTTTTGAGATTGAGGGGTAGAATTTGTGTGCCTAACGAGAAGGAGTTGAAACGGAACATCCTAGAGGAAGCACACAATACGAAGTATACCGTTCATCCGGGAAGCACCAAGATGTATAGAGATTTGAGACATGTTTATTGGTGGCCGAGAATGAAGAGAGAAATAGCACGTTATGTTTCGCATTGTACTAGTTGTCAACAAGTAAAGACCGAACACCAAGTACCTTCGGGATTGTTACAACCGTTACCGATAGCCGAGTGGAAATGGGAACACATAACAATGGATTTTGTTAGTAGGTTTCCGAGGTCAAAGAGATCGAACACTATTATTTGGGTGATCGTTGATCGTTTGACGAAGTCGTCACACTTCCTACCAATCCAAACAACTAAGCCAATGACATTAGCTAAGATGTATATTCGCAAAATTGTGAGACTACATGGTATCCCAGTTTCTATCGTTTCAGATAGGGATAGTAGTTTTACATCGAAGTTTTGGAGAGCCTTACAAGAAGCAATGGGTACCAAATTGCACTTTAGTACCGCCTTTCATCCTCAGACCGATGGTCAATCAGAGAGAGTAATCCAGATTTTGGAAGACATGCTTCGGTTATGTGTACTTGATTTCCAGGGTGATTGGGAAGACCACCTACCGTTAATTGAGTTCGCATATAACAACAGTTTTCAGTCGAGTATTGGAATTGCTCCTTATGAAGCTTTATATGGTCGTGTATGTCATTCACCAATTAGTTGGACAGAGGTGGGAGAAAGAAAGATTGAAGGGCCGAAAATTATACAAGAAACGACGGATAAGATAAAGGTAATTAGATAATGGTTACTGACAGCCCAGAGTAGGTATAAGAGTTATGCCGACAAGCGCAGACGGCCGTTGGAATTCTATGTAGGAGACTTGGTGTATTTGAAGGTGTCACCTTCAAAGGGAATAACCAGATTTGGTAGATACGGGAAACTCAACCCGAGGTATGTAGGACCTTTTGAGATTATTGGGAGAGTTGGACCCGTAGCTTATCGTTTGAAATTGCCAAGTGAGTATGCTCAAGTGCATAACGTGTTTTATGTATCATTGTTACGTAAATACTTAGCGGAGGATAGAGATCAAGTGATGACTCCGACGTCGAATGAGATTCAGAGCGATTTGACGTATGTTGCGTATCCGGTAGAGATCTTGGATCGGAAGGATCAAGTCTTACGGAACAAAATAATACCCAAAGTGAAAGTGTTATGGCATAGCCAAACTACGAAAGAGATGACGTGGGAAATAGAAGATGAGATGCCTACTCAGTATCCGCACCTTTTTGAGACAAGAGGTACAAGTTTGGGGACAAACTTCTTTTAAGGGGGAGAGTATTATAACACCCGCATTTTGTGTTATTGCATTCCGTTGCATTGTCATGCATGATAATGTGATGTGGCGTGTCTTATGACACATGTTTGAGTGAGTTTTGACTCACGAGTTGATTTGGGTGTCTGTATTAGAGAACCCTTTGAAACTGTGGTGATTGAGGATTTGTTATTGCGACGTCTCTCCGAGTGTGAGAAGGTCACTGTGGAATACTTTAAATGTTTATCTGAAAATAAATGTTTACCTGTGTATTTCAAAATCTGTATTATTTTCTGTTTTAGAATTTATATCTGTTGTTAGTTTTAGTATCCTGGTGAGAACGAATTAACACGCTATTAATTTGGTAGGCTAATTAGCAACTTCGGAAACGTCATGTAGAAATTCGCGTTTTAGCGACCAAACGAAACTTAGTCGAAAACTTTTATAATTTTGAGTTTTCAATCGTAAAGCTATGAATAAGCTGTATAGAAAGTTTCAGAGACTGATTAGGAGTTATGAAAACTCGTGGGGAGGTAAACGTAATTCCCGAGAGTTTTGCCTATATATAGATAGAGATGAACTTAGATTTTTCATAAGTTCTTAACCTAAATTCTAAAAAGGGGGCTAGAGGGAGATTTTGTTGCTTCAAGCTTTGCGACGCCAAACGACTACCTTCCGTCAGTCTATTTTCTCCCATATTTCATATTTGAGCTCCTCGAGGTAAGAGCTTCGTTTTGATACCTATTAGGGCCTGTTTGGCTAAATTTTCCTTAAAGTTGTTTTCTAGAATTTTTCATAAAAGTTGATAAATGGAACTTTGATCCATAGGAATTTTACTAGACGGACTTCTGCACGTTCTTTGTGCACGGGTTTTCTTTGGATCGTGTTTTAAGCGCGTAAATCGGAGGTGAGTGATTCAACTATGTTTTTGGAATGGTTTCTTGACATGTATTCATGTTATGTTTGAATAACATGTATTAATACTTAGAGATATCTTGTGTAGTTCATATTGGGCATTTATATTGATAAGTAGGCCCAATAGCATGATGAAATGTTTTGATTGAGCATGGTGATATGTAATTGAGCATGTTAAGTTGCTTATTTTGGTAAGAAGGATCACGTGGTCACCGTGCCATTTTGTGGAGCCGATATAGGCATTAAGGTCGCACGATTGAAGAGAAGAATCGTGGGTCTTACCCTTTCGCGTGGACTTATTGGCGAGGAGTCGCGGATTGGGAGTATGGGCGGGCACGTGAGTCTCCGGCGACTAGTATGAAATGTAGAGATGTGGATGCGGACATGTTTATCATTCATGTGCATATGTTGTTTTATTCACTAAGCATTAGCTTAAACAAATCGAATATCTGTGGTTATTCAAATAACCATTTCAGGTGTTAATGCTAGTGAGGAATCGCAGAAGTGAGCACGTGAATTGGGAGTTCTTTTAGAAGGCAAATTGAACGTTAATCTTGTAGTTTTGGGACAATAGGAATGTTGTAAAAGATTTCTTATGATTTTAGTTATGTTTAACTTGGTATGTTAGAACGAATCTAAAATGTTGTAATAGTTAGTAACATGTTGTAATTATACTTCGGTAACATGTTAATACAGTTAGGATTGCTTTGGAGTATTTTTAGAAGTGTGTGTTTTGATCCCCGTTTGAATTTAAAAGTTTTTAAACTTGAAAATGCTGCAGAATGTGCTGCTGCCAGGGGATCAGTAGACTGGTTTATTGAACAGTCGACTGGAGCCTCCTTTCTAGCAACTCTCTGCCTCGTTTCATGTAGGATCAGTCGATTGGGTCCCCGACACAGTCGACTGGATCATAGTTTTCAAAACTGATTTTTTGGCCAGGCTGGACTTCAGTCGACCGAACTTTACCAGTCGACTGAAAATTTGAAGCCCCAGTCAACTGGGTGTAGAAAAGTAGTAGACTGGATGGTGTTTTAAAACCCAACTTTCTGCTAGACCAGGATCAGTTGACTGGATCCTAGGATCAGTCGACTGAACGGATGGTTTTCAAAATGACTTGTTTTATTCCGCTGCGTGTGTTCTTCAAACTAATTTTTGGGAACGTAAATAAATTGGTTTAGCCTTGGTGGCGTGCCACGGGCTTCGGTTCCGCTATTGTGGGACCGGACTGTGACAAGAACGTATATGCTGCCCGTTTGCACTTACATTATATGTCAGACTGATGTAATAAAATATATATTGTCAAGACCTATTATGAGAGGCCGAATTGGAAAATGGACATTGGTTTTGATGGAATTTTCCATTCAATACCGATAACAGCAATCGGTCAAGGGCCAGGCCATAGCTAATTTTCTAGCCGATCACCCAGATCTTACTGATCTGGGAGATTCTCTACTAACACCCAAGATTTTAAATACGTCCTTGGTCCCATGGACGTTGATTTTTGATGGTTCCAAAAACGCAGAAGGTGTTGGGACAGGTGTGGTCATTGTATCACCCAAGTATAAGAGGGCAAAAATGTCATTTCGGTTCGATTTCAAGTGCACCAACAATCAGGCCGAATATGAAGTGCTTATTATCGGACAAGAGATACTCCTCGAAATGGGGGCATTGTCCGTGCATATAAAAAGAGACTTAGGGCTGGTGATCGGACAGATATCTAGAGAATTCCAGATAAAAAGTTGGGAACTATGCCCGTTTAATTCTGTAGCCACTCAGCTCATGGAGGCATTCTATGATATTAGTGTGAGTTATATCCCAAGGTCTATAAATACCAAGGCTGACAAACTGGCAAAAACAGGATCGGCCTTGTCTTCTAGGAAGACTTAGAAGACCAAGTTATCACTGTTCATGTCCGATCATTATCGTCATTTACAAGGAGAGGCTGGTATACTACCACTAATTCGGTCTTAATAGAGGACGACGATTGGAGAATGCCCATCATTAAATACCTGAATCACCTGAATGTCAGGGTAGACCGAAAAGTTAGACTATTCGCAGTCCGATTCGTGATGCTTGATGGAGAATTATTCAAAAAGCCCATCAGTGACGACATGATCTTGAGGTGTTTAGGTAAGAAACAGGCCATGTAGGTTATGGTTGAAGTACATGAAGGGATCTATGGGGCACATCAGGCCGGTACAAAGATGAAGTGGTTGCTGAGAAGATACAACTATTACTGGCCCGGTATGCTGAAAGATTGTATTAGCTATGCAAAAGGATGTCAAGCTTGCCAGAAGCATGGCCCGATTCAGCATGTGCCAGCTAAAGAGCTCCAATCCGTAATCAAACCATGACCGTTCCGAGGATGAGCTATGGATTTAATTGGAAAAGTCTTACCGCCGTCATTGGGCCAACACTATTTTATCATTGTAGCTACGGACTACTTTATTAAGTGGGCCGAAGCCATACCATGCAGAAAAGTGACTTAGGCCACGGTAATAAAGTTTATTGAAGAGCACATCATACATCATTTTGGCCTCTCCGAGACTATTACAGTCGATCAGGGGTCTGTGTTCACAGGAACAAAAACGTTAGCCTTTGCAGAAAGGAGGGGAATCAAAGTTCTCAACTCCTCTCCTTACTATGCCTAGGCTAACAGGCATTCCGAGTCTACTAACAAAATTTTAAAGGGAATTATTGAGAAGATGATTGATGAGAACCCCAGGGGGTGGGACAAGCTTCTGTCCGAAGCATTATGGGCCTACCAAACATCTAAAAGATCGAGTACCGGAGTAACACCGTTCATGCTGACTTACGGGCATGACGATATGTTACCTATGGAGGTCACTGTCCTATCGGCCAGGAGGGCCTTTTAGAATCAGCTTGAGCCCGTTGAATACACAGAGGCTATCATAACTGAGTTAGAAGGGCTTGACGAAATAAGGCTCACGGCCTTGGACTCATTAAAGGTGCAAAAGCAACCGGCAACCTGAGCTTATAACAAAAGGGTAAAAGAGAAGTCTTTTTGCACAAAAGATATGGTATGGAAGGCCATTTTACCTATCGGGGACAAGGATAACCATTACGATAAATGGTCGATCAACTGGGAAGGTCCTTTCATTGTCCATCAAGTCAAGAACGATGGAGCATACAGGCTGCGTGATATGGATGGAGGCATTCATCCTAGGTTAATAAACTGTCAGTACTTGAAGTCTTACTATCCTACATTGAAGAAAACTATTGATTTAGAATATAGACCAAATCCAGGGGTAAAATATGAACCATTAGAATTAAGCCTGAGCTGGAATGATCAAAATGTTCATGTATTAAATATTGCTGGGCACAGCATACCTAGAAATATGTTCAACGAAAAGCAAAATATAAATGCAAGTACAAAGATAGAGGTCGGCCTCTAAGCCAACCTAAAATTCCTAAGCTTGGTCTTTAGATCCTCCCAAATCTTGTTAGCTCCGGCCCGATCTTGCTTTGCCTTATCAAGTTTTTGTACCTATGCCCTGGATGTCAGGATGCTGGTCTGTGATTGATCACTACACTTCTGGGCGTCTCCGCCAAGCTGGGCCAGCAGTTCGTCAATTTTCACTAAGGCCGAATTATTGGTGACGACTTCGGCCTCGCATTGAGCAAGTTGAGCCTTAAGTGCAGTGATACGTTCTTGCAGCCAAGCGTCTTTAGCTATTATTTTCGCTCGAGAGGTATTCCCAGCTTCAAACTTGGCCTTGGCACCCTGAAGAAACTTCACTGCTTTCTGGCAGGAGCTGAGATAAGCTTCTGTATCGGTATGAACCACCGAGGCCGATCGGTCTAGGAGACTACAGCTAGAGAGTCTTTCTTGTACCTCCCTAAGGAGAGACAGCTGCCCGTCCAATAGGGTAGGATCGGTCATAAGCATGCTCTAGGCTTTATCAATTTCTACAGTAGATGGAAGGCTAGGCAAGTCAAAGGTGGCAAGCCCGAGCACAAGGTCTCTGGATTACTGGATGCACGTGGGAGACACCGCCTCGGGCTCGAAAGAGCCCAGGTCATACGCTCCAAGGTCGAGGCCAAAAAAGAAGTAGTCAAAAGGAATGAACGGCTCTGGACCTATGAGAACAACCTATTCAAAAAAAACATTAGGGGTTAAAAGAGAATAAACAATATATTCATCAATGAAACCAAGAAGTCAAAGCTACAATACCTGGGTAGGTGAAGACAAAGAGGCGGAGATGTCCTGTTGAACATCAGCCTCATCCCCTGTTTGGGAGGCAGAAAGCTGAGATGATTGTACAAGATTAGCCAAAATGACGTCTACTATTTGGATGGACGATGCAGAGTTTGAAGTGTTAGCAGAAGGACCTTCAGGCGCAGCTACAGGATCAGCCAAGATGACTGACCCTGTTGGTTTAGAGGCCAATCCCGTGGCAACGGTTGGGTTGGCCTGACTGGTATGGATGTCCATCACGGTTAGGAGCCGTTGTTCTACCTCTTCTCCAGTAGTTTCCAAAACAGGGTCTTCCCCAATCATGTCCTCATTGCTGGAGGAAAGAACCACTTGTTCCGGGGCTTAGCCTCCAGTAGGGTCAACGTCATCCCCGTCTGAAGGAGTAAGAGGTGGAACAATTCTCAAAGGAAGCACTCTTTCTGCCACTTGTTTAAGATAGGTCGCAGCTTGAGTTGGAGAGGCTAGGAAGTCAGCTGGAAGTGCCTGAGATTGGGCAACAGAAGGTTGAGCTATAGGTGGTTGTGATTGGGCCTGCCGGGTCAGTAGTATGTCCTCTTCAGCGCCTTCGTCCACAAGCTGGAATTGAATAGAAAAGTCATGAGTAAGGGTAGCAATCAAATAATAAAGTTACGAAAAAAGAGAAATACCTGAGCGGAGGAGGCCATGGCCTATTTCTTTTTCTTGGCCGGTCCTTGTCTAGTTGCTTTCTTGGGAGCTGCCCGTTTAGCCGCTTGCTTCTTACGGGCTGCAACGGGTGAAGGGGAAGGTACATCGGCCATAGTGGCTGATGACGTGGAAAGATGTTGAAACAATTCAGCAACTATGGCCCTGAATATTACGGAAGCCCGATCAGACCACCACTTATCGAATGCAGCAGAAATTACTGGTCGGGCTGAGAAGGGAGTGAATTTAAAGGCTGTCTTCAACTTGGCTGATCGCTCTTTGATTTTTCTTACTTGGTCATCGTTGACAATCAGGCCTCGCTCCACCCAATCAACATTGACGGTTATGGACGGAGGGACGGGCACCAATTGGGTAAGCCCGAACTGGCGAGCATAGAGTGGAGCAAAGTAAAACTCTGCCCCACATTTGTTGTTGACGGATGGGATAGTCAGGCTGAATATAACATCTCTAGCCACCAAGTAGCTGGAGAAGATCTCATTGTAGGTCATTTGGGTGCCCGAGCCCTAGTTGGAGGGGTTGTTGGAAAGTTGAAGGAATGAAGAGAATTGAAGTGAAAAGAAAGGGGTGAAGAGATTTATGGCCCGAGGGGAGCACCCTTGATAGAAGAAGGTAAAACATTCCTCGAAGGAATGGGAGGAAGGCACCACGTCCACACACTGAACGGCAAAGATAGGGACATCGGCCAGTTGACGGATGGTTGGTTAAAATTCTGGGAAATATGAATACATCCAGAGCTGAGTATCCATATCGGGCTACCACTAGCACTGAAGTCCGAGTGAACAAAGTCTGTCACACCACGCACCAAATGTGCCCAAACTAGGGTGGCTAGAGCCAGAGGTTTGCCCGACGGTAAGGCAAGAGCTAGAGTTGTGTATTCTTTGGTAATAGCTTGGCTGGCTGAACATAAGAGATATTTGTTGAGGCAGTATATCAGAAAGGCAGTGTGTTTGGCGTCAGACACCTCTGTCTCATCTGCACCAATGCAAGTAGTAAGGAAGCCTCTGTAGGCTGTAATCGGTTTATACAAAACGACCCCATCTCTGATAGTCTCTTGCTGAGGGTAAGTAAAATTGGCCGTTCTGACGTAGAGCCCGGGGACAATTTCCTACCCGTGAGGCCGAAGACCGAGCAAGTAGCTAATGTCCTTGATGGTTGTGGCCATCGGCCCGCAGCAGGAGAGGAATTCGTTGCAAGATGAAGACCAAAACAACAGAGCAGAGAGTAGAAGAGGTCGGTCTATCTCAATCCTAGCCCGACTGAGCATTATGGCGTCATAGATGCCCGTCTGCCTCCAGATTTCAGCCTTAGAGGCCGACACTCTTGTAATCCATCTGTCCCAGTCAGCAGCGGGGGTCGGCCAACCTCTAATGGGGTGGGTAGCAGTTTGGACTTTGCCCCAGTGGGCAGGTACTTGGAGAAATGATTCATTTTCCACTAGTGGAAAATAAGGATTGAACGCTGCCGGTGGATCACTGCGAAACGCAATGCCAAGACCAGGCGCCACCGGAGTACCGTCAGGAGAGCTGTAATAGGTAAAAAACTTGGTAGAGATCTCTGAAGCATGGGTTTTTGCTAGGGTCCTAACCTCTCTGCATCGATTTTGGGAAGGAGGAGTGTCCAGAAAAGCCTTCTTGCCTTTGGATGGCACCGTCAGAGCTGTTTTAGGAGCCATTTCAACAGCAGGGATGGAGGCTTTCTTCGCTAGAAAGAATGGGGGTTATAGAGATAGAGGCTCTGGTTCGTTTTTGGTTTAGAGAGAGAAAGCAAGAGACGCAAATGGAGAAGGTAAAGAGATTTTCGAAAATCTTTACTTATACGCGTAGCATTTAAGGAGGAATGATTAGTAGGATTCTCAATGATCTGACACTCTCTGCATGTTTGACATGTGGCAAGGGTTTAGAGTTTAAAATTCAAAATGTCACATCAACCAAGGGCGGGACGTTTGATATGACCTTTTGGGGGGCAATTGTTTGTACCTAAAAACCGTCAAAGGTTTTTAAGCCCGATTGGTATAGAATGATGGGCATGGAGGTAATTGGGCTAAGGCATGTCTAGGGCTGGCTGGCCCAAAGTGATAAAGGATCGGGTTTGGGGAAGCGTTACCAAGAGATTTGAGAAGGCAACCTAGTTGACCCAGTAGGATGGAGCCCGATAGACAGTATAGAGTATGTATGTATCAATCGGGCATCATTTATAAAAATAAGAAAGTATTGATGTGCATTAAAGCCTGAGTGGGACGTCAGGCATGGAGGAGCTCTATCGGGCATCCGTAAGATATGGCACGGTGTCAGAGTAGAAGCCCGATGGGTAGCTAGAAGAGCAGACTTGGCTATCGGACACCATATTTGAGATAAGCGGTGAAGGCCAGTTCTATGAGCCCGATCGGCCACAAGCGCTTGATACACCGACATCGGGCATGAAAGCAAGGGAGGATAGCAGGAGCTTGCTGGAGCCCAATGAAGCCAAGAATAACGGTGGTAAGGCCGATGGGTGTACCATGAAGGCGGTTCAGCTTTTGGCTGTCATTTGCGACGTCATCCTAGATTTGGGAGAATCAGAGTCCATTTGGAAAAAGAATCTGATCACGTCCAGCTGGATTTAGAAGGTTAATCCCTAAATTAGTGGGATTGATTCAATCAGAATTTGGATAAGGTAAAAGTTGGAGTTAAGGAAGGATTCTGCTAGTTGCCATGTGCGGGGGGGGGGGGGGGGGGGGGGGGGGGGGGGCGCAAACTAAGGAATCCTTTCTTAATTAGAATTCATCCATGGCCGCTATAAATATGAAGGCAGGTCAACTGTATTGAGGACTCCACGTCATCTCGAAAAATAGCACACACTGCATCCAAAAAGCATTCAACGCATTCAAAGCATTCAAACCTTTGTGTTCTTTCTGCATTCGTAGCAAATAAGTCTACCCTCGTTTGTTATTTTCTTTACTGTTTTTATTTTTACGAACAATCAGAGCCTGTTCTGATTCTGTTCTTCGGTTATATGTTATATTTTCCAAACACTTAATAAAATCTGTTTTTTATTAATCGTTTGTGATTTGTTTACCTGGAAAACTCTACACTATTTGGCTTGTGCGCTTCAGTACTGCCAAGGGATTTTTGGTAAGGGTACTTTCCTACTCACCTTACACATCGTTTTGATAGAAGTTAGATTCATTAAGTCTTGAGTATCACTCACTCAAGCATTTAGGAAATTAGTTTGCATGATTTGAACCACTGTTGGTTCTGGCATGCCCGCGCAAAACTACTAGCAAACACATGGTACATCTATAGAATCATGACAAAAAGTTTTCCCCTTTTTTTGTCAACATAAATCCAGTTCGTTTGTATATCATGACCAAACTTTGTGACTAGAAAAACTTGATAGGATGAATTTAATAGTTAATTTTCATGATTTGCAACCAAATGAATACTTGATTTGTACTCAGATTTTAAACTTTGCAAACATTTATAGTCTGTACTTTATCCTTATCACATGAGTATGCTATCCCAATTTAATTAACACTGAGATGTTGACTAACGCTAAACTACCATTTTTGTAACTATTAGGTCGGTGGCTTATCATGGACAGTGAAGCTTGGAAGCAGAGATTCTACCACTGCAGGTAAGAGTCTTGCTGAAAGCAATCTCCCAAGTTTTAACGATACTCTTGATGAACTTCTTTCAAATTTTGATAGCAAAGGTCTCAATGCGAGAGACATGGTAGCACTTTCAGGTAGCAACTAGTTAGTAGAGATAACCTTCTTTACACATGTTTTTCTCGTAAAAAAAAAACATAAAATCTGATGACTAATTGACCTTTCTTATATTACAGGGTCGCACACGATAGGTCAGGCTCAATGTGTTACATTTCGGGATAGGAAATACAACAAATTGAGTGACATTGATGCTGGCTTTGCTAGCACTCGTAAGCGTGGTTGCCCTAATAGTGGCCAAAATAGTAACTTGGCGCCGTTAGATTTGGTGACTCCTAATTCTTTTGATAACAACTACTTCAAGAACTTGATACAAAAGAAAGGTCTCCTTGAGTCGGACCAGGTTCTTTTAAGTGGTGGCTGAACAGACAACATTGTTATCGAGTATAACAACCCTTGATCAACTTTTAGTTCTGATTTTGCATTTGCCATGGTTAAAATGGAAGATATCAGTTCACTCCAAGGTGGGGTCATAAGGAGAATTTGTCATGCGCTCAACTAATTATTTTATGTTAGCAATGTATCATCATTCTCGGAATTCACTCCTGGATGAACATTGATTGTTCGTCCTTTAATTTTGTCTATTTTCTTATTTATTGTTTTGTCTTTTTTGGGTATTCTGAATTGTACAAGGACTTTCTTTTCTTGGTAAGTATTTTTATATCCATCCACTCTAATGTGAAGCAAAATTGTATGTTGTTTGTTTTTGTCTACAAAGAAACTTAGTTTCCTTTTATGTATTTTTGTAATGATTATTTCAAAGTGATGCGATATTATAAGTCACTTTTTAGCTATAAATAATATGGGGGCTGTGACCATAGCCACCTCAAATAAAATGTTACTTTACTTTGACTCATTAGGTATATTTTATGCCAAAACAACTTTAAATTGTTATAACATTTGTTCTAAAAGTCTAATTTTCATAAATTTTGATATTTCAGAATCAGGAAAATGAGATCTATCAACCGAAATCAACATTGGTTATGAAATACTGGGGAAAAAAACTAAGCAAATATGAAAAAACAGTAATTTTTTTTTGCATAAATATAACAAAACATTGTTTATCAGGTGGGAAAAAAATTTGGGGAACATTCAAACAATTTTTTTTAATTAAAATTTGTAACGGGTATATCCGTTACAAAATCTGTTATTAATTTTACGCATTTTGAAAATTGGTAATAGATATGACCGTTACTAATTCGTTACAAACTATTAGTATTTTTTTCAAAAAATTTAAAAAGTTGGATATCTATCCGTTACTAAACTAATTTGTAACGATTATAACTATTACAAAAATTATATTAGTAACGGGTATATCCGTTACCAAAATCCGTTACTAATTAGTAGCAGATATATTCGTTAAAAAAATCCGTTACAATTTGCAATGCCAAAATTGTAACGGATCTATCCACTACAAATAATTTTTGTAGCGAATATTCCCGTTACAAATATTGAACCCCTACAATCAATTGAAACACATCCAATCGATTGGATGCCTTTCCAATAATTCTTATGAAGCTATGAATGGGACCTCCTAGGTTCTTAATTATCGACTTAAATCAATTATTAGTTCTTCTACAATTAAACTCTTTAATCAGAGAATCAACTAACTAATTAGTTAACGTTAGTACCACTAAATAACGATAAAACTGCACTTCGATGGATATGAACATATCCGAAGTGGTAACTAGACTTGTAAAGTAATACTAATGTCCCTCTATCTCAGCGTTTGTGTTCACATTCATGTAGTCGGATAACAATACTATCAACCTGAATTGTGAATACATCTAGCTTCAAGTCCTTGTGTCTCATTCACATCTTATGATTACCAAACATTTTGATAACTACTTGTCAACAAGACTATAGTTCTCAGTAATCAACTTGTTGATATTCTCAAGAGAATGCCTACTCTTCAACAGAGGGTAGATTCTATCTTGACAATGTATGTTCACAACGTCATAAGATATATGATTACCTAAGATACCCGACCTTAACTATGGTTTGATTACCCTCCAATTTTAATTTTTTGTCCTTAATCCATTTTTTTAAATGCAGCGTTGTACAATTTGCGCTAAACGTTGTGAAAAGTTGCTCCCAATGTTTTAGTGACTTGCTGCCAACGGTTAACAAGTTAAACCAAAATAGAATAATTTGTTTTGGTAAAAAAAAGAGTGTAATTGAAACCTGTTTTATGAATGCTTATGAATGGAGGATGACGACGATGATGGGGTTGGCAACAACAAATGATGCAATGTTTGAGCAAGAACGATTAAAGGACAAGTGAGATAGAAGGACAAGAGAGAAGAAATGGTGACAGGAAAGAAATAGAACAACAAAAGTATATGTCACACCCGTTCCAAAGATTTTATGGTTTTAACATGCATATTCGGATTTTGTGAATTATCGATGTTATTTGATAATAGTGGATGAGGTTGACCGTGAGTCAACGGAAGGTGTCAAGCAAGGACACGGGACATGAAAATCATGTTGCATTGGCATAGCTAAATGACATTTATGTGATTTAAATATTATTTGACTTATCTGGTATTTTATGAATAGTAAACTATATCTGTGTAATATAATTTCTGGTACTTTTGATATTATTAGATACCATTTTGAGATCTGTGGTGAGAACGTGAGTGTCATGTTATATAAAAGGTAGGTAGTGTTGAGATTCCACATAATTTAGTTTTCGGACGTAATTTTGAACCCAAACGAGACTTAGTTGAAAACTTTTGTAATTTATAGTTTTCACCCGTAAAGTTATAAAATAGACGTGTGTGACGTTTCAGGAATTAATTAGAAGTTTGAGAAACTCGCGGAAACGTGATTTCTGGAAAGCTTGTCTATAAATAGCAAGGGTGAGAATTTCATTTGTCATAAACTTTACAAAATATCGTTAGAGAGGTGAGAGAAAATGGAGATTGTTGCCACGGGCATTGCGACGACGATCAGCGACCTTCGTCCGTCTGTTTTCAACCAAACTTCATATTTGAACTCCCCAAGGTAAGGGCTACATTTTGATATCTATTAGGCCATGTTTGGCTAACTTTTATAAAATTCTGATTCTAAAAATTTGGGAAAAATACGTGTAAACTCGTAGGTTTTGCGTAGGATCGGAGATTCGGCGTTTAGTCGGGCTTCTAGTCATTCCCTCAAAGTTATACGATGATAGCTCGAAGTAAGAATTTCTAGCCTGTGTTATATAGGAAAATTTCATGTTTTAAATTTCGATGACGAAACTGAGATTCGGGCAAAATTCATGTGTTAATCTTAGGCCCGTTAGTTATGCACGTGCTTAAATGTGAAAAGCATGTCTACTTTTACGCGAGCACGTTGAGTTGTCTATGTGGGTCAAAGGGTGGACTTATACAAATTCATGCTGGAGTAAGCTTCTCGATGTTTGAGAATTTAGTAGTGACGACTATTGTGCATGGTTTAAAGCTTGGATTTGCCAAGGTACTTGGGGATGTAATGGTTGTAGGCTTGAACTAGCCATTGACATCGCGGTTTAAGGCTTGGACTTGCCGCTACCGGATGAATGCGTATTTTTCTCCCTAGAGACTATTTGATATGATTTATAAGGTTAAAGCATGATTTATCATATATGCATATGTTAGAAATTGTGCACTCATCATATAGCTGAGCAATGGAGATTTACTCCATTGTAGGTATGAAGAAAGGCAAGAAGAAGCGTGAAGAGTGAGGCCGTGGGAATGCCGGGAATTACCTTTGTTCATGTTTTAGTTTCCTTTCCATATGTTGTAATACTAAAATTATGGAGCTAGAACCACGTTTTGTTTGAATTGGAAACCTTGGAAAGATTTTGGAAATATTGTAATATGTAATTAAACTCTTGTAGTTAGTTTTGAATTCATCCAAACTCGTAAGTTCGTGTTTTGTAAACTTAATTTGTTAAATTCGGATTTTGAAGGACCGTGGCTAGAGATTTGTGAATAGAGCCAAACAAGCCCTAGCTTTTTCCGCTATAGTTTCTTTTCATGGATTAGTAAGATTAAACTTTGTTTTTGAAAGCTTGTTATAGCTTGTAACATTTGGATTAATGTAAATGTGATTGGAGTAGTAGAATTAGTGGAGGTTGTTTGATGCTTTAAGCAAATTCTGCAGCTTTGGGCAGGATTCTGCTAAAGGGTCATTCGACCGGACGAACGAAGGGGGTCGTTCGACCGGTCGAAATATCCCCTTCCAGAAATCTTTTTCTACAAATTCTGGAAATTTTTAAAAGGTTTTGATTGATTCTTAGGGTACCTTTGGGGTCCCTTTCAACATAAATCATTCGTTTCGAAATATAATTACGTTTTCAATTTTATACTGATTTTACAATTCGGAGGTATCATTTCCAAAAGTTTATATACTCAAGGTTATTTTAAAGTTCTTTTCCGCTGCGTATAGTAGTTTAATGGTTGGATAAGCCTTGATGGTGTGCCACGTGTCTTGTTTCTGCATGTTAGCGGGATGGGTCATGACAGTATAATAGATTAGGGTTTTGTTTGAGGAAATTAACATGAGTTAAGAGAAAGAGATGGGGGTGGTTTGGAAATTTGGTTTTGTCCATTTAAAAACAAATTTGTCTCATTTTTAGATAGGTACATTCTATCCTCACCTGTCTAATTTACTCTTTACACCCACCATTAAAATTTCAATTAAAACAATCTACTCGCTACACCCACCATTCATCCCAAAACACCCTAACCTTATAAACTTCTCCCATTTCTTATTACTGTCTACACACACCATCTTCTCCCTCTCTCCTATATACCTACACAAATATGTATAGATCTTTGTAAATGTATGCACATATTTATAACGCCCACACGAAAAAATAGCTAATTCTAACAATGAAAGAAAAAAAGGAACTCAACAAACAGGTTTTGCCTTTTTGTAATTTCGGAGCAGAATACCCAAATTAATTTGTGAAAAAACTAAACAATAAAAGACCTAAGTGCTCAATGTTTTGAGTAATTCCTAAATACTTAATGATTTAATCTATACATACTAGTTCTACATATGTTCTAAAAGCAGTTTTTTCATCTCATTGAGTAGTTTCAAAAATTTGTGGATGAAAAAGTGTATAATGAGCCAATTAGAAATGGAGAACTTCCAATCTCATTGCTAGATAAAGTAAATTTATGTACATGTACAAGTTTATTATGTATTTATGCATATCAATACACAATGTCATACATATCTAATTTGGAGGTGAGTGTATAAAGCAGTGTTACCAGAAAACTATAAGACCCTAGCGATCCCCGTTTTGGTACGATCGTTCCGAAACGTGGTACACTAGCGAATTGGAACGCCAATTTGGGCGTTCCCACTTTAAATCACCTAATATTGTGATAGCACCACTAAAATCTAGTGAACTTATAACACTACAAAATGTACGTAGATTATATTTTCTCATTTAGAACTTTACTTGACAATAAAATGATTAGAAAATCATTTCACATTTTAATCTATCATACTACTTCCCCCTCTTAAGATGGGAAGAAGTATACCCCCACCGTACCACATTTTGTAGCACGTGGCGATCCGCGTTCCCGATCCCGTTCCTCGTACCGAATAGATCCGCGATCCAGGTACTATAAAGTAACTTTTTAAAGCTCATTTTATTCATTTCTCCGTCCATATATGTCATTTTGTGTAGGGGCATAGTGGTAACCAAAAAATTTAATAAAATGGTGGGTATAAAGAGTAAAATAGGTAGGTGTAGATAAAAATACCCTTTTAGATAAGCATCAAAAGTTGATGTTTTCTTAACACTTTGGCCTTTATGGATATCCTTTTAAAAAATGAAAAGTTGCTTGACTGACACATATTTAGTCCGTAAAAAGGAAGCTGACATGTAAGAGAAGTGCTAGGCACACATCCCAAACTACACTCCGAACCACACTATATGCTTTAAATGCTTGTACTCTGTGCTGTTTGAATTTTTCATACTTTTTTGTGCACCACTTACACAACACAGAGTACATGTATTTAAAGCAAGGGTGTGGTTTGAGGTGTGATTTGGAGTGAGTGCCTAGCATTATTGGACATGTAATTAACCCATTTGAAATTACTACAAATGACTAATGCATGCATTGTAAAAGAATAATACGAAACTTATGAAATGTACTTGATTTTTATTAGAAAATGTTGAAGTGATCCCACCATTATTGAAGATAGTTTTACTACCACAGGACATGTGTTGAGAATCATATTTGGAATACAAAACTTGGACAGAATAACATAACTCATAAAAATGACAAAATGTGCCTAATTGATTTGAAATTTGAATGACACTATTTTGGAGGCAATTATTGAGTTATTAGAATCAAAAGTCATATTATATTATTTGATTGAGAAAGATTAGTACTATTAGACTAGTCTAGTTAAAAACATAAGAGTAGACTACACTATGTGATAGTTTGGATGTAACTTTCAGGTCATCCTTTCGTCCATTGAATGCTTTGAAAATTTCGAACAAAAAACAAAAAAAGTAAAAAAAATTAAAAGCTATTAAATTCGATGCATGATGTTTTATTCTTACGGATACAGTTGCCCTGGTGGCTAAAATGACTTCTCTAACTTGTGAAGAGTTCAATGTTTGAAATGTCAAAATTAATCCTTATGCTCAGCTACTCATTTCCACCTCAGAAAATTAATCCTCATGCTCATTACCTAGCTAACATAGACTAACGGATAAGAACTCACCCTTAATTTTCCATATCACCATAAAATTTGTAATTTTGAACTATACTATGAGTAATTAAAGATTATTAGGAGATTTCTGGGAAAAGTTATTGGATATTTGGTTTATAAGTATTTCAGTTTGGTGTATATATTAATTGATAGATGTCATTTTAGTGTAAAAGAACACATTTCAGAATTAATATCGCTATTAAGACATGTTCTTTATCAAACAAATATGATGCTAAAATTTACAAGGAATTGTATCCGGTCTCTCTCTCTCTCTCTCTCTCTCTCTCTCTCTCTCTCTCTCTCTCTCTCTCTCATTATTGATACAAAAAAAAGAGGAGGTATTGTTTGCTTTTGATATACTAGCTTATTGACGAGGAAGAGTGTAGTTACGGAAATTTATCGTATTAAATTTTTTTTAATATTTTTTTTTGTGTGGGCTAAACTAAAATCAAGAAGAAAAGTAATATTGTCTAAAGAGTAAAGATTGAGACACCATCAAAGACACAATTTTGGGACATAACTCAAAGGATGCGTCAATATCTCTCATGTGATATCACTGGACTCCACAGTGACACAGGAAAGAGATAGACACATCTCTTCTCTTGGGTTTGTATACCAAAAGTTGTGTCTTTGGGTGTGTCCCAAGTATTACCCTTCGTGGAAATATATTGGAAAGGGCTAAAGTGTAAAGTAAAAAAAAAACTTTGTGGGTTAGGTTTATTTTGGCCAATACATAGAAATTTTTTTTTTATCAATATTTAAGAGGTCCTGCAGCCCACCCTAACCCACTCATAGCTTCGTACTTTGCTAATGAGTTTTTAGCCCACGATTAGCTTGCACCACTTTGCTCTCTTTGAGTTTCGATCTTAAAGGGCACTCACAAGGAAGAGACATCACTTACACTTTAATCCGGACTTTTTGATGTTTGCACCTCATGTGGGACAAGGCAACACCAAAATCCCCACTTGGAGCACACATATCCCTGGCTATGATACCGATCCACTCTTCCTACGAGATACTGTACGCTTTTTGGTCTTGCAGCCCACTTGCTAGCTAACGCAGTGTTGTCCTCTTGGATTTCATTCCAAAAGGGTCTTAACATTAACTACCAATAGGAAAACATGAATTTTTTTTTTAGAAATTTGGTATTAAATACCCAATTAGGAGAATTATTTGATTTAAAGACACAAAGAAAATCTTTTTGGTAATAAGAACATTATTCAATAAGTTAATTTGGAATATGTCATTTGACCAGTTGACCACATATTTTTGGGACATATTTACCCTTATTTGTATTTTTCATTTTCATTTCTCTTTCTTCATCTCTCTCTCTCTCTCTCTCTCTCTCTGAGCAACATCACCAACCACCACCAACCAAGACCACCGCCGTCGCCGGGGACCTTCGTCGTCGGCACCACCACTATCGTCGGCGTCTTCTCCATCGCCGATCAATGGCGATGTTGTACTCATCACCAGCAGTGCCATCGCTCACCACCACCATTGTGCACCATCCCCGTCGTACACCACTGCCATCGCGAGCCAAACACCGCCATCTCGCGAGCCACCACCAGCATCTCCGAGCCAGCGGCACCATCGGTCACCACCACCAAAGCGAGCATTTTCACGAGCAGATCCGGCCACCAGTGCACCGATCCACCATTATCATCTTCTTCTTCTTCTTCTTCTTCTTCTTCTTCTTTTTTTAACACATTTTTTTGTGGAATTTATAAAAAAAAGTCAGTAGCTTTCTCAACATTTTTTCCCAGAGTTTGATATCAACAGTAATAGTTGTTTGATAGATCTCGTTGAGTAGGCTGTAAACATATAGATTTTATGCAAAAAACAAGTTACAGATTGATATGAATGCTCAAATTTGTAAAAAAAAATTTCAATGTTTGGCAGAACAGTTTTTTTGTGAAATTTCACAATCTTTGTGAAATTTCACACTTTTTTTTCTTTTGAAATTTTCACAACTTTTTCGGTGCTGGTATGAGAAATTAAATTTCAAAAACTTGTTATGTGATCATTTCATATTAATGTGGTAGTTTGGTTGTGAAGAGATTGTCAGGTGAGGTCGTGGTGGTGATTAGCAAAGGTTTGGTCTGGCTGTGGTGGTTTCATGAAATTTCACGAACTCTGTGAAATTCAACAACTTTTTGTTGATAAATTTCACAACATTTTTTTTATAAAGTTTTTTCGGTGGTATAAGAAATGAACTTTCAGAAAGTTATTTTCTGATCATTGTATGTTGATTTGGTGTTTTGGTTGTGAATGAGGTCAATCAGGTGAGGTGGTGGTGGTTGGTGGAGGCTTAAGGTCGTGATGGTAGTTGTTGAAAGTAAGGTGAGGTGGTGGTGGTTGGTGGAGGCTTTAAGGTCATGATGGTGGTCGCCGGAGCTCAGACGAGGTCGCCGGAGGTCAGGCGAGGTGATGGTAGTGGTCGCCGGAGGTCAGGCGAGGTCGCCGAAGATGCAGGGAGTGAAACTCTCTTGGCGTAGACCAATATTGGGGTAGATTTTTCAAAATACCAAGGAGTGTACCTTCTCCCAAATATTTTTACTAGTAATACCTAAACCACTATACTTTCCTTAATTTGGATTAATTAGGAATTAATCCAAAATAAAGAAAGTATAGTAGTTTAGGTATATATAACTAGCAAAAATATTTGTGAATAGGTTCACTCTTTGGTATTTTGACAAATCTACCCCCAATATTAATAGTCTACACCAAGAGTTTCACCCTCTGCACCTCCGGCGACCTCGCCTGAGTTCTGGCGACCATCACCATGACCTTGCCTAAGCTCCGGCGACCTCGCTTGAGCTCGTCTAATCTCCGGTGAGCCACCACCACCAACACCACCACCACCACCAGACCTCTGCCGTTCACCACCAACGCCACACTAGACCTCTATCAATCTCTTCACAATCAAACCACCACATCAATATGAAATGATCATAATACAAGTTCCTGAAAGATAATTTCTCATACCATCGATAGAACTTGTGAATTTTTTTTTAATAAAAGTTGTGAAATTTATTAACAAAAAGTTATGAAATTTCACAGAGTTCATGAAATTTCATGAAACCACCACCGCCACATCAAATCCCTGCCGATCACCACCACGACTTTACCTGATCGATCTCTTCACAATCAAACCACCACATCAACATGAAATGATCACACAAGAAGTTTTTGAAATTTAATTTCTCATACCAGTATCGAATAAGTTGTGAAATTTTAAAAAAAAATGTTATGAAATTTCACAAAAAAAAAGTGTTCTATTAATCATTACAAAAACTTTTTACAAATTTGAGCATTCATATCGATCTGCAACTTATTTTTTGCATAAAATTTATGTTTTTACAACCTACTCAACGAGATCTATCAAATAAGTTCTATAGTTGATATCAAAATCTGAAAAAAAAAATGTTGAGTAACTTCATTGATTTTTTTTTTTGAGAAATTTTTATAAAAAAATGTGAAAAAAAAAAACACCACACTATTCCAGCGAAGAATCTATAACAGGTCTGTAGTGGATTAGTGCGCTTGTGGCCGAATCTTCTCGTGAAAATGCTTGCGGCACTAGATTTGTGGTGGCTGATCTGCTCGTGGTGTTGGTGGTGGATTTGGAATTGCTAGTGGTTGGAGGAGACAGATCTCACTAGATCTGGTTGTGCGACCACGCGATCTGGTTCGTGATTGTGGTGGTGAAGTCCAACGAAACTGAGAGAGACAGAGGAGGTCGTAGTGGTGGTAGATCTAGCAGAGGTAGATCCAAACCAGAGATGGTGGAGTCTGCAAAAAAATAAAATAAAAATAATGGTCGAAGTTGCGATAGTGCTGGATGGAGGCGCGTTGAAAGTGGCCGGTGATGCGATCTCTCTCTCTCTCTCTGTGTTGGCTGAACACTTTGGATTTGTGTGTATTAGTCTAGAAAGGGGTACATTGGTCATAAAATGTGTCATTTATTGAGTTAAAGGACTTATGTTGATTAATGTTCGCTAATCGTGGACTTATCCCCAAATATTTTTTTCCTTGTGTCTTATAACCAAATAATTCTCCTAATTTGGGACTTAATACCAAATTTATGTTTTTTTATTCATTTATTTATTTAAATTTTTTTTTATGGTATTAAGTAAAACGTACGCTGGTCAGATTAAAGTGTTGGGGATTTCTAAATACGGAATTAGATTCCGTACAAATAAACACCTAGAGACCTATTCTTTATTATTGAGAATAAACCAAATACGTTTACTTACATCACATAACTCAACCCTTAAACCCCTTGTACGAGTACTCCCATTACCCAAACAACCATCATATGATCTTTCGCGCTAGAACATGCACCCTCATGAGGAGAGACCCCTCAACTTGGTACAATCAATAGCTTCCCTAAATTCCTATATGTCATCCCTTTAATTTTATAGAGCTTACAACTCATTAGTTGGTGGGCAAGTTATACGACTCTCTCTCTCTCTCTCTCTCTCTATATATATATATATATAAGCACTTGGATAGGATTCTAGCAAAATCAACAAATCTCTAAATCATTGGGATTGTTTCACATGCGATAGAATTTCAACACAAGACAACTGAGAAACAAATATTTTTTCAAAAATGTAATACCCACATCAAATTCCATACCAAATTTCACACATCATGCATCTGGACCCTTGATTTTTGTGGATCTCATGTAAAAATATGTGGAATTCACATGTGATCCACAAAAATCAAGGACCAAAATTGTTGGATGTAAAATTTGATGCGGTATCCTGATGGAAATGTTCATCTTCAAACAATTTTATTCCCATAGAGATGCTTGCTGGGCGGCTGCTGCTGTTGTCACTTCTCAAAGATCTTACTGTTTGAAAAATGTTGTTCATCACCGACTCTTTTTGCATGTTAGTGAATTGACAGCCCAACCACTTAACCATTCTACGTGTTTTTCTCCCCTAAAAAAAATAAAAAAATAATAATAATAAAAAATAAAGAGGAAAAAAAGATAAAGTATATCTCCTATAGTTAAGATCATTTTCACGTATTTTTGTTTTTGATACAATTTTTTCAATACTTTCAACTAAAGTTTCATCATTAATATTATGTTAAACTTTCTAATGAAAAAGAAAAAGATCGAAGAATAGTAATTATATTACACTTATAGAACAAAGCATGTATAGGGGGTGTATCTGAAAAATGTAATAATCATTGGAGTGTATCTATAATTAACTCAAGGTTAAAATAAGAGTAAAAATTTTTAGTCCATTAAATTTAACTGGTTTATTAACGATAACAGTTGGAAGTAGAAAAAAAAATTGTGCTACAAATAGAAATATCGGGGTCATAGTGAAAATTACTTTGAGAACCTTACACCTTAAAATTGCTATGTTTTGGCTGATTTATTTTGAGATACCTGCATCTAGGCTTTTGTTGATGTTTTTCATCTTCGCTGCTCACTTCGAGCATGGTTTTGCACTTATTGTAATATTCTGGGGTATGCTCCTTGTACACATGTACACTTTTTCTTTATTATTTGATTAACCATTTTTCCGAAAAAAAATACTTTGAGAACCATGGGTGTAAGTGAAATTTCCCAGTATTATTTCAAATGAGAAAAACTGCATGTGAGTTTAAATAAGTTTAAGCTTTGAAATTCATGAGTAACCTATAATTATGTTAGTCTGTATGTATACACACATGCCAGACAAAGTAGAAAAAGTCGATTAAGGCAGGAAAAGAGAAAATTAGTTACGCAAGTAGCTAGCAGATTACAGTGACTAAGACTAATTCAAGGCCACCACTATAATGCTCTATAAATAGCTGTGCAGTACTGCATTCCTAATCATCTAAATTTCTAAGCACATCTTATTTCTTGCTTTGAGTTTTCATGTGATTACTTTCTCATTACTTCAAAACAGCTATTTAATTTTACTATTCTCTTGAGTTCACAAAGGGTAACACTATTGCCAGAGTAGCAATGGCTAATGCCAGAGCAAAAAGTGTCGCTAATGATTTTAGTAATACTTTTTTTTTTTTGTCGCTAAAACTTTTAGCGACTCTTTTTGCTCTGGCATTAGTCATTTTTACTCTGGCAATAGAGCTAGCCGTTCACAAAAGGGATCTCTCAATTATAGTGCAGCTGTTGTTACCACTTTTTTTGTAATGTTCCTTTTGAACATGCCATGCCATGCACAACTATCTCCTACATTTTATGATATTACATTCATTGAGTACAATCAGGACTGCTATTAGAACAGCAGTATCTAGGGAACGTAGGATGGCAGCATCACTAGTTCGTCTCCATTTCCATGATTGCTTTGTTCAGGTTTGTATCTACATTATTTATGTTGTATGGTAACTATGTTTTGTCTACAGGAAATATTACAAGACTTATGATTGCAAAATTTTGGGTTCGCAGGGTTGTGATGAATCAATTAATCTTACTGGAAGATACTTCTACTTTCACAGGCGAGAGGACTGCAATCCAAAATAATAATTCAGCAAGAGGTTTTAATGTCAAAGTCTAAGGTAAGGTGGAGAAGATATCATGTCCCGGTGTGGTTTCATGTGCGGATGTACTCACAGTTGCAGCACGTGACACAAAAGTCACAGTTCACATATACTAAAATTTTCAAATTTTAGTTACATTGGCACACCATGGTATATCATATTAATAGAAGGTTGGCAAAAAGTTTTCCTTTTTTTGTCGACATAAATCCAGCTCCTTTGTTATATCATGACCAAACTTTGTGAGTAGAAAAACTTGATAAGAAGAAACCAATAGTTTATTTTCATGATTTGCAACCAAATAAATGTTTATTTTTACTTCGATATAAACTTTGCAAACATTTAATGTCTGTACCTTATCGTTATCACATGAGTATGCTATCCCAACTTAATTAACACTGAGATGTTGACTATCGCTAATCTACAATTTCTGTAACTATTAGGTCGGTGGCACATAATGGACAGTGAAGCTTGGAAGAAGAGAATCTACCACTGCAAGTTGGAGTCTTCCTGAACGCAATCTCCCAAGGTTTACAGATCCTCTTGATATACTTCTTTCAAATTTTGAAGGCAAAGGTCTCAATGCGAGAGACATGGTAGCACTTTCATAAAGCAATTAGTAAGTAGAGATAACCTTCTATGCACATGTTTTTCTCATAAAAAACGTGTTTTTGGTCTTATATCTAATGAATGATTGACCCTCTAATCTTCTTAAATTGCAGGGTCGCCCACAATAGGCCAGGCTCGATGTGTTACATTTCGGGGTAGGATATACAACAAATTGAGTGACATTGATGCTGGCTTTGCTAGCACTCGTAGGCGTGGTTGCCCTACTAGTTGCCAAGATAGTAACTTGGAGCCATTGGATCTGGTGACTCCCAATTTTTTTTTTTTTATAACAACTACTTTAAGAACTTGATACAAAAGAAAGGTCCCCTTGCGTCAGACCAAGTTCTTTTTAGTGGTGGCTCAACAGACAGTATTGTTACCGAGTATATCAACAACCCTCCAACTTTTAGGTATGATTTCACATCTGCCATGGTTAAAATGGGAGATATAAGTTCACCTCAAGGTGGGGTCATAAGAAAAATTTGCAGCATAAAATGGGAGATATCAGTTCACCTCAAGGTGGGGTCATAAGGAAAATTTGCAGCACACACAACTAATTATTTTATGTCCAGAATGTATAATCATTCCAGGAATTCACTCCCATTGATGAACATTAATTGTTCTTCCTTTTTTAGTCTATTTTTCTCATTTGCTTTTTTGTCCTTTTCGGGTATCTTGAACTTGGTATTTCTAAATTGTACAAGGAATTTCTTTTTCTGCTAAGTATTTTTATATCCATCCACTACTTAAATGTGAAACAAAATGTATGTCGTTTGTTTTTGTCTACAAAGGAACTTAATTTCCTTTTTATGTATTTTTGTCCTCGTTGATTATTCAAATGTGAAGCAATATTATTAGTCACTTTTTAGCTACAACTAATATTTGTCTCTTCCTCTCTTTTTTGCAATAGATATATATACATATGTTGATTATATTTGCTCAACTTGGCTCGACCACCATCCAAATGCAGATGATGAGATGTTGATCAGAGACAACTTTTGAATCCGTAACAAGATTATCTATAGTACACGTCATTAATTTTATATATATATATATATATATACATTTTTTCAATTCAAGAATGACTCAGTAGGTCTAGAGTTTTTCCTTTCGAATTTCTTGTCCAAATTGGAAGTTGCTAAATCATTTTAATGAAGTGTGGAGGCTTCAAGATTGGCTAGGCTTTGCTTGGTGGTGCTACTGATGTTATGTCTTGGTGTCACTGTTGGTAGGATTGGACTGGGATGGGTTTGCTGGTTAATTATTATTTTATTTCTAGTGAGAATTAATGGTCTGGGATGGACACTCTGGTTTCTCTATATATCGGCTTTAATTGTTTCTGATTGGGACATTTTTTGGCTTTATACCTAGGGTTAAATACATTTTAATCCCTGTACTTTGGTCCGTGTTTAAGAACCCCTCTGGACTTTGATTTGTTGCAGATAACTCCTATGCACTTTAAATTAAAATGAATCACGGAATTCGCTAAATGTGACAATGAAATGACAAGAATGCCCCAATATTATGTATTTGCATTTATGTTCACTTTTATTCCATTTCTCATGCATTTCAATGTATCATTTTGCACCTTTTTTTTATTACTCAATTGTCATATATTTTAATGAATTAATTTGCTCAAAAGGGATTATGGCTTTATTTTTGCTGTTTAGTGAAGAAGGTCATATATGTCTTTTCTTGAGGCTGTTTGGTGGGAAAATGTGTTTTCATCCATTTAGATGGACAACATAATAATTTCACTTTATTTTAAAATGAAGATGATACGCACAGAAGGTAAAATGTATTCGACTCTTTTACATATCCTAATTAGTTTATCGTTGGAAATAGTGATTAGGATAATTTTTTTCTGGCGAATGTTTCTTAGCTACTACCACTACTGAAGCTTGTTTGTTTGTTTTGGTTACTGGTTGAAGTGAATCTGGTGCATGCCTAGGGTTATGTTTTGGTCTATATGTTGATTGAGCCATGTTTGTAATTGGCTTTTCATAAATTTGACTAAATCATTTAGTTTGATGACGAAAAAAAATTGTTCTAGAGTTGCTTATATGGGGTTGAAGTCTATAACACTCCGAAAACCATGCCACGAGGGCTAGGTCATCGACTCAAACATAAAGAAGTAAACTAAAGCAATGAATGATCCAACGTGGACCAATCATACAACGCAGATGAATATTGGAATCCTACGTGGATTCCCAACGAAAGTCAATATGTCAGGGATTGACCCACAAGAACTTTTGGTTTTAAAGTGAGTTTATAAGAAAGTAGGGTGTGGCCACATTGAGTAAATTAAAGAAACATTGGTTTGAAATTGCTTTGAAAGTTGACTATAATATAAACCTTTGAAGATTTGCAACCAAACAGTCCTTTAGAATTTAAAAGTAGTACTTTCCCTATAAACCAAATTAGTTTTCAAAAATTTTGCAGTTTTTGAAAAAGCTACTATTCAAATTAGAACCAAATTAGTTTTCAAAAATTTTGAAGTTTTTGAAAAAGCTACTATTCAAATTAGAGGGACTTTCGACCGATACAAGGGGTAAAGGATTAGAAAAGATCTAGAAGGAACCAAATTCTAATTACATTGGGAAGAGGGGAATGCTAACATTCTCAATATGTATAATACAAGATCAACATTGTCCAAATTGAATGAGTTCTGATAACATGTGCCTGAAATCAACTACTAAGAACTTAATGTAAATCTTTGGCAATTCAACCTACAAATAAGACAACGGATTACAACAAGTACATTGTTCCTACCATATGAGCCGTGTCAATGAAATGCTATCTTTCAAAACATAAGAATTCTCATAAGGAATCTTCAAAACGGGACGCCACGCGTCAAACAATCTTTGATTTGCCATAATCAATATTTCCTGAAAAATGGGTCTTATAGATTCATTAAGCACGACGGATTTGTAGAAAATATTGTAAAGATATACTACGATCTCTAAAGTCGTGCAATGATATGCGGTGCAATGTTTTGCCACCAAGGCCATGCAACTAGCCAAACGGCCCATGCATAATGCAAATGTCCCAAAATTTCTCATACCCAAATACATCGCATACTCTCAACACCAGATAGCGAGTCACTCACACGTGAATGTAGCATACAAAATCTCTAGTAGCTATTCAAAAATGATTTTGTGTTTTCAAATATTTTTAGAATCACAAACAACCTTCCGAACCTCACACCCACTTTCAGAATTTCATCTTTCAACCTTCCCCAAATGGGCATTTTAATAAAACATTCCCCAATCGTAGGAATTTCAACATTTCTCAATAGGGCCCAAAGCGATGCAATGTAAGTTTTGCAAACTTGGCGACCACGAAGTGATACTATGTGTGACAATGCAAATGTTAAATGCAATGTCCACAACTCATGCTATAAAATGAAATTAACATTTCTATAATCGCTAACATGGATTTCTACTAAGTAGATGAACAATAAAATGAGTAAGTTCTCAAATTCAACCAATATAACATTTAGTCCCACAATTTTAAATAGGAATTTAACATGGTTTCAAGTAGACATTTACCAAGTACTAAACACATAAGGTTCAAATAGGATGGAATGTGAGTTTTATTAATATGATTCTTTTCCTATCGTATACATATTAAAGCAAGAAATAAGAGATATTAGTGTATTTGGAGAATATAATTTACCTTAGGTGTTCTTGAGCAAAAATACCAAACCAAGAACCCAAATACAAAATTGAGGACACCCATAGAAGGCTCTTGCTAAGGTGATCCATTTTGCCTCTAATCGCCTTGCTCCAAATATTGCTTGAAGGTCTTCAAAATTGTAGCACCTTGAATTTCCCTAGAAATTCCACGTAGGATTTAGAAGTAGTGATGACATCACCCTGGATATGGTTAATTACAGGAGGTCCATTAGGATGACCTTAATTAGGAATCCCTGAACAGGATCCTTAGTAATTGTCTTAACAACGACAGCATAGTTTATAACCTAGAGCTTAATGAGATAGCCGTAACCTCGAGTTAGAATATTTTATAGAATCTACAATCAGACTTGTACTTGGGATTGTACATAGCCCGTACATACATATTTATATACTTTATTACAGTGGTCGTTTTTCACCATTAGACGCGTGAACCTAGGCACTTGTGCCACTAGGGCATACAACTCGAGAGTAATACCCCCACCACCCCTTGATGGTCCACCCATATCTACCATTGGACACACAAACACACGTACTTGTATACATGTTCGTGCACCCATTACATGGGATAATCTCCCTCATTTCCCCACTCTATAAATACACCCCCCCCCCCCCCCCCCCTACAATCTCATTTCTAGCACATCCAACCTGTTCATACAGATTGTATATAGAGAAAGAGAGAGCAAATCGAGAGTGAGAAGAGAGAGTTGGAAGAGATCACACACACCACATTCATCCCTACACCCACGACTTGTACACAACCACCCATAATCTCTGTATCTCCATCATTGTCTTACCCTCACCAGCACACACACACACAGAACCAGAGGAGAAAGGAGAACAAGGTAGACACAGAGGAGAAAGAAAGGAGATGATCGGAGAAGAAGAAGAGTGATTTGAGACCACCTGAGGTAAACCCAACCCCCTTGCGCATTCTGTGTCCTTGCATGTCATCTAGATGTCCCTAGGATCTCATACATGCAAGCCAAATAGAGCCTAAGGCTCTCTGTGAACCTCCGACAACCATTAGAGCACCACTAAGAACTTGGTTTTTTGGAATCTCAACCAAATAGCCTTTAAGCTATACCACTATGATCCTCATGACCCTTATAGTACCCCTTTATAGCAGTTTTAAGTATCGATCATGTTTACTCATGCATACAGAGCATTATTCTTATTTTGGCCAAAACAATAATCATCTAGTTCGAAGTCTTAACAAATGAACCCAATCTCTAGCTCCTAGTATGTGATAGAGGGTCCAATTCCGTTCACTTTACCGTTCATTTCACACATTTTCATGGAGAAACGACTTAGATACGAGTCTCAGAAGTTTTTCGGCGAGCTCCAATACTCAGCAAGTTCGGCATTCCCTGAGTTCTAGTCAGTGATAATGGCAGACAGTTTGACACGCCGATCTTTAGGTAGTTCTACTCTAGCAATGGAATCTCTAACAGTTACTCCTCTCCCGAGCACCCCTAGGCCAACGGACAGACTGAGGTAGCCAATCATACCATCCTACAGTCCATCAAGAAGAGGCTTGAGGCAGCAAAGGGACTCTGGGTGGAAGAGCTTCCAAGCCTTCTATGGGCTTATCGGACTACACCCGAGAGGCTATTGGAGAAACCCCATTCTTGCTTACCTATGGCTATGAGGAGATAGTCCCGACCGAGCTCTAGTTACCAACCCACCGAGTGGCCAACTACTGCAGTAGCCAGGATAATGAAAGTGATCTCAGAGGGGAACTCGACCTTATAGAGGAAAGAAAGGATTCAGCATACCTCAGAATGACAGCCTACAAGCAGAGGTTCTCCCAATAATATAACAAAAGGGTAAAGTACTGCAGCTTCCACGTGGGAGAAGTTAACCAGTCCACCAATAACCCTAGCCATGGAAAGTTAGGGCCAAATTGGGAAGGACCTAATAGGGTTACCTGGGTCAACCGACCGGGAACTTAATGGTTACAAACGATAGAAGGGCAGGACCTATCACACCTTTGGAATATGGAGCATCTACGGAAGTACTTTAAGTCAGAATTAGCATTGGTTATGGATGTTATGTTTTCTTTAATAAATTGTAGCTCTTCCCGCGCACCCACAATAGTTTTCAAATGAATTAAAGAATTTTTTCGGCAAATAGTATTCCTTATCAGTGTTTTATGATAATGAAAGATCTCGGGATCAAATCCAAGGCACAAAAAAGACCTCGGGGTCACACCCGAGGCACCAAAAAGACCATGAGATCATACCCGAGGTACCAAATAGACCTCGGGATCATACCCGAGGCATCAAAAAGACCTTAGAATCATACCCGAGGCACCAAAAAGCTCTCGAGGTCAAACCCGAGGCACATTAAAGCTATCATACCATGGATGGAAAAAGACCTCGGGATCACTCGAGGCACCAACTCCACTTAGGTCCATGGCTACAATGGGGAAAACCCCCTAGGTGACCCACGCTAGAGGAGTCAAAAGACCCTAGAACCTATACGTTCTAGGTTGGCTACCTACATTAACTACTCCCAAAAATGCTTGCCTTACCTAAATCTTGGGGGGGGGGGGGGGGGGGGGGCAAGAGGGGAATAGTGAACTACAGGAAACTATACTGAGCATTCACAGGCCGTGGAATTAACTAAGTATAAATCCTTAGACACCCGAGCCCCACAATATCCATAGTTCACTTTGGGTCACTACAAGACCTAGGATTAACCAAGTATGAATTTCTTAGTTATTCTCGAGTACTTACAGCATCCTTGATTGAGGCCTACAAACCTGGAATATTCCTAAGTACAATAGCTTGGGATATTCCAAGGCTTTACAAGTCCTCAAAAGACCGAGTTCTCCCTACCAGTCACAGTCCAAACCTTTTGCTAAGATAGGGTCATAAAGGCGCTAACAACTGGTCGGGCACGGGCAATCACAAGCAAGAATAGGTAATAAAAGTACAAACACGAACAGTGGATGCAAAAAAGTGATCTCGAAGGGTCCTTGTCATTACTAGTTCAAGTATAATGCCTAGGGGTCAATTATAGTAGCCACCCAAAAAAAAAAAGCTTGGAAAAGGCTCAGTCGTGGGCGTCGTCCACAATGACCACCTCATTCTCGGTCTCCCCGACCACTTCAGCAGGAACCAAACCCCCGGCGGGAGCCTCTTTATTAGTGGCAGCACCAGCAGGAAGGGCCCCCACATCCCAATTATCTGAATCAACTCCTGAGTAAGCCGAGAGATCCCACTTGGGATGGTCCACGGCCACTCTCTTCTTCAGGTCTGTGTAACCCTGAAAGAAGCTAGCATCAAAGTCATTCTCTGGGCCTCTTCCTTTACGGCCGCTACCTCGACTGTGACCTTTTTCTCAGCCTCTACAGCCACCAAACTCTCCTGGGCGACATTCAGCTCCGCCAGGGTGGTCTCCAGCTCCGCCTGAGCTTCTCCGATGCTTAGGGCCATCCCTTCACCTTATCCTTCTCCACGGACAAGGCATTTTTCCTTAGCCTCCAACACCGTCCTCTCATTTGAAAGAGTGGCCTCAGCGGTAGCCACCCTCTCAGCTAATCGGGTAGGTAGGATTCAGCCCCGGCCGCTATGCAACTGACCTGCAAAAAGGGAAATAGAAACCATTTAGTTATCTTAAATGAAGGAATAAGGCAATGAATAATGGAAAAAGATGGGGCAGGTTATTTACAAATGAGAGAGGCTATAGAGCCACCCTTGAAACGAGTGAGGGGGCATCCCCGTGCACATCTTAACCTGACTCGAGAGGAGAACCAGTCGGATTCTCTCCCGGATTTCCAAGGACTCCGCCATTTGTATCCCGACCGGGACATCTCTCCTAGGGTCAATGTCATGTACTACCTCGACCCTCCGAGCCAATGTCCCGCCTAGTTTTTGGCATGTCCCACGCCTAATCCGCCTGAGTTGTTGACCGGCAGTGACAGGCTTAGTAACCGCTCTCTTCCTCTTCTCACACGCCCGTGCGACCGCGGTGGCCTTTTTCGCCTTCGGCATTTTGGGGTCTATCCTGGGTGCCATATTTGTGGAATCAGGAAAGGAAATGAGTCAGAAAAGTGTGGACAGAAGACGAAAAGATAGTAAAAAAGAAAAAAAATTCGAGAATAAGGAACTTACCAGGAATGATCGGAGGAAAGACTGGTGCGACAAAAACTTTGTCGGGCTTGTAGGTAACTTCCTAAGCTCCCGTCTGGATTAACACGTCAATGATGTTAGTAGGATCCTGGGCCAATACCCTTATCTGAACCTGACACTCGTCCGAGATGCTCGGTGGATCAGAAGACCACATTGTAAAATAGAACAAATGTCTAGTAGCAGCCCTGTAGCAAGAAAATGAAAGAGAAACAAGGACTTAAGACCAGGGCTTACTAAATTTTCCTGCCCAGGCGGTCCTCAGTGGAATTCTGTTGTTGCTCAGGGTTTTGTCTAATATCTTTCTCCCTTGTCGAGCACTCAGAGAAGAGAAACCAACCTCCCTATATAACGGGAATGGTCGGTAGGTCCACAAAAACTCCTAAAAGGTCAACTTATACCCAAAAACCTAGACCCAGAGGTGAATGGCCCCCATCAGAAACCTCCAACCATTCGGGGCGAGCTACCCGACTGCAATACTAAGGTAGATTAGTAAATCACGAGCAAGCAAGTGACGGGGAAGATGGAGGCTCGCTATGTACGCGTCCTCGTAAAGGGTAATAAAACTCGATTGGTACAAGTGAGTCCCTGTAAGTGGCACGGACAGTGAACAGTGGGTGGGAATGTCATACATTTCCGTAAGTTTGATCAGGTCAGACACAAGTACACTGTTGTGAATTCACTTGGTGGAAAAGGCAATATCGGCGGGCCTATCCGAGACCAATGCCACACTGCCCGACTCCCTCGATTAAGAAACTACGTGGTATTCCTGACCCACTCCCTCGTCAGACACTCGGATGGGATTCTACCCTCACTATAGTGGTCAGATGGGGTTAACGAATGAGGGTTCTGACTAGTGCTCGGGCTCCCGGATCTCGACTGCTCGTCCTCCGATCGAGAAGACGAGTTGAAGTTAGAATGGCACATTTCTACAGTCTCTACTATAGAAGGGGGAGTAGCTGGCGACCTAGGTATGGGTCAGGGACCCCTAGCCTGAGGTATAAAGATGGAAGAGTCAAGAGCCTGAGCGGTAAAATATATATGGTCCTTGCTATCAAGTAGCACTCAGAAAGGCTAGCTTAAGGCACACCGACCGGTTAGACTTTTCTATCAAAGAAAAGGAACCACCCGACCTGAGGAAGAAACAGAACCTGAGGAAGAAAAAATCCTACTCCCTCATAAAGCCTAAAGGATTCCTATTCTCCAGCCTTGCTCGGGAATAAAAGCAAAAGAAGGAGAAAGAAAAATGCAATGAATGACAAGGCTGGAGGAATGAAGACTTACAAGAAAAGAATGCAGGAAAGTGCTTGGGAAGCTTGACCGAGTGCTTTTTCTCCAGAATTGCTCAATAATTTCTTCCTATGGACAGCAGAAGGAATGAAAATGCTCAAGTGTCCCTTATATAGACAACACGAACGACCAAGATAATCCCAGATCCAGTGGCTCAGAGTCTCTCTTGCCTAAACGCCCGACAGTTGGCACCTCAGGCAGCCCAAGCGGTGTCTCAAAAGGGGTGCACATTAATTGCATGATGTGATGGTTCGGTTAGCTAGGTTGTGACTGACCAATTACACTTGCACTGGTCTAGTTGGATTCTGACCAGACCAACCCATTCTTAACATGTGGCAAGTCAGCCCCTAAGCTTCTAAGTCTTCAGATCGGGTTAATAACCAGATTCGTCAAGATGGTTGGTCATACCCTGGGTAGTTATGCCAAGTAGTTCTCCCGATCTATACCAATTTCTAAGCCTCATTCGATGCAACGTCAGTTTAGCCTTAGAAATGGGGGGTAACTGATACATATAAAAGTAGAGTAATATTTGGGACACTAACAAATCCACTAATGCTCACACCCACACTCTATCTCTCTCCTTGTGACACTGTGGGGTCCGCAGTGGACCCCACAGTGCCACTAGGGGAGAGATAGAGTGTGGGTGTGAGTGTTAGTGAGATTTGTTAGTGTCCCTAGCATTGTTGATAAAAGCATTCGACCAATGAGAGTAAGACTCGATGGCCACATCGAGTAATACCTGGTCAGGAGATACAGTTATCCCGACCGGTCCAACTACCCGGCCTGCAAGTTGGGAATGCCGCCATGGCCCGGTTCCTCGAAGGATAGCTCAGGCCAGCCTAGAGGCGCAATCGAGACTCAACCAGACAGTTTCCTATACAAGTTAGAAGACTAATGGAATGTGGAGATGGTTTCCTAATCGGATTAGGAAACTCGCACGATTTGTGCTTATCGTACCCAATCAAATCGGACTGCCTAATAAGTACAGTTTCCAGGGGGAAATCAACTATCGATTACTTTTGTACGCAATACTCTCCATAGCTTTGTGTAAACTGCCCGACAGACCTCTGGTAGCTCCAGTTTATTGTTGGTTCACCAAAGGTCACCGACTATTCATAACATAGAGAAAGTGCCTAGACACAGGGACGTAGGTCTCTTCGTTAATAGGGCCGAACCACATACAAATTTCTCTTGTCTTCTTTTTCTTATGTTATACCAATTTTAGAATCATCATAACCTATCATTATATCTATTACTATAACTAAAACAAAACTATTTCCCCTCCTCTAAGCTATGCCACTTAGCACCCCTCTCTCTAGTTTTCTTTCTTCCTATGTGCCATCCTTCTCTATTTATCTATTTCCCTTCTGCCACTTTTATTGAAACTCAACTCTACCTCTTCTCAGCCTTTACATCTATTACCATACCCAGAATTAAACCAGAATAAACCCCTCCCCCCCTCTCTCTGTCTGTCTCTCTCTCTCTCTCTCTCTTGATCCATCCTCTACCCTTAAATTTTCAAATGAATTTCCTTCAATTTTCCTTTATGTTAACTGAAATTCTAAGAAAAAGGCATTATGTTTGCTTCTTTTTTCCCCCAAAATATTAAGATTTTTTCATTCCCAAAGGAGCACAACCGTCCCTCCCCTTCCCAAAACGACATCTCACTCTTTTTCATCCATTCTCCCACCCCTCGGTCTCTGTTCCCATCAGAAATACTAGTGTCTCTCTCTATCTCTCTCTCTCTCTCCACTCAATATTCTTCACACACACATACACACACACACACACACACACTCTCTCTCTCTCTCTCTCTCTCTCTCTCTCTCTCTCTCTCTCTCTTACACACACACACACTCAATATAGAATGTATGATTTGGTATGATATATCCATTACAAATCCCCTGAAAAAGATGAATCCAATTGAAGATATGTGCTCTAGCCCTCCGTCTCTCTCTTCTCGCTTTGATTCTCTGTATTGTAGCAGAAAATGGGTATGATTCTAGAACCTTTGTCGGGTTCACCATTTTGTGTTCAAAAGAGATGGTTCGAAATGCTTTGTTGGTTTCACCTTTGTTGCATATGAGTTATGTATCTCTGTATTTCACCATTTAGTGTTCGTATTTCAGATTTAAATTTTACAAAAATTGAGAAGTTTAGGTATTTTTTTTGTGTAAATGCTTTGCTTTCTATATAGGTTCCCAAATGCTTTGTCAGTTGGACGATGTGCTACCACTAATTACTATACCAACATGTGGTACTAACAAATCATTTGGACCTAATTTGGGATTCAATATTCGGAAAGCATACCATTATTCTATTTTTATTGTTTTGTTTAATTTATTTTTTATTGTTTTCTATGGTTGAGAGGTTCACAAAGTAAAATAGAAGTCTTTTTTCATTAAAGTATTTCTAGAACAAGCTAAATGAAAAGTCTATTTCTGTTCAAGTGTTTCCAAACGGTTTTACTTTAGACTGAAGTACTCTACCTCTCTTATCGCAATTTCTATTTTTCTTTTTTGGGTTGAGTTGTATTTAGCAATTGTTTCATATAGAGCACAAACTGTACATAGCACGAGGTATCAACTAGAAACTATTGTAAGTTGGAATCAAAGGATTCCTACTAAATTGCCATGTGTCACTCTCTTAATAAGTTCATTTGTCTCTTAAATTTCTTATTTATTTTATAAAAATGTTGTCACGCCCCGTAGTAGCAAAGTAGGGAAAATAAAATTCCTTTTGGACCCGTAGGCCGTGACAGTTGAAAGTCACCACATTTTCCATAACCAAATTCTAATCATCAGAGTAACATGAATCAACCATGCATTGATAATATCTAAGTTCAACATATATAACCAGAGTTTAATACTAAACTATTACAACCCATAGGTATCTGCGAAAATATAAATAATGTATTACGACAACATATGTCGATTGCAAACCTTACCTTATTACAGAGTGTCTAAAACATAAATATAACTAACTATGGCACAACTTCAGATATTTAGCCTATGTAGTAGTCATCTCCAGCATAGCCCCTGTCATAGTAGGAATCCTCCTCACAACCTTTCTCCAGGTGCTCCTCCCCTGTCTTCTCATAACCCTGGCCAGTTAGATGAAGAGTATCCAACGGCATAAAACACCGTCAACTACGAAAGCTGAGTGAATGTAAATACTTATAGAGTTTATATAGATACGCAATATATAAAACAACATTATTAAAGAATCATCTCGTCATTCACATTCATGAATGCCCCCAACTCAATATAACAACCGACATCGTCCCAACCGATCCCAAATCATAACATGGACTCTTGGGTCCACATTTCCTACATAGCTTTACTTCTTATAGTACTCACTCGATTCCTCAAACAATCCCTTCCTAACCTGGCCCGTAGCCCAATACATCACAACCTATCAAACTCGACGCGCAGTCTCAACTTTTCGGCCAAAACTTCTCAATCTATATTCTGGCCAACATGCACTAATACATTTCTCTTTCACGATGTGGCCTCTTTAGTCTTGGTCTTGGACTAAAGTAACATAGCCCTTAGCCTCTATCAGACTCCCCGTCCCAGTCTTGGACTAAGACAATATTCCTTTAGCCTATATTGGACTAAGTTCATGATGTATCCCTCATAGTCTCAGTCATAAACTAAAGTTACATATCCCTTTAGCCTCTATCGGACTTCCCGTCTCGGTCTTGGACTAAGTTAACATTCCTTTAGCCTATGTCGGACTAAGATGATAGCATCGGCCTCCCTCAGTCTCGGTCTTGGACTAACGTGACGATATCCCTTAGCCTCTGTCGGATCTCTCATGTCTCGGTCTTGGACTAAGGCGACATTCCTTTAGCCTCTATGGACCAGGTGCTAGCCACATTACAGTTCCCAATACTATCTATATCCCTTAGTCTCTATCGAACCTCCCGTCTCGGTCATGGACTAAGGCGATACCAGTATATCCCTTAGCCTCGATCATGGACTAAGGTGACATATCCCTTAGCCTCTACTGGACTTCCGATGTCTCGGTCTTGGACTAAGGTGATATTCCTTTAGTCTCTGTCGGACTAATGTAATATAGGTACTCCACAAACCACATATGTTTACTACGAATCAGATTTTTCAACACATACCTGAACTCCCACACATCTGACTATCGTAACTCATTTGAATCCCACACCCGACATTGTACGATCTTCGTGATCGCATTCACGTGCACTTACATAAATAGTATCGACCTCTGCGGTTGATAGACCCACTAATATGCATGACGGTGTCTTGATCCCGTTTAAAACATTATATCATCATTATACAAATAGTTCCACTGTTTTATGCACTAAGCCCATTATTCAATGTATGTATTATTCCAATACAATGCTTAATCAACAACGCATGACATAAAACAACCTAACAGTTCATTAGGTATAAATAGACTAAGGCCCTTTTCAATCGATTAAAATCATTTCAATTGATTGAAGTTAAGTTCAATCGATTGGGAAAAGTTTGATATATCGATTGAAATGGTTGGTCCTTTTTCGATCAATTAAAACCAGTTCGATCGATTGAAAAGGTCCTGTTCTCAATCGATTGAAACCAGTTTAATCGCTTGAGAATGTATCTCCTCCCCAAAACGAACTGGACACTCCACGCACGTTCGGGGTCCGTTCTTTCTTGCCGAAACACATATATATACGAAAATATCTATGCTACTAAGTGATCATAGGCACTCACCATTGGAGTCGGTGATGAGCGGTGACGTGTGGGGTGGCCGCAGGTCCTTGGTGAGCTTTTCTCTCTCTCTCTTCTTTTTCTCCTCCTTTGGTCTCTCTTCTCTCTATCTTTTATGCTTTTCCATCTTCTCCTTTCTTCTAGTCGAGAGTGTGTGAGGGTGTGTTTGTGTGGGTATATGTATCTGGGTGGGTGTATGTATATGTGTGTTTGCATATGAGTGTGTATATATATTTTTGATCTCTCTCTAAACTCTCTCCACAGAAAACTAAACATATGTGTGTGTATAGGTGATACATATATATAAGGGAGGAGAGTGAATGAGAGTCGCACGAAATAAACTTGGTAACCAAGTTCAGTCACTTTAATCGATTAAGAGTGGGTTCGATCAATTGAAATGGGTCCAAGTATGGATTTAGGTCGGCAAAGTTTCAATCGATTGATCGATATGGGTTCAATCAATTGAAAAAACACAAGTTCAATTGATTGAGATGAGCATTAAAGGAAAGATAAATACAAGTATACCGAATCTCATTTATACATATAAGAATGTAAAAATACACAAAATTGCGGATATTACCCTAATTAAACCTTTGAACTCCAAAAGACTCATCATATGAATTTCGCATGAATACTTATCAACTACGCTAACAGCTTTTATGCTCATTTATTTATTTATTTATTTGTTTGGTGAGTTATGACAAAATTAGGTTTTTTATCTTTATGGGAATCATATTGTGGACAAAATTGGTATATACATGATATTTTGTTGATTTGTAATAATTTGCAATCTATAAGTATGCTAAGCGTGATTCATTTTTCAAGCTTGATATACGAACTTTGGCTTATTTTATGTAAATAATTTTTAATATTTTGAATGTCACTCAACTTTAATTATCTTCATAATTTTCTCCCGTGTATCGCACGAGTTCAAAAGCTAATTTAAATCAAAGAGAGATTCGTAATTCCATAGTTTTCACATAATAGACCCAGCCGCCTAAAATTTTAAAACTCTAAATTCCCTTCCCTAATATATGTGGTGAAATAAAAAATGAATTCAAGTTCATAAAAAATCACAATGCATAGCTCATCTCCACCAAAATGAACAAGGTTGTCAATGTAGATCAATCAAACCATACATGAAATTGATGACTTAAATGTTAGAGTCCAAACATGACTATAAGTGACTCTTCAATGTTTCGTCCAAGAAAGTGACTAAATTGACTCTTAAATGTTGGTCGCAATTAACTAAATTGGCTCTTGAACTAAATACTACAAATAATTTTAGATTACATATAAAATGTGATTAGCTTAAGTTTAACTAATTTTTTCCATTTCTATCGAGACTCCACTGTATATAAGCAAAAGAAAATTAAATGGAAAGCTAGTTTCCTTGTGCCTTAATATATTTCTCCCGGCGAAAAAAATAATTAAAACTTAAAAATTGAAAATAACATTGTAATTAAGTTAAGAAAAAAGTGAGAAAAGTAACTCACTAAATTCAATTCTCATATATTTATCTTATTAACCATACAAAGAAAAAGTGTGTTCCTTGGCTTTTATTTTTCTTTTCCTCTATAAATCTATAAATCAAACAGAACCTAAATAACTGCCTGTCATTTATACTAATCAAAAGTATGGGTACGGCAAGCGAAACGACCCTTGACCTTTAATTTTAATTGTGGAAGCAAAAGTGGATAAATGTCCGACATACACCAAGATCTTGAAAAATAATTGTACTAATTATAGTCAATCAATCAAGACAATCAAGTTGCTACCATGACTAATCTATATCCTAACAAGCTGTTGATCAAAATCCAGAAACTAAAACTATATATAACAATCTCGATCTGAAACACACAAATATAAGAATATTGATGATGATCACCTTCAATCAGAGATCTTCTTCAAGACTTGGGTGCATCAAAGACTTGGTAATTACATATGGTGCCTTGGTTAATACATCAAAGACTCATAAATTAGCAGCACAAACAAGGTACCCTATCATGCATGTGTCACAAACAATTTAAGGGAATTTTAGTGAACTTTTGTAGTATTAGGTCCAACCCGTTTTCTATCTTAGTCAAAAGTTCAAATGTTATAAAAATTATGCAAAATTTCTCACAACTTTATAAAAAAAATTGAACTAGTTATGTGAAATTTCACATAATTTTTAAAACATAAGGACTTGATCCGATTAAGTTTTACTAGTTACGGAGTTTTAACGGACTGTCCTTTAAACTTAATATGTATAAAATGAGGAATTTTTCACTGAATTTCTAATAATTTAATTGGCAAATAATAAAAACTGCAGATATTTGCCATGTATTATTTGCGACCACTATCTATGCGTTGCAAAGAAGGCATTATTTGCTACGACGAATTGCTTGCGTAAAAAATGCTCCCGGTTTCTTATTCGAACTCAAAAAAGTGAAGACATTTTGTGTGTCAGCAAAAATGTGGCATCGCGAAAAATTAAATTCTTCTAGTGTGTACAAGTTTCTTCTGTCAAATCATAGGAATTAAACACATGCATTGTAGTTATTGCTAAGAAAAAGCGATTGCTAACATAAGATAATGGCTAAGTGAGGGACGCATTAGATTATTAATTATGTATTTCTTTTATTTGGATTATGGCAGGAGATACACATACACCATCAAAGCCCAACTAGGACCCCATTTATTGCGATTGATGAACAACGGGGGGCAAATAAAGCAATCTTCCTAAGGGATTTGAACCATGAATCTCCCCACTGAAGAAAGAGGAGTCATACCAATTGAGCTAGATCCACTTCATATGAGATTTAAGTTTTTAGAGTGAACAAAAAAGCTAATTCTTGATTTGAGATGCATAAGGTGAATTCACAAACAAATAATATATGTATATATATTTACTTCTTAATTTGTCTATTTTTTATTTCTACACATAAAACTCAACAGCAAGCACTAAAAACCACGTTAATGGTCATCTAGCTATATGCTATTTTCTTTTTTTCTTTTTCTTTTTTTACGTATTTTTTTCTACCCTATAAACATTGGAGACATAACCAAGCACAAAAAACCAAGTTTATGATGTAGAATATTCCAAAAAGCAAAATGCAGAAATTGCAACTTTACAAAGGTAAAGTTGAATGGCACAAAGGTGAATTGACAAGAAATAAGAATATGATGACTTTTCTTTATCTTTATTATAAGAAGCCAAAGTTAAATGGCCCAATTAAAGGCACATGACAATTGAAAATTATGTGTTAACAGTTAGTTAGGCCAAGGACTTGAAAAGTCTTACTCTGCTAAATTGAACACTTTGAAAAGTCATCGCAATTAGCAACAAGTGGATTGATATTATCTTAACAAATCACTTTTTTTTAATTAGAAAAAATTCATTAAGGCTGCTCACGCAAAGAAATACAATCCTGAGAAATAAAAGATTCAACATATGGAGGGAATTTCTCCGGCCACATATTAAAACCAGCAACACACAAAGCATTTCTAGCTAAGTACGAGCAACCATATTAGACTCTCTCCCAGCATGAACACACTTCACAATCCCCCAAGATGAGGGCACAAATTCTTAGCAGCAACAGCTAATTAATAAATTATTTGATTGAGAAATATTAATATTTGACTAGTCTAAGTAACCATTAATATGAGAGTACACTACACTCTGTGACAGTTTAGTCTCAGCTTTCCTTAGTATACCGGTCATCCTCTCATCCATTGAACTCTTTGAAAATTTCGAGCCACAAAAAAAAAAAAAAATTTAATAAATAAATAAAATAAATCCGATGCATGATGTTTTATTCGAAGGATACAGTTGCCCTGGTGGCTAAAATGACTTTTCTAACTTGTACGAAGAGTTCAATGTTTGTGAAATGTCCAAATAGTTGTATATATCAAAATTAATGGTTTTGATAATTGACCTTAGCTTCTATGCATTTCCACCGCAGAAAATCCTTACGCTCATTGCCCACACACAGCTAACACTGACTAACGAAAAATTAAGAACCACCCTTAATTTTCCTTATCACCGTACAATTTGGAATATTTTGATCTATACTACGAGTAATTTAAGATTAGTAATGCTTTAGACACAACACATTGCACAACACAATACACAACAGGACAACACATTGCACAACACAAAGCACAAACAGAACTTTAAATACATGTACCATGTGCTGTGTAAGTGGTACATAGAAAATTGTAAAAAAGTAAAAGGCATTTAAAGACTTATTGTGCTTTATAATGTGCATTGTGTTGTGTATGTAACATTACTCATTTAAGATTATTATATGGGAGATTTTTGGGCAACTTCCTTTACGTTTGGTGTACCATTAATTGATAGATGTACGTGTCATGTGGTTGTGTAGAACACATTTCCGAATTAGTATCGTTATTAACATCTGTTCTTTATCAAATAAATTAATATGATAGTACTAAAGTCTAGGATTAATTACACTCACCTCCTCTGTGTTTTATCTTAATTGCACGGATTTTTCTTGTAATGTAGAAAATTGCACGGACCTCTCTTATGCCTAGTAAGGGGAGAAAGTGCATGTTACAAAATATTAATTTGAAGGGAGAATGTGTTATAGAATACTAATTTTAAGGGAAGTTCGAGTAATTTCTTAAAATACGAGAGAGGTCCGTATAATTAAGACGAACACAATAAAGGTGAGTATAATAAACCCTCAATTTTAATTACAAGGAGTTATATCCGTAATCTCTCTCACACAATATTGAAATAAGAGGAGAGGATATGTGGATGTAGTTACACATGCATGCTGTGAGGTATATAGTCCGCTTTTGATCTACTGTTTTGTTGACAAGCAATGATGGAGTTAGGATTTTTATTTATTTATTTATTTATATTTTTATGGGGTGAGCTAAACTAAAATCAAGAGGAAAAATGTTCTTGGGATAATATATTGGGAAGGGTTAAACTGAAAAGTAAAAAAAATATTGTGGGTAGAATTAAAATTAGCCAATATATCACACGCAGATTTTTCTTTTCAATATTTAGGGGCCCTAGAACCCACCCTAGCCTCCTCGTAGCTTCATGTATACTTGCTGATGAGCTTCTAGCCCAACGAATAACTCACACGATTTTGCTCTCTTTGAGTTTCAATCTTAAAGGCCACAAACTTAAATCCATACTTTTTGATGTTTGCTACTAATGTGGGCCAAGGCAACACCGTACTCAACACAGATATTCCTACTTGGAGCGCACGTAGCACTGGCTTTGATACCGATCCACTCTACTTACAAGGTATTGTACGCTTTTGGTCATCAATGTTACGGGTACAAATAAGTTTTATAAACACTTACAAATACATTATATCTTTCTTTTGGATGGCGTTGTGGGATTCACTGAAATTATCCGAACCCCACAATGCCACCAGAGAGAGAGATAAAATGTACTCCCTCTGTCCCATTTTATGTGTCCATCTTTCCTTTTTGGGATGTCCCAAAATTGTTGTCCACTTTCCTAATTTAGTATGTAAATTTTAATTAGTTTTCCAAACTACCCTTCCTTACACTCAACACCAAAAGAAAGCAAAAAAAGAAAAGAAAAGTGCAATGATTATGGGCAATTGTGGAAAGTAGGTGTAGATTCTTTTTGTCCCCTTAAATTGTTGGATTCCCCAAAATGGACACATAAAATGGGACAGAAATAGTATTTATAAAACTTGTTTGTGACCCAAATATTACTCTTTGATCTTACATCCCATTGGCGAGTCGGAGCAGTTTTGTCATCTTGAATTTCAACCCAAAAGTGTCCTCACAAGTCACAAGGGAGAGACTTCACCCCCACTTAAATACGAAGCTCAATTAACATTCTCTACCATAGGAAAAATAGATCATTTTTTTTTTTTTGGGTATTAAGCAAAATGCCAAGCTGATTAAAGTGTTGGAGATTTCAAAACACGGAACCAAATTCCCGTACGAATAAACATGCAGAAGCTGAGAGCTGCGCAGCTATTTATAGTGCTTTCAACCGGTTATTTGTTGGGCAAATAATACGACTCTATCACAAAACGAAAACCACTTAGAATAAAAATCTAACCAAACCAACAAATCCCTAACTTATTGGATTGTCCCATACATAAAATCCCAAGCACACAAAGAACTGGAGAAACAAAGATTTTTTATTTTAACAGACATGCTGGTATATATAAAATGACCCCTTATCCGGTATATTGATGGAAATGTTCATCATCAAACAATTTTACTCCCAAAGACATGCTTGCTGGGCGGCTACTGCTGTTGTCATTTCTCAAAGATCTGAGTTTGAAAAATGTTGTTCATCACCCACCCTTTTTGCATATTAGTGAATTGACAGCCCAACCAATTAATAAGCATTCTACGTGTTTTTCTCAAAAAAAACAAAAAGAATAATAAAAAATAAAGAGGAAAAAAGAAAATAAAGTACATCTCCTGCAGTTAAGATCATTTTCAGGTATTTTTGTTTTTGATGCAATTTTTCAAATACTTTCAACTAAAGTGTCACCGTTAATATTATGTTAAACTTTGTAATTAATAAGAAAAAGAAGAATAGCAAATATGTTACACTTAATAGAACAAAGCATGTATAGGGGGTGTATCTAATAAATGTAATAACCATGGGAGTGTCTATAACTAACTCAAGGTAAAAATAACTTCGAAAATTTTGTACCGTTAAACTTAACTGGTTTACTATCGGTAACACTTTAGTTGGAAGTACAAGAGAAATTAGTGTTACAAATAGAACGGAGTCATAGTGAAAATGACCTTGAGAACCGTGTAAGTGAAATATTTCTGTATTATTTCAAATGAGAAAAAGTGCATATGAGTCTAAATAGCTGATTAAGGCAGGAAAAGAGAAAATTAGGTACGCAAGTAGATAGTAGATTACAGTGACTAAGACTAACTCAAGGCCACCACTAGAATATTGCTCTATAAATAGCTGCGCAGTACTGCATTCCTAATCATCTCAATTTCAAAGCACATCTTATTTATTTCTTGCTTTGAGTTTTCATGTGATTACAATTCTCATTACTTCGAAACAGATAATTTTTTTTTTTTACTATTCTCTTGAGTTCACAAATGGGATCTCTCAATTTTAGTGCAGCTGTTGTTGCCACTTTTTTGTTACTGTTCCTTTTGAACATGACATGCCATGCACAACTATCTCCTACATTTTATGATAGTACATGTCCAAATGCATTGAGTACAATCAGGACTGTTATTAGAACAGCAGTATCTAAGGAACGTAGGATGGCAGCATCGCTAGTTCGCCTCCATTTCCATGATTGCTTTGTTCAGGTTTGTATTTACATTATTTATGTTGTATAGTAACTATGTTTTGTCTACCGGAAATATCACAGAATGGTATATGCAAATATGAGTGCAATTTTTTGGTTTTGCAGGGGTGTGATGCATCGATCTTACTTGCGGATACTTCTACTTTCACCGGCGAGAGAACTGCACTCCAAAATAATAATTCAGTAAGAGGTTTTAATGTCATAGAGAATGCCAAGTCTAAGGTGGAGAAGATATGTCCCAGTGTTATTTCTTGTGCGGATGTACTCGCAGTTGCAGCACGTGATGCATCAGTCGCCGTGAGTTCGAATATACTAAAATTTTCAAATTTTAGTTATATTGTCACACCATGGTACATCAATAGAAGCTTGACAAAAGTTTTCCTTTGTTTATTTTTTTTTTTTTTTGTCGCCATAAATTCAGCTCATTTGTTATATCATGACCAAACTTTGTGACTAGAAAAACTTGATTAGAAGAAAACAATAGTTTATTTTCATGATTTACAAACAAATAAATATTTATTTTTACTCAGATATAAACTTTGCAAACATTTAATGTATGTATTTTATCCTTATCACATGAGTATGCCATCCCAACTTAATTAATAACACTGAGATGTTGACTAACGTAATCTACCATTTCTGTAACTATTAGGTCGGTGGCCCATCATGGACAGTGAAGCTTGGAAGAAGAGATTCTACCACTGCAAGTCGAAGTCTTGCTGAAAGCAATCTCTCGAGGTTTACAGATCCTCTTGGTACACTTCTTTCAAACTTTGATGGCAAAGGACTCAATGCGAGAGACATGGTAGCACTTTCAGGTAGCAACTTGTTAGTAGAGATAACGTTCTATACATGTTTTTCTCGTAAAAAAAACAACATAAAATCTGATGAATGATGACCCTCTAATCTTCTTAAATTGTAGGGTCGCACACAATAGGTCAGGCTCAATGTGCTACATTTCGAGGTAGGATATACAACAATACGAGTGACATTGATGCTGGCTTTGCTAGCACTCGTAGGCGTCGTTGCCCTAGAAGTGGCCAAGATAGTAACTTGGCGCCATTGGATCTGGTGACTCCCAATTCTTTTGATAACAACTACTTCAAGAACTTGATACAAAAGAAAGGTCTCCTTGCGTCAGACCAGGTTCTTTTAAGTGGTGGCTCAACAGACAGCATTGTTACCGAGTATAGTAAAAACCGTTCAACTTTTAGTTCTGATTTCGCATCTGCCATGGTTAAAATGGGAGATATCAGTTCACCTCATCGGGGGGTCGTAAGGAGAATTTGCAGCGCACGCAACTAGTTATTTTATTTTCCGCTAGATATCATTATTCCCGAAATTCACTCCCCTTGATGAACATTAATTGTTTGTCCTTCTTTTCATATATATTTTTTATTTTATTTGTAGTTTTGTTCATTTTGGTTATCTTGTACAAGGGACTTCTTTTCCTGCTAAGTATTCACTAATTTTATATCCATCCACTACTTATAATGTGAAGCAAAATTGTATGTCGTTCGTTTTTATCTACTAAGGATTAACTTAATTTCCTTTTATGTATTTTTGTACTCGATTATTTCAAATGTGAAGCAATATTAAAGTCACTTTTTAGTTATAAATAATGTATGTCTCTTCCTTTTTCTTTTTTCTTTTTTCAATAGATATACATATGTGCAGGTGTGTGATGTTGGGGCAAATGTTGTAACTGTCGGGAATATTTAACACACGGAACCAATTTCCCCCATATGCGCACACATCTGAGTAGTAATTAAACACGCACACCAAACAAAAAACACACATGTGGTTCGGCCAAACACCTGCCTACGTTCACACCCAAGAGATTCATTCTTTCACTATTGAGTAAAACATGGTACAAGTTACATGGATTAAATCCCATAACCCAAATACAAGACCCTTGTACTCTCCTCACTCAATACCCCAAAAAACCTAACATAATCAGAAATCATAGAGACAAAGAAATACCCTATCTACCTCACATCCCTATAACGCTGTGAACACCTCTCATAGAAAACCCCAATGATTAATGTTCCATGCCCCAAGGAGCATCCTCTCTCTCCCCACTCTCTAACCGAGAGTGATCCATGTACATATGTATATCATGCACAAATATACACATACACAGTCGCATCTATGGCAAAGAATATGATGTCAATCACACTACTTGCTTGTATATCTAATAGGATAACATCCAACACTATTGATATATAGCAATCTTGCAGCTTGTACAATGTCACAACAAGACTCCCAAGCAAATTTGTTTCCTAAGTTAAAAGATAACAATGGGATGGACCCCACAAACATGTGGTTGATACTCAACAAGCATCCCCTTTACCACATGTGGAGTAAATGTCTCAATTCTTAGCCTGTCACACATCATCAGCACCTTCTAACAAGAATGCTCGTACCCTCTTAACTAGAGTGCCCACAAAACCCACTACTTTGTATCCCATTTTCTAAACCACAAACACATCACCATTGGCCATCACCAATATCAGCTTGCACATACCTCAAATTCACATGGTCTAGACACCTCCGATTCAAAACGATCAATACATGTGCAATTGCCCCAAGTTGATTATACGCATTGAACTTCACTAGAGAAGAGCATCGACCTCTCCTTAATTGTCCCAAAGCAGGATTTCCCCTCACCATCGTCTGAACCGTGAACAGACCATCCACACACTCACTTGTTTAAGAATTTTTCATCGAGGACTTGGGAGTACACCAACCAGACGACATAAACCATCCGCACTACTCTCAACCACTGTGTGATTTCAGCAACAATATTAGATTCCTCTACAACTTTGGGATCAATATCACACCACCCAAATAACAAACCTACTCCAAGAATATTTGATCAACTTTTCTACGTGCAGTATCGTAACAATTACCTATGTCGGATAATTGCGCCTGTGTTTGCCCCTACCTTCTTGGAACCCGGAATCTAATAACCCAAGAGAAATGCCCGTATGAGTGGAATGTGAGTACCTCTCCACTATACGCAACATGCTACAATCACAGTAGCATCAAAATTATTTTTCGGCCCTACTTCCCAACCTGCTGATATATATATAGGATCTATCACCAAGAAAAGTAAATTCCAATCAGTATAGGATTTCATAAATCCGTACCAACATATGAATATGCAGCACCCAAAAACCTTAGGAACCATCTTTGACCCAAATTCCAAGCAACATTGCTTATCCCCACAAGCTCATTGAAATTCCAACCAATCATGATTCAAGTTTCGCTACACCATGTCACATGGAATATGTTACCATGACAAACTTCAAAAAACAAATCTGAAGCCTATCATTCACGGGACCACGATCATGACCATCGTCACCATGTTACTAACATGTTCACCTGTTCTTTCTTTTTTTCTTTTTGTTCTTTTTCATCCTATGTTATCTTCTAACCACCATGCTGCTAATCTCCACTGTCACCATGGGCCTCTGTCACCATGATCTGACCACCATAGCTCTGATACCACTTGTCAGGAATTTAACATGCGGAACTAAATTTCCCCAAATAAACACACACACACACACACACACACACACATACACACACACACACGCATGAACAGTAATTAAACATGCACACCAAACAAAAGACACACAGATTTCTACGTGGTTCAGCCAAACACCTGCTTGTACTCTCCTCACTCAATACCTCAAAGAACCTGACATAATCATTGTAATACATAGAAAAATCATAGAGACAAAGAAATACCCTCTCTACCTCACATCCTATAACGCTGTGAACACTCCTCACAGAAAACCCCAATGATTAGTGTCCCATGCCCCAAAGGGGCACCCTCTCTCTCCCCCATTCTCTAGCCGAGAGTAATCCATCTATATGTGTATATCATGCACAAATATACACACACATAGCCCGCATCCATGACAAAGAATTTGATGTCAATCACACTACCTCCGTGTATATCTAATAGGATAACATCCAACACTATTGATATATAGCAATCTTGCGACATGTACCATATCACAAGAAGACTCCCAAGCAAGTTTGTTTCCTAGTTAAAAGATAACAATGGGATGGACCCCACAAACATGTGATTGATACTCAACAATAATCAACTCTACAATAGTCATTGCCTTTACAAGAACGCAAATCGATGCCTTTTGATCTTTACCTTTCCTTTGTGGTGTTGCTTATTAGACCATTATATTTGCTCAACTTGGCTCAACTAATTGTTGTCTGGAATTATTTGGGGTCATCTATATGATTCACTATGTATTGCAACATACGAAGTATATTTTAACAAGTAAATCATATTCAAGACCTACACCATATCCTAATGCAGAGGATGAGATGTTGGTCAGAGACAACTTTTGAATCAGTAACAAGATTATCTATGGTACACGCCATTAATTTTTTTGATTTTTAATTTATATTTTCAATTCAAGAATGACTCAGTAGGTCTAGAGTTTTTCCTTTCAGATTTCTTGTCCAAATTAGAAGTTGCTAAATCATTTTTATGAAGTGTGGAGGCTTCAAGATTGGCTGGGCTTTGCTTGGTGGTGCTACTGATGTTATGTCTTGGTTTGACTGTTGGTAGGATTGGACTGGGATGGGTTTGTTGGTTGTTAATTCATCGGTATTTTTATTTCTAGTGGGAATTAATGGTCTGGGATGGACACTCTGGTTTCTGTATAGACTAAGGCATAGTTTGTCCCCCACATGGCTTTTTAAAAGTAGCTTATGAAATATATTATTAAGTTATTTGATAATTTTGTACAAGTGACACATTACTCTTCCAAAAAATGTTATGAATCCAAAAAACAACCTTCAGCTTGGGTATTTTAAAATTTATGTGTACGTAACTTCCAATTAATTAATAAAAATGCTGATTTGCCGTTAAAAAAAAAAGCTTTTAAAAGCCCCATTCTAGCGCTTTTAAAAGCTCCCCACAAAAAAGCCCTAAGTTCAATTTTTGCAAAGCTCATAAACTAGTTACCAAATGAATTAACATGAAATTATGCTTAAAAAAAGGAGAAACACAAAAATGGGGGCCAAACTAAGCCTAAGTGTGTTTGATAACCCAATTAAGTGGTGAAAATGAAAATATTCAACACTTAAATTTTTTAAGTGCGTTTGATAGTGTACCACTTAATTGAAAAAGCAGTTAAAAATCTACTGAAAACGCTAAGTGAAAATTTTCTACTGAAAATAATCACTAATTGCAGTCTATTTTAATTCTTGAAACATTATTTTTAGTATTGCAAATGCAAATCACTTAAAATTCTCAGTACTCAAATTCAACACTTTATTTTCAGTACTTAATTTTCTGTTTTATTAAACACACCCTTAGTCTTTGAGCACAAACAAATCTCATAAACACAATCCATACACTACAATGTGTCTATCTCTTTCCTAGTGGGGTCCACTGATCCCACAGAGGAGAGGGATAGACACATTGTGGTATTTGTGGATTGTGTTTGTGAGATTTGTTTGTGCCCAAAGACTTACTCTTCTCTATATATTAGTTTTAATTGTTTCTGATTGTGACATTTTCTTGCTTTATATCCAGGGTTAAATACTTTTTAATCCCTGTACTTTAGTCTGTGTTCAAGTAACCCCTCCGGACTTTGGTTTATTGCAGATAACTCCAATGTATTTTAAACTAAAGTAAAATCACAGAATTTGTTAAATGTGACAATGAAATGACAAGAATACCCCCATATTATGCATTTGCAAAATAATCTATTTGCACTTATATTCACTTTATTCCATTTCTCATGCATTTCATTGTATCATTTTGCACCTTTTTTTTATTACTCGATCTTCATGCATTTTAATGAATCAATTTGCTCAAAAGGGATTGTGGTTTATTTTTGCTCTTTAGTGAAGAAGTTAAGGGCATATATGTCTTTTCATAAGATTGTTTGGTGGAAAAATATGTTTTCGTCCATTTATATAGACAACATAACGATTTCACTTTAATTTAAAATAAGGGGGTTATGTGCAATAAATTAAAGTTCAGAGGGTCACTTTAATACTGGCCAATGTATAGAAGGTAAAATGTATTTGACTCTTATACCGATCCTAATTAGTTCATCGTTGGAAATGGTGGTTAGGATAATTTTTTTTGGCGAAAGTTTCTCAGCTACTACCACTACCGAATCTTGTTTATTTGTTTTGGTTATTGGTTGAGGTGAATCTAGTGCATGGGTAGGGTTATGTTTTGGTCTAGCTATATGTCGATTGAGCCATGTTTGTAATTGGCTTTTCCTAAATTTACCTAAATCATTTAGTTTGATGAGGGAAAAAATAGTTCTAAGTTGCTTATGTGGAGTTGAAGTCTGTAACACTCCGAAAACCATGCCACGAGGGTTAGGTTAATGAGTCAAACATAAAAAGTAAAATCTGCCTACCAACCTATTTCTAGAAATACCCTTAGAAGTGATATACAATCATTTTTTCTACAAACCAAAAAATGATTAATTAATTGAGGACTTTTCAACTTATAATATGGTAATTGCATGCACTTCTGATTTATGGACTGGTTGTAATAAAACAGGATATATATATATATATGTTTAATGGCGCATTTTGTTGATGAAAATTGAAAAATGAATAAAAATATCATTGCTTTCTGAGCATTAGACTATCCTCAAACTAGCGAAAATATATATAATTATATCATCAACGTTTTTCATGAGTATGATATTATGAAAAAAACTATGAGCGTTACTTTTGACAATTCTAGTGCTAATACATGTGCTATTAATATGTTTATAGATCATCTGCAACCAATGATGAATGGAAGATTTTTCCATGGTCATTGTGTATGCATATCATTAATTTGATTATCCAATATAGATTATTAAAAATTAATAGTCATATATCTAAAATTAGAGGGGCAGTGGTCTGTTGTCCTACAATGCATATCCGTGTACAAGCATTTCTTCATCTTTGTAAACAAAATCATTTTAATCCTCGTAAATGGCAAACGGATATTAAAACTCGTTGGAGTTCTACTTATTTTATGATAGAATCTTTTAAAAAAGTATAGTGGAATTATTACTCAATTTATTAATGTTAATTTTCATAACTTGGGTTGACTTCTCATGATTCAGATATGGCATTAGAATTTCATGGATTTTTAGAGGTATTTACAAGACTAAAAATAATCTTTTTGGTATTTACTATTTCACTTCTTAGTTCTTATAGAATTAATTAATATATCTTATTCATTTCATCATTATAAACAAAAAAAATTCTATTTTTATTGATATTTGCATGGGTATGGAAAAAAAGTTTAAAAAATATTGGTCTGACGTCCTTCCACCTGTATTTTACTTATTTGCAATCTTGGATCCTAGACTCAATTTCAATGGTGTTTGTGAGGTGGTTAAACAAATATCTGAATTGTTGCAAGGACTAGAAAATGAGCTTGATATAGAAATAACTGATTTTGAAATACTTTGGAAACTTTATATCATATTAATTACTATGAAAAATATGCAAATAAAGAAAGTAGTGCTTCTTCTTCTTTTACTCCTAATGTTGAGTTAAGTTTGGGAGCATCATGTGCTTCCTATGCGAGTCAGTTTCTCAATTGAAAGAAACAAAGGGTGCTACTCAATCATTTGTAAGAGGTTCTAAGATCCTTGGTGAATTAAATAAGTATAGAGAAACCGAGTGAGAAAGCCAATTAACTAACGAGGAAATGACAAATTTAAATCTTTTGACATGGTGGAAAGAACACATAAGAGCTTTCCTTTTTTCTTTCCATCATGGCTCGTGATCTACTAACTCCTCCGGCTTCCACAGTTGCACTGGAGTCTTCTTTTAGTATAGGTGGAAGAATGCTAGAGTGTAGCGCCCCGATTTTCTAACAACACAAAATCAGAACACTATCTGACAACAATAAAATAAACTAGAAGCTTAAACGATAATTGTCAATGCAAAACCAAAATAGACATAACTCCAAGTCAGGATAAATTTAAACCGAAATACAAATCATACTAACTCTCAAATTTCAATTTCTAAAACAATTGGCACATGCGCCAAAAATCCCAAATGATCATAATTATGCTAAACTCCAAAGTCTATAACTCTAAGCTTGCTAATCCAAACTACATCATAGCCGCTACCAGATACTACGATCATAACCTGAAAACATTTTCCAGCTATGTTTATAAATTGAACGCACCCGAGGTGCATGGAGACATCTTGGTTAGTATAAACTGGTATGAGTAAAACACAAACCCGAAATAATCAATGAACAAACAAAAAGAAACCAAATAATATGTCATGTCGAGACGTAAGTTCCATCATACGACCTATACAATCCAGCAGAAAAAGTCCAAAACCAAGCCCTTAACTACATTTTTAGTAAAAACTCAAAACACGCCAACTGTTCGAAATCAAGTTTTACATGTCCATGCAACTCTTTATAATTTTCGGAGATCGTCAACTCTTTTTAATATGCTCCAAACAGGAACAAGTTCTGAACTTCTACAATAATAACACGATGAGATAAAAGACTTTAGTTTTCACCCACAAGGTCTGAACCAAGGGATGACAGTTTAATTTCTCGTGCTCATAATAAATATCAACACTACTTACCTTACGTAGGGGAGGTCTAACTTGCACAAAAATGTTAGCCAACCCATCGTCCTGCAATTAAAGGGATTAACACAAACTAATGATATAAACGCTAAACTTGAATAGACTAAATGTCAATCATTGCGACTTTATCTTGAACAACCAAAAACATAAAATAACTCTACAATATCATTTACAAACATGAATAAGGCTCACGAATTAAAGTTATTCTCATTCCTAAGACCAAACATGCGAAAAAGAAAAACTACACATTTTGTCCACTCGACCACTTGATTGTAAAGTCCAATTTTGAAGCTCTAAACGACATTTTTCAGAAAAAAAATGTAAAACACGAAAAATATCCATAACAAAATTTCTCTTTAAGATGTCAATGCCTCAATTTTACCAATTCATTTACTATTTTTAAAGAATGTAAAACACTACTGCATGTGTGAGACAAATTATACGTATATCTACAAATAATTTTAGATGCAATAAATGACCTAAATTATAATAATATATATCAAACAAAGAAAATGTCTGGAATAGTACTTTACATTAAATCATCATAGTCTAACATATTCACACATATCAAGCAATAGATTCAATAATACGAAGTGTCGTGACAAGACATAAGTTCCATCACCTCTTCCAACAAGAGACTCCGACAATTAGTTTCTTATTCACGATCAACATATACGCAAATCATTATCATATCCATGAACAACAAAAATAATGTATAATATCGTGACAAGACAGAAGTTCCGTCATCTCTTCGTAAAAGAGAGTCAGGCAGTTAGTTTCTTATTCATGATTTATAAAGCACATAAATGTCACCCAACAGTAGGCTACCCTGCAAAAGTGTTAGTGTGGCCTACCACCTATTCTAGGGAATATGTTAGAACATTACATCGTAAAAGTGCATACAATTTTTAGTTTGTACCAAATCCACACTTACTACTACAATTGCACCTCACATCGTGGCAAAACCTACATACTCATAGGTCCTCCTCATACCCTAGCCACTTCTCCGGGTTTGACACTTACTCCAATCGGGCATATCGAGTATCATGTGTGCCCCAATCCCGAATAGCTGTGACGTATGAGAAAATAATAATAAGCAACTATTCGGCTAAAATGCACATAAAATCTAACGTCACATATTGAGATGGGATGAAACACCATTATTTAGTGAACAAAACAAAAAGGGTATCAACCCAAACTCATTCCTCAAGGTATGCACCTCTGATTGGACTTGGGTACCATTTGCCACAAGACATAAGGATTAGTTTCTCTGTAAGCAGTAGATTCAACAAAACAAAAGGGTTGTGGTGGTGGATTTGGATTTTTTTTCCTTTAAGTTCATTATGACATAACTGAAATATCAATCACATGAGTATATCCATATTCATACCAAGTTCATATCCTTCATTAGACAAATCAAGTAATGTAAATTCCATAATACCACATCAAAAGATTCACAATTCTCAACCATATGAGAGTAAAACACAATAATTATCAATATCCAAGATGAGACTTTACTCACTTCAGTGTCAATATTAATTGCACCACATCAATTATTTATGCCACATCTAATACCATTTTTGTATCCATTCTTGGATTAATTAAATCAAGTCAATTCCATAGACAGTCTCAATTCCCAAGTTTCCATCATAGGAGGGTAATATCAATTATAAAATCCATATTGAATCTTCTCAATTTATGATAGCAAAATCACAATTATATTAATTAATAAGGGAAAAGCTTCAATCACTTTTTCCATATAAAATATCAATGGATTCATAATATTCAACATATGAAATTTCCACCACAATTAACATTAACAAGGGCGAAGCTTTCACACAAAAAAGAATGTCAAAAGATTCATAATTCTCAATCTATGGGAATGATGCCATGATTCACATTAATCAAGGAAAAAGCTTTTGCTCACATGGATGGATAACTTCATAATATACTAGTTTTTTTCTTGAAATATAAGTTATATCATGAACCCTATACAATTCATATAATGATAAAATAACAATTAAATCCATGTTCTCAACTTAGGGACAAAATAATAATTTATGCTCCTACAAGGGCATTTTCATAATTTTTAGCAAAAGTGTATCCTAAACTCCATATGATGATACTCACAGCATTCTAAGTTTAAAATCATTGACTAGACTCAATCTGGAGGCTATCACAGCTTTTTATGTGAAAACAAGGGTTTTCTATAACAATGGGAGTCTTACAAATAAGATGTATTTTTTACGATATCGAAACGTCTCCAAATTTTCAGGTTTTGTCCTAAACAATATTCTAAGACCTTAGGCACCAATGACATATTTTTCGGAGTTGCATGTTAATTATTAACTATGCATTTTTTTAAGTTAAAATAATATTTTTAATATAGTCATCATGTGACCGAATTCAAATAATTTACCCAAGTATAATAGTTTACACATCAAACTATTTTTAATAGATACAAATACCATAGAAACATTTCTACATTTTGCCCAAATTTTTGGGTATAGCATAGATAACTAAAATAATAAACTGTCCAATTAAATCAACTATTTTTTTTTTCCCGAAAATAGTTTAATCAATAAAAAAAATGCCAAAAATACAATATACAAAAGTACAAGAGGCATACAATGACATCAGAAACATGCTAGACACCAAAGATGGTGTCAATTTTGGACAACCCAGAGTATACTCCATCAAATGCTGATTTAAGTAATTATCTGTAGTTTTATAATTTAATAAATGTAAAACAATGTTCATAAATGCGGAAATATCGCATAAATAATTTAATACAACTTTTTAATTTTTTGGAACCAGAACATAATATCCTACTATTTTAGAAATGGAAATTATACCATATAATTTAAAATAAATAGCTATAATAATCAATAATTGATGAAAAATTACAAAAACGCCCTCTAGGTAATGTAAATTACATTAAATAGTACAAAAGAAGAATTCATGAAAAACGCAGAAATAGAAATTGGCCTGAAACTCATAACAATTACATTATTTGGAAAACTGTTAAACACAAAAAAGTTTCATATTGTCGTTTTCGTTCAGAACTCCTCGTGAAACTTTGCAAAATAACGACGTTTGCTATTTATTTCAGAATTTATACCAAAACAGATTTTGACAGTTTCTAAATACTGTAGATAGTAGTTGACCGCTCATAGAGCTTGACCAGTACACGTCACCAATGACTACACGTGTATCAATATGGGCTCCACCAACAACAATGACTACAGACAAGACCCATCCTACAGAGCCCACTGTGAAGCTCCACGATTGAGAAACTCACCCTAAGGCCGACCTCAATGAACCCACTCCGAAGCCCTACTTCGGATAAGCCCATTCCGAAACCTCACCTTTTCGAAACCTCCGCTAGCCCACTCCCAAGGCCCACTTCGGATGAGTCCACTCCGAAGCCTCACCACTCCGAAGCTTCACTTTGGAAGTCAAAGCCTATGATTCCACCCACTCCGAAGCCTTATTCTCCGAAGGCCCAATGTAGCCCACACTGAAGCCCCACTACGGATAACTCCACTCCGAAGCCTTATTCAAACAAAGCCCACCTCAAAGTAGCCCACAAAGGAAGCCCACTTCAAAAGAGTCCACCACAAAGTGCTCTTGGTCTCCAACATCGAATCTCCACAAAGACACATACCACATCCGGTATTGGGTAACCCGCTTTAAATAAATGTATAGGTGTCACCTACATCACCACAAGATACAGGTATCTCCAATATCATTTACACCTATGCCTCCACTAGGCCAGATCCGAAGGAGCCAAATCTGCTCCGCTCCCCTCCCCGCTAAGTCTCTACTCACTATACTATAATTACACACTCATCACTCGGGCGCCCACCCTTGGTCCGGAAGCAGTACCTAAGGATGGTCATGCCCGTTGGGATCTCGGGAGCTTATGGTTAGGTGGCTAGGACCAAGGGCATCTCCCTAACTAATGCCTCACAAGCATAGTTAGGGTTAGTACCAAAGAGAGAGAGAGAGACACGTGACTATTTTCACGTGCCTTGCCCCAGCCTCACAACCAATCAAAAAGGCCCATAACCGCAAGAACAGCTGAAACCGTTGACTCTTGCATCGCCTAGTCATCCCAGCCTCGCTGAATATTCTGCGAACCAATAGCAGGGTCTTGATATCTTCTCTGCTTAAGGGTCTGTACCAATGGCTTTAGCTTCAGTACTCACCCTCGCTTACCCCTCTGGAAACCATAGCAGCATGGTCTCGAGAACCCCATTGCTTAAACCTTCTGCACCAATAGAAACCATTCACCCTTTTAACCAATACACAAAATAATATTGAGTTGTCACCCTCAAGTGACACTACCCCTTGCCTACCACTCTGCACCAATAGAATACCATCCCATTTGACAACTCTGTAGCGTTCATCTGCCACTAAGTGACAACACACCCCTCATATCTGAATCGCTTCTCCCAAGCCCATGCCAAATCAACATCTCATTTAATGACTATACCTACCTTAAGTAGACGGATCACTCCAGGAAGGCCAATTCAGCTTTCTGCAATTGTCTCACAACCAATCACTACTCCCTTTATAAGTACCAGCTTCATTCTACACATTTAGATGGTGTGGTCCAACTCAACAAAACCCAGCATAGACTCCCAACAATCTAGCTAAGAGACTCTTGCTCTCACCATTGGCCTAAGTCACTGATAGCTACTTCACCCTCACTCTCAAGCCTTTGGGTGTTATCAATCCTTAGCCCATCTCCTAACATCCCTCGGATCACCTTACAATACCACTTACCAACACCAACCGGCTCCTGCCTACATTAGACACCACACTACACCACACCACACCTTCGCCTAGATCTCGGTCTACTATTGCTTTCTCTCTCTCTCTCATTTGGGCTACCTTGGTTCTCACCCGAACCATGTTCTCTCCGAATCCCATTTCTCTACTGCATTTTTATACATTATTATTCTATTGCACTTTCTGTATCATATTTATTTGTTATTCCACCTGTACTAACCAGCTTACGTGTTATACCCATCCATATACCTCATCCACATCAAATTAGAACCTACCACATTTTGGCGACCACAGTGGGAGGTATACTCGCATGCAGGTTTAGGAACATAGAACGCTAATTTTCAGGTATTGTTCAACGTCGTCTTAATTTTTGCTAGCCAAGGGGGTCTATGCCGCCCTGTTCCATCCCTCCTTTTTCAAAATTTTTTTTTTTTGCTTATTTGGTCTTCACCTTGCCTTTGCACTACCAAGCCTCAATTTAAAATAAATAAATAAAGAAATCGGTGGCAACTGTTCACTTTTTGGCCCCACTACAACACTTGCACTGGTTTGACGAACAACAATAATTTTTTTTTTTGGGTGTTACTAATGCTCAACACCATCATTTGCAAACCAACTGATTAGCATCTCTCTTATTTATTTATTTTTGCTTCCTCTCTCTATTTCATCTCACTCATATATATATATATATATGTATATATATTTGTATGTAACCTAACTCCTCCCCCTCTCTACTCCAACTTTGTGATGTTACTCCAACTCTGTGATATTCACATATCTTATGGTTAACACTAAAAAAAAAACATTACATTTTTTTTTTCTCATGAATGTCACAATTTATAACTCCGGTCTCTACTCCAACTTTGTGATGTTACTCCAACAATATATATATATATATATATATTTTTGCTACCAGTCTCGAAGAAGGCGGCACCCAAACACAAAAGAAAAAGTTACCGCCACCTAAGGATACGCCAACACGAAGAACCTCCACCGCAAAAAAAGTTACCGGTCTCTAAGAAGGCGACACCTAAACAAGTCGGATACGCCAACATCAACAAAAACAAAAAAAAAAAAAATTTAACCGGTCTCCAAGAAGGCGGCACCTAAACAAGCCGGATACGCCATCAACATCAACAAATTTTTTTTTTAACCGGTCTCCAAGAAGGCGGCACCTAAACAAGCCGGATACGCCATCAACATCAACAATTTTTTTTTAACCGGTCTCCAAGAAGGCGGCACCTAAACAAGCCGGATACGCCAACATCAACAAAATATATATATATATATATATATTTAACCGATCTCCAAGAAGGCGGCACCTAAACAAGCCGGATACGCCATCAACATCAACAAATTTTTTTTTTTAACCGGTCTCCAAGAAGGCGGCACCTAAACAAGCCGGATACGCCATCAACATCAACAATTTATATATTGTATATGTATATCCACACACACGCACACACACACACACACACACACACACATATATATATATATATATATAATTCATGTATAAGAAAAGAAACCCTAGATTCAAACTTTAGGGAAGAAAGTGTTTTACTCACCTTATGCAAAGAAAACAAAGTTTAGGATGAAGAAGACCAAAACCCTAGACCCTCCTCCTTTCTTCTCTTTGTGGAGCCTCTTTCTAACATAAAATAATTTATATAGGATCTCTTTCTCTTCTACTAGGTTTATAAGACTAATACTCTCTCTGTCCCATTTTATGTGTCCATCTTGGGGAATCCAACTATTTAAGGGGACAAAAAGAATCCACACCTACTTTCCACAATTGCCCATAATCATTGCACTTTCTTTTTTTGTTTTGTTTTGTTTTGGTGTTGATTGCAAGGAAGGGTAGCTTGGGAAACTAAGTAAAATTTTGCATACTAATTTAGGAAAATGGACAACAATTTTGGGATATCCCAAAAATGAAAGATGGACAAATAAAATGGAACGGGTGGAGTATCTCTTAATTAAAGTTAAATCCCATTTTTTTGTTTTGGGGCTCACAAAAAAGGTTTCATATGGACCCGAACACATTCCCAAGTACTTAAAACACTAGCCTAGTGGGTATACAGGACCCGGGTACTTAATTCCCATGTTAATTATATCCTTAAATACATATAGGGCCTGTAAACACTACCCAAAAAAATAAACTGATGCCTAATCATATTTTAGAATAGAATATTTGTATTAGAAAATTATGGGGTACTATATTCTACCCTCTTTAAGGAATTTCATCCCCGAAATTAACGAGAAACGAAGTATCCAAAGTACTAATAACCAGAGCTAAAAAATAAAACACCAACCATATACTAAAAAGAAAATAGCTAACCTCAGCTAACAACGCCAACTTAAAATGCAACCACAAAACTACAAGACCCTTAAACCACAGATCGGAAGGCAACCTTGACATTTACTAATCGAAGGAAACCAAGTGTTCCTATTAACCCATTTACATGATCCGAGGATCACCTAGTCACTCTCAAATCTAGGGTAACAAAGTAACCAAGTGCTCTGAAGTTCAAGCCAACCAATTGTTATCTAGGGTAACCTTATGCTATCTAGGGTAACTTAGCTGCTCTGATACCAAATTGTAGTGCCTCAATTTTTTAACAATACAAAATCGAAATACTATGTCACACCCGTTCCAGAAATTTATGATTTTGAAATTGCATCAATTGAAATTTTGAAATTATTAATGTTATTAATAATTTGAGTTGAGGTTGACTGTGAGTCAACGGTAAGGTGTCAGTGAGGACACGGGAACATGACAGTTCATGTTGCATGGGCATGAGTAAATGGCATTTATATGATTTAAATGTTATCTGACTATTTGGTATTTGATGAATAGCAATTTTATCTGTGTTGTGGAAATTCTGGTAATATTTGATATTGTTATATCAGTTTCAGCACTGTGGTGAGAACGTGAGTGACACGTTAAATAAAAAAAGGTAGGTTGTGTAGAGATTTCACATAATTTAGTTTTCGGACGTTATATTTGGACCCAAACGAAACTTAGTCGGAAACTTTTGAAATTTATAATTTTTACTCGTAAAGGCATAAAATGACCGTGTGCGAAGTTTCATGGGTTGATGAGCAATTTTGAGAAACTTGCAGGGAGGTAAACGTAATTCCCAGAAAGTTTGTATATACATAGAAGTGGATGAGATTTCATTCTCATCCAAACTTCCAAAAATATCTAGAGAGAGGAGAGAGAAGGGAGATTGAGCCAACGGGCTTTACGACGCCGATCGACGACCTTCCGTCCGTCAGATTTCTCCAGATTTCATATTTGAACTCGTGGAGGTAAGATCTACGTTTTGATAGTAATTAGGCCGTGTTTGGCAAACTTTTCCGAAATATCTAATTTCTAGCAATTGGGGAAAATCAGGTAAAACTCGTAGGAATCACGTATAATTTGGAATCCGACGATTAATTAGGCCCCTAGACGATCCTTCAAAGTTTGAAGAGATTCGCACGAGGTATGAATACTAGATCTATGAAATATATGGATTTTCATGTTTCGAACATCAACTTTGATATTCTTGGATCCGGGCGAAATTCATGTATTCATTAGGCCCATTAATTATGCACGTGAAATTATATGAAAAGCACGTATAACTATTTATGTGAGCATGTTATGTGTCTACTTGGGTCAAAGGGGAGTTTGGTGTAAATTCATCCGGGGTAAGCTCCTCGAACCTTGAGGATTGTGATTTGATTGTGATTGGGATGGAATTAGAATTGTGGTTGTGTCTGGATTGGAGGTGGGTCCAACCGGGACATGGTACCTGATATGGAAGAAGGCCCAACCAGTGTACGAGATGCGTGGGAGAGGAGGGCCTCCTACGGCATCGACCGGATGAATGTGTATCATTCACCCTAGAGACTATTTCTATGTGTTTTAGATGCTTAAACCATGAATTGTCATATAAGCATACATTCAGAATTATACGCTCAGCATATAGTTGAGCAGTGGAGATGTACTCCATTGCAGGTAAGAAGAAAGACAAGAAGAATCGCGATGAGTGAGGCCGATGAACGTCGGGGAATCACCTTTGTATATGTTTTTGTTTTAATCCTGAAAACTTGTGTAAGGATTGGGAAATTCTAATAATATGTTGTAATAAAATCATAGATTAGTTTCGTAATATTGTAATCTTGTAATTGAACGTCTGTAGTTATATTTAGTAAGTTGTTATTGGTGTTGGTTGTGATAATTTATTAATATGAGAGAAGCCTGGGTTAGTATTTTCAACACAGGGCAGCCCAGCAGGGGAGCAGTCGACTGGACCCTGTATCAGTCGACTGGATCTCGTGTATTTGAGACACTAAAAGTGAATAGTAAGAGAGGCAGTCGACTGGACCCTTTATTAGTAGACTGAACACTGTTGGTTTTGGCTACTGCTTCTATTAATGGAAAACCAGTCGACTGGGTACCCAGATCAGTCGACTGGACCCCCTTTGTAAAATGTTGCATTTTAGTTCTGCATAACACAGTCGACTGGGTCCTCTGATCAGTCGACTGAACCTCTGTTGAGAATTTTAGGTTTTGGTTTCTGCTAGGTACAGTCGACTGGACCCGAGGCACAGTCGACTGAACCTCTGTTTTCAAAATTGATTCTTTTGGATGTGTTTCCAATTGGCTAAAACTTTTTATAACTCTGATTCTAATGAAATGTACCACTCAGAGGGCAATGTATTCTAGAGTTTTAAAATACCCAGGGTTGTTTTAAAGTTCTTTCCGCTGCGTATAGTTATATGATGTTTGGTTGAGCCTTGGTGGCGTGCCACGTGTCCTATTTCCACGCGTAGTGGGATGGGTCGTGACACACTACCTGACAACAATAAAATAAACTAGAAGCTTAAACAGTAGTTGTCAATCTAAAACCAAAATGGACATAACTCCAAATCAGGATAAATTTAAATCGAAATACAAATGATACTAACTCTCAAATTTCAATTTCTAAAACAATTGGCACATGCGCCAAAAATCCCAAATGATCATAATCACGCTAAACTCCAAAGTCTATAATTCCAAGCTTGCTAATCCCAACTACATCATAGCCACTACCAGATACTACGATCATAACCTAAAAACATTCTTCGGCTATGTTCATAAATTGAACGCACCCGAGACGCATGGAGACATCTAGGTTAGTATATAAGCTGGAATGAGTAAAACATGAGACCCAAAAAAATCCATGAACAAACAAAAAGAAACCAAAATAATATGTCTTGTCGAGACGTAAGTTCCATCATATGACCTATATAATCCAGCGAAAAAAGTCCAAAACCAAGCCCTTAACTACGTTTTTAGAAAAAACTCAAAACACGCCAACTGTCCGAAATTAAGTTTTACATGTCTATGCAACTCTTTATAATTTTTAGAGATCGTTAACTCTTTTTAATATGCTCCAAACAGAAACACGTTCTGAACTTCTACAATAATAACACGATGAGACAAAAGACTTTAGTTTTCACCCACAAGGTCTGAACTAACGGATGACAGTTTAGTTTCTCGTGCTCATAATAAATATCAACACTACTTACCTTATGTAGGGGAGGTCTAACCTGCACAAAAATGTTAGTCGACCCATCCTCCTGCAATCAAAGGGATTAACACAAATAATGATATAAACGCTAAACTTGAATAGACTAAATTTCATTCATTACAACTTTATCCCGAACAACCAAAAACATAAAATAACTCTACAATATCAGTTACAAACATGTAGAAGACTCAAGAAGTAAAGATAATCTCATTACTAATACCAAACATGCGCAAAGGAAAAACTGCACATTTTGTCCACTCGACCACCTGACTGTAAAGTCCAATTTTGAAGCTCTAAATGACATTTTCATGAAAAAAAAAATAATACAAAACACGAAAAAGCTATGTATTATCGTTTTTGTTCAGAACTCCAGAAACTTTGAAAAATAACGACGTTTGCTATTTGTTTCAGAATTTATACCAAAATAGATTTTAATAGTTTCTAAATACGAATCAAAGTTCTAAAATTTCCAAAATGTAACACGTAATTTGAATTCCTTCTTAAGGATTCGTGCTTGTGCATTTATCTACACACTTGTATTTATTGTATATGTATATCAACACACACACACACATGCACACATACATATACTTATATACATATATATTTCATGTATAAGAAAAGAAACCCTAGATTAATATTAAAATTTTAGGGAAGAAAGTGTTTTACTCACCTTATGCAAAGAAAACAAAGTTTAGGATGAAGAAGACCAAAACCCTGGACGCTCCTCCTCTCTTCTCTCCTCTTCTTCTCTTTGTGCAGCCTCTTTCTAATGTATAATAATTTCTATAGGATTTTTTTTCTCTTCTACTAGGTTTATAATACTAAAATCTCTTAATTAAAGTTAAATCTCATTTTTTGGCTTTGGGCCTCACAAAAAGGTTTCATATGTGCCCGAAACACATTCCCAATTATTTAAAACACTAGCCCAATGGGTATACATGACCCAGGCACTTAATTCCCATGTTAATTATATCGTTAAATATATATAGGGCCTGTAAACACTACCCAAAAAAATTAACGGATACCTTATCATATTTTAGAATAGAATATTTGTATTAGAAAAATATGGGGTATTACATAGAGGAAAGGAGGAGCAGATTATCTTCAGACATGCTTGAAGGATTGGGATCATGCACAATATCGAACTCCAAACTGACAAGATTATATTGTTGAAAATTTTGTAAATTTGGACATTATTGAAGAAAATTGAAGAATGAGAATAGTGAAGAATTGAAGATCAACCATTCCCAAACAAATCTAATACTCATGGCCTGCGTAAGTATAAACTGTGAACGGCTTAAAGAAAAAAAATAAGTAAACTCAATTCTTTAAAATGTAATCTTAACTTTTTATTTAATAAACTAATGTTTAGTAATCTTTAGTTTTAATTAGAATTTAATTTTTAAATGACAAATATTACCCCTCTCTTTAATTTTTATTAAATAAAAAATAATCTGTACCTTTTATTATATGAATCAATGTTTAGTAATCTTTAGTTTTTAAAAGATTTTAATTTTTAAATGACTAATGCTGGTAATCTTTAATGTTTAGTTTCTATTAGTAATCTTTAATTTTTATTGAATAGTAAATAATTTTATTTAGTAATCTTTATTTTATATAAAATAAAAATAAGGGTAATGCTATGTGCACATAAAGTGTGCACATAATTATTTTCGGTGGAGCCCGACATAAAGATCTGGGCCATTCATTTCGGTGGAGCCCGTGCTTGCATACATGGGAGCCACCGAAATTAATGACCCAGATCTTTTTGTGCACTAATCATTACTCTAATAATGTGTAATGCTATGTGTACATAAAGATCTGGGTCATTCATTTCGATGGAGCCCATGCTTGCATACATGGAGACCGTCTGAAATTAAAGAGTAAATTTTACATCTAACCCAAATTTCCCAACCAATATTTTCCCCCCAAAACATTTATTCAAAATTTCAATTCAAACAAATTTCATCACTCCCCTAACCCCAGCCTGGCCCGACCCTATAGCCTGTCCGGTCCCATGTATGCAGGCACGGGACCCAGCCCGATTTCTGAGAGAGCCAGGACCAACTCGCCCCGAAAGATCGATAGGGCCCTCTTTGACTGAGCCTGACCCGATTTTCGAGAGAGCTCAGACCGGGCCGCCCCATAAGCCCAATAGTGCCGTCTTTAACTAAGTCCAACTCGGCCCGTTTGACACCTCTATTTTTACTACTCCTGGGCATGATAGAGAATTTGAGCTCATTAGACTGTTAATGGGCTGCTGACTGCATAGAGGCAACTTCTGATTCACATGGATATCTAGAAGCCCGAGCATGCCTCTTACAAGCTGACCGAGAATCCCGGCCGCCTAAGGGTCCTCCTGAGATGACATTGATGTTCCCTAGTATTGGATTTAGTTTTCGAAAAACTTAATTTGTAGTGAAAAATACATGAAAAAATCTTTTCAGTATTAGAGACCTACTACTTATAGAATCTAGTGATGGGTAGACAAAAGAACATACCTTTTAGGATGCTAGAATGAAGAACTTGAATAGATACAGAGATTTTTCAGCAACTTCCTCCAGAAAATCTTCACTCTTACGTGTCATCGAATGCTTTCCGAAAGGCTAGGGCTTATGGGGACTAATAGAGAGATGAGGAAGTTCTAGAGACTTAGAAACATAAATATCCGAAACTTTTGGGAGAAGGGAAATGACATTCTTCAAAATTCGGTCCCACAAGTCCTCTATTTACAAGTTTTCTAATTGACCTTAGTTTCAATTGATTGAAACACATCCAATCGATTGGAACCCATGCAATCGATTGAACCCCTACAATCGATTGAAACACATCTAATTGATTGGTCCACCTCTTTATACCTTTCCAAGCATTCTTATGGAGCTAAGAATGGAACTTCCCAGGTTCGTAATTATTGACTTAGATCAGTTATTAATTCTCCTGTGATTAAACTCTTTAATCAATGAACCACTAACTAATGAGTTTACGTTAGTACCATTACATAACGATAATAGCACTCCGATGCATAAGAACATATCTGAAGCGGTAACTAGACTTGTAAAGGGATACTAATGTCCCTTTACCTTCAACATTCATGTTTACATTCATATAGTCGGATAACAGTACTATCAATCTGAATTGTGAATTCATCTTTTAGTCCTTGAGTCTCATTCACCTCTCATGATTACCAAACATATCGATAACTACTTATCAAAAAGAATACAGTTCTCAATAATCAACTTGTTGACATTCTCAAGATAATGCTTACTCTTCAACAAAGGGTAGATTATATCTTGACAATATATATTCACAACATAAGATATGATTACCTAAGATACCCGCCCTTGACTATGATTTGATTACCCTCCTATTTTAATTTTTGGTCCTTAATCCAATTTTTTTTAAATGTTGCATTGTACAAGTTGCACTAAACACTGTGAAAAGTTGAACCTAATGTTTTAGTGACTTGCTCCCAATGGTTAACAAGATAAACCGAAATAGAATTTTTTTTTGTCAACCTGTTTTATGAATGCTTATGAATGGAGGATGACGATGACGCTGGGGCTGACGACAACAAATGATGCGATGTTTGAGCAAGAGAGTTTAAAGGACAAGTGAGATGAAAGGACGAGAGAGAAGAAATGGTGCGAGGAAAGAATTAGAACAACAAAAGTATAATAGATTATGGTTTTATTTTAGAGGAAACATGAGTTGAGAGAAAGAGACGGGGGTAGTTTGGAAATTTGGTTCTGTCCATTAAAAACAAATTTGTCTCATTTTTAGATAGGGACATTCTATCCACACTGACCTAATTTACTCTTTACAACCACCATATTATGATATGAATTAAAACAATCTACTCTCTACACCGACCCTTCATCCTAAAATACCCTAATCTTATAAACTTATCTCATTTCTTATTACTCTCTACACACAATAATATGCTCGAAATTGGCACTACTGCATAACCGGACGGTTCCACTCCGTCGTAATACCCGTAAAATTTTGGTTAATAATAAAATCAGTCCCCGTATTTTTGTTCGTATTTTCTTTTCAGTATTATTAATTTCGTAACCTAGGAACATGACTATATATATGTGCGTATTTACTTATTTAATTACTTAGACTGTAAGTTTCGACCATGGACTGACGTTGCACGTAAACCCATAAAATCTGCATTTAAATTAGACTGCGTTGCATGTAGATTCTAGCGACGGCTCAACCATACCAAAAATGGAAAGTTGGAATCTTACCCTAAATAGGAATTGTACTACCTGACCTATCTCTACCCTTTGGACATAAGCATTATCCAAACAAACTCCCCCCTACCGCCGGGTTTTACCCATCACTTCACCTCCACTGCCGGCCATTTCCCTAGGAATGCCATTCACATCAAATCCCCTCCATCTCTTCCATTTCCATCAAATAGATTGTATAATCTGTGTATGTATAGGTGTACATGTATACCTGGTGGTGTATATATGCTTAGGTTCTTGAGAGAAAGGGAGACCACAGAGAGTTGAGAGCTAGAGAGAGAGCTCGCCGGAGATTGGAGGGAAGAAGATCTGAGGCCCCCACAGGTAAGTCCTCACCCTCTGCATTATTTCTGCATCTTATACACACTACCACACACTCCCTGGACCCCTCACGAACAAACCAATTAGAGCCTAAGGCTCTTATTACTCCAAAATCGCCATTAAAGAGCCCTCACCGGAGCTCGTTTTCCCAAACACCACAATGGTCTTTAAAAATCAGACCAAACAGACCCTAAGGACCCCCATATACCCCCCTTAGCACAACTTTTGGCTTAAACCACGTTTGGCTGGCCATGCACCCGATTATTCCTCAAGAAACCGAAAAGAATGATTCATTCGTAGGAGCCCTAAACGAATGAACTAGGTCCTAAGTTCCTAGTATGTTTTAGAGGGTCCCAAACCGGTCCTTTTCCCGTTGGTTTCAACAATTTTTATGGAAAGGTGAGAGAGATACGAGGTTTTGAAGTTTTATGGTGAAAACGGGCGTCGCCGGTGGCGGGCTAGATGCCGGAGGAGGAGACCGGAACCCTAGCGCTTAAATTGTTTGTACCCCGAGCTTTAGTGGGTATACATACCCGATTAGATTAAGGGTTATATCGTTTTAATTCCAAACGGGTCGGGTCTTTTAAAATGACTTGAGAATCACTTAACCAAACGACGTCGTTTGACTTTGAATCCAACCAGATTTGGTTGGATTAGGTTCGGGTCAACGGGCCGGGTAGGCATGTGTGTTGGTTTGGATCCGGGTTTGGGTAGATGGGTTGGACTAGTTACTAAGTATATGGAGAACCCGATTAGGGTCGGGTTTGACCCGCGAATTTTACCATGGACTCTATTGAGTCTCTAAGTGAATTAACCCGTTTAAGTCGGGTCGGTTCGAGTTTGACCCGCGAGTTTTTCACCATGGACTCTTCTGAGTCTTTAAATGGGTAGCCCATTGGATTCGGATCAGGTCGAGTTTGACCCACGTCCCGTTTAGTATTATTATTAGTATTGTTATAGTTTGTTTAATTTATAAATGTTAATTGTTATTAATTGGTTTTTAAATGATGTAAAATTAGTTTTAATCCAATATAAATCTGGAATATTATAATCTAGTGTTATTAATATTCTGAAATTATTTCATTTATGTATATAATGTTGATTATCCATTATTTTAAATAAATGATCAAGGATTATTAATAATTATAAATGATTTGTAAATAGTTTAAATTATTTTAAAATAGTTTTAAATACCCAAAATTGTATTCTAAATAATCTAAAAATATTATTTTTAAGTATAACCTTATATTATGAAATAATAATGTAATCCTTATATAATGTGTGTATTATTTATTTAGTTCCAAATAAGTAATAAGTAAGTGTTTCAAATTAAAATAATTAGGTGATGAATACCTAACGACCACTTCATGTATAGGAAAATTTTATTAAGGCCTAAATGCCTTTATATTATAAACTATTATAAAACCTAAACTTTACTATCCTAATAATTATTTATTAATTATAAAAGGATCCGTTTGGTTGTATTAAAGTATTTAAATACCAAACGAACTCCGAAAATTACGAGAAAAATACCACTAGCCTATTTTAAGGCCTAGTATTTAATAAAAATATTTATAAAAGCCAAATATAATCCTAAATTATATTTTGTAAGTATGGGACTCTGTAGACTATTATTGTACGTTTAGAACTTCAATAATTCATAATAAATAAACCGTAGCTCAGAAAAATACGCGGTCAGTTCCTAGAGTCTTAGAATAATGTCTAGAACACCCCTTTAAAGTTTGGTGACCTTTCGATACGGTAAAAAATACAGCTTATCTTTAGGGCTCACACTGGTATAAGAAACCCAGCCTTTTATGCGACAGACTCCGATTTGAGTCTAGTCAATAGCGTTAGACTCAGAATGATGCCTAGATCATTATGTTGAGGTTTAGGAACCCACCCAACACAATTACCATTATGCCCTTGATTCTAGTACGCTTGCTAATCAACATTCTATGGATTTATATACTTTGTAGGAACCACCGCTACACTCGTTTCTACGCACCCACTTCGAGGTGAGTCGTCCTAACTCACTTGGTATATTATATAATTATTCTTTGTACATATATGTATACCCAGTGTGTCCTGTGTGGACGATACTGATAAGTGCGAATTATGTGAATGTTGAGATTTCTACTTATATGATGAACGCATATTAGTTAGCTATACTTCATGCTTAGTTAATATTCGTTGATATTCCTGCTTATCATATTTTCACGTTTATACAATCACATTGTTAGCCCCAAGGTTTTATTTCATGGTTTTAATGATTAACAAACTGTTAAGTTGCATTTTCTAATGGTCTTAGATTGTTTAAGTGTGCAGAAAGAAAATCATACATCCTTGAATGTCCACATGATTATGAACAATCTCCATACATAGAGATTTGAAGATATATGCCCAAAGGATTCAAGCTTGATGAAGAATTATAAGTCGAAAATCTTGTTTCCAACCTTATCTAGGACTCTATCTAAGCAATTCATCTATGGGAACATCACTCTTAAGGGCTCAATTAATTTCAAAAAGGAACTAACCTTTTAAACCCAACAAATCTTTGATAGTTGCATAACAGTAGTCGACTGCCCTTTCGTTTCAGTCGACTGAGGCGTTAGTCGACTGGTCAGTCGACCTAGTTGAGCAGATATGTTATCAATCTGCAATCCAGTCGACTGCCCTCCTGACGCAGTCGACTGAGCCAACTGATTTCTAAATTTTTTTTAAACATCAGTTGACTGACCTGTTTAATCCAGTCGACTGAGTGACTGCGAAAAGCACAGTAACGGCTAGTTAACTGGAATTAATGAAGCATTTAAAGCTCCCAACCACTTCCAACGGTTGAATCTCTTAGGGAAGCTATAAATACATGTATTTGAACTTCATTTAAAGCTATTGATCACTCTAATTGAACAGATTTTTATCACATTCATTCATTGAGCCCTAGTTTGGTGAGATCATAAATACCGTTGCTCTAGACTTCAATTTTATATCTTGAGAGCATTCATTGTGACCTTTATTTTGTATCTATCTACTCTATTGTGAGAGTTTTTCCTCTTGTAACAAATTCTATTCAAAAGAAAGTTTGTTTTAAGGGTTGATGTAACCCTTGTCCAAGTGAAGAGGTTGTTCTTCAATTGGAGAGATTGTAAGGGTTTGATCTTCACCAAAAGAAGATTGAGATAGTGAAATCCTCAAGAGGTGTTCTTGAGGGGTGGAAGTAGGGCGCGGTGTTGCGTATTGCCGAACCACCTAAAAATCGGTTTGCAAGTGTTTCTTCTCTCAAATCTTTCCTTTTCAACTTGATTATCTTTAATTAGGCTTTTTATTGTTATCAAAGATCAAAATTAAAACCTTATTCACCCCCCCTCTAATGTTTCCATATCGGGCCAACACACATGAACATTCATATGAACATAGTCGAGTCATGATGTCAATGTTGACGTCTACATGGTTAGTCACGGGGACTAACCTAGTCATATTGTTGTACACATTGAGTGGACCGCAGTGGTCCGAGTGGTACAGTCAAGTAAATGGGAACAATGATGAAACTGCTATAGGGCCCTGCTAGGCGACGATAGCCAGAGTTTCCATTGAAATCATTGAAGTTATGCATGAGTTGATGGTTAATACGCTATAGGGCCATGCTAGGCGACGATAGCAAAGTATCCATCGGAATACAATAGTTACCTTTTGAAAGCTATAGGGCCATGCTAGGCGACGATAGCGCTGTAACTATTCTATTCTCTAGGCAAGGTCATGAGGACCTAAGAGTCCAATGATTACACTCTTTTAAAACCAAAATTGCTATAGGTCCCTGCTAGGCGACGATAGCAATGTAATCATTCTACTCCAAGCTAAGTGCGTTACACTGGTAATGTAACAAGTCACATGATTCAGTTGTGGTATCTATGGTTGAATAAAAGTCGAATATATTGATACTGCATTGTGTCGTCATACTACCATGTCACATGCTCATTAATGTTGTTTCAAGATATTGTTGTACCTGTATTCCTTGCCCTGGACATTTTACGTCTAGGTTATAATGAGGAGGACTATCAAGGTAATCCTGAAGGTGAATATAATTATCCTCAAGATGGGAACTATCAGGGAGATGATCTTGACGCAGACTATCAGGAAGAGTATGATAATGAAGGTTACGGGTTTGCCAGCTAGAAGAAGGACTTTGGCCCACTTTCGTATTAAGATTTCCTTTATGTTTTAAATAGCTATCTTTTGGTTAATGTAATAATTTAAGGGGCATCGATCGCCCAAACTTATCTTTTGTGGTTTTCATTTGGAACTTCTGTAATAGCCTAAGTAGTAAACACTTTGAGTTCCCCCATGAATACCATTAGACGCTTTCGTAATTCCTTACTCTGATATATATCTATGTTAGAATGTTGTACGGATAGGTCAGTTTTATGTAACTCGTCATTCCTTACGGGTCCAGAAAGGAAATTTTAAATTTTCCCTATTTTTGGCTACTCCGGGGCGTGACATCCATAATCAGGCGGTATGCGCACGAGGACCGACCAACAGGTCGGGAAGGCCGCAGAGGCACGACTCGCCACAGGAACAGCTCACCCAAGCCCCAAGGCATGGTCTAGACAGTTTCCTATACAAGTTAGAAGACTAATGGAAAGTGCAAATGCTTTCCTAATCCAATTAGGAAACCCCCTTGATTGATGCCAATCAATCCTAATCAGGTTGTATTACTTAATCTACCTAATTTTCTTGTACGAGTAGGTCTCTTGCATCTATAAAAGAGACCACTCACCCCCATAGAAAGAGATCAACTTTTTAGTCTGCAGAGCACCCTATAGCGATCATAATCTCGTTCGGCCGACCTCTGGTAGCTCCAAACACACCCATGGATGTATACTGAACGTGCTCAGACACACCCATGGACGTAGGTTCCTTCATTAATAGGGCCGAACCACGTATAAAAAATCAGTCTCTCACTGTCTCTCTCTCCTTAAACTGCTCTAGTTTATCTTATCCAAATTTTGGCATCATTAGCTTGGCGCCATCTATGGGAAACGACAGTTTTCCAAAAATAAATCTCTTGACTGATAGTCATGCCTCTGAAGAAGACTACGCAGCATGCCGACAAGGACTTTCTGCCTACCCCAGTGCTGGCTGCGGCCGTCCTGACACTGGACCAGATCACTACGACCCTTGCTCAGCTATTGGAGCGTCAACATCGTGCCCAATAGCAAATTGAAGCCCTACTAGCCCAGCGAAGCAATCTTTTGGTAACCAAGAGACAGCCCGGGAACGTTGCGCACAGTCGAGAACTGATCTTGACCCGACAACGTGCTCGAGCCAACACGTCCCGCATGGAGGACACTAGAGACATCAATGGTAGGCATGCTACCCGAGAGGAGAGGCAGAAGCGTATAGCCCGGGAATCGGTCTAGGGTCGTTCGGTCAATAGCCAAAGTAACCTTAGGCACATGATCAATTGGAGTCATAGCCAAGCCTGATCCTAGAGGATAACACACCGCCATGAAAGGAAGCCTCTTCCACTGACCCGACCTACATCCCGGATACTAGTCGGGAAGGTGTGGTGACCCGTATCGAGGATTTAGAAAAACAGATCGATGGCATAGCCAAAGACCTGGGCCAGAATGCTACTCATGTTAATACCGAGACAGAGGCACTGTTATCTAGCCGAATCACGAGGTTTGTGTTAGGAAAACTGCGTTCCCATAATCCGTTGACAGTGCATATAAGTTGGTACTGCAAAAAATTTCATGAAATCTATAATAAAAGGGCGTAACTAAGGTTACCTTGAACTTCAAAAACGGATTGCTGTAGTAGACGAATCGAGAACACGGGCTGGATAATAGCTCACGATCTTCTACAGTAGTCCTCTGCTACCAAGAATATCGAACTGAGTGTGGGCTCTTCGAAATCCTTTTAGTTTCCTACTCTCTCTTTTACGATCTCTTTTCTATTTCGAGTTATATTACTCTAGATGGAAAAACACAAACTGAGAGGAGAGCCCATACAGCATATATACATGCTACGATAGGGATCATGAGAAGTCAATAAGGAATAGGCTTCCTTATGGAATTAAACCCTAATTCAAACTGAATCAGATTCCTATTTTCATAAATTATAATTCATACCACTAAAGAATTATAATTTCACTCCTACCCTTATCTCAAAAATATATTTTAAGCTCCATGTTATTAAATGTATATTATCTCCCCACGTTAAGATTACAGATATCCATTAATTAAATATAATTACTGACAATCATATTTAATTAATCTCTTAAAATTCCTTGAGATCCTATGCTTAACTTATCTCATATGTTGGATGCAAAATCCACCTGCAGGGTTTGACATAATCAAAACTTATAAGCTTTCTTAAGGAGATATCATCAATCCTAAAATTGAGACATGGATTCCATCATTAATTTATATCCACCACACAATTAATATTGTCACCTAATCCAATGAGATATTGACCCATTTAAGGATCTCACCCTTTTAGGGATCAAAGTATAAATATCAAATGTACATGTCTATAAATTAACTTAGGATTTAAAGCATAAGCACTCATAATAGCCATGAGGTATTAATTATCTTATAAGTCAGTATAAAGATAACTACCCCAAGTCGGTCCCGTTTAATACACAAAGTGTACCAGCATAGTGAGTTGAAACTGTACCGTTTTTCGCAGTCAAGACAAATCTACTACAACACCATATTGCAGTCCTACCGATGGTGTGTCCAATTTCATCTAAGACTGTAAACCAAAATTTTACATTCTACAAGATCCGATGGTCTGATCTTCCGTGTGTAAGCCGAACTCTACACACCAAATCACCTACTATGTAGAATCAGAGACACATATGCATAATATTAAATAAACAATATAATACAAACATATATTTCCCACACAGATTCTCATAAAAATGGAATAATTGAATTTATTAAATGAATAATAAATTAACTACATAAAGCATGGCTTTAGTACATATCCCTAACAGTTTACCCTCCCACATAAATTTAAACAACCTCGTCTAGATTTTTACAACGGCTCGGGAAGCCCAATCGACCACGTCCGGACCTATAAGGCTCAGATGGCCCTGGCCACCAACGTCGATGAACTGTATTGCCTGGCCTTCCCTAGCACTTTGAAAGGCCCAGCCGCACAATGGTTCCACTCCCTATACCCCTATCGGTCAAAGATTTCAAGCATTTCATCAACCAGTTCATCGATAAGCATGAACGACCAAAGTCTAACATATATACAGTTGCTGACTGTCAGGCAAAGGAGTAATGAGTCCCTCAAGAAATTCACCGATCGGTTCAACCAAGAGAAGCTCGGGATCTATGATCCTGATGAAACCGTTGCAATTACGACCTTCTGCTCGGGAGTTCAACACACCAAGCGCCAGGTCATTTCACAGAAACTGACCGGAAACCTTGGCTGAACTCGCAGAGATGGTCGAAAAGTATGTTAACACAGAAGAATTTCTAAAGACCAAAGACCCGGGCACGTAAGCGATGAGCCTTCAAGAAATAAGCGAAAGCGAGATTAACCTGAGAAGAACAATGCAAAGAAGCCCAGTGATTTTGATAGTTTCTCCAGTTCACAACGCTCAGGGTCCGGAAGCCCCGACCCAACCTCTAGTTCACAACGTTCAGGATCCAGCAGCCCCCACCCGACCTCTAATTCACAACGGTCACAGTTTGGTAGCCCCGACCCGACCTCCGATTCACAACGGTCAGGATCCAGCAATCCCGTCCAGGCCTCCAATTAACATCGACCTCGTGTTCCCAATAGTCCTGATGTGCTCAACTATAGTGGCACTTTTGCCCAACCATATCCAAGGAGCCACCGTAAAGACCTCAGGATCACACCCGAGGCACCATAAAGACCTCGGGCCATACCCGAAGCACATTAAAAAACCTCGGGCCACACCCGAGGTATACTAAAAGATCTTGGGATCACACCCGAGGCACCAAAAGACCCTGGAACTACCAACGTTCTAGGTTGGCTCCCTACAGTAATTGTTCCCGCAACACCTCTCTCAATCAAAGCTTCGGGGGGCAAGACTAGATACAGACCACAGGAGGTCACACCAGGTGTTTATAGGCCTTGGGGTTAACTAAGCAAAACCCTTGGACAACTCGGGTGTCTACAATACTCAGAGGCGCTAACTCCGCTTTGGCCCAAATCGACGATAGAGGCAACTAAAACCTCCTAGGTTGGCCCATGATGGAAGAGTAAAAAGGACCCAAAGTAACACGCTTAGGTCGATTTTTCCAACCTGGTCGAGCTCTTCTGCCAACAGTCTTGACGAAGGCTTACTGGTCAGAAGGTGATCATCCTGGGAGCTAAAAAAGGACCTTAAAGTAGCTCACTTTAGGTCGACTTTTCCAACATGGCCCAATTCTTCTACCCACAAACCTTGGCGAAGGTTTACGGGGCAGAAGATAACCATCCTGGAAGCTTAACTTAAAACAAAAGACTACGAATTAGGCTGAGTCTCAACTCTAAGCCAATTCCCGAGCACTCAGAATATGGCAAGCGGCATCAAACAGATTTCCAAATTTGCCCTGATATAGCATCCAGCCAAACCTTGGAAATGGGAGGCAACTGATACACCTACATTGGCTCTAGTGCATAACCGAACGGTTCCACTCTGTAACCAGGCGATATGCGCACGAGGCCCGACCAACAGGTCGGGAAGGCTGCGTAGGCACGGCTCGCCACAGGAACAGCTCACCTAGGCCCCAAGGCATGGTCCAGATAGTTTCCTATACAAGTTTGAAGACTAATGGAAAGTGCAAATGCTTTCCTAATCTAATAAGGAAACCCCCTTGATTGGTGCCAATCAATCCTAAATCAGATTGTATTACTTAATCTGCCTAATTTTCTTATACGAGTAGGTCTCTTGCATCTATGAAAGAGATCACTCACCCCCATAGAATGGGATCAACTTTTCAGTCTACAGAGCACCCCTATAGAAATCATAATCGTGCTCGGCCGACCTCTGGTAGCTCAAAACGGTTGTTGGTTCACCAAAGATCACCAACTTTTTTACAGTATAGTGAACGTGCTTAGACACACCCGTGAGGGTAGGTTCCTTCATTAACAAGGCCGAACCACGTACAAAAAATTGGTCTCTGATCACTGTCTCTCTCTCCTTAAACTGCTCTAGTTTATCTTATCCAAATTTTGGCATCATCACACACCATCTTCTGCCTCTCCTATATAAATACACAAATATGCATAGATCTTTGCAAATGTATGCATATATTTATAATCGCCCAAGAAAAAATAGCTAATTCTAAACAATGAAAGAAAGGAAGGAACTTAACAAACAGGTTTTGCCTTTTTGTAATTTCGGTATAGAATACCCAAATTAGCTTTTTGTGAAAAAACTTAACAATAAAAGACCCAAGTGAAGAATGTGTTGAGTAATTCCTAAATACTTGAATCTATACATGCTAGTTCTACATATGTTCTAAAAGCAGTTTTTTTCATCTCATTGAGTAGTTTAAAAAAAAATTGGATGAGAAAGTGTATAATGAGCCAATTAGAAGTGGTGACCTTCCAATCTCATTGCTGGATCAATATGCAAATTTTTGTACATATACATGTTTATTATGTATATATGCATATCAATACACAATGCCATCCAGATCTAATTTGGAGGTGGGTGTAGAGATTAACTTTATAAAGCTCATTTTATTCATTCGTCTATATATGTCATTTTGTATAGGGACATAGTGGTAACCAAAAAAATTAATTAAATGCCAGGTGTAAAGAGCAAAGTAGGTAAGTGTAAATTAAATCAGTCTTTTAGATAAGCATCAAAAGTTGATGTTTTTCACAAGTCACAAGGGAGAGACATCGATCCCAGTTAAATACGAAACTCTTTTAACATTTACCAATAGGGAAAAAATGGAATTATTTTTATGTTATGAAGCAAACGTCAACCAGATTAAAGTAAACACCCAGAGACCAAATCTTTTATTATTGAGAATAAACCAAATACGTTGAATTATATCACATAACCAAACTCTTAAACTCATTGTGCAACTATTTTCAATATTCAAAGAACCATCATCTGATCTCATGCATCCTAGAACATGCACCTCCATGAGGGGAGATCCCTCAACTTGGTACAACAAAAGGCTTCTCTAAATTTCTCTACTCCTCAACTTTTTATAGAGCTTATACAACTCATTATTTATTGGGCAAGTAATACAACTATCAAAAAAAAAAACCTTAATCTATCCAAATCGACAATGCCTAATTCATTGGAATTGTCCATGTAATAGAATCCCAACACAAAGCAACTATGTAAAAAAGAAGGAAATAATTTGCCAAGTTAATTTCATTGAATCAAAGAATTAAACTTTATACAAGAGGTTTCCTATATCAGTGCTAAGCTATTTTAGGAATCTAAAATGCTAAAGGAAATACAAATCCTTTACAGCTAAGGCAATACAAATCTGCTATCTAATCTATTCTAATACAAATCTTGTTCCCTAATATATCCCATAATTATTGGGATACCATTGACCTTCTCAACACTCCCCCTCAAGTTGGAGAGTGAATGTCAAGAACTCCCAACTTGCATACCATGGTAGAGAAAGCTTCCTTTCCCAATGGCTTAGTAAACACATCTGCAAGCTGATCTGTTGAAGCAACATACTTGATTACAACCGATCCTTCTTGACCTTTGTCCTGAATAAAGTGACAATCCATCTCTATGTGTCTGGTTCTTTCGTGAAAAACAGGATTAGCTGCTATGTGCAAGGCTGCTTTATTATCACAATATAACAATGCCGGTTTTGGATGCAATATTCGTAAATCTTTCAATAATGAGCGTAACCAAGATAATTCACAGTCATGGCTCTATATTCGGCTTCCGCTGAGGAGAGAGACACTGTTTTCTGTCTCTTCGTCCGCCAAGAAACAAGAGAAGATCCCAAAAAAATGCAATAACCCGTAGTGGATTTACGAGACATTGGACAACCAGCCCAATCCGAATCAGAAAAAGCTCACAAAGATAAATCATTCTGAGAAGGAAAAAATAAACCCTGTCCTGGGCTACTTTTCAAAAAATGCAACACACGTAAGGCAGCTTCCATATGTGGTTTGCGTGGTGCATGCATGAATCTGCTTAACACATGTACCGAATAAGTGATATCTGGCCGGGTAATGGTCAAATAAATTAGTCGTCCCACAAGACGCCTATATTAAGACGGATCTCTAAGCAATTCACCTTCATCCGAGAGCTTTATGTTTTGTTCCATGGGAAAGTTCACAGGTTTAGCACCCAAAAATCCACCATCTTTTAGAATTTCCAAAGTGTATTTCCGTTGTGAGATGGAAATTCCTCTCTTTGATCGAGAGACTTCAATGCCTAAAAAATACTTCAAATCACCCAAATCTTTAATCCGAAAATGGCTATGCAGAAATTGCTTGAGAGTAGATATAGCAGTGAGATCATTACCCGTAATGAGAATATCATCAACATATATCAACAAAGCTGTAAAGGTTTTGCCTTTTCGACATGTGAACAATGAGTAATCCGCTTTGGATTGAACAAATCCGGCAGCTTGGATTGCTGTAGAAAACTTGGCAAACCATTGACGGGAAGCTTGCTTTAAACCATATAACGATTTGTTGAGGCGACACACCAGGTGCTCCCCCTGTCGCTGAAGACCAGGAGGAAGAGACATATAAATTTCTTCGTGGAGATCACCATGAAGGAAAGCATTATTGACATCAAGCTGGGAAAGAGACCAATTCTGGGCAGCTGCAAGAGCCAGTAAACAACGAACAGTAATCATTTTAGCAATGGGAGAAAAAGTGTCGTGATAATCGATACCCCCTAGCTGTGTGTAACCTTTCGCCACCAAGCGAGCTTTGTAACATTCAATGGTGCCATCCGAGTGACGTTTGATTTTATAAACCCAACGACAACCAATTGGTTGTTTGCTAGGAGGAAGAAAAGTGAGAGACCAAGTGTTATTAGCCTCTAAAGCTGCCAATTCAGATTGCATCGCTGCTTTCCAGTGGGTATGAGAAGCTGCTTCGGTGTAAGATGAAGGTTCAACATCCTGATTAATAGTAGCAACAAAAGAATGATGTTGTGGGGAGCAACGATGATAAGAGAGAAAGTTACAAAGAGGATACCGCGTACCTTTTTGTGGACCAGACGACGAAGGCAGCAATGGTTTGGGAGACGTCACTTGGTGGCAAACATAATCATGTAGAGCCGGACTAGGAACATGGGGACGCTGAGAGCGACGTAATGCTGGTGCGGGAGGAGGACTATCTAGAGATGGCTGAATCAGATCAACGGGAATGGACTGAACCGAATCCAAAGGAGAAAGTGGTTCTGCAGATCCAGAAGGAGGAACTGCAGGCTGAATCGGGTTAAGTGTGGGCTGGACTGGTTCTAGTGGTGGTGTGGGCTGGATGGTTGAAAAAGATTCCGAAGGGAAAGGGTCAATCACAGAATTAGGAAGAACAGGTGCTGAATTTGAAGAAGTGGATTTGGGTGGAGTGGAAATAAAAGGAAAAAAATGTTCATGAAAAACCACGTCACGACTAGTAAAGACTTTAAGGGTGGTAAGATCATAGAGCTTGTAAGCTTTCTGACCGACCGAGTATCCAAGTAAAACACAACGCTTGGCACGAGGAGCGAATTTATGAGGAATATGCACATTAGTAACATATGCAAGACACCCGAAAACCCTAAGATGAGAATAAGAAGGGGTCTTGCCATATAGCCGTTCAAAAGGAGTTTGCCGAGAAAGGAGTGGTGTGGGCAAATGATTAATGAGATGGACGGCAGTGAGGACACATTCTGCCCAAAACCGCAAAGGGCGATTGGCTTGAAAGCGAAGGGCTCGAGCTGACTCAAGGATATGGCGATGTTTACGTTCTACTACTCCGTTTTGTTGAGGCGTGTCAACACAAGAATGTTGAAAGGTTGTGCCATTTTTTTGGAAAAAATTCATCATAGAAGAGAACCCCCTTCCATTATCAACTCGAAGATTAGCTATAGAGGCATTAAATTGTGTTCGGGCAAAAGAAAAAAAATTGGCAAGGAAATGTTGTGTTTCACTCTTGTGTTGCATAAAAAACACCCATGTAAATCTAGAATAGTCATCCACAATGGTCAAAAAATATTTCGCACCAGAAAGTGAAGCAATTCTGTAAGGACCCCAAATATCACAATGAATTAATTCAAAAGGTCTAACAGACGAAATTGAGCTAACAGAAAATGGAAGTCTACTTTGTTTTGCAAAGGCACAAACATCACAAGGATTGTGTGCCTTAAAATTGAAATTTAACACATTTTTGGCCATAAAATCTAATCTAGAGGAAGATAAATGCCCCAATCGACGATGCCATAAATCGGTGGAGGAGATGGCTTGGGTACAAGATGAAGCAATTGCTGCTGAGGGTTGGATTTGAGGTTTTGGTTTCTCCGATGCCAACGCAACCAAGTAATAAAGTCCGTCTCGGTTGTTTACCCAAACCAGTCGTCGTCCTCGTCGTTAAGTCCTGTAAAATACACCAATGAGGAAAAAAAGTTACGGAACAATTGAGACCCCTTGTGACTCGACTTACAGACATCAAATCCACCTTAAAAGATGGTACACCAAGCACATTTTTCAAAGAGATACTGAATTCAATGGTAAAGTCCCAGTAGATGTAATTAGAGCTTGCTCTCCACTTGGCAAAATTACTGGTGGTAAAAAGGTGTTCTTACCATTATTGACAAGTAGATTGGGAGATGAAGTAATGTGATCAGTTGCACCACTATCAATAATTAATCGATGGAGGCGCAACGGTTCTTGTGACAAACCTGAAGTAGTGCCAGCAGCATTAGCCTTAGGGTTGGCAGATTGTGGTGTTCCTTTACCATTCATGATAGACAATATTTGCTGGAATTGCAAATCAGAAAGCCCATTCATCACTGATTGCATCTCCAGCATCGTTGGACCCTCTTTGACATTATTGGCCGAAGACTGATTATTGTTGTGCTTGGAACGGTTGCCTCCTTGATTGAACCTGTTGGATTTATGTTTTGGGTGTCCTGGTGGATACCCATTCAATTTCCAACATGTCTCTTGCACATGATGGTCTTGATCACAGTAAGAGCAATGTAATGGTTTTCGATTAGACGAGTTGGAACGAGAAGAAGAAGAACCTTGTCCTTATCGGACAGCCATGGCTGCTGGTTCGTCTCTTTGAACAGTCATGGCTGCGTTTTCTGTTGTCTCTCGTGCAGCGCCCAGACTTCGCTGCTTCTCTTCTTGTGCAATAGAAGAGTAAGCCTTCGTAACATCCGGCAGCGGATTCATCAATAGTATCTGGCCTCGGATTGCACTATAGGACTCATTGAGTCCCATGAGAAATTGCATCAATATGCGTCTCTTATGGTCAGCCCCACAAGAACAAACAGTATCATTATAGGAACCCAGTTCATCCCATAAACCTTTCAGCTTTGTGTAGTAGGCAGCAACACTCATCTGATCTTGAGCGAGACAAGCGATGTCCCTCTCAATTTGGAAAATACGAGGGGCATTTCTTTGAGAAAAACGATCCTGAAGGTCTTCCCATACCTCTTGAGCGGTGGTTGAATATATAACGCTATCAGCAAGATCCGGCGTGAGTGAATTGAGGATCCAAGATAGGATCATATCATTCAATCTTTTCCATGATGCATAGTCGTCTGGTTTGGTCTTGGCAGACGGCACTGTGATGGTACCATCTATAAAACCCCACTTCGATTTGGCATTTAAAGAGATGGTCATAGCGCGACACCAGGTCGAATAATTATCTCCATTGAGGGGCTTAGAAACAAGCACCATTCCGGGATGATCTGAATGGTGAAGAAAAAAGGGATTGGCGGCATCGTGTTTGTCCCCATCCGTAGGTGGATATGTTACCATGATGATGGAAATGCTGATAAAAGAAAATTTAGGCAAAAGTAAAAAAACAGAGAGCTAGAAATTTCAACTCTGCTCTGATACCATGTAAAAAAGAAGGAAATAATTTGCCAAGTTAATTTCATTGAATCAAAGAATTAAACTTTATACACGAGGTTTACTATATCAGTGCTAAGCTATTTTAGGAATCTAAAATACTAAAGGAAATACAAATCCTTTACAGCTAAGGCAATACAAATCTGCTATCTAATCTATTCTAATACAAATCTTGTTCCCTAATATATCCCATAATTATTGGGATACCATTGACCTTCTCAACAAACTAAGAAACAATTTTTTTTTTTAAATAGACATGGTAGTATATATAGAAGGGTAAATTACAGTTACACCCCCTGAACTATGACCGTTTTTCACTAAACCCCCTAAACTTTAAAACTAAACAAATTCACCCCCTAAACTATCCTTTAATGACACTAACACCCTCTTCTTTAGGGGTGAATTTGTTCATTTTGGATAGTTCAGGGATGAATCTATTTAGTTTTAAAGTGTAGGGATTATTGATGAAAAATGATAGTTTAGGGGATGGTTCTGTAATATACCCAATGTAAAATGACACCTTATCCGGTGTACTGATGGAAATGTTTGTCTTCAAACAATTTTACTCCTAAAGATATGCTTGCTGGACGGCTGCTGCAGTTGTCACTTCTCAAAGATCTAAGTTTGACAAATGTTGTTCATCACCCACCCTTTTTGCATGTTAGTGAATTGACAGCCCAACCAAGCATTCTACGTGTTTTTCTTAAAAAAAAAAAATAATCAAATAATAATAATAATAATAATAATAATCATAAAAAATAAATAAATAAATAATGAGGGAAAAAGAAGATAAAGTATATATCCGTAGTTAAGATCATTTTCATGTATTTTTGTTTTTGATACATTTTTTTCCAATGCTTTCAATTACAATGTCACTGTTAATATTATGTTAAAGTTTGTAATAAAAAAGAAAAAGAAGAATAATAAATACGTTAACACTTAATAGAACAAAGCATGTTGGGGGTATATCTGAAAATTTTAATAATAATATATAGTAGTGTATCTAACTGTGAAAAATTTTGTTCCATTCAACTTAACTGGTTTACTAACGGTAACACTTTAGTTGAAAGTACAAGAGAAATTAGTGCTACAAATAGAAATGCCGGGGTCATAGTGAAAATGACCTTGAGAACCTTGGGTGTAAGTGAAATTTTCCAGTATTATTTCAAATGTGAAAAAGTGCATATGAGCTTCAATATGTTTAAGCTTTGAAATTTATGAGTAACCTATAATTCTAACAACTCAATTAAGGCACGGCAAGAGAAAATTAGTTACGCAAGTAGCTAGCAGATTACAGTGACGAAGACATTTTTTTTTTTTTTGAACAGCAAGGCAAATTTTTATTTAATAAGCCAAAAGGCCAAGAGAGATACAAACCAGCCAACTTAAATTTCCGAAGGAATCCAATCAAAGACCTCCACTAGAAAACTTGGATAGACATTTCCTAAAACAATATTTTGCACTAGAACCACAATCCAACCCATGGAGATTCCTGAATCAGCACAAAAATGAGCAAAACAAGTTGTGAAAAAAAACTGCAGCAGCAATAACAGATGTAAAACTTAGCACCCAACTAAATCAGCATTATACAAAGGTCAATTGCAGATTTCAGCCTAGAAATCCAGATTTCAGCTACTTATCAAAAACTACGCCCCAAATTTCAGATTTCAGCAGCAAACTCCCCTATCTTTGAATCTATAGTTTAAAATCACGAGATGCCCAAAGCAGCCAACCATCCCAATAGAACCACAGCATAGACAGAAAATTGATCACAGACATAGCTTCACGACTAAGCATAACTGATTGAAATAAAACTCTCTTAATCACAAAAAAGTTGAAAAGTCCTTGTTCAAAGCTTGCTTCCATGGCTCCCCAACCATCTGTAAATAAGCTTCTTTCCACTCTCCACCTCTAATCTCAAACCAAATTGCATCGGCCTGTCATTAAGATCAGAAACGAGGTTGCTGGCAATAACAACATCCACAACCGAAGAAATCAAGCATTGCGTCCATATAGCAGCAACATTCCATAATCTGCATAGAGTTTGAGCCAAAATCACCCCAGACCAGTAGAACCGATTTGGAGACACATCACATGAATCTTTCTTTGGACCAATAGGTTAAAAACTGAGATGATTAAAATGATTGAACCGACCTAGTAGCAATTTCAGCAGCAATTTCCAGAAGAAATATAACTTGTACTGACAACAATTTTTCCACCACCAACTGCTGCATCTATATGCCTGGTCATGACTGTCTGCAAAGACAGAATGACTCCTGGTATTTGTGATGGACATCAGTCCATTAAGCATTCCTCTACCCATCAAGATATCTAGGAGATCGATTTAGCACTCATATTGAATGTCAACGTCCCTCGTATCAACCAGACTAATAAATCACATCCAGTCCTTTTGTTGATATTAACACAAACCAGCCCATAGAATTCATAACCAACTCAGAAAGCAAGGCCGTTTAACCCAAACTGAGATATATAGCAGAGCGAGAGAAGGGGTGAAACAGTAACCCATGAGCAACGTGTGCTGAAATTAAGGGACGCGGCAAGACCCTCCAATCTGGACAAAACAGTATTGACAAAACCAAGGCACAACCCCAAGGAAAAATGCAAAACCAAAGATGAGAATAGTAGACTCTCAAACCATCAGAAGTTAAGATGCACACCCAGACCAATAACAGCCAGATCGAGGACAAAAAAAAGCAAAAGAAAAATATGATACAACACTCACTCAAACACACCCAGCCGAGACACACCAAAAATGCACACCGCAGAAATTAATACCCAGAAATAGAGAGGAAAAGGAAGAGAACCCAGAAAGAAAACTCACCCCAAAACACACACACCTAGAAAAAACTTGGCACAAACACCACCCAAAAGGAAAAACACACACACCCTAGAAAGAGAAAACTCCGCAGAGGAGACAGACACTGGAGAAGACTAACAAAACGAGCAGCCGAATTCTGGAAACACTAACAGAATCAAAGCTCTCCACCCCATGGTGTTGAATAGACCAGAAAAACGCAGCATGAAGTAAACCAACCCCTCCCCTCCAACCCAATAGTGAAAATAGCTACCAAAAGATAACCGATACCACAAAATTTGCTCCTCCACCCAGAGGACAAAGACCCAACCAAAAGAATGCTGAAAACCCACCAGCCCAACAACCCCTTATTCAACTAGGCTTCACATCCCAACTAAAACTTCTAACCCCCCCAAGAAAACTCACCAAACTCAACTCCCCCAGAAGAAACCCCCTCCCCAAGAGAAGACAAGCAACATGATGGTACAAAACAAGTAAGAACTCACTCAATGATTATCAGAGAAATACAAAATGAAGAACAACCTCAGGATCGGCCCGCAAATGCCAACCATTTAGTGACAAGCATGCACCTTAAAACAAAACCCATCTGAGCCAACGACATTGCAATTAGTAAGTGACAATGAAGAAATATACACCAAACCCATAACACAAAATGAAACACACACCAAAGAACGAACATGCAGAAGGAACTCGGCACACAAAATACACATTTCTACAAAGTAATCTGGGAGCAAAACCTTGAAATTTCAGGATCCAGCACCATTACCACATTGAACTTCCCCAGACTCAGACTTTGATAACACAATCATTGAAAAGACGAAATCAAACCTCAATAAAGGCAAACCCCCACCCCACCCGTTTACACCAACAACCAAAAGAACCATACCCCTGGGACCCTCCCTTTCAAGGAATAAAAAGAACTATAGAGAGAACCAAAAACCACTTGAACAAGCCCCCTCAGGAAACTCCTCAAGGAATAAAAAGAACTACAGTGATGAAGACTAACTCAAGGCCACCACTATAATGCTCTATAAATAGCTGCGCCATATTGCATTCCTAATCATCTCATTTTCTAAGCACATCTTATTTCTTGCTTTGAGATTTCATGTGAATACTTTCTCATTACTTCAAAACAGCTATTTATTTTTACTATTCTCTTGAGTTCACAAATGGGATCTCTCAATTTTAGTGCAGCTGTTGTTGCCACTTTTTTTCTTACTGTTCCTTTTGAACATGACATGCTATGCACAACTATCTCCTACATTTTATGATAGTACATGTCCAAATGCATTGAGTACAATTAGGACTGCTATTAGAACAACAGTATCTAGGGAACGTAGGATGGCGGCATCGCTAGTTCGTCTCCATTTCCATGATTGCTTTGTTCAGGTTTGTATTTGCATTTTTTATGTTGTATAGTAACTATGTTTTGTCTACCGGAAATGTTACGAGAGTTATGATTGCAAAATTTTGGGTTTGCAGGGTTGTGATGCATCAATCTTACTTGAAGATACTTCTACTTTCACGGGCGAGAGGATTGCAATCCAAAATAATAATTCAGCAAGAGGTTTTAATGATGTAAATAATATATACACACATACATACATACGGGTCGGGTATAGGACGTACCTAGCGGAATTAACCCGACGGATCGATTTGATGGCGTTGTTACAAACCCGGCAAGAACCTAACGAACTGCTGTGATTGGACTGCCTCTGTGTACATTCTTAGACTTCGAACTGGTCGTGAGAATGCCTACTAGAGACACCCTTTGTATCCACGTGCTAAGTCCCAAGCTTCTTGTCTGATTGAAGCTAGAGAGAGAAAACGAACCAAAGGAGAGAGGGAGAGAGATAGCCGTAGGTTAGAGAGAGATTGAGTTGTATTCTTATATATCTCTTATGTATATATCATATATATATATACATATCCAGAGGTTAACTAGGTCCGGGGATTACGGAATGAGAAGGGAAGGAGCCCGGCGGACTAAAATACCTCCTCTAATCCTATCTCGCGATAGGCCTCTACTCAACATCCTTTTAATCGAATTTATTAATCTAAGTATGCCCTCAACTAATACATACGTATAAATATACATTACAAAAGCATGTCTAATGGGTGTAAGATTGCAAATGATAAAATATCATTCATAAACCACATAATTCAAATAGCAAGCGACGTGATAGGCACAAAGGAACTAGGGAACTTACCCGGGATTCAGCCGCAAAAATAAAATTAAAAACAAAACATGCAATGCATACAAAAAGGGAAAACCTAATAAAGAGTCTCTAATCGCATATATAAACATAAGGCAAATCCTATTTCTAAGGTGTCGCGCATGAAGTCGAAAATCAATCAAAATCAAGGAATTTTCATAAACTAAAGAAAAGTTTGGGAGATCATACCTTAACAGCGCTACATAGTCCACATGCTTTGGATATAACATGAAATTCTAAATATCATCCTATTCTAACTTAAATTTATCAAGTATGAAAGAGTTGACATAATTATAAATTCCTCCTAATTAGTTGGAAGTGCATCACTTTTATAGATATGCAAGTCTCAACTAGGCGCCAGTGCAATGTCCATATAAAGGTGATTTAATCCCAACATAGTCACAAGGAACTTACAATTATATTTAACTAAATTCAATCCTAACATGAAATGAATTCTAATTACAAGTATTAACCTACATGGTTGAATGTACATGAACATAAACAAGAAAGAACCATGAACTACTTGTTGATTTGAATCATCTAGTCTTTGGATTTAAGTTTAATTAATCATTATTGAAGCATGGTTTAAGCCCTAAGTCATGGAAGAATCTTTGAACCTTTATTTACAACAATTATCAAATCTATCATGAAATTCCGAGAATTATAGAGAGCAAATCAAAACTTTAAGAATTGGAAAAGCATGGTTTCCGTGGTTTGATGTCAATCAATTTTGGACACAAGATGCCATTATGAGTTTAGTTTCTGATCCAAAAAGAAAATCAAAGTTCCAACGGTTAGATCTCTAGGAATTAAACAAACACGAGACATCACTCAGAAATTTCCAACTTTCTGTCTAGAGACATTGTACGATTTTCTAAAAATAGTAAAAAAAATCTAAAAGACTCTAATATTTTTAGGGGTTCTTGTTAACACATTAAAATTCATAAAAAAAATTATTTGGGGTCATCAATACTTGATTAGGGCTCTAATTTACTCATTTCAAAAGGGTGTTGCTGTTCTGAAACTCTGGACAGATTGTTGTTGTTTCACAAAACTCATGACCAAACCATTCTAACCATGGAATCTTATTTAAACAAAAATAAGAATGGTAAAACTTTAAGTTATTGACACTTTCCCATTGGTTTCATTCAGTTCAAACGGTTTGATGTTTAACTAAAAATCTTTGATGAAAAATGGTTGATGAACTCACTGCATATTTGTCTAGTTCATCTTTTACGTACTAATTTTAACTACTAAGCCATTAAGTTTGGCTTAAGTTAAACTAATTCTCCTACCATTTGATGGTCATTTGAGGCTAATGACTCTTATACTTGTAGATTTCAATGAAGTATGGAGAAACTTCATGAAATCTAAAGATAATAGACCCAAATCATGATAATAGACTTGGATTATTAACTAAACATATTAAACATCAACTTTAATCCCCTTGTAAACCATGACTTACAAGAGAGCTAAAGGACTTCAAGTCAAAAGATTCAAATGAGACATTGGAAGTCACATGAATCTCAAGAGGTGAATATAATTAAAAGAAATGACTTAAAACTCAAGTATTATCCAAGTTAATACATATTTAAAGGATAATTAGTCTAAAGTCTACATCCAAATATCCTCAACTTGGTGATTTTGAAGGATTTCCACAAGTAAAATAAGCTCTTCAACTCTTAATTCACACACAACTTCCTCTTTCACTCTTATGAAGGTGATGTTTCGAAAATTTGAGAGGTTGAAGATGAAAAGATTCAAGATAAGGTTGGAAGATTTCAAGAATCCATCCCCATGTAATGGGATATTCACCCTCTTTATATAGGCAAATTTAAAAGGATATTTCAGTCATATCAGGGGCAAAAAACACTGATCTCGTATGTCCTTTTGATGGTACAAAATGTGTTGTATTACAGCTGTCTGCCAAAAAATGCGGCACTTACTGGAGATGGAAGTGGCTGTCAGTGACAGCCGGTGCGGCACTCAATGAATGTCGCAGCGGCATTCACTGATTGCAGCACCGACATTCACTGAATGCCACAGACAACTCCAAGAACTGTCGTCTTTTCAGGATTTCCCATTTTTGCTGCATTTGGTGCATTTTAAAGGCATCAGTGACTGTCGTTGCGGTATTCACTGACTGCCGGTCCAGCAATCTGTGATTGCCGTTCCGGCAACCCGTAACTGTCACAGGTTCTGCCCTTTGCCGTTTTCTCTTATCCCCTCTTTTCTCTTTCTTTTCCTTCCCTTCTTTCTTTTGTTTAAATTGCAGAGCCTTTTGAAGAGCTTGAATCATTTCTGGAAACCCTAGATTAGTTCGGGCAATGTCATCATCTGATCTGGAGGTAGTACTCCCCTTAATTCGACGTTTGGTAAAAATCAGGCTGTCTATAGTTGCGGAGTTCCTGGAATAGTGAGTTGCCTGCGTATCCCTTTTTCCTCACACAGTTCCTTGAACTGATCAGATAAGTACTCGCGACCTCTGTCAGTTCGAAAAGATTTTAAAGTCTTTTCTTTATGATTCTCTACCTCTGCTACAAAGCGTTTGAAACAATCTAACGCTTCATAGCGGTGAGAAATCAGGTAGACACACCTATATCGCGTGTAGTCATCGATAAAAGTGAGGAAGTAGGAAGCGCCATGACGGGCCTTCACATTCATTGGTCCATATATGTTAGAGTGAACTAGTTCTAGCGCTTGAGTAGCTCTGGTAGCCTTACCAAAAGTCTTGCGGCATGCTTTGCCAGTAAGGCAAGACTCACACGTAGGTAGGCCAACCTAAGCGAGTGACCCAGAAGTCCTTCTCTTGCTAATCTGGTCATCCTATCTCTTCCTATGTGTCCAAGTCTAGCATGCCATGTCATAGAGTTAACATTCTTAATTAAATCAGCAACCATAGAAATAGAAGAAATAGAATTAAATAGATTAACTCTAAAGAAATTATTTGATAAATAACCATGTCTAAAAATACTACCATCAAATAAAATATCCATCCTGCTACTACCAAAATGAAAAACATATCGTAAGTTTGAAAGTGCTAAAACTGAAAGTAGATTATATTGAATCCTAGGGACGTAGACCACATCATGTAGACATAAGGTGCGCCCGGTGCACAATTGGAGCTGGTACGAACCGAGTCCCAATGCTTCTTCACAAGCCCCATTCCCCATGTACACACTACTGGTACCAACTGGAACTCTTTGATAATATACAAAACCGCTTCTGTCTCTTGTCATATGTCGGGTTGCCCCCGTATCTGCAATCCAATCATGGGGCGAATGAGCAATTAAGACATTTGAACTTACCAAAGTATAGAGATAGTTCGGTTGAAAAGTTACCTTCTTCGGCTCAGTAGAGTCATGAGCGAAGTGTCCCTTTTCACCACAGTTGAAGCATTTTAGCTTGGAAGGGTCTTTCTTGCCAGCACGCTTTCCTTTGCGCTTCTTAATTTTATTAGCCTTTGGAGCCAACTTATTGGCCCCACCCTACCTCGGAACCTTATTACCTTTGGCTTTCCCTTTAGGCCCATTAGCCTTTCGGTCACCTCCACCAATGGAAGTCCTAGCCATAAGTGCAGTTATGCAGTTCACTTCTTGGTGCTCCGCCTCTAACTCCACATGTCGAGAAATATCTGCAAAATTCTTGATATTCTCAATGTGGGTTAAAATCTGCTTCATGTGGACCCAGGATTTAGGCAATGAACGAATCACAGCTTGAATATGTTGTTCATTTGTGAGGACGTTACTAGCGGTCCTATGCTCACGAATCATACTAGACATCAACCTAAGATGTTCAGTCATCCAGTGCTTAGGATCCTTCCGGTACACCTCGAATTTCAACACCAAGCTCCTATGCCTAGTTGTTGATGTCCCTCCAAAAGCAAATTTCAATTGGTTCCACAATTCTTTGGTACCTTGGTAGTGTTGATACTCTACCATGATATCGTTGTTCATGCTACTCAATGATGCATGCACAACTATCCTTTTTATGCCAAGCATTATAGATTTCAAGATCTCGGCAATATTGGGCCATAGGCCCATCTTCTGGCATAACAAGTTGGACCATTGAAGTCTCAGTGTGTTGCAACAGCTCCTGATCTTTCAATAGGAAGCCCACTTTGATCTTCCATAGGTCATAGTTAAGTCAATTCAATTTGTTATCTTTTGTGAGTTTAACAACTAATTGATTGGTGGCCATTACTACATTGAAAAACATGCACAAGGTTTTGACATTATTATATTGCACATTTCAAAAAATTTGTTTTAAAATCCAATAATTATAAGAACATTTCCTCTTATTACAATTTCAAGATCGAAGTCATCACTTTACTTTTGTAATTTAAGAAAATATTTCAGAACTGATTTTTCTAAACAAATATGTATAGATAGTTCATTACTAATCTAACATCATCCACAGTGATTAAAATAAATAAATGCGCCATACACACATAAATGCGTATGGACCCCCACGTGGGTCAGAATTGACAACCTAGAGCTCATGCTAAAGTAATCCAAGTGTATGAAATATGAACAAAGAAAACCATCCCTTTACAAACAAGCTTTTCCAATATAAGAAGTAAAGAACACTCATCCTCACATTACATTTATAGCCCAAAAAAAATAGGGATGCTTTGGTCATAAACATATACAAGAACAACCTTAAACATACAATAATGACAACACAAGCTCTACAAATTGTCAATAAAATGTCCATTCATTTATTCCAGATTAATTAGTGAATTAATCGCACACAACAAGCACTCATGCGGTCCAATTAAATGAATGGACTAATCCTTCGCTCCATTTAAGGAGGAGGATTAGAGGTCTCGGGGTCAACCAATCACAGACAAAAGCAATATAAACATGACCAACAATGCAATGAGCCTCTAAATACAATTGCAATAATAAAGAAATAGCCCGGTTAGCTCCCATAAGCTATGAAAAAAAATTCAAAATTTATCTTTCAATTAGTAAAATAATTTTGAGGTTTTAAATTTATTTAAAACCAATTAAATCAATGGGTTATATATTAACAAAATAATTTAAAACCACATGGAAATTTGAAAATAACTAAAAAAATTGATTTTTCATTATTAACAAAGAATTTCCAGATTTAATTGGTAAAAATAAAAATAATAATAATAAAACAATTTTACTTATTAAATAGTTTTTCTTAAACAAATTAACAAATAATGTAAATTCTCAAAATACGGCATTTTAAGGAATTTGAGTCTCCCTTAAGTTTCATATGGCCCTAAATAGTGTACGAAACACATAATATTTAGATATTAATTACAAAAATTAATAATAATATTTAGATATTTTAAGCAATTAAAATAATGCCTAAATCATGATTTTAATGCTCTAAAACATCATAAATATGTGAGACAATTATTAAAAAAAAATTCTCAAGTCCCCTTACAGAGTATTAAACACCATATATTAATCCCAAAAATTAATATTCTGTTTTGGATATTTTAAGCAATTAAAAACACATACAAAACACATCTTTAATGCTCTAAAAATAAAAAAACAATGAAACAATTTACTTATAAATTATTTCTGGTCCTCTACAGTGTCCTCAATAAAGGAAAAATAAAAAATAAATTTTCCTTAATTTTCCTGATTTTTAGGGCAATTAAAACAGATTTAAATGAATAAAACTTATTTATTTAAATTGCAGAAACTGTTTTAATTATTTAATACATAAATAATATTTCAGAAAAATATTAAAATATATATATTAATGTCCGGGGCCCAGAGGGGGACCCCCACTCACCAAAGTAGGGCCCGTGACACCAACGAAGCCGCCGCACGCACACCACTTGCCGCCGGCGAGAGTGGGGAAGGCCAGGGGCTGTTCATCATCTTCCTCCTCCAGGAATAAAAAACGCAGCAATTGGGTTTCCGGGGGGCCATGTTCACGGACTCGTATCCGCTTCGTTAGTTATAAAAAATTGACAAATTTTATATCGTTAGAAAGCTCTCGCGGCATAGAATAAGATTATGCTATAAAAAGGCATCATCGGACATTTGGACTTTTCGAAAAAAAAAAAAAAGGCTCAAAGTTTCAGAAAAACTTGATTTTTAAATCCCAAAAAATAGGTTTTGCAATTTCTTGCACAATGAAGATAACTGACGTATGGTACTTCATGGGAGGACTCTAATGATGTATTAGAACGACCGAACACAAAATAATCAAAAAATATTAAAGTTTTTACGTAGACCCACTTTGAAATCAAGTGTTGATAATTTTCTAAATAGCTTCAAAACTCATCAATGGCAGATTCGTTTTGGATGCTATACACGGGCGAATCAACAACCTAAGACTCTGATACCAATGTAAATAATATATACACACATGCATACGGGTCGGGTATACGATGTACCTAGCGGAATTAACCCCACGGATCGATTTGACAGCGTTGTTACGAACCCGGCAAGAACCTAACAAACTACTACGATTGGACTACCGCTATGTATGTTCTTAGACTTCAAACTGGTTGTGAGAATTCCTACTAGAGACACCTCCTTTGTATCCACGTGCTAAGTCAGAAGCTTCTTGTGTGATTGAAGCTAGAGAGAGAAAACGAACCAAATGAGAGAGGGATAGAGATAGCCGCAGGTTAAAGAGAGAGATTGGGTTGTATTCTTATATATCTCTTATTTATATATCATATATACACATATCCCCTATGGCTTAGGATTTCACTTGGTTTCCAATACTAATCCTTATAGGATTACTTGGAGGTTAAGTCAAGCCCATTGGACCCCGGGTCCATGATTATATGTGGGTGACCCAATAGCCCACAAATAATTCTAACAAATGTCATAGAGAATGCAAAGTCTAAGGTAGAGAAGATATATCCCGGTGTTGTTTCTTGTGCGGATGTACTCTAGGGCCGGCCCTGAGGCAATTTGGCAAAGCAATCGCATGGGTTCTCGATTTTAGGCCTCATTTTTAGGCTTATTTTTTTCCTAATTTTTATGAAACATATCATTTTTAGGCTTATTTTCTTCTTAATTTTTCCTAATTTCTATGAAACTTATAATTTTTAGGCCTATTTTCTTCTAATTTCTTTCTAATTTTAATGAAACTTAGTATAGAGGCCTCATTTTTTCAGCCCCTTTGAAAATTCGCTTGAGGCCTCGGACAATTTTTGTCATCTCAGGGCTGACCGTGATATACTCGCAGTTGCAACACATGACGCATCAGTCGCGGTGAGTTCGCATATTATACTAAACTTTTCAATTTTAGCTATATTGTCACACCATGGTACATTAATAGATGCATGACAAAAAGTTTTCCTTTTTTTGTCGGCATAAATCTAGCTCATTTGTTATATCATGACCAAACTTTGTGACTAGAAAAACTTGATAAGGAGAAAACAATGGTTCATTTTAATGATTCGCAACCAAATAAAATTTATTTGTACTCACATATAAACTTTGCAAACTTTTACTCTCTGTACTTTATCCTTATCACATGAGTATGCTATCCCAACTTAATTAACAATGAGATGTTGACTAACACTAACCTACCATTTCTGTAACTATTATATAGGTCGGTGGCCCATTATGGACAGTTAAGCTTGGAAGAAGAGATTCTACCACTGCAAGTCGGAGTCTTGGTGAAAGCAATCTCCCCCCAAGGTTTACAGATCCTCTTGATACACTTCTTTCAAACTTTAATTGCAAAGGTCATGCGAGAGACATGGTAGCACTTTCAGGTAGCAACTTGCTAGCGGAGATAAACTTCTATACACATGTTTTTCTCGTAAAAAACAGCATCAAATATGATGAATGATGACCCTCTAATCTTCTTAAACTGCTAGGTCGCACACAATAGGCCAGGCTCAATGTGTTACATTTCAGGATAGGATATACAACAATGCAAGTGTCATTGATGCCGACTTTGATAGCACTCGTAGGCGTTATTACCCTGCAAATGGCCAAGATAGTAACTTGGTACCATTGGATCTAGTGACTCCCAATTCTTTTGACAACAACTACTTCAATAACTTGATACAAAAGAAAGGTCTCCTTGCGTTAGACCAGGTTCTTTTGAGTGGTGGCTCAATAGATAGCATTGTTACCGAGAATAGTAAAAACCGTTCAATTTAGTTCTGATTTTGCATCTGCCATGATTAAAATGGGAGATATCAGTTCACCTCAAGGCGGGGTCATAAGGAGAATTTGCAGTGCACATAACTAGTTATTTTATGTCGTCAGTGAATAATTATTCCTGAAATTCACTCCCCTTGATGAACATTAATTGTTCATCCTTCTTTCGGCTATTTTTTTAATTTGTTGTTTTGTCCTTTTTGGGTATCTTGAACTTGGTATTTCTGAATTGTACAAGGAACAACTTTTTCTGCTAAGTATTTGCTATTTTTATATCCATCTACTATTTATAATGTGAAGCAAAATTGTATGTCCTTTGTTTTTTGTCTACTAAGGAACTTAATTTCCTTCTATGTATTTTTGTACTCATTGATTGATATTTCAAATGTGAAGCAATATTATAAGTCACTTAATAGTTATAAATAATGTATGTTTCTTTCTTTCTTTTGCAATAGATATATATATATATATATATATATGTGGTGCTCTACTCCGGGTAGGCCTGTAAACGGATCGGATTTGGATTCGATCCGATCCGAATACGCCATAAAATATCCAATAATAACATCTGAATCCGAACCCGAATCCGAATATTTTGTTAGCAAATGAATCGGATTCGGATTTAGTATATCCGACCCGACAATCCGAAACTAATAGATTTTAATTTACAATTTAGCTCCCCTTGTTTTGTAAAAATAACATAATGACCCTACACTATAAAATTCTTTTTGTGCTTAATGGATATTCGATTAGTAAAAAAAAAAGTTTAGTGCTTAACGGATATCCGATTAAAATTTGGTGCTTAATGGATATCGAATTAATAAAAAGATAAAAAAAAAAAAAAAATAACTTGATTTGCTTAAGGGGTTTTTGTTAGTGCTTAACGGATATCCGTCGGATATCCAATTAATCCTACCAAATTCGGATTCGGATTTTGGTTAATGGAATTTTTATCAGATCGGATTTAGATTTAGTTAACAGATTTCTTATCGGATTCTGATTCGGATATTGATCACAAATCCGATCCATTTACAGGCCTAGTCTAAATGTACAAGCATGTGATGTTGTGGCAAATGCAGTAATCAACTCTACAGTAGTCTATTGGGAATGGGCCCACAATCACAATAAGAAAAATTACACCCACAAAGATAGAGATAAATATAACAAGAATGACACAACCACGAAAGAAAAATCAAGCAAACAAACACAACAAGATTTAAATGTGGTTCGGCCCAACAATGCCTACGTCCATGTGCAAAGGCGATCACCTCGATTAATATGAAGATTACAAGTACTCAAGACCTCACTGTATAACTCTCCAACCAAGTTATATGACACACACAATTGCTAGAAACTAATCTCTCTCTCACTAGTTTTCAGCCCTCTCTTGTGTATGTAGAATGTTGGTTTGTAGAAGATTTCCAACCAATCTAATCAATCCCTTGAGTAAATCCTATATTTATATAGATTGCAGTAAATCCTATATTTATATAGATTGTAGAGTCCTAATCCTAATTGCAGTAGGATTTACCCCTATGGTAAGTCTTATAAAACAAGGAATACTCTCACAAACATTCCTATATAAAATAGGCAACTTGCACCATCAAAGGAATCCTTATTTGATAAAGAAACCACCAAATAAAGAATCAAATCATAATTAGGAAATAATTTCACTAATGGAATTTTAGGCACAATTCTAACAATCTTCACCTTGCCCTCAAATTCCTTCCTATCAGTCCTCAGAGTCTTCCTCTTTCCACATCGATAGTGTAGCCTTTGCCATCCTCCAAGCTATTCAGCTACACCATTACTCAAATTCACATTCCCAATGAACTTGATCATATCAACTTTTGGCTTGTTATCTTCACAGCACAATGCATCCTCTATACCTTGTTACAACAAGGTGTCCTTCATACGCACTTGCCACATGCTGGAATTCTTCTTGCCATCAAACTTTTCTATTGCCATTCGCATATCCCCAAGCAAACTATTTCCAACTGCCATGGATTCTCAACCAAGCTTTGATACCACTTCTTCAAAATGGGCCCACTATCACAACAGAAAAATCACACCCACAAAAATAGAGATAAATAGAAGAAGAACGACACAACCACGAAAGAAGATTATCAAAGAAAGATATCCATGGTGATGGCCGAAGAAGGTTAGGGTTTAGAAGAAGATAGAATGGAGTACTGAGAGTGGAAGCGCTAAGAGTGGTGGTCACCGGGAATGGAGGCACCATGAGTAATGTCACCAGGGGTGGTGGTCGCAGGGCATGGGGTCGCCGGCAGAGGAAGAGAGGGAGTCGCCGAGTGGAAGAGCTCTCTACTTTTTTGTATATCCAAAATGGTTTGGGAATCTAGGGCATGGAGCCCAAATCTCGCACCTAATAGCACAATTTTTTAATTTTTTTTTTTACAAATAAAAATTTTCTGTGTCGGATAAGTGTATTTCTATTATGAATAGAAATTTATTTGTGTCAGATAGCTGTATTTCCGTCACGAATAGAAATTTATTTGTGTCGGATAGCGTTTCTCACGAATAATAATGTATTTGTGTCGGATATATTATTATGATCAGTAGTTGTATTACTGTTCTTTGTTTCTACCTGTTGTCTAGAACTATGTAGTGTGGATAATTTAGTGACTTCACCAATCATTCCCTACAGACTCAAAAAGGATATTTTATTTTTCTCTATTTTTGCTATTCCGGGGCATGACACGATAAAAAGTATATTATTGCACTAACTGCAGGACTATCTTAGTCACTGCCATCTCAACATATCTCAATTTTTTTAAGCATGCAATGCTCTGTGGGCCGAGACTGGATCCACCCAAATTATTGCTTCCCATCCACTTTGCATCTACTTTTGATCTTCTAGAAAGGAGACGAGGTTGAAGTAGTTGTTGGGTTTGTGCCCTCAAACCATTACTCTATGTTTGATACATTGACATTTTAATATATGGATATCAGTTTTACATTTCATTGTGTATTTTCTTTGATGAGATGATTGTTAATCCCTAAGCATCATAGTAAGAAATTTAGGTGTGTATGAGATACATACAAGTGAGATACGAATTACTATTCTTTGATAACTAGAATTTTTCATAGTGGATGATGAGACTGGATATCTTATCAGGTTTATATTGTAGCATGATTAACTACCATTAGATAGAGTGATGAATTTCAATCACTAGAGTATAACTCTTAGTTAATATGCTAGTACTTATAGTGCATTGATGGACTTGAGCTTTCTTATTGACACTTCAACTGTCAATAGTTGATAGGAACCCATAACTTGTATAAGGTACGTGTTCTCAATCTTGAGACGAGTATGAACACAAACTGTGGATATGGCTGCTTTAACCTACCAATCAATGAGGTCTTAAAGATCAACACTTGGGCATCTTGGGTATGTCATGTTCATAGGGTTGTGAACATATATTGTTAAGATAAAATCTACCCTCTGATAAAGAATAAGCATTCCCTTGAGAATGTCACCAAGTTGATTACTGAGAGTTGCAGTCTTGTTGATATGTAGTTATCAACATGTTTGGTAATCATGAGAGGTGAATAGGACTCAAAGAATACAAGAAGTAATCATGATTCAGGTTGACAGTAATAGTTTATCCGACTACCTGAATATGATTACAAATGTTGATGGTAGAGGGACATTAGGACACCATACAAGTCTAGACATCGTTTCGGATATGCTCTTTTACGTTGGAGTTCAGTTGTCATTTTGTAGTGGAGTAAACATTAACTGATCAATTAATTAATTTACTAATCAAAGAGTTTGGTCATGGGAATTAACAACTAATCTGAGCCAACAATAAAGAGCCTAGGAGGTCCTACTCTTGGTTCCACTAGAATGCTTGGAAAAGCACAAGAGAATGTTGTCAAGGCAGGTTCGATCAATTGAAAGAGTTTCGATCGATTGAAGTCAAGGCAAGTTAGATCGATCGAAAGATGTTCAATCGTTCGAAGGTTCGATCGATCAAATACACTTTGATCAATCGAAGGCTTAAAGTCCGTTTGGAAATCTATAAATATGGCAGCTGCATACAGAATAAATCTAATCGTCATTTTATCACCCAGAGGGCAGCAGAGACTATTTAGGGTTCCGAAACTTTCTCTATCCTCCGTATTAGAGTTCCCACAAACTCTAGCCTCTCTATAAGCATTCATCGCACACATAGGAGTGAAGATCACCTAGTGGAAGCTGCTGCACCATCCAGGATCTTGAAAAATTAAGAATTGGGTTCAAGACACAAAGGTAGAACTCTTGCCCTCTCTTGGACGCATCTATAGCATTCATAAGTAATAGATCCGGACATACCAATAAAAGTTTCGAACTTTTGTTTTCCGTTGCGCGTTTAAATAATCATTTTAAACCTATTTTTTCCAACAATTGGTATTAGAACCTCGTTTATTTGGATCTATTGATGCATTTTGGAACACTAGATTGATTTGCATGATGTTTTTAGAATTGATTTTAAAAGTGCATCATCACATATCTGTTTCTGTAGCAGTTTCGCAGCAGAAAACAAATCTGTGATGGCATTGGATGCATGGTAGTTTCGATCGATCGAACTTGGTTCGATCTATTGAAACGGTCTGTTTTTGATCGATTGAACGAGTCTAGATCGATCGAACCAATGCAGGTTTCAAGCGATCGTACTTAGTTTGATCGATCGATCGAATCTGTTCGATCGATTGATGTTTGTTCGAACGATTTTGAAACAGATTCTCTGTCCAGATGTTCTTTTCACACTTTTAAAAGTTTTAAAATTATGTACTTTATTTTTTATACTATTCTGTAAAAATTTTAAATCACTCTGTGTAATTGAAAGTTCAATCGATTGATCTATGTTTAATGAATCGAAAGTTCGATCGATCAAACCGTGTCGATCAATTGAGTGAGACAGAGATTCATTGATGCTATTTTATGTTTTAATTCTTCCATAAAGAATTTGTGGAATATGCGAATAAATTAAGGGTTCCAATAGACATATATTCTGTTATATATGCGTGGTTGTGTGTGCAACTAAACCTTTTGCAGCAAGACTAGTTGGTGTGCATTTTGTTGTCCATGAAGATGGAGCCAAAGGCAATCAAACCAAGAAGAAGGTTCTATGGAGATAGAGCCATGGGAGATAGAGGCATTGTTTGGATGTTGTTATTTCATTTTAGTTTTTTGTTCTATGTACTTGGTTTGTGATTGGCGTTTTATACATTGTTACTACTTGCATGCACATAAAACAAGTTTTCTAAAATAAAAATCAAAAACCGTTTTCAACGCATTAGTAAACATTGCATGTTTATGGGTAATGTGTAGAAACAATTTTTTTCAAAAGCAAAATTCTTTACAATTAAATCTAGTGAGAGAGGGTCCTATTAAGAACACCCACGATCATCCATTAACGATTCACTATAAGATGAGTAGTGCATTCTGTGTTACCTCGCTAGGAGTGATCATTCCATGCGGAGTGTGCACAACTCATTGGTTACTAGATATGAACTTCCTACCGATAGGATCAATCAGACATGTTAGAGGGTGACCACCACACAGAGGCACTACTTAAGGTGGTTGTGATTGGATCATAGTTAATGGTGCATACTAGCTAAGCTATAGATAAGGTATCCCACACGGGGCATTATTCAAAAACTTAGAGATAAAATAGGTTAGGAAGTCATAACTTGTTTTGCAAGAGTTGCATAGCGGACAAGTCATGATTAATCGAACGATTTGTACCCATCATCACCACTACTGCTCACGCTACCACCGATTCCCAACAATCTCCCAACCAAACTGCAGTACTCTCAATCTGATCCAGACTTCACTGCAGCCCTTACCACCAATCACCCAACCACCCCCGCAACCACCAGTCTTCACCGCAATCACCAAACTCTATCGTCACTACATTATCACCCCTGCAAAGACCCACCACCGCACCATCATCATCATCAAGCAAAAGTACCTCCAAATCAACCCTCCTCCCATCCCCCAGTCACCACCGCACACTCCTAATCCCCTTCATCTCCAACATGTTGCACAATTCCTTCTTAAACACTAAAAAAAATAGTCCAACCCGTAAAATCACCCCGGATCTGAACTTAATCCGGACTCGCAAAATTGAACTGGGTCTAAACCCGACCCAAACTCAACCCGTAAACCCAACCCATGAACCACTTTCCCAACCTAACTCAATCTAGATCCAATCTTAGCCCTAATTTGAACCCTTCCTATTTCTGTGAAGCGCCACGAAACTTCCCAACCCATTTCCAACACTATGGATGGAACGAAGTATAACGCTTTGGCCTAGGCCATGTCAAGTTTTCTACGGGAATGCAAACTTTGGCGTATTACCCCTAGCGCTATTTTTGAACCCACCAAGATAACAGGAGAGGACAAAACCAAATTTGCAGATCGTCTTGAAGATTGGGATAACAAGAATCATCAAATTATCACTTGGGTTTGCAACACTTGTGCTAATTCTATTAGTCTTCAATTTGGCAGATTCACCATTGCCAAATCCCTTTGGGATTTTTTAGCCATGTGTTACACCACTGCTGATCTAGCTTATCAATATCAGCTTTTAAGCACTCTTCATTGCATGAAAAACAACTAATTCGTGACCAATATTGCATTCTTAACTTCATGATTTTATCCGTATTGAACACGAATTAGCACCTAACCCGGGAGGTTCAATGGATAAATTGTACTTTTGATAATCCCCTTTGTTAATTTATTTTTGCTAATAATAATCTCATCCTTGTAGGTTTTGTGAACTTGGGTGAGATGGAACCAAACCCTTGTGACATTCATGTCATTAAAAAGGGCAAGGAATGATCTTCTGCAGAAGTAGATCGATCCAGCTTGTCAATGCGGATCGATCAGTGTGTTTAGAGGAGCCTATTATTTGAATCAGCAAGAACAGATCGATCCAGCCCCAAAAGGCGGATCGATTCGCAATTTTGAAGAGACATTCTGCAACAAGGATCTTGAGATGGATCGATCCGGCTCAAAGAGGGGACCTATCCGCGGTTTCTCGAGAAGATATCTAAGGCCCAGATAGAAGGTGGATCGATTTGGCCTTTTGCTTGGGATTGATCCGCAGCTCCTAAAGATGTTGCTTCTTTTTATTTACAAGTTTTCCATTTTGTATGGGGGGTATAAATAGTTAGAGATTAGTTTTTGTTAGGGTTAGCATTTATTTTTCTTAGACATAGTGGTTGTATACCTCTGCCCTCTCAAAGTCTTCATCTCCCTCTTTGGTTTACTCCTCCATCTACCACCTCTAATTGACAATTAGTTCTAGGAAGAGAAACTTTAGTTGTATTGAATACTTTGGAGCTTTGTTGGATTTTATTGAAGTATTTCCCTTGCATTTATGATGGGTTGTTCTGGTTGGTATTATTTCTTTCTCACATTCTTTAATGTTTATGCTTTTACATCCATGAATAGCTAGATAATGTAGGTTGGGGATCATAAACCCACCATTGGACCCATGTGTGCTTAATTGTAGGATCTTTATGCTTTGTAGCATTTATAAAGTTCATGTGTGCAAGGTTTAATCTACTAGGACCCCACTTGCAATGTCAAGCATTTTAAGTTGGGAAATCCTTAGATTTTAGACCTAACCTCATGTATTTCATTGAAACCTCCATCTAACATGTAGGTTGACCACCATATGTTTGATAGTTTGTCTCAATGGAATTTTCTACTCTAGAGTGTGCTATAAGCATGAAATCCATGTGCTGTTTGGTCCAAGGTGAGGGAATGCTCCCTAACCTTGATTTATCATTTGCAAAACCCCAAATCTCAAACTCTAATTTGCCTTTGAATAAAGCTCACTTTTTATATTATAGATTGTCATGGTAGTATAACTTAGTTTTAATTGAAGCCATTCGAAAAAGTCAAAAAGACATAGTTTTATTTCTTAGTTTGTTAATTACTCCACGCATTGTAATTGGTTACTAAGCACCCTTCAAGCATTGTTGTATTCTAATTCCTGTGGACTCGACAACCTGCTTCTATCGTGCTACATTTTTTTAATAGGGTTAACAAAGAACTTGATTTTGACCATATCATAATGGCACCATTGCCGGGGATTGGCAATTGGCAACAACCTTCGGTCGCTTAGTTTCTAATTGTAGTCCTTTTGCTTTTAATCTTGTTTAATTTCTTTCTTATTGGTTGTCATTGAAGGAGTACTTTACTTGAAAATCGGTAAGCCGCTTCCATGTCGAATCAAAGCAATCAAGGTATGAATAATCCCTTTGCTAATCCAAATAATGCTAGTTCTAGCTCTAGTAGTAGTGCTAGTGAATCTTTTTGGCGACCCTCACCTTCTCAAAGGAATCAGCAACCCGGGCAGTCAATCGACAACTATCTCTCTGAGATACACTATGTTTGGGATCAACTCACCTCTTTCGAACCAAAGTTTACCGATGCCACCAATGCCGAGAGATTCTCCTCATATCGCGATTATTAGCGCCTAGTTCTCTTCTTGATGGCTCTTACTGATGATTTTGAGCATGTTCATGCATCTCTTCCCCTTTGAGTCCTTTGCTGACTCTTGATCAAGTAGTCATTGAACTTTTCTCCGAGGAAACTCGCCTTGGCCCTCGCAAAACTCCAGCCACCGATAGTGTTCTTGCTACTCCAAAAGGACCTCCTTCTGACACTATTCTTTCTACTCATCCGAGGTACCCACCCAAGAATCATTTTCAATCCAATTACCAGTCCAAGAATCATTTTCAATCTAAACATCACTACCCCCCACCTTCGACTCCTCGAAACCATGGTGCAATTACTATAAAATAGGTGGACACACTCTCTTAGAATTTCGTGTTCGCACTTGCAAATACTGTCAAAAGCAAGGTCCATCTTCAATATGACTGCTCCCAACACCGTGCAAAACAGCACTCCAAGTCTCAGGGTGGTTCTTTCAAAAGCAAGGACCATTCATCATCCAATGCCTTTGCCGAAAGGCTTACTGCCTCCGATGTAGAAAGTCAAACAAATCCTCGCTCAATCTAGTAATCCCACTCTTACTGCTCCCTCCGTCACTTTAGGTAATTCATCTTGGTTTTTTTATTCTGGCTGTTGTAATCATATGACATCAGATCCCACTATTTTTACTACCATAATTTCTGTCACTCATACACCAACCATTCAAACTGCTGATGGTACTCCGATGTCGGTTAGTCATATAGGCATGGTTCCCACCACTAATACTTCACTTACTCACATTTATTGCATTCTCAAACTCACTTTGAATCTTATATCTGTTGGGCAACTATGTGATCTTGCTATTACTATTCTTTTCTCCTTCTTTGGTTGTCGTGTGCAGGATCCATATACGAGAAGGACTCTTGGGATTAGGGGTGAAACAGTTCGGTTCGGTTCGATTTTTCTGGTTTTTTGGCACTAAAAAAACCGACCGACTATGCTTGGTTAGGGAGGTTTTATCGGTTTTGCTCGGTTCAGTTCAGTTTTTGGCTTATTGTATTTTTGAAAAAACCAACCGAAAAGCCTCGATTTTTTTGGTTCGGTTTCGATTTTCGGTTTTTGTCGATTTGGTTTTACCCCTACTTGGGATAGGCCGTAAAGTTGGACGGCTCTAATCTCCATATCCTAACTCACCTCATCCCCTCTATTTAGATAACTACTCTAGTTTCCTCCAGTTCTCCTATTAGTCTCTGGCACTCTCGTTTTGGCTATGCCTCTGTTGTTCGTCTACAACCTTTAGTCTCTAGTGGTCAATTAGGACTTCTTAATAAGGAAACATTTGATTGTCTTCCATGTTAACTTTCAAAACAACTGCATTGCAATTCAATAAAAGTGATTCTTTTCTTCTGCTCCTTTTGACTTAATTCATTCAGATGCTTGGGGCCCCTCTCCCACTGTCACTATGGGAGGATCAACATACTTTGTTATTTTTATTGATGACTATTCTATTTATACTTGGATTTATCTCATGCGTAATTGGTCTGAGCTGTCTTAACTATACTTTGATTTTGCTACTATGGATAAAACTCAATTATCCTGCAATATCAAAGTTTTTCATGCAGACAATGCTGCTGAGTACACTAATACAGGAGTTCTTAATTTCCTACGCTAGCATGGTTCTCTCCCACATCGTTCTTGCCTAGGAACCTCCCAACAAAATGGTCGTGCTGAGCAGAAACACCGAGATAATCTAAACACTATTCGTACCCTTCTTATAGCTGTCTCTTGTCCTTAATGTTTTTGGGGAGAAGCCACTCTTATAGTTGTCTACACCATCGTGTTCCATCCCCAATCATTAGAAATCAATCTCCATATGAGCGAATCTATAGTGATTCACCTCATTATACTAGACTCATGGTTTTTGGCAGTGCTTATTTTGTTCTTCTTCAACCTCATGAATGCACTAAATTAAAGTCCAGTTCCCACCTATGCTACTTCCTTGGATATGGTATTGAACACAAGGGATATAGGTGTTGGGATCCTTACTCTAAACATCTCCATGTGTCCAGGCATGTTATCTTTTGGGAACATAAGATGTTCTCCTCCATGTCCAAGTTTTGCCTCTCACCCGACACTACTCCTTTTCTCTTCACTGATCCTTTGGTAGACCTGTTTTCAGAAAGTACAACTACAGATCAGCCTTCTACCACATCCACATCCCCTAAGTTACCTGCTTCCACTGATGATGCTCCTAAGTTATCCACCTTACCCTCTCCTAAGCTACCTACCCCGACTGTTGGTCCTGCTTCTACACCTACTCTACCGCTCTAACGAAGTGACTGGGTAAAATCTACTTCTGTTGATCTTCGTGATTATATTGCATTTTCTACAATACTTTCTCATCATGAACCTCAATCTTACTGTGAGGCAAGCTCTAATCCTTTTTGGCAGAAAGCAATGGATGATGAATTGCAAGCACTTGAACAAAATCGCACATGGGAATTGGTAGATCGAATTACTAAGTGGCAAAAATGCTATGGGATACAAGTGGGTTTACAAAATCAAAACTCACCCAGACGGATCCATTGATCGCTACAAAGCCCGTCTTGTAGCCAAAGGTTATACCCAGGAGTATGGGATTGATTATAAGGAAACATTTGCCCCAATTTCCCATCTTACTTCTATTCGCAGCTTCATTGTTGTTGCTACAGTCCGCCGTTGGGATTTATTCCAAATGGACACCAAAAATTCTTTCTTAAATGGTGATCTCACTAAAGAAGTCTATATACGTCCTCCTCTTGGTTATCCTTATCATTCTTACCATGTCTGCAGACTCCGCAAAGCTCTATATGGCCTCCAACAAGCTCCACGAGCCTGGTTTGCAAAATTCAGCACAATTGTTGAGCACTTTAGTTTCACAACTAGCTCATATGATTCGGCTCTATTCATTCGTCGAACTGACCAGGGCATTATATTTCTTCCTCTGCTTGGATGACATGATTATCACTGGAAATGATACACCTAGAATCTTGGGTCTCAAAACTCACCTAAGCCAACATGTTGAAATGAAAGATCTCGGTAAGCTAAATTACTTTCTAGGACTTGAGATCACTTCCACTTCTGAGGGTTACTACCTTTTTTAAGCTAAGTACTTATCTGATCTTCTTACTCGTGCAAGAGTTACAAACAACAAGACCAGTTCTACCCCTCTTGAGCTCAATTTTAAATTCATACCTATAGATGGTACTCCTCTAGATGATCCCACACTTTATCGCCAGATAGTTGTGAGTCTAGTCTATGAGTCTAGTCTATCTCACAGTTACTCGACCTGACATTGCCTACGCAGTTCATATTGTTAGCCAATTTCTCTCCGCCCCTCGATCGCTTCACTGTGCTGCTATTCTTCGCATCCTTTACTATATCAAAGGAACAATGTTTAACGGTTATGCTTTTCTGCTCCTTCCTCACCCGAGCTCCGTGCTTATTCTGATGTAGATTGGGCAGGAGGCCCAACTTATCGACGATCCACTATAGGCTATTGCTTCTTTCTTGGCGATTCTCTTATCTCCTAGCGAAGTAAAAAAGCATACGGTTATTGCTCGCTCAAGTACAGAAGCAGAGTATAAAGCCCTAGCTAGTGCTACTCAAGAACTTTTCTGGCTCCATTGGTTACTTGAAGGCTTGGTGTTACTCATTGCAATGCCACTATTATCCACTGCGACAATCAGAGTGCTATTCAGATTGCGCACATTGATGTTTTTTACGAGTGCACTAAGCACATTGAGATTGACTGTCATTTAATGCATCATAATCTTAATAGTGGTACCATTCGACTTGTCTCGGTATCTTCCGCTGATCAAATTGCTGATCAGATTGATGCTATCTTCACCAAAACTCATCATCTAGGACATCGTCAAGATTTAGTTTCCAAACTCAAGATGATCTCGATCTTACCACATTGAGTTTGAGGGGGGCTGTTAGAATATTTTTCATTTATTGTATATGTTGTATCATACCACACACTATGTCTAGGTTCGCACTGTACTACACTTGTATTTCTCTCTCTACGTCCTCCTATATAAAAGTGATCTTTGTATGATTGACATTTTATTAATACAATATACAATTTTTCCTCTCTCTATTCTTTCACTAGTTATGTGAAATTTTACATAACTTTTAATAGAAATATATGTTTTAGTCCTTCAGATTTTGGTCCACATGGATTTGGTTGTTTGACTTTTTGTAACATTGAAATTGATCATTTATTCATGTTGATATTTATAAATTAGTCCTTTTCCACATTTTGGAGATTATTTTTTGGACAGTTATACCCCCATTTAATACATATTTGTGTGTATATATATTCGTGTGTACTGTGTAGAAAGTGAAAGTCAGTTATGAAAAATCTTTATCACAAAATCAACGCACCCATTCAAATAATCGTGGGCCCCCACTTCATTCACGCCTTTCCCCCTCTCTTAAAGCTTTCTTCTCCTTCTTCTTCTTCTTCTTCTTCTTCTTCTTCTCTCTCTCTCTCTCTTTCTCTCTCTCTCTCTAAAACAAAGGATTCTATAACAAACGCACAATCTCATGCGTAAAAGCCCATTGAACCCAAAACTCTGCGAAGACATTAGACGTTGCTTGCACGATCTCTGAAAGCGAAAATGATAACAAAAAGTGGGTTTTGGGGAAAGGGAGTCTCGGAACGTCGTACAAGGCAGTGGTCGAGGAGGGGACGACAATGATGGTGAAGAGACTCATATATCTATATCATATGCATATGTATATACATGTGTATTGTTGCTGCATTTCTGGCTTTTGACAATTTGTGTATTAATTTTTGCAGTGTTAGAGATTTCTCGCAAGCTGTGGAGTTTTCTTTTAAGTTTGGAAGGTGAGAAATTCGTTTTTATTTGATGAGAAATTTCTCATCAAATCCATTAAAAATGTGAGAATTTGTATTAATAAATGGCGAATTTGCTACCATTAGAGACTTTCATCAAAATTCTAGAAGTGAGAATTTCTCACCAAAAAGTGAGAAGTTTACGTAAAGAAGTGAAAATTTTGTTATTAGAGCATTCGAAATTTCTCATCATTACATCACACACTTCTATCAAAAATTTTAGAAGTAAGAATATCTCACCATAATATACAGAATTTCTCATTATGCTATTACAAAATTTCTCAATTTTGGTCAGTGATGCATTTTGAAGTGAAGAATTTCTCATTATGGCTAGAAGTGATAATTTCTCACCATTATATGCAGAATTTAACATTATGTTATTGAGAAATTTGTCACTTATGGTATGTGATGCATTTTAAAAGCGAGGAATTGTTCACTCTTTTTTTTCTCTCTCTCTCTCTCTCTATATATATATCTATATATATATGTGTGTGTATTATATGGGTTTTGAATTTTAAAACCGTCCGTGATTTGTTATATATATATAGTTATCTGAGTTTTGAATTTAAAAATTCCAATTTATGGGAGTGGGGGTATTTTAGTCATCAAAATAGGTGAGGGACTAATTTCTAAGTTGACTTAAAGAATGGATCTATTTCTAGAAAAGGCTACAATAAAGGACTGAAATCTAAAGGACCGGACTTTTAAAACATAAGGACTTGATCCGACTCCGTACTAGTTATGGAGTTCTGACCAAAATAAAAAAATAAGTTGTGCTTTAAACTTAATAAGTATAAAATGAGGGAATTTTTGCTAAATTTCTAATAATTTAATTGGTAAATAATAAAAACTGCAAATATTTGCCATGTTTTATTTGCGACGGCTTACTATGCGTTTCAAAGAAGGCATTATTTGCGACGACGAATTGCTTGCGTAAAAAATGCTACAGGTTTCTTATGCGAACTCAAAAAATTGAAGACATTTTGTGTGTCGCAAAAAAGTGCCATCGCGAAAAATTAAATTCTTCTAGTGTGTACAGGTTTCTTATGTCAAATCATAGGAATGAAGCGCATCCATTGTAGTTATTATTTTATTTATTTATTTATTTACTTATTTTTATTTTTATTGCATGCTAAGAAATTAAAAGCGATTGCTAACATAAGATAATGGTAAAGTGAGAGAAACATGATATTTTTTTTAAAATTTTTTTGGATAATTATTTGGATTATGCCAGGACATATACACACATTACCAAAATCCCATAATAAAGCCCAACAGGGGTCACTCAATCAGACTGACGAACAGCAGGAGGGGCAAAGGAATCCTCCTAAGGGGATTTAATCCTTAATCTCCCCACTGAAAAGAAAGACGTCATACCAATTAAACTAGGTCCACTTCGAATGAGATTTAACTTTTTAGGGTGAGCAAAAAAGCTAATCTTGATTTGAGATGCATAAGGTGAATGAACAACAAATAATATATGTATATATGTTTACTTCTTAATTAGTTTATTTTTAATTTCTACACATGAAACTCAACAGCAAGCATTAAAAACCACGCTAATGATCATCTGTATGCTATTTTCAAATTTTTTTTTTTGAGAAGATATGCTAGTTTCATTTCTAGTTACTTATGTGTTACGTATTTTTTTTCTACCCTGTAAACATTGGAGACATCACCAAGCACAAGAAACCAAGCTTATGATGTAGAATATTCCAAAGAGCAAAATGCATAAATTGCAACTTTACAATAAAGTTAAAGTTGAATGGCACAAAGGAAAATTGACAAGAAAATAAAAATATGATGATTTTTCTTTATCTTTATTATAAGAAGCCAAAGTTAAATGGCCCAAAGGCACACGACAATTGAAAATTATGTACTAACAGTTAGTTAGGCCGAGGACTTGAAAAGTCTTACTCTGGTAAATTGAAGACTTTGAAAAGTCGGCACAATTAGCTACAAGTGGATAGATATTATCTTAATAAATCAATTTTTTTTTTTTTTTAGATATTATCTTAATAAATTAATTGTTTTTATCAGAAAATTTTCATTAAGGCTGCTCACGCAAACAAATACAATCGTGAGAAATAAAAGACTCAACAAAAGGATGGAATTCCTCCAGCCCACATTTAAACCACCAACAGACAAAGTATGAGCAACCATATTAGACTCCCTCCCAGCATGAGCACACTTCACAACCCCCAAGATGAGGACACAAATTCTTAGCAGCAACAGATAATAAATAAATTATTTGATTGAGAGATATTAATATTTGACTAGTCTAATTAACAATTAACATAAGTGTACACTACACTCTGTGACAGTTTGGTTGTAACTTTCCTTAGTATACCAGTCGTCCTTTTATTCGAAGGATACAGTTGCCCTGGTGGCTAAAATGACTTTTTCTAACTTGTACTAAGAGTTCAATGTTTGTGAAAGACAAAATAGACAACTATCAAAATGGTTTTGATAATTGACCTTAGCTTCTATGCATTTCCACCGCAGAAAATCCAGACTAACGGATTATTAATTTAAGATTATTAGGAGATTTTTGGTCCAACTTCCTGGATGTTTTGTGTACCATTAATTAATGTCCATGTTGTTGTGTAGAACACATTTCTGAATTAGTATCGTTTGATATGTTCCTTATCAAACAAATGTGATATAGTACTTGATTTTACTGAGTTATAAAAATCTCTCTCTCACACATAATTGATACAAGAGAAAGAGGAGGTCTATGGATGTAGTTTTTTCTTTTTTTTTTTTATAACTCTGGGTGTCTGGGTCAGCTTGCCTGCGCTTTGACTATTCTCAAGGGCCCACTAAACACCCTACAAGCCTAGCAAGCCAGATAAATCACAAATGTGATAGGTGGCCACTCTCTTGAGATTTGAACACAAGATCTCTGAGTATAACACACAAAGACCTTGTCATCCGACTACAAAAAAAGTGGTTTTTGTGGATGTAGTTACATATGCATGCTGTGAGGTATTTAGTCCGCTTTTGATCTACGACTATCATGTTGACAAGGAAGAATGGAGTTAGGATTGATTTTATTTATTTATTTTTTATAGGGTGGGCTAAACTAGAATCAAGAAGAAAAATGTTCTTGGGGATAATATATTGGGAAGGGCTAAACTGAAAAGTAAGAAAAAATATTATGGGTAGAATTAATATTAGGCAATATATCACACGCAGAATTTTCTTTTCAATATTTAAGGGCCCTAGAACCCACCCTAGCCTCCTCATACCTTCATACTTGCTGACGAGCTTCTAGCCCAACCATTAATTAACTCACGCGATTTTGCTCCTTTGAGTTTCAATCTTAAAGGCCCTCGCAATGAAGAGGCATTTTTGGACTTTTTGATGTTTGCTACTAATATGGGACAAGGCCAGGGGCGTATTCAGAAATTTTATCTAGTGAGAATCAATCAGGGACTTAGGCTATGCGGGGGTTTGGGACAGCGGCCTCGAGGCGAATTTTTTTTTTGCTTACTTAACCATAATTATATGTAGAATTGATTTTATGTCCATAGTGTTCTAATACCACCATATATACAAGTTTTAATATGACCTTTTCATTTAAAATTTTTAGTAGTTTTTGGGCACATTTTCAGTAAAGTTGTACATTATCAAATGAACTGGAAAAAAAAAAAAAAGAAAACTTTTCGTTGATTGAACTTAATTGGGTTATCAAGCAAACCCTTAGGTGCGTTTGATAAATTTGAAAATTAAGTACTGGAAATTAAGTGTTGTATTTTAAGTACTGAAAATTTTAAGCGATTAAATTACAAAACTAAATATAGTATTTCAAATATTGAAATAAATCGCATTCAACATTGAGTATTTTCAATAGATAGATAGATAGTGGAGTTTGCTGAGAGAGTCGAACCTAGGCCCTTTGGGTTAAAACCAATATAACCAACCACTGGAGTAGCAATCTATTCCGTAACCTGGCCTAAATGTAGAAAATTTTATAATATACAAGTTCAATAGATACCATGGTACCAACTGGTTCCCATATATCCCACTTGGAGCGCAGATATCACTGGCTTTGATACCGATCCATTCTTCCTACAAGGTATTGTACGCTTTTGGTCTTACATCTCATTGGCGAACCGACGCAGTTTTGTCATTTTGGATTTCAACCCAAAAGTGTCCTCACAAGTCACAACGGAGACATAGCCCCAACTTAAACACGAAACTCATTTTAACAAATTCACTACCATAGGGAAAAATGGACATACATTTATTTTTTTATTTTTTTGGTATTAAGCAAAATGCCGAGCTGATTAAAGTGTTTGGGGATTTCAAATGCGGAACTAATTTCCCATACAAATAAAACACGCAGAAGCACAATGAACAATAGTTAATTAACAAGCACATGCATAAAAAAAAATACAAATTTTAACATAATTCGGCAAAATCATGCCTACATCTACACATTTTTTTGAACAGCAAATTTCATTGAAGAAATCAATGAGCAAAGAGCCCAATTACATTACATCCACTCGAAACCCAACAAAAATCCCCCCAAAACACCCCTAAGCTTACCCAGGATCCCCTAATGAAACGCTTGTCCTTTGAAGGATTTCAAAAGGGAAACCAGGGACCACACTAAGCCAAAAAGCCCCCAAAAATCCCTGTACACAGCCCAAAAAACAGCAAGAAAACCATGACAAAAACTCAGACCACTGAAGCAAAAAGACCCGCCAAGAGCCTCCAAAATGACTTAAGAAACAACCAGCCAATGAAATTAACCCCCAAATTTGGAAGCATCTCGAAGCCCAACTACAGCACCTCAAAAAATCAGATTGTTTGATCCTGGCCTGGATGCCCTTTCATTTTTTGAACAGCGAAAATCAGTTTTTATTGATAAATGGAAGAAACGTTTTAACATTAGCTGGAGCTCCCTTAATTCAGCAAGACTGCTGCACAACAGAATCTGAATCAACCAAGTGCAGAGAATTGTACCATCCCTAAGAGACTTCATCAACCTTTTGTATCACCCCTTGAACAACTGATGCAGATAGCCCAAAATTCGAAAAACTCAGAAACACTCTTGGACTAGGCTGTTTTTTAATTCTGACAGTTCTTGCAAGTTAACCCCAAAAAAGAGCAGCATTCATAAGACTGCAATACTTGAGCAGCAACATTTTATTCTTGACCTTCAAACTGTCTTGGCAACCAGAGCCTACAAAACCAGAAGCCAAGCTCGGGCTTCCAATACTCAGCAAGAAAGACCGCAAAATTGAAATCAGCAGCAAATAAACTCAATTGAAGAGTAACACCGCATGCAACGAACACCGCAGCCATAGACATTAATTACAGCAGCAATAAAACCCAAAGAGCAAGCAATAAAAGCGCCACAACCCGGCCTTAAGGTCCTTGAACCGCATCTGCCTAACCATTCACAGCATAACACCAATGAACAGGTAATCAGATGATAAAAACTAAAACCAGCCCTTCGAATCAAGATTCAGCATCACCCGGAGCACCAAATCAGAAAGGCACTACAAACAAACCTCAAGTGAAACTCACAGCCCTTCACCAAGCCAGATCATAAACCACTCTAGAGAACAGCTCAGAGCAGCCCCCGACAGCGAATAGAAGAATAAACACAACAGCGACGCCGGATCAGACAGAATAGACTCATGGGAAGGACCAAACAAGAGCCAAAAAACAATAGTTGTAGGCAGAAAGCAGCACCTAAAAACTGACAGTACCACCGAAAAACCTAAACTGTAACCACTCCCGGGGACAAAACAAAAACCAAAAAAACCCCCCGAGACCATAGCAGCCGCTACACTGGAAGCACTTCAAACAACACCACCCGACAGGAACGAGGCTTGACCATCATTTATATCCATGCAACAAAAGGATCCTCTCTATCAATTGCCGATTTTGCTAGGTTGTCTGCAAAAGAATTCCTTTCCCTGTTTACATGTTTGAAACTAATTAAGTTATGAGACAAACTGTCACTCAAGAGATTCTGAAGCTCATTGAAGAGAAAGATGTACTTCCAATTCCAACAATCCGCGCTCGATGCCCATGAAATTGCAACCGTAGAGTCACTTTCAATAATTAGTGCGCTGGACATGCAACGTACAGTGGACCAAACTCTGATAGCCTCCAAGATGGCCAGGAATTCAGCTACATTTGAGTCAGCCGTTCCCACCGGACTTGAGAAAACATATTTTACACTTCCCTCATGGTCCCTTAGGACGCCGCCGATTCCAGCCGGGCCCGGTTTCCCTCTGGCCGCTCCGTCAACATTAAATTTAAATGCACCCAGAGGGGGCGCAGACCATGAATGAGGCCTCGTGCTACACATAGAGAGCAGTTATTTCATTAAATGAGAATAAACTCTGATACAAGATATATTGAATTAAATCATATAATTAACCCAACCCTTAACCCCTTGTACACCCACCCTCAATACCCAAAGAGCCATCATCCTTGAATATGCACCCCCATGAGGGCTCAACTTGGTACAACCAATGGCTTTCCTAAATTCATATACAATTTATAGTGCTTACAATCCATTATTTGTTGGATAAATAATACGACTTTATAAAAAAAAAAAAACACCATTTAGAATAAGACTCTAACCAAACCAACAAATTCTAAATTATTGGGATTGTCCCACATAGAATCCCATAACAAAGAACTAGAGAAACAAAGTTTTCTTTATCAGACATGCAGGTCTATTTTAATTGACACCTTATCCGGTATACTGATGGAAATGTTCAGCATCAAACATTTTTACTAAGATATCGCAATTGTAAAGTTATCACTGTGCCAAACATGTTGAAAGAGAGGCTTGCTGTGCGGCGGCTGCTTTTGCCACTTCTCAAAGATCTGAGTTTGAAAAATATGTTCATCACCCACCCTTTTTGCATGTTAGTGAATCGAGTCAATTGACAGCCCAACCAATAAGCATTCTACATGTTTTTCTCTAAAAAAAAACAAAAAAAATAATAATAAATAAAGAGGGAAAAAGAAGATAAAGTACATCTCCTGTAATTAAGATCATTTTCATGTATTTTTATTTTTGATACAATTTTTCCAATACTTCAACGAAAGTGTCACCGTTAATATTATGTTGAACTTTGTAATAATAAATAAATAAATAAATAAAAGAAGAATAGTAAACATGTTACACTTAATAGAACAAAGTATGTATATATAGGGGGTGTATCTGAAAAATGTAATAACCATGGGAGTGCATCTATAATTAACTTAAGATTAAAATAACTGTGAAAAATTTTGTTCCGTTGGTTTACTATCGGTTACACTTCAATAAGTACAAGAAAAATTAGCGTTACAAATAGAAATGTCGGAGTCATAGAGAAAATGACCTTCAGAACCCGGGGTGTAAGTGAAATTTTCCACTATTATTTCAAATGAGAAAAAGTGCAAAAAAGTTTAAGCTTTGAAATTCATGAGTAACCTATGATATTATGTTAGTCTGTATATACACAGACATGCCAGCCAAAGTAGAACAAGTCAATTAAGGCAGGAATTGAGAAAATTAGTTACGCTGACTAAGACTAACTCAAGGCTTATAAGGCTCTATAAATAGCTGCGCAGTACTGCATTCCTAATCATCTCAATTTCTATGCACATCTTTTTCTTGTGATTACTTTCTCATAACTTCAAAACAGCTACTTATTTTTACTATTTTCTTGAGTTCGCTAATGGGATCTCTCAATTTTAGCGCAGCTGTTGTTTCCACTTTTTTCTTACTGTTCCTTTTGAACATGACATGCCATGCACAACTATCTCCAACATTTTATGATGGTACATGTCCAAATGCATTGAGTACAATCAGGACTGCTATTAGAACAGCAGTATCTGGGGAACGTAGAATGGCAGCATCTCTAGTTCGCCTCCATTTCCATGATTGTTTTGTTCAGGTTTGCATTTAAATTATTAATGTTGTATACTAACTATGGTTTGTCTACTGGAAATATCACAGAATGATATATGAGTACAATATTTGGGTTTGCAGGGGTGTGATGCATCGATCTTACTTGCGGATACTTCTACTTTCACCGGCGAGAGAACTGCATTCCAAAATGATAGATCAGTAAGAGGTTTTGAAGTCATAGACAATGCCAAGTCTGAGGTGGAGAAGATATGCCCTGGTGTTGTTTCTTGTGCGGATGTACTTGCAGTTGCAGCACGTGATGCATCAGTCGCCGTGAGTTCGCATATGCTACTCACCTTTTCAAATTTTAGTTATATTGTCACACCATGGTACAATATCAATAGAAGCATGACAAAAAGTTTTCCTTTTTTTGTCAACATAAATCCAGTTCGTTTGTTATATCATGATCACACTTTGTGACTAGAAAAACTTGATATGAAGAAAACAATAGTTAATTTTCATGATTTGCAACCAAATAAATATATATTTGTACTCCGATATAAACTTTGCAAACACTTAAAAGTCAGTAATTTATCCTTGTCAATTGAGTATGCTATCGCAACTTAATTAACAATGAGATGTTGACTAGCTAATGCTAAACTACCATTTCTGTAATTATTAGGTCGGTGGCCCATCATGGACAGTGAAGCTTGGAAGAAGAGATTCTACCACTGCAAGTAAGAGTCTTGCTGAAAGCAATCTCCCAAGGGCTGACGATCCTCTTGATAGACTTCTTTCAAACTTTGCTGGCAAAGGTCTCAATGCGAGAGACATGGTAGCACTTTCAGGTAGCAACTCGTTAGTAGAGATAAACCATCTATACACATTTTTTCTCGTTAAAAAATAGCATAAAATCTGTAAAAAAAAAAGCATAAAATCTGATGATTGATTGACCCTCTAATCTTCTTAAATTGCAGGGTCGCACACTATAGGTCAGGCTCAATGTATTACATTTCGGGCTAGGATATACGACAATGCGAGTGACATTGATGCAGGCTTTGCTAGCACTCGTAGGCGTGGTTGCCCTCCTAGTGGCCAAGATAGTAACTTGGCACCATTGGATCTTGTGACTCCCAATTCTTTTGATAACAACTACTTCAAGAACTTGATACAAAAGAAAGGTCTCCTTGCGTCGGACCAGATTCTTTTAAGTGGTGGCTCAACCGATAGCATTGTTACTGATTATAGCAACAACCCTTCAAAATTTAGTTCGGATTTCGCATCTGCCATGGTTAAAATGGGAGATATTAGTTCATCTCAAGGTGGTGTCATAAGGAGGATTTGTAGCGCACTCAACTAGTTATTTTATGTCCGCAATGAATCATCATTCCGGGAATTCACTCTGATCCCTTGATGAACATTAATTGTTCGTCCTTTCTTAATTTCATCTATTTTCTTATTTGTTGTTTTGTCTGTTTTGGGTATCTTGAACTTAGTATTTCTGAATTGTACAAGGAACTTCTTCTCCTGCTAAGTATTTTTATATCCATCCACTACTTATAATGTGAAGCAAAATTGTATGTTGTTTGTTTTTGTCTACAAAGGAACTTAATTTCCTTTTATATATGTACTTTTGTACTTGAAGATTTTCAAATGTGAAGCAATAATATAAGTCACTTTTTAGCTATAAATACTATTTGTATGTTTCTTTCTCTTTCTTTTGCAATAGATAGAAATCTCTGCAGATATGTGATGTGCCAAATGCTGTAATCAACTCTACAATAGTCATCGCCTTTACAAGAACTCAAGTCGATACCTTTCGGTCCTTACCTTCCCTTTGTAGGTGTGTGCGTATTAGACCATTAAGTTTGCTCATCTAAATGTTGTCACTGATTCACTATGTATTGCTACACATATATCAAGTAAATCATATTCAAGACCTACACCATCCAAATGCAGAGGATGAGATGTTGGTCGGAGACAACTTTTGAATCAGTGACAAGATTATCTATAGTACACGTAATTAACATAGGTATATATTTATATTTTTTACAATTCAAGAATAACTCAGTAGGTCTAGAATTTTTACTTTCGGATATCATGTACAAATTGGAATTGCTAAACCATTTTCATGAAGTGTGGTGGCTTTAAGATTGGTTGGGGTTTGCTTGGTGGTGCTACTGATGTTATGTCTTTTTTATTTATTATTTTTTTAAGGGCTACTGATGTTATGTCTTAGTTTGACTTTGTCATACCCGCTCCTGCGGTATTTATTTATATCATTTTAGCACGCATGGCATGCTTACGGTTGCGTTAATTAACGTGTGGGAAGTGAGTGATGACTCACTAGTTGTTGGAGGGTGTCTTTTGAGAACCCAGTATTTGGCCTTAAAGGCGATTCGGAAGGTGTCAAGAGAGGACACGGGAACATGGAAAGGCATGTTGCATTGGCATAACTAAATGACATTTATATGATTTAAATGTTATTTTGACTTATCTGGTATTTTCATGAATAGTAATTATACATGTGTAGTATAATTTATGGTGATTTTGGTATTGTTAATATCATTTTGAGAACTGTGGTGAGAACGTGAGTGGCACGTTGTATAAAAAAGGTAGGTTGTGTAGAGATTTCACGAAAAATAGTTTTCGGAACGTAATTACGGCGACAAACGGAACTTAGTCGAAAACTTTTATAAATTATAGTTTTCACTCGTGAAATGATGAATTAGACGTGTGAGACGTTTCGAGGTATAATTAGATGTTTTGAGAACTCGCGGGGAGGTAAACATGTTTTCCGAGAAGTTTGTCTATAAATAGAAGAGGGGTGAGATTTCATTTCTCATAAACTTTGTAAATATCAGTGGAGAGGAGAGAGAATAGGGAGATTTAGTTCTCCGGGCTTTGCGACGGCGATCGGCGACCTTTCGTCCGACTGGACTTCACCAAATTTCATATTTGAACTCCCCAAGGTGAGGGCTACGTTTTGATAGTCTTTAGGCCGTGTTTGGCTAAGTTTTTATAAAATTCTAATTCTAGAAATTTGGGGAAAACGCGTCTAAACTTGTAGGTTTCGCGTAGGATCGGAGATTTGACGTTTAATCGGGCTCCTTGTCGTTCCCTCAAAGTTATACGACGATTGCTCGAGGTATGAATTTCTAGCCTATGTTATATAGGTGAAATACATGTTTTGTATTTCGATACGGAATTGAGATTCGGGCAAAATCCATGTGTTAATTTTAGGCCCGTTAATTATGCACGCGCTTGAATGTGAAAAGCATGTCTAATTTTACGCGAGCACGTATGTGTGTTAAATGAGCATGTTTATGTGCCTATGTGGGTTAAAGGGGGATTTGTGCTAGTTCACCGTGAGGCGTCCTCTCGAGAATGGGGAAGGATTAGCAGTGACGACGGTCACTTGGCCGAAAGGCATTTCGTGACATGTCGAAAGGGGCATGGGTCATGGTTGAGTCGAAAGACTTTGGATCGGTGAATGTGCACTTATTCCCTAGAGACCATTAGTTATGTGATTATGAGATTAAAGCATGATTTGTCATATATGCATATGCTAGAAATTGTGCACTCAGCATATAGCTGAGCAATGGAGATGTACTCCATTGCAGGTTTGAAGAAAGGAAAGGAGAAGCGTGAAGGGTGAGGCCGTGGGAATGCCGGGGATCGCCTTTTGTTTATGTTTGGTTTCCTTTCAAATGTTGTAATAATGGAATTGGAGGTAGGATCATGTTTTGTTTGAATTGAGTACCTTGGAAGGATTTTAGAAATGTTGTATTATGTAACAAAACTTCTTATAGTTAGTTTTGAATTGGTCCGAACTCTTAAGTTCGTGTTTTGTAAACTTAACTTGTTAAATTTGGATTTTCAAGAGATGTTGGTAGAGTTTTGTGAATCGAGCCAAACAAGCCTTAGCTTGTTCCGCTATTGGCTCTTTTCATGGATTAGTGAGATTAATCTTTATTTTCGAAAGCTTGTTACAGCTTGTGACGTTTGGCTTAATGTGATGTGTTTGGAGTGTTGGTATTGGTGGAGGTTGTTTGATGCCTTAAGCAAATTCTGCAGCTTTGGGCAGGATTCTGCTAAAGGGTCATTCGACCGGTCGAAGGGGGTCGTTCGACCGGTCGAAATGCCCCCTGCCAGAAATCTTTTACTACTTCTTCCGGAAATTTTTAAAAGGTTTTGATTGGTTCTTAGGGTACCTTTGGGACCCCTTTCAACATAAAATCATTCGTTTTGAAATATAATTACGTTTTCAATTTTATACGGATTTTACAACTCGGAGGGCAATGTTTTCAAAGTTTTACATACTCAAGGTTGTTTAAAGTCTTTTTCCGCTGCGTATAGATCGTTGTTGAGCCTTGATGGCGTGCCACGTAACCTAGATTCATATGTATGGATCCGGGGCGTGACAGACTGTTTGTAGGATTGGGCTAGGGTGGGTTTGCTGGTTGTTAATTCATTGGTATTTTATTTCTATTGGGAATTAATGGTCTGGGATGACACTCTGGTTTCTCTATAGAGTAAGGGTGTGTTTGTGTTTGGTTGGAAAATTTTTCTAAGGATATAAGTGAAATTATATAAGGGCGGGCGTACCAGGCAAACAAATTACCAATGTGTGTAATTTGATGAATATCCAAACTGCGCCTTGCCAGGGAGATTGTGGTGACGTTCGATGCCTTAACAATGACTTTAAAGTGTAAAGATATGACTAATTAAAGAACTTCGAACTAAGTAATGTATAACTACTCCTATCAAAGAACAGTAAATGAAAATAGTAAAGAAACAAACTATTTTATTAAGTAAAATAAACTACAATCTAACCTTGAAGATAACTTCGAAGGTGTTCTAATTCGAACTCTAAAAGTATTGATAAAAGTACAATATTTGTAAAGGTATAGAAGTGTATTGGTTGATATTGATCAAGAGATCCCTTTCTTGATCATAGACTCTTTCTATTAATAATTGTCGAAACTTCGGAGTCCTTCTTTCAACTGATAACTGCTCAATCACGTGGCACTGCCTTGGGTTGACACCTGTCATTAGTTATCCTTCAGTGACCAACACGTGTCTCTTAGTGGTTTTCATTTTAAACAGAATGAATGATAAAACTGCTCGTAACTACCCCTGCATCACTTCCCTCTTAACTGCCTTGTCATGTCAAATCCTTCGTGGCACCTCATTATTGGCTAGATAAATTCATCATAAACATTACCCCCCGCACCATTTTCCTTTTGATTCGAAAAAGATAATGGCAATCGTGTCAAGATCATGCTGGGCAGTTAAGAAATTCATTCAGCCTCCTGAACATGGTTAAATTGAGGGCTCAAACCTGCATCTATCTTCACATTGGTTGCTACTGTCATATCATCTTTGCTTAGTCTTTGCATTTACAACTTCACTTGTCACTTCGAACCTACTCCATTTAACATGTCTTCTCCTCGGTCTTCTTTTGATATTGTTGATCTGTAGCGCCCCGCCTCGCCCCGCCACGACACGAGTCTCGTAGGCGAGGGGGTGCTAACTAAAATAAAATAATAACCAAGAGCGGAAGAACTAAACATACTTGTAATGCTTCAAGCATAGACCCGAAAGCTTACCTGAAAAACTTTCTCTTAAGAAGAGCAAACGTTTAAACTTTAAAATCATTTAAATTCCAAAGCTCTGAAACATTTAAACTTTGAAACCTCAAAACTGTGATATCATTTTATAATGCCCTGAGTCCTAGACTCCGAGAGTTACTACGGAAGCATAGAATATCCTTTTAAAAATCTTTGATGGAAAATCAAAATCTTTAAGGACTCACAAATCTGATTAAAACAATCGCGGAAAGCATTAAACTAGTCCTTTGAAAAGCTTTACTTGTCAATTTAAAAGACATTAACAGAAACTCTTTATCGGTTCATCAAATGAACAACAATGCAGCGGAAAACATACAGATTTGATAAACATTTATCAATCTCCTTCTCAAACTTTATAACATAACTTTTAAATAGAAACTCCAGTTTGGTTTCGCATATCGGAAAGTAATACAATGATATACTTTTCTTTTCTCAAACTTTAGAAACTCTTATTATAAAAACCAATGTTTTTAAGAATACAAAGTATCACGATCTCACAATTTCTTCCCCAAACGGGGTCTTCACGAGTAAACTCTACTCCGAGCTTCAAAAGTATGTTCATCATTTGGAAAACATTAATAAAACAGAAATCAGGTTTTCATTTAAAAACTATTCTTTTTTGAAACAAATCATTTTCAAGATAAGCAACAAAAAATCAGAGTTAAGCTATCATGCTATTTAAAAGCGGGTGGACTAACACTTGTCCAATTAAATCATAACATGCTCTTTGAACCATCATTTAAATAAAAATCCCATAAACTCGACCTTCAAATAAAGCGGAAGTTCATCAAATCTCAGGGGCCTTACCCTTATCTATATCACCTAAAAGAAAGGTTTAATAGTCCATAAGCCAAAGGCTCGTATAGTCATATAACCGCACAATAACATCTGTTATATAACATGCGTGAGTGCAATGAATGTCAATGTCATGTATGAAAATCATTTTCATGCCATTTCAAACACTCACCCTCGATCGTCAGTATCATTACCCGAACCATGGGCTTTCGTCCACGTAGGCCTAGCCTCAAACATGCGGGACTTTGGGCCTTACGAATTACACGGAGGCCTAGCCCTCAACGTTACGGGGTTTCTTACAGCACATCCCGCAATTCGAGTTCCTATTGGTACCCATCTCACACGCCTACCCACAAATCCGGGATTTCTATCTTTTCAAAACAAAATCCCTCCTGGAGGGTTTTATGCATGGAAGCCTCTAAGGTCTTCCCTTTTCAAAACCTGGAAGTCTCCGAGATCTTCCTTTTTCAAAATCAAAAGCCTTTAAGGTCTTTCGTCCCAAAACCATTTTCGTGATTTTCGTGTTCATGCTCATGCTTGTGAAATGTTATGACATATGCGAGCTCTAAGCATCCAGACATATTCAATATTTCATAAGACAGGTTATCAAAGCATGCTATCAATTTCAAACAACACAATAGACATGCTAAATCGTCCAAGTAAACACATAAGACACAACAACTCAAGTAAACACTTAAAGCATCACAGCTTAAGTAAGCACTTAAAGCATCACAGCTAATCAATTCATGTAACATGTAAGTACGTTGTTAACATATTATACAACTTTATTGAGGGCTATACGGAACTACCGTTCACCGAGGATTGACTGAATAAGAACTCAGAACAGAAACCGGAACTGCATAATCTGTTATAAAACTCGATACACAGTAATGCGTGTATATTAGTGAGGTACAACACCTCCAACCACAAGTACAATTACTATTAAAGTAAGGTACAACTCTTAAAGCATAGGGTACAAGGTCCCTTAGCTCAATACTGAATCAAGTATAACAAAACAGAAGTTTTCACTAAAATGTCCCAAGTCGCGCGCGCGGGCCGTTCGCGCAAGACCTCGCTCGCGCAGGCCGCTTAAGCAGAATGTGTTCAGTAAGGTCACGTGGCCATTTAAAAACAGTTTTCGAAAATAGACTGGCCGCTCGCGCGACTCCTCGCTCGCGCAGGCCGCATGCGCGAGTTGTCACAGAAAGGCCACGAATTTAATTTAAAACAGTTTTTCAGAAAATAGCCTGGTCGCGCGCGCGGGCTGTTCGCGCGACTCCTCGCTCGCGCTGGTCACACGCGCGAGATGTCACAGAATTGTCTTCTTCCCTTTTTTGAAATTAAAGATTGATTTTTACCCATTTTGAAAACTTAACCAAACAGGACTTCCAATAAATGAAACTCTCCCTTTTTTCAGCGTAGATTTCAAATATGAAATCGGTTTTTCAAGAAATTAAACATAGCTCTCAATTTTATCAAAAATCCGAAAGGCGACAAAACTTTAAATCGACCGTTCGTCGCAACTGCTATGAATTAGCTTCTAAAATTAAAAAGGGAGTCTCGTGGGATTGAGACCTTTCATTTGATATAAAGAAATCACGTTTTTGCTACAGTTTTTCTGCTCGCAATTTTCGAACCCTTAACGATATATATAAATATATATATATATATATTAACAGTTTGTATAAACTGAAATTACCAACAAAATTTAAATAAGAATTCTTATCCAAATAGAATTCTAATAAATAATCCAAGCTTGAAATAGAATCTCCTTGAATATCTATATGCTTGTGTGTATATAAGAAATTATATGTGTGTGTATGACTATGAACCCAAGAGAGACAGAGAGACAGTGGAGAGAAAGAGAGTTGAGAGTTGTGTGAGTTATATAGTGGGTGATGTGTGTATATATAGAAATAGGATTGCTTGGCCTCCAAGAGGCTTCAAGCTCACATACACACAATACACACTCACACACACACACACACTACACACGCACACATTGCACAACTAAATTATTTGGGCTCCAAGTTCAACACAAATAATCATGTGTGTTAAGCTTACGCAGTCATGCATACACACAGGTAGAATTACACTGTTAAAATTTCCAAAAACTGGTATTTTTCTTAGACGAAAATTAAATTAAAATCTTAATATATGCTTTAAATTTTCCGAGTCACTACATTCTACCCCCCTTAAGAGAATTTCGTCCGCAAAATTCATGTAAGGTCATCTGATAACAAGGTAATCGCAACGCTGCCCAAGGGATATTTCACATTCCGTTTTACAATATGTTATTCATTTGCGAGTATTCTGAATTGTCGGATCGTAAAAACCTTATGCAAAGTAGGTCATAACACTTCATCTCCCCTGAAGTAATTTTCTCAAAAGCCTAATATCCAATCCTCAGATAGCATTCCTCGAAATTCAAACGAGATTCAATTCTTAGAGTCCAACATCTACCGTAATACAGGTTGAGAGATTCCTCAATTGCTTCATATATGCCGTAATATGATAACACCGTAAATAGGTTGAGAGATTCCTCAACCATCCCATATACACCGTAATAGAATACGTCTTGAGATAATACTGTCAATAGATTGAGAGATTCCTCAACCATCCATATACACCGTATTAGAATACGTCAGAATAACATCGTATTAGAATACACCATAATACAAGATGAGAGATTCCTCATCTATATACCATAATTCGTAAACGAAATCATAAAGAAGTACCATAATATCGCGTCGTACGATAATACCATAAGGTATCCCATAAGATAGGTTGAGAGATTCCTCAATCGTCCAATATCCATAGAAATATACTAATCTCAAATGATAATTATCTCCAATGACGCTCCCGTCTGTCCCCGATATATTCAACTCGTATCCCCATGTACTCACGTCACATCGCATAACCCAAGTTCGAAACAGAGATTAATGTTTCCAATATGTGAACCACAAAATACTTACCAGGACCAAGTCCAGGCAAAATAGCAAATGCGCTTTATGCTCCACCTCAAGTGTTGTCTCAAATTCTTGTGCTCTCCGCACATATAACTGCATATTATGATGTTCTCTATACATTTCTTCTAATGATATTTCTCAAATATCAAGGGTCAATAACCTCAAAGATTTCATATAATGACACGATCACAGAATGATATGATCATAGAATGATATTCTCTTTCCAGAAAAGCACGTGAACTTGCGCAAAAGGTAGTCATACCAAGAAGTTCCACTGACATAACCAGTCATCAAAATCAAATGAAAAGGATCCGTAAAGGCAAGCATACCCAACTTATAAGGGAGTGAATTCAACTGTTCAAAAGAATTCCCAAGGAATAAGGAGTACCGAGGTCTAACCCAAAGGAGAGACTACTCCAAAAAGTCAAAAAGTTCCCTATAGCCGAATTCTCGAAACAAAGGGACATAAGAACTACACATATACTCTCACTACCCATTTCACACATGAATCTAATTCAACCTGCATTCATGGGTATAACACAATCGTGTACACGTCTCATGGGCATGCATAACGGTATAAACATATTTGTAGAAGATAAATTTCTAGCACGCTTGTCGCTTAACTAAACATATAAGCATATAAGTATCTTAAACAACGCAGCATGTTATATCAAATAGTCCCGCAGGCAAGTAAACATGCTCAATTCATCTTTTCAAAGATAAGTGCAGTTAAAACTTTAAACAGTACATCACAAGTTATCAAGTAACTGGTTAACACATATCAAATCATATGTCGTTTATCAACTAACATGTCTAACATGTCGATAAAACTTATACAAGCGAGCACATAACCCAGCGTCTAAAGTATTCGACCTGGTTATGCTCTGATACCATCTGTAGCGCCCCGCCCAGCACCGCCATGACATGAGTCTTGTAGGCGAGGGGGTGCTAACTAAAATAAAATAATAACCAAGAGTGGAAGAACTAAACATACTTGTAATGCTTCGAGTCATAGACCCGAAGCTTACCTGAAAAACTTTCTCTTAAGAAGAGCAAACGTCTAAACTTTAAAATCATTTAAATTCCAAAGCTCTGAAACATTTAAACTTTGAAACCTCAAAACTTTGACACCATTTTATAATGCCCCGAGTCCTAGACTCCGAGGGTTACTGTGAAACCATAGAATATCCTTTTAAAAATCTTTGATGGAAAATCAAAATCTTTAAAGACTCACAGATCTAATTAAAACAATTACGGAAAGCATTAAACTAGTCTTTTGAAAAGCTTTACTTGTCAATTTAAAAGACATTAACAGAAACTCTTTATCGGTCCATCAAATGAACAACAATGGAGCGAAAAACATACAGATTTGATAAACATTTATCAATCTCCATCTCAAACTTTATAACATAACTTTTAAATAGAAACTCCAGTTTGGTTTCGCATATCAGAAAGTAATACAATGATAAACTTTCCTTTTCTCAAACTTTAGAAACTCTTATAATAAAAACTCAAGGTTTTTAAGAATACAAAGTATCACGATCTCACAATTTCTTCCCCAAACGGGGTCTTCACGAGTAAACTCTACTCTGGGCTTGAAAAGTATGTTCATCATTTGGAAAACATTAATAAAATAGAAATCGGGTTTTCATTTAAAAACTACTCTTTCTTGAAACAAATCATTTTCAAGATAAGCAACGAAAAATCAGAGTTAAGCTATCATGCTATTTAAAAGCGGGTGGACTAACACTTGTCCAATTAAATCATAACATGCTCTTTGAACCATCATTTACATTAAAATCCCATAAACTCGACCTTCAAATAAAGCGGAAGTTCATCAAATCTTGGGGGCCTTACCCTTATCTATATCACCTGAAAGAAAGGTTTAATAGTTCATAAGCCAAAGGCTCGTATAGTCATATTACCGCACAATAACATTTGTTATATAACATCCGTGAGTGCAATGAATGTCAATGTCATGTATGAAAATCATTTTTATGCCATTTCAAACACTCACATTCGATTGTCAATATCATTACCCAGACCATGGGCTTCCCATCAACGTAGGCCTAGCCTCAAACGTGCGGGACTTTAGGCCTTACGAATTACACGGAGGCCTAGCCTTCAACTTTACTGGGGTTTCTTGCAGCACATCCCACAATTCGAGTTCCTAGTGGTACCCATCTTACATGCTTACCCACAAATTCGGGATTTCTATCTTTTCAAAATAAAACCCCTCTTAGAGGGTTTTATGCATGGAAGCCTCTAAGGTCTTCCCTTTTCAAAACCTGGAAATCTCTGAGATCTTTCTTTTCCAAAATTGAAATCCTTTTAGGTCTTTCATCCCAAAACCATTTTCGTGATTTTCGTGTTCATGCTCATGCTTATGAAATGTTATGACACATGCGAGCTCTAAGCATCCAGACATATTCAATATTTCATAAGATAGGTTATCAAATCATGCTATCAATTTCAAACAACACAATAGACATGCTGAATCGTCCAAGTAAACACATAAGATACAGTGGAGAGAAAGAGAGAGAGAGACAGTGGAGAGAGAGAGACAGTTGAGAGAAGTGTGCGTTATGTAGTGGGTGATGTGTGTATATATAGAAATAGGATTGCTTGGCCTCCAAGAGGCTTCAAGCTCACATACACACAATACACACTCACACACACTACACATGCACACACTGCACAACTAAATTGTTTGGGCTCCAAGTTCAACACAAATAATTGTGTGTGTTGAGCTTACGTAGTCTCGCATACACACAGGTAGAATTACACTGTTAAAAGTTCCAACTGGTATTTTTCTTAGACAAAAATTAAATTAAAATCTTAATATATATGCTTTAAATTTTCCTAGTCACTACATGATCGTTTTCCTTTAGACCTTCCTGAAGAAGTAATTTTGACAACAAAATGCCCTGAAAATCCTTATCCAACCAATTGGAATCCTCCTGAGATTCCAATGGTGAAGGCGTAGGATATTACAAAGGCATGAACCTTGAAACACCAATCACAATGCCCTCAGTTATTCATCCAGGCTACAAATATCCTGAAACAGAAGGAATCATTTGAAGTAGAATAATAAAATCATATTATCCATTTTCAAATCGCCTCTCTCGAGAACAAAACTTATTGAATGCTTGGCTAATATCTTCTACCAGTCTTCCTGGTGAAAGATTCCAAAGAGGTAATGTCTTAACTCCCCAAAGTAGGCCTCCGATTCACACCTATGTAAGGGCATCTCATGAAAAGTTTTCCAATGAGCACTACTCCTCAGCTTTCCTTTCCAAATGTCATAACCTCCTAGTGTTAGTGGGCACATGGCTTCTTTTATTGGAGAGGTCACAACACGTCATCATGCTAACGTGACGTGACGGGACGGGATCACTGAATAATGTATTGGTCTATATGTCCATTGAGCCATGTTTGCAATTGGCTTTTCCGAAATTTACCTAAATCATTTAGTTTGATGAGGAAAAAAATAGTTCTAAATTGCTTATCTGGAGTTGAAGTCTGTAACACCCTGAAAACCATGCCACTAGGGTTAGGTCAACGAGTCAAACATAAAAAGTAAAATCTGACCACCAACCTATTACTAGAAATACCCTTAGAAGTGATATACAATTTGTTTTTCAACAAATCAAAAAATAATTAATTGATGACTTTTTTACTTTTAATATGCAAATTGCATGCACTTCTGATTTATGGACTGGTTGTAATAAAACGGGATATGTATATATATACACATATAACGGTGCATTTTCTTGATGAAAATTGAAAAGTGAATAAAAATATCATTACTTTTCGTGCATTAGACTATCCTCATACTAGAGAAAATGTATATAATTATATGATCAATTTTTTTCATGAGTATGATATTACGAAAAATATTATGAGCGTTACTTTTGACAATGCACGCTAATACAGGTGCTATTAATATGTTAATAGATCATCTGTAACCAATGATGAATAGAAGATTCTTCCATGGTCGTTGTGTATGTTACATCATTAATTTGATTGTCCAAAATGGATTATCAAAAATTAATAGTCATATATCTAAAATTAGAGAGGCAGTGGTCTATTGTACTACAACGCCTACCCGTGTACAAGCATCTCTTCATCTTTGTAAATAAAATCGTCTTAATCCTCGTAATTACAAACGAATATTAAAACTTGTCGGAGTTTTAGTTATCTTATGATAGAATTTTGTAAAAATATAGTGGGATTATTACTCAAATTATTAATGTTAATTTTCCATCACTCGGGTTGACTTCTCATGATTGGGAAAGCCGATTAACTAACGAGGAAATGACCAATTTAAATCTATTGACATGGTGGAAAGAACATGTAAGAGCTTTTCCTGTTCTTTCCATCATGGCTCGTGATCTACTAACTCCTTCAGCTTCTACAGTTGCATCAGAGTCTGCTTTTAATATAGGTGGAAGAGTGCTAGAGGAAAGGAGAAGTAGATTATCTCCTGATATGCTTGACTGCTTGATGTGCTTGAAGGATTGGGATTGTACACAATATCGATCTCCAAACCGACAAGATTATATTGTTGAAAATTTCACAAATTTGGATGTTTCTAAAGAAAATTGAAGAATGAAGAATTGAAGATCAACCATTCCCAAACAAATGTAATAATCCCGACCCGAGTAAGTATAAACTGTAAACAACTTAAAAAAATAAATAAATAAAATTCAAATATTTAAAATGTAATCTTAACTTTTTATTTAATAAATTAATGTTTAGTAATCTTTAGTTTTAATTAGATTTTAATTTTTAAATAACAAATATTAGTCATCTCTTTAATTTTCATTGAATAACAAATAATCTTTACTTTTTTAAAAAATAAATGTTTAGTAATCTTTAGTTTTTATTATATTTTAATTTTTAAATGACAATATTAGTAATCTTTAATGTTTAGTTTTTAGTAGTAATCTTTAATTTTTATTGAATAGTAAATAATTTTCTTTAGTAATCTTTATTTTTTATAAAATAATAATAAGGGTAATTCTATGTGCACATAACGATCTGGGACATTCATTTCGGTGGAGCCCGTGCCTGCATACATGGGACCCACTGAAATTAATGGCCCAAATCTTTATGTGCACACTTTATGTGCAGATTTTATGTGCACCTATCATTTTTCTGATAAAAATGAGCAAAGTTTACATATAACCCGAACTTCCCAACCAAAACTTTCCCCCCAAAACATTAATTCAAAATTTCAATTCAAACAAACTCCCTCCTTCCCCCTAATCCTAGCCCGGCCGGCTCAGCACCTAGCCCGACTTTATAGCCCGTCCGGGCTACCAGTCTGAGGCGAACATACCCCCCTTCTTCCCAAGCCTGTCCCGGCCCAATCTCCGAGAGAGCTCGGACCGGCCCGCCCCAAATGCCCGTAGGGCCCTCTTTGACCAAGCCCGACCTGGCTCATTTGACACCTCTATTTTTGCTACTCCGGGGCGTGATAGAGAATGTGAGCTCATCAGACTGTTGATGGGCCGCCGGCTCAATAGAGGCAACTTCTGATTCACATGGATATCTGGAAAGGCCGAGCATGCATCTTACAAGCCGATCTGGAATCCCCACCACCTGAGAGTCCTCCTAAGATGACATTGATGTTCGCTAGTGTTGGATTTAGTTTTCAAAAAACTTAATTCCTAGTGGAAAATACGTGAAAAAAAAAACTTTTTAGTGTTAGAGACCTACTACTTATAGAATCTAGTGATGCGTAGACAAGAGAACATACATCTTATGATGCTAGAACGAAGAACTTGAATAGATATAGAGATTTTTCAATAGCTTCCTCCAGAAAATCTTCACTCTTACGTCTCCTCAAATGCTTCCCGAAGGCTAGGGTTTATGGGACTAATAGAGAGATGAGGAAGGTCTAGAGCACTTAGAAACAAGCATATCCACAACTTTTGGGAGAAGGAAAATGAAGTTCTTCAACATTCAGTTCCACAAGTCCTCTATTTATAAGTTTTTTAACTGCCTTAGTTACAATCAATTGAATCCCGTCCAATCAATTTGAACCCATGCAATCGATTGAACCCTTACAATCAATTGAAACACGTCCAATCGATTGGTCTACCTCTTCATGCCTTTCTAAGCATTTTTATGGAGCTAAGAATGGGAACTTCCAGGTTCTTAATTATCGACTTAGCTAAGTTATTAATTCTTCTGTGATTAATCAACCTCTTTAATCAAAGAATCAACTGACTAATCAATTAATGTTAGTTCCACTAAATAATGATAATTGTACTTCGATGCATAAGAACATATCCGAAGCAGTAACTAGACCTGTAAAGGGATACCAATGTTCCTCAACCTTCAGCATTCATATTCACATTCATGTAGTCGGATAACAATACTATCAATCTAAGTTGTGAATACATCTTCTAGTCAACAATACTGTCTATCTGAATTATGAATACATCTTCTGGTCTTTTTTTGCTAAGTGAAATGTCATTAGGAAAAAAAAAACAGCAACCCCCTTGATTCCATTCCTCAAAAATAGAGCGAGGAATGTCTTCAACCAGGATGGATCCAAAAACACAAGAGTTCACTGCCCAATGGGCAACATTATGTGCAACAATGTTTTCCAAACGATTAACCTTACAAACAAAACAAAAATCAAAAGAAGTGCCCAACAGCTCCCTTGTCTCAGGAATGATCAAATCAATAACCCATTTCAGATTATGGGACTCCTTTAAAGCCTTGCACACCAGGAGGGAGTCCCCTTCAAAAACTACACATTTAAAGCCCAAACCAGCAACTACAGAAAAGCAAGCCGAGCAAGAGAGATAAGTTTCATTCACCTCTCATGATTACCAAACATGTCGATAACTACTTATCTACAAGACTACAGATCTCAGTAATCAACTTGTTGACATTCTCAAGAGAATGCTTACTCTTCAATAGAGGGTAGATTATATCTTGATAATATATGTTCACAACATCATAAGATATGATTACCTAAGATACCCGCCCTTGACTACGGTTTGATTACCCTCCTATTTTAATTTTTAGTCCTTAATCCAATTTTATTTTTTTTTAAAATGCAGCATTGTACAAGTTGCACTAAATGCTGTGAAAAGTTAATCCCAATATTTTAGTGACTTGCTCCCAACAGTTAACAAGTTAAACCAAAATAGAATTTTTTTTTTTTTTTTGGTCTCTGTGAATGCTTATGAATGGAGGATGACGATGACGATGGGGCTGACGACAACAAATGATGCGATGTTTGAGCAAGAGAGATTAAGGGATGAGTGAGACGGAAGGACAACAGAGAAAAAATGATGAGAGGAAAGAAATAGAACACAAAAGTATAATAGATTAGGGTTTTGTTTTAGAGGAAACATGAGTTGAGAGAAAGAGACGGGGGTAGTTTAAAATTTTGGTTCTGTCCATTAAAAACATTTTTTTCTCAGTTTTAGATAGGGACATTCTATCCACACCATATTATTATTTGAATTAAAACAATATACTCTCTACACCCACCCTTCATCCCAAAATACCCTAATCTTATAAACTTCTCTCATTTCTTATTATTCTCTACACACACCATCTTCTCCCTCTCTCCTATATACATATACAAATATGCATAGATCTTTGTAAATGTATGCATATATTATAATCGCCCAAGAAAAAATAGCCAATTTTGAACAATGAAAGAAAAGAATGAACTCAACAAATTGGTTTTTCCTTTTTGTAATTTCGGAGTAGAATACCCAAATTAGCTTGTTGTGAAAAAACTAAACAATAACAGACCCAAGTGAAGATTGTTTTGAGTAATTCCAAAATACTTGAATCTATACATATACTAGTTCTACATATATTCTAAAAGCAGTTTTTTCATCCCATTGAGTAGTTTCAAAAATTTCCGGATGAGAAAGTGTATAATGAGCCAATTAGAAGATTGAAATGGAGAACTTCCAATCTCATTGCCGGATCAATATGCGAATTTATGAACATATACATGTTTATTATGTATATATGCATATCAATACATAATATTGCCATACAGACCTAATTTGGAGGTGGGTGTAGAGAGTAACTTTATAAAGCTCATTTTATTCATTTGTCTGTATATGTCATTTTGTATAGGGGCATAGTGGTAACCAAAAAAATTAATTAAATGGTGGGTATAAAGAGCAAAGTAGGTAGGTCTAGATAAAATAACTCTTATAGATCAGCATCAAAAGTTGATGTTTTCTTAATACTTGGACTTCAAATAGATATCCTTTTTTAAATTTGAAAAGTTATTGCTTGACTGACATATATATAATCTATAAAAAGGAAGCTGATATCAAGGGCGGAGCTAGGAAGTTTCACTTGTGGGGGGGGGGGGGGGGGGGGGTGTTTCCAAATCTTGGTTATAACAGGTCCACATGAGGGTTGCCCCCAAGCCGAATTGTTTTCGGTATGTTTATACTCCCTCTGTCCCATATTAAGAGTCTTTGATGCCATTTTTGATGTCCCATTTTAAGAGTCCTCTTTGAAAAGTCAAAGTACTTTAATACACACTTTCCAAATTTGCCCTTTATTATATCCAACTCTTCCCTCTCTTTTTTTGATGTGACACTATAATTTTGAATTTCAAAAAGGGCAATACTGGAAAGTTAAAAATCTCACCAAAATCAAGGTTGTCCCCTTAATAAGTTGGAATTCCGAAAAGAGACTCCTAATATGGGACGGAGGGAGTACATATTTTTGGTTTATTTGTATATAAAGTCATGTTTTTTTTAATAGTAAAGTTTGAATGCATATGATTATTGTCAAACTTGTACTTGACATTAGGTCAATTTGGGTTAGACTAAAGAGAGAAATGAGAAAATAATGTGTTGGACCAGATTTTTATATGGGAGAAAAATAGAAGACAATCTAGAGACATAACAATATTGCTACATTTTGTTATGTTTTTGTTTTTGATTAATGCTATGCTTCCCAAATGTTGTATCCCAAATGGTTCCCAAAAACGTGTGGTTTTGAGATCACCTTCAATAATATTGGTGGAACACTTTAATATCCTCCAATCAAAATTGGGTGGGCACATGCCACATGTGTTTGGGAACTAATTGAGTTACAAAATTTGGGAAGTATATTATTATTCGTTGTTTTTACTTGTAAGGAAAATATTTAGATAAGCTAAGGTGCATGATAAATATTTGAGGAGGCCAATCTTCTTTAACATGCATGTCAAAAAAAAATTTAAACACATCACATAATAGCATATCCCAAAAGCTTGGATGAGCCATGGCCCCTGCTTGTCCCTCCTATGCTCTGCCCCTGACTCATATGTAATTAACCCTTCTGAAATTACCGCAAATGACTAATGCATTGTAAAAGAGTAATCACTACACCAAAAGGGCACATTTCTAATGGTAAATTACCATTAGTAAAATTATTACTAATGGACTATTACCGTTAGTATTACCCTGTGGCTAATATTTCTAACGGATTTTCTAACGGTAAATGTCCGTTAGAAAAATTAATTATACTAACGGACAGTCCATTAGTAATATATTTCCTAATGGCTATTGTCCGTTAGTAATTTATTATTCCTAACGGAAATAATCCGTTAATAATATATATTCTAACGGTTCATTTTCTAACAGTTTATATGCAAAATACTAACGGAATAACGGACATTGTCCGTTAGTACCATTACTAACGGTTTGTCATACGGGAATTTTCCAACACTTTCAAGGCAATTACTAACAAATGTAAACCGTTAGTAATTTCTATTACTAACAGATATAAACCATTAGTAATTTTTATTTGCACCTAATTTATATCACACCACACCAAATTTACAAGCATAATTAATTTATAAGAAACACATAACAAGCTCAATCTTTAGTAAAAACAACAAATTTTGTTCATGCCAATTAAACTGTATATCCCATGTTCAATACCCAAAATACAATGGAGTAACATTCCCTACAACTTATAACTACTGCTATTTGCAATAAAAAAAAATCAAGCTAATTACTTAAAATTTATAGTACAAGTGATAGAGATCATTCAATCCAGTTGGTTATAATGCATTTTACATGAAAATATATCATCCAATGGTCTTTGTGTTGTTCTCTTGATCTAGTTGATACCTTTGATTTCTTCAACATTCATAGGAATAGGGTGTGTTTGCCATTGAAACATATACGATTACTTTAGGTTGCGACGCCGCCCAAAATAAAACCTATAATTCTAAGCAGCTTTGTTTCTCAGGGTACATTTCACAAACATTGCATCCCAAAAACTTTAACTGCATAGGAATCATTGCATCAAGACAAAATGACAGTTTCATTATAACCACTACATTCCTATATCATATATATGAAAAGTCAATTGAGGTACCTTCAAGTTGGTTAAACCTAAGATCCAAATTGAGATATCATTTCATTGTAATGGTACCCGCGAATTGATATCATTTAGGATGATTGATGCTACATGGCCATTTCTACAACTTATACCATACTTATAATCCTGGGGGCACCCGTTTGATGCTATTGAATCCCATGTAATAAGCACGTATATTTGCAATATACCTGGCTAGGAATGCCTAGAATGTCACTTTTGCATCCAAACGGTGGTGCACCTGCAAAGTGGAAAAAAGAGGAATAAAAATTTGGTCCAGGCTTGGCTTCAACCATTTATGATACTTCACCTCATCACTCCACTTCTGTCCACTGCCAAGCCGCTTGCTCAAGACCTTCTACAACAGCCAAATTACATAACAAAATACAATTACATAAGTTTTACAGCCACTGTAGATAACATGAAAAGAAGACAATGCAGCCCCCAAGTATTTGAATGAGAAGATCATTAGTTGTAGTTCTAAAATCAACCATCATTTCTAATCAAGCCTGTGACCTCTATAGGACATGGATTCTCAGTCTCGAGTGATAACATCTCCAGTTCTCCACATGAATTTAGTGTGTACTCTCGATAGTCATTCCTTGTAATTGCAAATAGAGTATGTCCTTGTTCAGTACTTAACTTGCATAAATTCTAAGATGATTTACTGATGGAAACAAAATAAGCCTTAAGAATGTGCAGAATTACCCTCTCAACAGAGAATGTGCTTCACTTGATAAAAATGCTAATAGCTTAACTTTATCCTTAATTATCTTTTGCTGAGTTTTCCCCCGATTCCCACCAATTTTTGCCAGATTATCTTTTGCTGAATTTTGCAAATTTGAAGCCAAGTCAGTTGACATTTGGCTTGTTCAACTCAATACCTTTTTCCTATATAGTTGTACCTACTATAGAGCCATATATTGCAACACATCTTTCCTGAATCTAATTAAATATTATGCGTGTAATAGATTGATCCTGACCAGAGCTTCATTACACCTACCGTAGTTGAAAATAATTAAAGTTATTTGCGAATTCATTAACAGCTGTAATTTGCTCACAACCTATGTTCTATAGTGCCCATGAAAAAAATTGATACCAAAAAATTCTAGAAAATTGTATATAAAAGCACCCAGAAGTGGCCCAAATGAATCTAGTGAATGAGCTTAGGAATCTAATAAACAAACGGAGATAGGTAAGGACAAACCTTACGAAGCTTTTTTCTTCTCCCTTTAGATTCAATTGGTCAATTCACATATGAACTTTGTCTCTTCCCCATTACAACAAATTCATATCAATAAAGACACGACAAATGGTTAGATAAAGTCCATGTAGCATTTGATGCATTTCTCAGCATAGATAGTTTTGAATTAGTGTACCATGACCAAGAATGAGATCCCTACAGGCTACAGTTAGGATAGTCTCTAGCAATGTTACCCAAAGACCAAACAGCATGTTTACAAGAACACAGAATATGAGACATGCAAATCTATTAGTAGCCGTAAGAAAAAACTACAAATTGAACTAGGCTAGAAGCAATTAGCTGCTTGAAAATTTTCTACAATTTAGAACATAAAAGAAAATGATAAGAATTTTGAATCCTGAGGTTACTATTCAGTTAAGGATTAGAAATGCTAGTTAACAACTCAAGCTATCTATAAACTCTATTATGCTAACAATATTCTCAAAATTGAGAGGAAACAATGACAACACATGTCAATAGTTAACACTGAAAGAGTTTGAGAAGAGAGAGGAGATCATTACACCAACTCAAGAACATCATAACATAGTACAAACAAATATATAGGTTGACGAGTAAAGAGAAAGGAAACTTTTTTGCAGCAGTGAAACTGCTCATATACTAATGGATAATAACTTGCTGAATTGGGTAGCTGATTCAATTTGTGATGCAAGATCTACAAATTATACTCCTTGTACCATCAAAGGGATAGTTTCCAATTGTTAAACAAAATAAATAACTCAAAGTGAACATAAAAATTGCAACCATTGCAAAAATAGTAGCAAGTGGAAAGGTCACTGATACGCTTGAAATTGGCTCTATTCAACTACCGAGCGGTCCTACTCAACCTCTATCCCGAGCGGTATATGCCCGAGACCCGACCAACAGGTCGGGAAGACCGCACAAGCATGACTCGTCATAGGAACAGCTCACCCAAGCCCCGAGGCATGGTCCAGGACATTCCAACCAGATTCCTACTCAAGTTAGAAGACTAATGGACAACTAAGGTTGTTTCCTAATCCAATTAGGAAACCCCCATGATTGATGCCAATCAATCCTAAATTAGATTATATTACCTAATATGTCTAATTTCCTTGTATGGTTGGGTCTCTTGCATCTATAAAAGAGACTTAGAACACTTTCCTTGGACCATTTAATGTACACACATTGTACCACTGCCTAGACGATTGTTAACATGAGATAATAAATAGATCGTTTGAGACAGCACACTTTTGCGCTCATTCCCTTTGGTCACAACACCAATGGGATGATCCTTATTTATCTCGTCGTCTTGTTCTCCATTGAGAAAAGAGCAGTTTAAACATCCAACTAAAAAGGTTCAAAAACTAAATATGCGACAATTGCTAGGATAAGGCGAATGGAGTCAGATCTCACCCTTTGGGAGAATATGTTTCCATGGTCTATACCCTCTCTGGGTACAAACTATCGCCACAAGGCGCGCCTAATACTTGTCAATTGAACCATCTGCCTTGCGTTAGATTTCGAAAACATACTTGTCTCCAATAGTCTTACGCACAGGCAAAATGTCAACTAACTCCCAGACTTTATTCGCATCCATAGAGCTCATCTCATCTGGCATAGCAACTATCCACTCAGCTTCAGCGGACGAAGAAAAACGCTTCAACAAAAGAAGCAGGCTCATCCTCATCCACTTGTGCACACATTTGCACACATATGAAAATGTCTTCCTCAATTTCAAAACAGTGATAGGGAACTTTTTCCTCATCACCATACAGTGTACTACCTGAGAATCTTGAGTGCCTAGTGGTGCACTCCCACTATCTGGTACACTCCCACTAGCGTCTAGCGGTGTACTCCCACTCGGGTGGAGACTAGTACCATTTTACAGCGATTATTGGATGTGGATTCTCAATCTCCCCACCCTCGCTTAAAGATGGTATGTTGTCTTCAACATCCTCCAACTCATAGAGGTCAAGATATCTCTTAGTAATACAAATCTAGGGAAGTCATTCTCAATATCATGTTGCACCATTTGTCATTCCTATACCCGTTTGTTCATTATACGTAACATAGGCTATCGAGCTATTAGAATACCTTATAAAGGTATGCTTTCTAGCTCTCGAGCGTAGTTTCTCGCACTTATGCGAGGTATAGTGAACATAGCCTCCTGAGCTCCACGGGCGCAAATGCTCCAAAATGAGCTTTCCGCCTTTCCATAGCTCATAAGGGGTAGAATGAATTGACTGAGAAGAGGCACTCTAGTATGTAGGCAGCAAACATCCCCCCAAAACAACTTTGGGAGGTTGACTTGCGCCATCATAGTCCTAGCCATATCTAGGAATGTCCCATTCCTTCTTTCTACAACACCATATTGTTGCGGAGTTTTCGGAACAGAAAGTTGTCTGCGTTTCCTCTTTTTCCTCACATAGTTCCCAGAACTGATGAGATAAATACTCGCAATCCTCATATCGCGCAAAATTATCTATGAAAGTGAGAAAATAAGGGACGCCATGACGTGCCTTTACAGCCATAGGTCCACAGATATGTGAGTGAACTAGCTCTAATGCTTGAGTAGCTCTATATAGCCTCTCTAAAAGGCTTTCGACATGCTTTGCCAACTAAGCAAGACTCACACATAGGTAGGTCAACCTCAGCGAGTGGGCCCAAAAGGGCTTCTCGAGCTAATCAAGTCATCCTATCACATCCTATGCGTTCAAGTCCAGCATGTCATGTCTCAGAATAAATGAATTACAGAGGAAACTAGAATTATTAAAACAACTCTTAAGTAGTTATCTCTAGATAACTATGTCCTAGTAACACTACCACCCAAAAATGTCCATCCTATTACCACCGAACTGAAAAACGCCTTCGATTACGCTCTTCCACCTTGTTAGCCTTGGGCGCAAACTTGCTGGCCCCACCCTGCCTCCAAGCGGGTTTACCCTTACCATTGCATTTAGGCCCACTGGCCTTGCACTTACTTCCACTTATGGAAGTAGTGGTCAAGAGTATAGCTATACAGTTCGCCTTACCTTTTTGGCGCTCCGTATTCAGCTCAACATGTCAGAAAATGTTAAAACCAAAAATTTAACATTTCCTTTGTGGATCATGATTTGTTTTCTATGGATCCGCGAATCAGGCAAAGAACTAATCCTAGCCTGAAACTATAGTTCGCCAGTAAAGATGTTTCGAGTATTCTGAATTCACGAATCATACCTGTCATCGACCTTAGATGTCCAGTCATCGTGTACTTGGAACGTTTCCTTCACTTTCCCAAACTTCATAACTAGATGCTTAATCTAGTAGTGAATGTGCCATCGAAAAAAAATTTGAGCTGATCTCATAATACCTTGGCTATTGGGTAGTACATATACTTCCCAACACGATCATGGTGCATGCTGCTTATCATAAAGCGCGTGCTATGATCCTTCTCGAGCCAAGTATTATAGGCTATTAAGGTTATAATGATATTGGGCCGGAGGCCCATTATTCGGTTTAATGGGTTGGATCAACTTTTCAGTCTACATAGCACCTCTATAGCAACCATCATCACGCCTGACTGACCTACGGTAGCTCCAAACTATTGTTGGTTCACAATAGGTCCCCGGCTTTTTACAGTATAGTGAACATGCTCAGACACACATGTAGACGTAGGTTCCTTCATTAACAGGGACGAACCACATACAAAAAACCAATCTCTCACTCTCTCTCTATATATATATATCTCTAACCAAATTTTGGCATAATCAGCTTGGTGCCGTCTGTGGTAATCGACAGATTTCTCAAAGCTCAAATCTCTCAACTAACAGTCATGCCCCTGAAGAAGGGTAAGAAGGCTGCACAGCGGGCTGACAGGGCTATCCCGCCGGCCTTGGCAGTCCTGACACCAGAGCAGATCACCGCGATACTCTCACAGCTCTTAAAGGTCCAGCGTCAAACCCAACAGCAGATCGAAGCCCTGCTGGCCCAACAAAATAATCCTGCAGTGGCCGGGAAATGCCCGGGAATGTTTTGTATGATCGGGAACCGATCTTGACCAGAGACCGTGCCCGAGCTAACCTGTCCCGCATTAAGGACGCCACAGACATCAACGGTAGACGTGTTGCCCGAGAGGAATGGCAGAAGCATATGGCCTGGGAATCGGTCCAGGATCACTCGGTCAAGATCTGAGGTGGCCTTAGGCACACGGTTAGCCGGAGTCATAGCTGAGCCCGATCCAGAAGGTAGCGCACTACCATGAGAAGGAAGCCTCTTCTACCGACCCGACCTACATCCCAAATATCAATCGGGAAAGTGTGAGGGCCAGTATCAAGAATTTGGAGAAATATATCGACGACATGGCCAAAGACCTGGCCAGGATGCTACTCATATCAACACCGAGACAAAGTCACCGTTCTCTATTCTAATCATGAGGTTTCCCCTCCCGCGCAAATTTAAATAACCTCGTCTAGATTCTTACAACGACTCTGCAAGCCTGGTCGACCACATCCAGACCAACAAGACTCAGCTGGCCCTGGCCACCAATGCCGATAAACTATATTGCCTGACCTTTTCCAGTACTTGAAAAGGCCTGGCCACTCAATGGTTCTACTCACTGAAGCCCCGGTTGGTCAAAGATTTCAATGAGCTCAGCAAACAATTCATTTACCAATTCATAGGAATGATCGACCGATCGAAACCTAACACCCAGTTACTCACTATCAAGCAACGGTGGGGAGAGTCGTTGAAGGGTTACACCGATCGGTTTAACCAACAGAAGCTTCAAGTTCGCAACCTGAACGAGACAGTCACCATTACGGCCTTCTGCTCAGGAGTTCAACACACCAAGTACGCCACGTCGTTTCACAGAAATCGACAGGCAAAATTGGTTAAACTCATAGAGAGGGTTAGAAAATACATTATCACTGAAGAATTTCTAAAGACCAAAGTCCCCGGGCAAGAAAGCAACGAACCTACAAGAAGTAAGAGAAAATGAGAATAGCCCGGGAAGAACAACGTAAAAGAGCCGAATTGCTCTGACAGCTCCTCCAGTTCACAACAGTCTAAGTCCAACAGCCCCGACCCGACCTCCAATTCACAGCGATCAAGGTTCGGTAGCCCCTACCCGACCTCCAGCTCATAGTAGTCAAGGTCTGTAGACACCCAGATTTTGACCAAACGTTGAATTAAGAAAAGTGTTACCTCCAAATCCGATGATGACAACGTTCGAACAAACCTAGGACTTCCAAAGATGATTCAAGCTCTTCGAAAGACTCTCTAATCTAAAAAAGGAAAAAAGGGAAAAGAAAAGGAAGATGGAAGCAGAACGGCACTCGAGGCCTTTTGCGGCAGTCACGGGCTGCCATTGCGGCAGTCTCTGGACTGCCGGACGGCATTCTGTGACTGCCGTAAATTTCATTAAGTGCCGCAAAAAAATGAATTTTTACTAATAAAACGGCAGTCCCTGGAGTTGTCTGCGGCATTCAATGAATGCCGCGCCGGTGTTTAGTGAATGCCACGCCGGCATTCGGTGAATGCCGCAATGGCATTTACTGAGTGTCGTATCCATCTCCAGTGAGTGCAACATTTTTGTAACAGACAGTTGTAAGACAGCTCATTTTGTACTATCAAAAGGACGCCTGAATTAGAGTTTTTAGTCCTGAAATGACTGAAATACCCCTCTAAAATTGCCTATAAATAGAGGATGAATATTCACTTGTAGGGTATGGAGATTTTCTTAGAATCTAGTGGTTACATAAGTGTTCTCCTTGCCTTACTTTTCATAATTAGGAGTGAGTTTAGAATAGTTTAAAGAAAGAGTTGTGTGAATTAGTGTAGAAGAGCTTGATTAGTCTTTGGAAGTTCTCCAAAATCACCAAGTTGAGGATACTTTGGAGGTAAACTCTAGAATAATTAGTCTTTGTCTAAATTTAATTATAGTATGTATTGAGTTCTTTAGTTTCCTTTTTTTATTTTGTGTTCATCCCTTGGATTCATAAGAGTTTCAATGTCTTGCTTGAATCTCTTGGCTTGAAATCCCTTAATCTCCTTATAATCTTGTGATTCATAAGGGGACTAAGGTTGATACTAGAACATTTAGCATAATGGACTTAAACATATCTTCATGGTTTGAGGTTTGTTATGATTAAGTTTCATGAAGTTCTTCTATACTTCTTTGAAATTTACAAATATGAATATATTTAGTCTCCAATGACCACCAAATGGTAGGAGAATTACCTTTAGACAAGCCAAATTCCATGGCTTACTTGTCTAAGTTGATAGGAATGAAGTGAATTAACCCAATGAGCAGTGAGTTCACAATCTGTTTTTGATCATAGATTTTTACCCGAACATCGAACCGTTGGAATAGAACGAAAGCAACGGGAAAGTGTTTATAACTCAAAGTTCTACCACTGCAATTTTTGTTTTAAGGTAGTTTTATGTTTTGAGTGGTTTGATTAAGGGTTTTGTGGAACAACCATAATCTGTCCAGAGTTTCAGAACAGTAACACTCTTCTGAAATAAGCAAATCAGAATCTTAATCTAGCACTTGTTACCCAAAATAATTTTTTCTAAGTAGGTTAATATGTTAGGAAGCTACCCTAAAAAGAACAGCATTTCTGATTTTTTTTACTATTTTTAGAAAATCGTACATGAACTCTGGACAAAGGGTTGTAGAATCCTGAGTAATGTCTGGGTTTTGTTCAATTCCCAGAGATCTAACCGTTGAAACTTTGATTTCTTTTTTGGGTTAAATACTAGACACACAAAGGCATCTTGTGTCCAAAATTCACCAAGATCAAACCCTGGGAACCATACTTTTTATTTCTTTGAAGTTCTGATCTGCTCTCAGCAATTTCCAGAATTCTGTAATAATTTTGATCAATCTTATAAATAATGGCTTAGATGATATTTTCATGAGTTAAGGTTCAAACCATGTTTCAATAACGATTAGTTAAGCTTGAATTTAAAGTTTAAGTGACCTAAATCAATAAGTATTTCATGACTTCTTCTTGTTTATGTTTACATTCATCTATGTGACTTGACATTCATAATTAGGATTCGTTTGCTTTAGGATAACTACATTTGATGGATTTAAGCTAAAAGTCTAGGATTGTTATTTAAGATCCAACTTTATATCTCGTATATCATGTGGACTAACCCTTTGTTTTGTAGCGCTATTAAGGTATGGTTTCTTGAAATCCTCTTTAGTTTATTTTAATTTCTTGATTTTATCGATTTTATGACCTTATGCGCGACACATTAGAATTAGGATCTTGCCTTTTGTGAATACATGCGATTAGAGACTCTTTTCTAGGATTTTCTTTCATTTATATGCATTGCACGTTTAATATCGCGGCTGGATCCCTGGTAAGTTCTCTTGTTCCCTATTGCATATCATATTGCTTGCTACTTGAATTATGTAGTTTTTGAATGATATTTTATCACTTGCAATCTTACACCCTTTGGACATGCTTTTGTAATGTATATCTATACATATGTATTAGTTGAGGGCACATTTAAATTAATAATTCAATTAAAAGGATGTTAAGTAGAGGCCTATCGCGAGATAGGATGAGAAGGGGTGTTTTAGTCCGATGGGCTCCTTCCCTTCTCATTCCATAATCCCAGGACCTAGTTAATCTCTGGTTTCTAAAAGATCAGTTTGCTTTAAAAATGGTTTCTTAATTTTCCTTTTAAAAATTAAGTGGCGACTCATTTGTTTTGGAATTTGAAATTTAGAAAAGATTTTAAAAGAAAAGTTGTGGGTAAAAGAAAATTGCGATATCCACAGGGTCCAACAATCCAGACTTGGCCCCCAATTTATAGCCACCAGGAGCCCGGTGATACCGACCCGACCTCCTATCTCTAATAGTCTAGACAAGTCCAACAACAATGGTACTTGCCGAATCATAGCATGAAGTTCCATAGACTGTCAGAGATCTCCTTCAAAGACCTCAGGATCACACCCGAGGCACCCAAAAGACCTTGGGATCATACCTGAGGCACCATCAAAAGACCGCGGGATCACACCGAGGCAGCAAAAGACCCTAGAACTACCAACGTTCTAGGTCGGCCACCTACAGTAATTGTTCCTACGACACCTACCTCAGCAAAAGTTTTAGGGGCAAGAGGGAATAAAAACTACAAGAGGTCACATCAGGTATTTACAGGCCATGGGGTTAACTAAGTCGAACTCTTAGACAACCCGAGTGCCTACAATACTATGAGGCACCGACTCCACGTAAGTCCAAACCGACGATAAAGGAAATCCACTTAGGTTGGCCCATGATAGAAGAGGGAGAGAAATCCCTAAAATTCATACATTTTTGGGTCTCCGCTTAGTTCCAAACCGACGATAGAGGTAACCAAAACCTCTTAGGTTGGCCCGCGATAGAGGAGCAAAAAGACCCTACAGCAACATGCTTTAGGTCGGCTTCACCAACTTGGCCAAGCTCTTCTCCCTGCAGCCTTGACGAAGGCTGGCTGGGCAGAAGATAACCATCCTGGGGAGTTAACCACAAAAAGACCCTAAAGCAATACGCTTTAGGTCGGCTTTTCCAACATGGTCAAATTCTTTTACCAACAACCTTGACGAAGGTTTACAGACAGAAGATAACCATCGTGCGAGCTAGCTTAAGCAAAAGACTCCGAATAGGGCCAAGTCTAAACTCTTAGTCAATTCCCGAGCACTTAGACTATGGCAAGCAGCATCGAACATATTTCCAAACTTTCCCCGATATAGCATCAAGCCATCTTGGAAATGGGGGGCAACTGATATGCCTGAAATTTGTTCTATTCAACTACCGAGCGGGAGTTCTACTCAGCCTCAATCCCGAACGGTATATGCGTGAGACTCGACCAATAGGTAGGGAAGACTGCACAAGCACGACTCATCACGAGGACAACTCACCCAAGCCCCGAGGCATAGTCCAAGATGTTCCAACCGGATTCCTACTCAAGTTAGAAGACTAATGGACAACTAAGGTTGTTTCCTAATCCAATTAGGAAAACCCCACGATTGATGCCAATCAATCCTAAATCAGATTGTATTACCTACTCTGTATAATTTCTTTGTATGGTGGGTCTCTTGCATCTATAAAATAGACCACTCACCTCCTTTAGGAGGATCAACTTTTCAGTCTGCATAGAATCTCTATAGCAATAATCATCATGCCCGGTCGACCTACGGTAGCTCCAAACTATTATTGGATCACCATAAGTCCCCGACTTTTTACAATATAGTGAACGTGCTCAGACACACATGTGGATGTAGGTTCCTTCTTTAACAGGGTCGAACCACATACAAAAAATCATTCTCTCACTCTCTCTCTCCTTAATCTGCTCTATATATCTATAACCAAATTTTGGCATCATTAGTCCCTTTTTAGACTAAACTGTGACAATGGGCCATTAACCCTTCAAAATAATTCCATTCTGTGGATGCTATATTATATGTTGTATTAACAACTTTTGAACCAAAAGGTTAAAATGAATCATAAATTAAGAAGGCTTGATCAGCATCTAAAAAGATCGTTTATGTAATTTCAAAACAATATAAACACTACAACAAATCTGACCTCTAGTGACGAAACTTTTACCCGCAAAATTTTTTTCGTCACTAATAGTATACTATTATACTATTAGTGACGAATTAATTGATCGCCGTCAAAAAGTGTTACCTTTCCCGACGAAACCAATTTCGCAGGTAAAAGTTGAAAAATTGCCGACAAAAATTCTTTTCGTCACTAAAGTTCGTCGCTAATAGTTGGCGGGAAATTTCCCCCGCCAAAAATTTGGTGGGAAAATTTTAGGCGATGAAACATTATCGATTGGTAACGAAATTTTTTTCATCTGTAATTGTTTTACTTTTAGTGACGAAACATTTCGTTGGGAATTGTTTATCCTTTCGTGACGAAATATTTTCGTCGATAATTGTAACAATTGATGATGAAATACTTTGTCAGTAATTATTTTACTTTTAGTGACGAAATATTTCGTCGGGAATTGTTCACCCTTTCGTGATGAAATATCTTCGTCGGGAATCGTAACCATTGGCGATAAAATATTTTCGTCGGTAATTGTTTTACTTTTTGTGATGAAACATTTCATCGAAAATTGTTTACCCTTTCGTGACGTAATGTTTTCGTCGGGAATTGTAACCATTGGTGACAAAATACTTTTGTCAATAATTGTTTTACTTTTAGTGATGAAATATTTCGTCAGAAATTGTTTAACCTTTCGTGACGAAATACTTTCATCGGGAATTGTTACAATTGGTGACGAAATTGTTTCGTCGGTAATTGTTTTACTATTAGTGACGAAATATTTCGTTGAGAATTATTTAACCTTTCGTGACGAAATGCTTTCGTCGGGAATTATAACCATTGGTGATGAAATTATTTCGTTGATAATTTTTTTATTATTAGTGACGAAAGATTTCATCGGGAATAGTTTACCCTTTCGTGATGAAACATTTCGTCGGGAATTATTTACTTTTGCCGACGAAATTTTTTGTCAAGAATTGTTTTACTTTTGGCGACGAAATCTCACTTTTACCGAAGAGTGATTTCGTCATTAATACCCTTTTTTTTCTTTTAGTGAATATTAAATGTCCTTAACTCTAAAAAAAATTCATGATGTCCTTTTCAAAAGTTTTTTTTTCAAATACCAAAAAAAAGTTAGTAAACCTTGAAATAGAAGGTAGAAATAAATTTATCATTTTTTTTTGCAAAATTGGCATGCGTAGATGCACTAACTTCGAAAAAAAGTACATGAATTAAACAAACTCACTATAAAAAGCCAAAAATTGATAAAGTTATGGCCGTTTTCATTTATAATATGTGTTTGTATATGATTAAAATGATAAAGTTATATGTTTTGGCAAGAAAGAACGGACCTCAAACATGCGTGGGAGGTCCAATTCAATTTCAGAAGAAAACCACTTCTCAATCGATCGAACTTAGCTTTACCTCAATTGATTGAAATAACTTCAATTGATTGAACATGTCAGTTTGTTAAATGTTAAGTCTGTTTATATCAAACGGACTGTTAAGTGGTTTATTATCTTGCGTAGACGTTAGGATGCTGTATTGGAAATACACACATTGAAAAATGGGCTAATGCATTAAACAGTAGAACCAATTGTATAATAAGGATATAATGTTGTTAACTGAATCGAGAAGCCGACGTGCATAGTAGTGGGTCTATCGACTGCAGAGGTCGATGCTATTTATAGTTATGCGTATGAATGCGGTCGCAAAGATCATGTAATGTTGGGTATGAGATCCTAACATGCTGGGATAGGACAGGGACTATGTATCGAGTTTGTTACCGCGGGGCGGGATGGCCAGATTATATTTGGGAGTGAGGACCAGATTGATATTAAGCGAATTGGCCGGGCGTGTTGGTCATAATCAGGTGAAATGGCCAGGGCGTAGGGCGTAATGTATTGGGCGAAATGGCAAGGCATATTGGCCAGAAATCCATTGGGCATATTGATTGAGAATCTATCGGGCGTGTTGGCCGAGAATCTATCGGGCGTGTTGACCGAGAATCTACATGGTTAGTTAATTTTAAGTTTAAAAAGTTACTCTAAACTCTTTTGAAACCTTAACTCTTTCATTAAAGGACATAAAAAATCAGTGTTCCAAACTTTTTTTTTTTTTTTGACATTGATGTTTAAAATTTTGTATTGTAGATTTATGGGCATCTATAGTGACTGAATTCAACGCCGTATTTTAATTTTTTTGGACTGAAGAAATAGTTGTATTACAGGCATTTGATGTTCGATTTTTTTTAATTTTTTTTTTTATGAATTTGTATTTACTATGTATTTTGGATTTTAAGTACACGATTTTTTTATAGAGTAATATAATATATAGTCCTTTACAGGTGCTATTTTTAGAAATAGGTACAATGAATAAGTCCACTTATGATTTAGTCCCTTAACTATTTTGAGGACTAAAATACCCTCTATAATTATTTGTAATTATATATGTATATATACACACACATTAATCACTCCCCACATCAAGGAGGAAAATAAGTGTTTCAAAATTCAAAACCCTATACATATATATATATATATATATATATGTACACATAGAGAGAGAAGTCTAATAGAGAGAGAGAGAGAATGACTCCATCTACTCACTGTCGGCACCACCACCACTCCCACCCACCTCCACTCCCCTCTTTGCCGCCGCCGCCACCGACTGCTCCTACTTCAAGCACCCTCCGCCATCGTCCACCCTTCTTCCTCCATAACCACCACCTTAACCTCCGAAACCACACTATTTTCTGCCATTACTTCTCCACCACACCACCATCTTCGGCCACTCCTTCCGCTTGCCGGCTAACCTACAGAAGGTGAACACTCAGTGTAAAAAAAACTTCACCAATATGTGAAAAATTCTCAACGTTTGATTGAGATATTGGCCTAATATGGAGTCTGACGAAGTGAGAAATTCTCACTGATTTTTAATGACAGTGAGAAATTCTCGCCGATTTGTATTTGACTCGTTTCATACTCCATGTGATGTAATTACGTTGGGTATGCTTCATCAAAGATCCCATTTGCCTTTTAGATTCTCAGTGGATGATGACCTCATGTAGTATAAAAGTTTAAGTGCTTTCCTTTTTTTTTTTTTTTCCCTTTTTTTCCTTCTTCCCATCAATTATAATTTTTTTGTTGATATTCCAAAAATCTACATTTGTAAAACTTCTTACAAAAAAAGGTGAGAAATTTCTTTTTGAAAATGAATAAAAAAAATGATGAAAAATTTCTCACCAAAATCTCCGAACAAGAATAAGAAATTACTTTGTTATAGATCACTCAGTCACAAATTTTTTTTTTTTTTCCCTTTTTTGGCCTTCTTCCCATCAATTGAATTTTTTTGTTGATATTCCAAAAATCTGTATTTGTAAAACTTCTTTAAAAAAGGTGAGAAAGGTTTTTTTGAAAATGAACAAAAGAAAAAAAGGTGAGAAATTTCTCACCAAAATCTCCGCGAATAAACTGATTGTTAGAACAAGAATAATTAATTACTGACTTTGTCATATATCATTCAGTCACAAATGAGAATTTCTCACTATACTATTCTCAAAAACAAATGAGAACTTACTCACTTTGTTATTCATGACTTCTCACTGTGATAATGAAAATTTTCTCACTTAATACTGAGAAATAAACAAAATAACAAACATATGACACATCCAATTGAGAAATTTCTCACAGAAACTGGCAAGTTCATCAAAAGTTCATAAATTACTCACCAATTGTTGATACACATGAACCTTATGTTCATAACCCCTTGAATATCATGCACTCAAAACTGTAATGGAATAATATACATACATTATACAATAGAATATAGTAGGTCAAATCAATAAATCAAGTCATGATTAAAAAATTTCAAAAGGACGGTGTTTGGAAAAGTTAGGAAACCATTTAAGATTCTTCTTGATTTATGGTCCTGCTTAACTGAAATAATTGTATAATTAAATGTGTATTATCTTCCTAAAGTATAAATTTCACAAACTAATATAGAGCAAGGGCATGTAAGTCCCAAAAAAAGATACAAAAGAGGGAAAATGACCAATTTCTAATTATCCTTATGGTAAGAGGACTAATTTCATACATAAAAAGTTAAATGGACTATTTTTTTGACCCATTAAGAGGGACTAAACCTTATATTTCTATTTTTTATATTGGATTTAGTAGGTGACTTTATTAATGAATGAACATTTGATTGTTTAATATGAATGTTGTAAATGTTGTGAATATTTTTAGATTACTTAATTAGTAGGAAGACAAAAAAAAATTCTTTGGTCTGAAAATGCAATATATTTCCAAAAAGGGCATGCATCTTTAGTGACGAAATTTTTGTCACTAATCGTTCATATTTCTTTACTAATGGTTCACATCTCATTTTTCTTCTAACATTTAGTGACGATATATTTCGTCACTAATAGTGACCTTTTACCCGCGAAATGATTTCATCGGTAATAATATAATTAGTGACGAAAGATTTCGTCGGTGATAGTTATCTTTTAACTACGAAAAGAATTCATAGACAAATAGTCATCTTTAGTGACGAAATAATTTGTCGATAATAGTTATTCTTTATCAACGAATAAATTTCGTCGGGAATTAGTCAGGTTTAGTGACGAAATATTTCGTCAATAATAGTATACCTTTAGCGATGAAATATTTTGTCGTTAATAGTTCCTTTTTGTTGACGAAATTTCGTCACTAAAAGTAGGTGACCATTCTTGACGAAATAAATTTCGTCAGGAAATATTCTTTTTGTTGCCGAAATATGGTTTTGTCGTGAAAATCTTTTTACTGACGAAATATTTCATCACTAAAGGGTACTTTTAGCGACGAAATTTTTTGCCGTCACTAAAACCTTTCCCGTCGAGGAAATAGTGACGAAATTTTTTTCGTCAAGAAATATCTTTAGTGACAAAAATTGGACTTTTAGTCATGAAATATTTCGTCACTAAAAGTCATTTTTCTTGTAGTGACATTTTATATGCTAAAAATGATCTCCATGTTATTACAAGATCAACAGTTCCAAAGACATTAAATTCTGAAATTGTTACAACTTACTACGCGTGTCTAAGCCTATTATAGTTAGTTCCATATCAAAGAAAAATTGCAATATTTTTCTTTTCAAATACGGTTTTAAATAGTTTAATTATGTCCTAACTATAATCACAAGAGCTATCTATTGTTCAAATCGCATTCAATTCCATAGCTATTTGCTTTAGACTGAATCAAGGTTTAGAACATAGCACAGACTGCTTTCAGCATCATAATAAATTTTCTGGTCCAAACAAGGCTTAAAATCAGATCCGGAGCATCAAAAAACCTTAGAGTAAGTATTTACAAAGTCAAACTATGATTTGGTTTCAACAAAATTTTATTTTAAGCAAAGTGAGCCTAAGGGACTGGTTTGCCAAACAGCCCCTAAAATCTACTGGGTATACAACGTCCACTAATTAAAATTTAGAATTAAATTCGGCCATAACTCACTCATTTCTTGCCCTTTTTCAGAATTTTTTTAGCCTAAATCGCTTATTTTTCTGCAAGGAATTTAAATATGAGCTTACATGCAACAAATACTAAACAAAAATTATACATTTTCAGCTCTTGACCAACCTCTATTTTTGGTTAGTTTAACATCTCTTTTCCCTTTCTATTTCCAAACAACTTGGGTACACATACATGAAACAAAATAATACTTTTAAGTTTAAAATCAACTATCTAGAATGAGATCCATTTCTTTCTTTACTCACCCCATAGACAAGGTTCTGGAAACTTTGGTTTAGTACCCCAAATAAAGCTTAGGAATAGGATTAAAGAATAAAAATAAAGTTTGGGAAAAGAATCTCACCTAAGGTTGAAAGTAACTAGCAAAGAATGAAGTTGATTGGGATGAAATCACTACTGCTATAGTTGCTAATTTGTGCACCATCACTGCTGAAACACTCAACTCTTTATGGAATTAGATGAAATACACATAAACAAATATATATATATATATATATATACATATGTGTGTATGTATATACATGTATACATTTATAGGCTTTTAAGGAAACGGATTAAAGAAAACACGGATCATAGTTCTCAAGGGAATACAAACCTAGATTGGAGTTCTCAAAGGAATGCAAACCTAGATTGGGGTCTGATGTAATTTTTTTAGATAAGAGTTAGATTTAGAGTCATCAGATCCACAAAATGGAGAGAGAGAGAGAGAGAGAGAGAGATTCAACCTGCCATTGGTGGACGGAGATGGTGGTGTACGGTGGTGGATGGCCACGGTGGATGGTGATGCATGGTGGACACCGTGTATGGCGACGGTTTCTCTCTTTCTCTCTTTTCTTTCCCTTCTCCAGAGGCGGCCAGTTAATCTGACTATGACAAAGGCGAAGAAAGCTTGGAGTGGTGGTGGACGACGGCGGTGGAGTGGTGATGGACGGCAATAGCAGTAGTGGTGGAGGCCAACAACCCCCCCCCCCCCCCCCCCCCCCCCGCGTTTCTCTTCTTTTCTTTTCCCTATCTCCTCTTCTTTTCTCCTTTTTGACCTAGGGCTAGGTATTACTGTATTACAAAGACAGGGAAAAATCCATCGAAAAAACAAAAAGGGAATAGGAATTTTGGAGAAATAATTTGGGGGAAATTTTGGGTGTAGTGTTTATTTATAAAAATTGCTACCGCAATTTTAATTTTGGGTTTATTTACAAAAATGCCACTGGATTTTAATTTCTTTGAGAACTTTTCTCTTTCAATTGGAAAAAATTAACGGATTTTTTATATTACTAACGGTATTATGAAATTTCTAGTGGTTTTTTTCCATTAGAAATTTGTAACAATAAATATCCATTAGAAATGTCAAAATCGGTCTGTTAGAAAACATGGCTTTTGGTGTAGTGAATACTAAACTTCTCAAATGTACTTGATTTTTATTGTAAAATATTGACTTGATCCCACCATTATTGAAGGAAGTTCTACTACCACAGGTACTACCACAGGTGTCGAAAATCATATTTGGGATACAAAAGATGGACAGAATAACATAACTCATAAAAATGACAAATGTGCCTAATTGATTGAATGACACTATTTAGGAGGCAATTATTGAGTTATATGTACATTATTTGATTGAGAAAGATTATAATATATTAGACATGTCTAGTTAACAGTTTGGATGCAACTTTCAGGTCATCCTTTCATCCATTGAATGATTTGAAAATTTTGAACAAAAAACAAAAAAGAAATATATATATATATATATATATATATTAAATGCTATAACATTTCGATGCATGATGTTTTATTCTCAAGGATACAGATGCCCTGGTGGCTAAATGACTTTTCTAACTTGTGAAGAGTTGTTTGAAATGTCAAACGAGTTGTATACTTGTATATATCAAAATGCTTTTGGTAATCGACCTTATCTTCTATTATGCATTTCCACCACAGAAAATCCTCGTGCTCATTGCCAAGCTAACATAGACTAACAGATAACTCACCCTTAATTTTCCATACCACCATAAAATTTGTAATTTTGAACTATACGACGAGTAATTAAAGATTATTAGGAGATTTCTGGGAAAAGTTCTGGATATTTGGTTTATAAATATTTCAGTTTGGTGTATTAACTGATATATGTCATTATTAATATCGCTATTAAGACATGTTCTTTATCAAACAAATATAATGCTAAATTTTACAAGGAATTGTATCCGTATCCATAATATATATATATCTCTCTCTATTCTAATGAAAGAGGAAGTATGAATTTTGTTACATATTGGAAAAGTGCGATCTACTAGTTTATTGACGAGGAAGAGTGGAGTTAGGAAATTAATTATTTTTTTGGGGTGCGCTAAATTAAAATAAAGAAGAAAAATATTCTTGGAAATATATTGGAAAGGACTAAAGTATAAAGTAAAAAGAAAAATAAAAACTTTGTGTCCCCCTCATAGCTTCGTACTTTGGCATTTTACTCTTGAGTTTCGATCTTAAAGGGCCCCTCACTTACACTTAATCCGGACTTTTTGATGTTTGCAACTAATGAGGGACAAGGCAACACCCTACGCAACACCAAAATCCCTACTTGGAGCATATCCGTGGCTATATGATACCGATCCTCTCTTCCTCTTGGATTTTATTTCAAAAGGGTCCTCACAAGTCACAAGGGAAGGGAAAGATAACGCTCCCACTTAAATATGAAACATTAACTACCAATAGGGAAAAAGTAGAATTATTATTATTTTTTTTATGGTATTAAGCAAAACGCCGACCAGATTAAAGTGTTGGTGATTCCAAAATACGGAACCAAATTCCCGTACAACTAAATAAATACCCAGCGACCAATTCTTTCATTACTGAGAATAAACCAGAGACATTGAATTATCTCACATAACTCAACCTTTAAAACCCTTGTACAACTAACCTCAATACCCAAAGAACCATCATCTGATATCTAACCCTAGAATATGCACCTCCATGATGGAATACCCCTCAACTTGGTACAGCCAATGACTTCCCTAAATTCCTATATGCCATCCCTTTTTATAGAGCTTACAACTCATTAGTAATTGGGCAAGTAATACGACTCTATCACCCAAAAAAAAAACCACTTAAATAGGAATCTAACCAAATCAACAAATTCCTAAATCATTGGGATTGTCTCAGATGGTAGTCTATATAAAATGAGACTTTATCCAGTATACTGGTGGAAATGTTCATTTTCAAACAAGATATGCTTGCTGGGCGGCTGGTGCTGTTGTCACTTGTCAAAGATCTGAGTTTGAAAGATGTTGTTCATCACCCACCCTTTTTGCATGTTAGTGAATTGACAGCCCAACCAAGCATTTTATGTGTTTTTCTCCTAAAAAAATAATAATAATAAAAAATAAAGAGGGAAAAAAGAAGATGAAGTATATCTCCTGTAGTTAAGATCATTTTCATGTATTTTTGTTTTTAATACAATTTTTTCAACACTTTCAACTAAAGTGTCACCGTTAATATTATGTTAAACTTTGTAATAAAAAAGAAAAGGAAACAATAATAACTATGTTACACAATAGAACAAATCATGTATGGGGGTGTATCTAAAAAACGTAATAACCATAGGAGTTTATCGATATAATTAACTCAAGGTAAACTAACGGTGAAACATTTTGTTCTGTTAAACTTAACTGGTTTACTAACGGTAACACTGATAATTGGAAGTACAAGAGAAATTAGTATTACAAATAGAATACCGGGGTCATAGTGAAAATGACCTTGAGAACCATGGGTGTAAGTGAAATTTTCCAGCATTATTTCAAATGAGAAAAAATGCATATGAGTTTAAACAAGTTTAAGCTTTGAAATTCATGAGTATTGAGTAACCTATACTTATGTTAGTCTGTATATACACACACGTGCCAGCCAAAGTAGAACAAGTCAATTAAGGCAGGAAAAGGGAAAATTAGTTACGCAAGTAGCTTGCAGATATATTATAGTGACTAAGACTAACTCAAGGCCACCACTATAATGCACTATAAATAGCTGCGCAGTACTGCATTCCTATCATCTCAATTTCTAAGCACATCTTATTTCTTGCTTTGAGTTTTCATGTGATTACTTTCTCATTACTTCAAAACAGCTATTTATTTTTACTATTCTATTGAGTTCACAAATGGGATCTCTCAATTTTAGTGCAGCGGTTGTTGCCACTTTTTTTCTTACTGTTCATTTTGAACATGACATGCCACGCACAACTATCTCCTACATTTTATGATAGTACATGTCCAAATGCATTGAGTACAATCAGGACTGCTATTAGAACAGCGGTATCTAGGGAACGTAGGATGGCAGCATCGCTAGTTCGTCTCCATTTTCATGATTGCTTTGTTCAGGTTTGTAGTTACATTATTTATGTTGTATAGTAACTATGTTTTGTCAACTGGAAATATTACGAGACTTATGATTGCAAAATTTTGGGTTTGCAGGGTTGTGATGCATCAATCTTACTTGAAGATACTTCCACTTTCACAGGCGAGAGGACTGCAATCCAAAATAATAATTCAGCAAGAGGTTTTAATGTCATAGAGAATGCAAAGTCTAAGGTGGAGAAGATATGTCCCGGTGTTGTTTCTTGTGCGGATGTACTCGCAGTTGCAGCACGTGATGCATCAGTCGCTGTGAGTTCGCATATATATACTAAACTTTTCAAGTTTTAGCTATATTGTCACATCATGGTATATCAATTGAAGCATGACAAAAATTTTCCTTTTTTTGTGGACATAAATCTAGCTCCTTCATTATATCATGACCAAACTTTGTGACTAGAAAAACTTGATAAGAAGAAAACAATGGTTCATTTTAATGATTCGCAGCCAAATAAATATTTATTTGTACTCACATAAACTTTGAAAACATTTAATGTCTGTACTTTATCCTTATCACATGAGTATGCTATCCCAACTTAATTAACACTAAGATGTTGACTAACACTAATCTACCATATCTGTAACTATTAGGTCGGTGGCCCATCATGGACAGTGAAGCTTGGAAGAAGAGATTCTACCACTGCAAGTCGGAGTCTTGCTGAAAGCAATCTCCCAAGGTTTACAGATCCTCTTGATACACTTCTTTCAAACTTTGATGGCAAAGGACTCAATGCGAGAGACATGGTAGCACTTTCAGGTAGCAACTTGTTAGTAGAGATAACGTTCTATACATGTTTTTCTCGTAAAAAACAACATAAAATCTGATGAATGATTACCCGCTAATCTTCTTAAATTGTAGGGTCGCACACAATAGGTCAGGCTCAATGTGTTACATTTCGGGGTAGGATATACAACAATATGAGTGACATTGATGCTGGCTTTGCTAGCACTCGTAGGCGTCGTTGCCCTAGAATTGGCCAAGATAGTAACTTGGCGCCATTGGATCTGGTGACTCCCAATTCTTTTGATAACAACTACTTCAAGAACTTGATACAAAAGAAAGGTCTCCTTGCATCAGATCAGGTTCTGTTAAGTGGTGGCTCAACAGACAACATTGTTATCGAGTATAGTAAAAATCGTTCAACTTTTAGTTCTGATTTCGCATCTGCCATGGTTAAAATGGGAGATATCAGTTCACCTAAACGTGGGGTCATAAGGAGAATTTGCAGCAGACGCAACTAGTTATTTTATGTCCGCAATGTATCAGTATTCCCGGAATTCACTCCCCTTGATGAACATTAATTGTTCGTCCTTCTTTTCGTCTATTTTTTATTTGTTGTTTTGTCCATTTGGGTATCTTGAACTTTGTTCTGAATTGTACCAGGAACTTCTTTTCCTGCCAAGTATTTACTATTTTTATATCTATCCACTATTTATTACTACTTATAATGTGAAGCAAAATTGTAAGTCATTTGTTTTTGTCTACTAAGGAACTTAATTTCCTTTTATGTATTTTTGTACTCTTTTGATTATTTCAAATGTGAAGCAATATCATAAGTCACTTTTTAGTTATAAATAATGTCTCTCTTCCTCTTTCTTTTTTCAAAAGATATACATATGTGCATGCGTGTGATGTTGGGGCAAACGTTGTAATCAACTCTACAATAGTCATTGCCTTTACAAGAATGCAGGTCGATACCTTTCGATCCTTGCCTTTCCTTTGTGGTGCTGCCTATTAGACCATTACATTTGCTCAACTTGGCTCAACTAAATGTTGTCTGGAATTATTTTGGGTCTGTTGGAAAATTGGAAGGATACGGCTATGATATTGATTGAGGCGTGCAACAGTTTGCACTGTCCTTAAGAACAATTCCGCCCCTCAGAGTCAATGACTCGATTCACAAGGTCTTAGCGCTATGCTCTCCAGGATTCATCAATCAATTTCTTCCAAACGTGCACTCGAATTAGAAGAATATATGAGTGCTCAAACTTGCTCCAAAATAATGAAATGATTTTTTTTTTTAAAAGAATCACAAAAGAGAGATAATTTTTTTTCCCATTTTGTAAATGGGAATTAAGAGGGAAGGCTATTTATATTAGACAAATTGCCCAACGGTCATTTTATTAAAAACAGATTTAATAGCCTCCAACGGCCATATTTTTAATATAGGAGTTAATAGATTTAATAACCTCCAACGACCATATTTTTAATATTGAAGTTAATAGGTTTAATAGTCTCCAACGGCCATATTATTAATACAAGATACTAGTCACATCAATGTAAATGACTTTGTTTTCATTTTTGAAATAAAAAACCCAATGCCCAAATAAGAGGAAACTAAATAATTCCAACAATCCCCCCCCCCCCCCCCCCCTATTTCAAAAATTTATACAACAAATAAAATAATGGAGCAAGAGAATTCAATGCATCAGAACTGGTGCCTTTAGGAATATGAACCAGTCCCTAGGAATATAAGAAGTGACTTACAGAAATTTGGTGAGATCAAATTTGTAGCGCCCCGCCCCGCCCCGACACAAGTCCCGCAGGCGAGGGGTGCTAACTAAAATAAAATAATAAACAAGAGGGAGCGGACTGAACATACTTGTAATGCTTCGAGTCCTAGAACCGAAACTTATCTGAAAAACTTTCTCTTTAGAAAAACAAACGTTTAAACTTTAAGATCATTTAAAGTACAAAGCTCTGAAACATTTAAATTTTTAAACCTCAAAACTTTGATACCATTTAATAACGCCTCGAGTCCTAGACTCCAAGGGTTACTGCGGAAGCATAGAATAGCCTTTTTGCAAATCCTTGATAGGAAATCAAAATCTTTAAAGACTCACAGATATGATTAAAACAATCGCGGAAGCATTAAACTAGTCTTTTGAAAAGCTTTGCTTGTTAATTTAAAAGATATTAACAGAAACTCTTTATCCGTTCATCAAATGAACAATAGTGCAGCGGAAAATATATAGGTTTGATAAACATTTATCAATCTCCTTCTCAAACTTTAGAACACAATTTTTAAATAGAAACTCAAACTTGATTTCACATATCGAAAAGTAATACAATGATCTACTCTCTTTTTCTCAAACTTCATAAACTCTTAAAATAAAAATCCAAGGTTTTTATTAATACAAAGTATCATGATCTCACAATTTCTTCCCTAAACGGGATCCTCACGAGTAAACTCTACTCCGGGCTTGAAATTATGTTCATCATTTGGAAAACATTAATAAAACAGAAATCAGGTTTTCATTTGAAAACTATCCTTTCTTGAAACAAATCATTTTCAAGATAAACAACGAAAAATCAGAGTTAAGCTATCCTACTATTTAAAAGTAGGTGGACTAACACTTGTCCAATTAAATCATAACATGCTCTTTGAACTAACATGTAAATTAAAATCCCATAAATTCAACCTTCAAACAAAGCAGAAGTTCATCAAATCTCGGGAGCCTTACCCTTATCTATATCACCTGAAAGAAAGGTTTAATAGTCCATAAGCCAAAAGGCTCGTATAGTCATATAACCGCACAATAACATCTGTTATATAACATGCGTGAGTGCAATGAATGCCAATGTCATGTATGAAAATCACTTTTTCGTGCATTTTCAAACACTCACCCTCGATCGTCAATATCATTACTCGGACCATGGGCTTCCCGTCCACGTAGGCCTAGCCTCAAACGTGCGGGACTTTGGGCCTTACGAATTACACGGAGGCCTAGCCTTTACCGTTACGGGGGTTTCTTGCAGCACATCCCGCAATTCGAGTTCCTAGTGGTACCCATCTCACATGCCTACCCACAAATCCGGGATTTCTATCTTTCAAAACAAAATCCCTCCTAGAAGGTTTTATGCATGGAAGCTTCTAAGGTCTTCCCTTTTTTTTTAAAACCTAGAAGTCTCTAAGATCTTGCTTTTTCAACATCAAAAGCCTTTAAGGTCTTTCATCCCAAAATCATTTTCGTGATTTTCGTGATCATGCTCATGCTTATGAAACGCTATGACATATGCGAGCTCTAAGCATCCAGACATATTCAATATTTCGTAAGACATATTATCAAGGCATGCTATTATTTAAAGCAACACAGTAGACATGCTGAAAATCACCCAAGTAAACACATAAAGCATACTCAATTAACCACTTAAGGCATAGCAGCTCAAGTAAACACTTAAAGCATCACAGTTCATATAAACATATAAGTACATTGTTAACATGTTATACAACTTTATTGAGGGTTATACGGAACTACCGTTCACCGAGGATAGTCTGAATAATTTAATCAGAACAGAAACTGGAACTGCTCAATCTGTTACAAATCTCGATATACAATAATGCGCGTATATCAGTGAGGTACAACACCTTTAAGCACAAGTACAACTACTTTTAAAGTAAAGTACAACTCTTAAAGCATAGGGTACAAGGTCCCTTAGCTCAAACCTGACTCAAGTATAAGAAAAAAGGAGTTTTCAACAAACTGCCCGAGCTCGCTCGCGCGGGCCGCTCGTACGGGACCTCGCTCGCGCGGACCGCTCGCGCGAGGCCTCGCTCGCGCGGAAAGTGTTCAGAAGGGGTCACGTGTTTAATTAAAAACAGTTTTCAAAAATAGCCTGGTCGCGTGCGCGGGCTGCTCGCGCGACCTCTCGCTCGCGTGGGTCGCGCGCGCGAGATGTCACAGTGTCGTCTTCTTCCTCTTTTCTTCCCCTGTTTTGAAATTAAAGGTTAAATTTTACCCAGTTTGAAAACTTAACCAAAATCGGACTTCCAATATATGAATCTCTTCCTTTTTCCGCGTAGATTTCAAATATGAAATCAGCTTTTCAAGAATCAAAACACAGCTCCTGATTTTATCAAAAAAGCCGAATTGTGACAAAACTTTAATTCGACCGTTCGTCGCAACCGCTATGAATTAGCTTTTGAAATTCGAAAGGGAGCCTCGTGGGATCGAGACCTTTCATTTGATATATAGAAATCAAATTTCTGTGGCTGTTTTTCTGCCCGCTAATTTTGGACCCTTAACGATATATATATATATATATATGAATTTCTATATATATATATATATATCACAGTGCTTCAACCAAACTGAAACCATAGATGATAATTGAAAGCTTACTCAATTTCAATTATCCAAAGTTTTGAATTCAATCTCCATAAATATATACATGAAACCTATGTATATATATAAATGAATTCTATATATATCTATCTATATCAACAGTGTTTATTATAAACTGAAATCAAAACATGAAATTGATTTGAAGCTTACCCAATTTGATTTGCTGAGAATTAATTCCCCAATAAGAAATCAAGCTTTGATTTCATTTACACACTGAATATATGTAGTTATATGTATATATATGTGTCTGACTATGTATATGAGTGTATGTGTGTTAAGTGTAGCCGAGAGAGACAGAGCTAATGAGAATTGTTTGGGGGTGTAGTGTATATATAACTTTGACAATCTTGGTCCCCAAGATCAGTGAAGCATAAGCTTCAAACTTACAAACGTACACACAGATACACAAATACACTGTGCACCAAATTGAAATTTGTGCGGTCTCCAAGTTTAATAAGGGAGATACTCCCATGTGGTGAGCTCACACAATCCCACAAACACACAGGTAAATTATACAGCTAGAATCTCAAATCTGGTATTTTTCTCTGACAAAATGAAATAATAAATCTTAATATTTTTCCGGGTCACTACAAAATTTCTATGAACCAGAATCCCTTAACGTAAACCAGTCGTCTTATACCCAAATTGATTCCTCAGAATCTGAGCAAATCTAATCGGTGTGGCACCTCTAGGCCCTGCGCCAGTCCTGAATTTTCATAAGTGCTCTAGAAAACTTGCCTACGTTTCCATAGAAAGCGGCCCACTTTCACACTTATATAGGTGAATCCATCAAGTATGCATTGCAATTAGACATACCATCCATTCAGTATGGACTATGGAATTCATTAAGAGTTTAACTCAACCTTTCTCATTGCAATTGCACTATACACCATAGGAATGGACAACAAGATAATCAAATTATAGTGCATCTCAAATCAACCAATGACTTGTTATTACCCATATGAACCTATTTCTTGGGTTCTCCAATTACACAGGTTGGGTTACCATCATTGTTGATTTTTGTTATAGGCATAAGCCTCATTCCCCTCGATATTTCATACACTAGTATTCTCCCTAGTGGTATTGTTAAAGTATCAACCAAACTCACTTCTGGCCTTACAAAATTAAGAGAAAAACTTTATCTCAAACAGCTGTCTCACAATATTATGACTTAGGCGTATATGCCTACTCTTGCCTTTATAGGACTTTTTCATAGCTCAGGCTTTTACAGCTTGGCTATCTCAATGTTTATTCCAAATAGGAATATTTGGTAAGAAGCTTTTAAGCCACTCAGCCTCAAAACTAGCTTTCTCAAAAGCTACAAACTCATATTCCATCATTGACTTAGTTGTGCAAGTTTGCTTGGACGACTTCCAAGATACTGCACCTCCACTAAGTGAATAAACAAATTCACTCATTGAATTCGTCTTATCTGAATCCGAAATCCAATTTGCATCACAGATTTTTGAAAATACATAATTTCCTCCCCCAAAAAATTTGGCTAAAATTTGGCCTTGAAAAAGCCAAAATTAATTTCTTTCGAATGTTGAAGTATGCAATACATTTTCAAAAATAAGTTCTTCATTATCTCCGGATATACAACATTTTCAAAAATATTTTCTTCACGGGGGTGATATTTAACTCTAAGTCTCTAGTACCAAAACATAGGTACTAAGTGAGTCATCTAGTAAAACACTTTATTTTCCCTTAAAGAGTAAACAATTGTGTTATTACACATATGCCTACAAGCTCTCAAATTAATTAAACATCTTCCAAATTTTGTCTATCAACTTTATTCCCACAAAATATAGCCACAAAATGGTTCTTCGGACACATTTGTCTGGGAACAAATTGGTGTTTCTCCAATTCTTGACCAAAGAGCTTGATTAGTTATTCAAAACAAAATATTTTGAAATCATTTTGTTTGAAGGAGGTTTCCTATCACTTGGCTCAAAAGGAGTCTAAAAAGGTTTGCAAAGAAAATATTAACTCAAAGCATTTTTTAACCTCATAAGATTGATCAAGAGAAATACTAGCAGGAACCCTTGTAATTTTAATCTCTAAAATTACCCTCGCTACATCCAAATCATTTCATATCAAAATTAAATCTCCATGTAAATATGTCATAACACATACTCTATCACTGTGTTTACGATATAAACATATATACGTCACTTTCATTAATTTTGAAACTATTTGAAACAATAGTTTAATCAAGATTTTCATTCTCTTAATTGGCTACTAAATTTAAAATCTGTATGAGTAAACAAGTATTCATACTTTACTCTTATTCGAATCTAAAAAACCCTACTGGTTTATCCGAATAAAATTTCTCCTCTAATTCTTAACATCCATCTCATACATATATACTCGTACATACAACAACAGCTAATAAATTTTAAAGGATGTAAAACATGAGACTAGGTATCCAAAAACAACATACTTCTTTTAGCTAAATACCCTTAGCTACTAAAGTAGCTTCATATTGTGTTTCAATGTAACCATAAAAAATCTTTCTGATCCATTTACTATCTACTATTCTACATTCAAGAAGTAAATCCATAAGTTTCAACTACGATTAGACATAATAGAGTCCAAATCATCTTGAATTACTTCTCTTCGGAAATCCCCAGGAGATTCGAGTGTCCTCTAAACAATTAGTATGTCCTTCTAAAGTAAATGAATTAAAATTACTTTCAAAGTCTTTTTAGCACTTAACTCTCTTACTCATTTATGGTTCAGATAATTTGTCATGGCATCTATCATGCGTTCTAAATTCAATATATAGTGATTAGATAAAACAGGAGGTTGTGAACCCCTACTATACCTCAATTTATAGTGAGATCATAACAAAAAGCGTCAATAGATTCAAAAGGTCGCATCAAATTATTATTATTTTTAATCTCAAAAAATGACAAGCATTAAAATTAAATACATGTCCCAAAATAAATATATACTACAAATTTTTTCTTTTCCTTTAGGATTAAAAATCCTAACGTAGCCAAATAATTCAACCTCGAAAAAATATATATTTTTAATAGGGTGAATTAGTATTATATCCCTCTTGCATGTACTTATTTGGCAATAGGTCCCTTGGTTAAAACATATTTATCATTAAGCGTTTGAAAATTTTTAGGGCCTAAATTACCCCTCCCTCATCAAGTTTGGTAATCTTCAAAATGTCACCCCCTCCATTAATGTTTTTTCCCAAATATCTCTCCAAACAATTAAAGGAATCTAAAATCAAGGCATTCAAAATTGAAAGTCACCACCTTACCACCATTAACCACAATCATGTTCATCACCTCTGCTAGCCAACACCACACCACACCACTGCAGATGCACATAGGTCTAAAAAATTCATAGTAGTTTCTGTGAATTTCACCAATTGAAATTCACAAATCCTATTCGTGAATTTCGCAACATATTATAGAAAAACAAATCATGGAATATATTCTGTGAATTTCACAACATGTGGAAAACAAATCACAAAACATATTTTATGAATTTCATAACATCTTCTGGAAAACAAATCACATAACATGAATTGTGAATTTCACAATATATTCTGCAATAAAGAGAGAGAGAGAGAGAGAGAGAGAGAGAGAGAGAGAGAGAGAGAAAAAAGAAGATAGAGTCACAACATGATTTGTGAATCACGGAACATGTTCTGTGAATTTCACAACATGTGAAAAACAAATCTCAAAGCATATATTGTGAATTTCACAACATCTTCTGGAAAACAAATCACAGAACATGATTTGTGAATATCACAGCATATTCTGGAAAACAAAAAAAAGAAGATAGAGTCACAACATGATTTGTGAATCTCACAATATGTTCGGTTTGATGAGAGTGGTGGGCGTTGATATGGCGATGGTTGAGGTGTTATGGTGATGGTGGTAGTGGCGGTGGTTTGATGATGATGGTGAGTGGCAGGGGGTGTATGGTGGTGGCAGCAGTGGTGATGGTGGTGGCGCAACAGCGGTGATTTGATGACAGTGGTGAGCGGCAGCGTGGATATGATGACGACAAATGTGATTGGTGGTGGTGGTGGTTTGGAAGAGGGATGGTTTGGGAGTGGTGATTGTTGGTGGTGACTCAATTGGTGGAGATGAGTGTGGAGATTGGTAACAGATCAGTGGTGGTGGTGTGTTGGTATGGTAGATGGGGGTGGGATTCATTTGGTGATGTTGGTGTTGATTTGGGAGAGAGAAAGGTCACCAAGAGTTTTAATTAAGAAAAATTAAATATATATGCCAATAATTATGAGTATCATTTAATGTTAATTTAAACTACATATTGACCATATTTATGACTGCACAATTACATGGGATTGTTTTATATTATATGTCTATATCTCATTAAAATCTCCAAGGGTATTTTAGTCAAAGAAAAACTATTCAACCATGGTTAAGAGATCTTAGGGATCTTATATTAAATATGAATTTAACTTGTCCTCAATCCATGAATGTTCATGTATTAAGGATTTATTGCTAATTCTCTATTTTTAATATTCTTGGTAAGAGATCGTTAAAAAATATTCAATATGCTTGATATTATCTCACATATCCAGGTATGCCCAAAATTATACAAACTTAAAAAAGTTCAGAACTAAAATGAAATATTCATGGTTTCTATGTCCTGTATGATGAAAACTCCCACCATGAATTTTTATTCACAACTCAAATTACAACGTTATAAATCGGTTACAGATACTCAACAAATGAATTTAGAACAAGTACTAAATTCTTAACAAATAAAGAGTTTTTAGATATACATAATATCTCTCTAAAAATGCCAACCTGAAACTCTTTTACAATCTATATATTTGATTGAGTACACAAAGGCTGTTATGTATGAGTTCAAATGGACATACAACATAAAGTACACATTTGATACAATTTAATAAGATACACACTAAGACTTTAAAACAATTGTTAACCGCAACTAGTAAATGATAGCTAGTAATGAAAAGTTTTTACCTTACTAGATACCTAATTCAAGCAATAACATGTATCTCTATATCAACGCTAAGTTTTTTTTTTTTTTTTTGAACTTAAGAGCCTCATGTATAATCTTTTAAATACTCTATTAAGTACCAAAAAATGTGAGTGTTGATGACCATTTTACTGCCATGAAATAGTCCACCATAACCGTTGGACTCAAGGGATTCTAAAGAGTAAACACTATAACTGTTGGATAACAACTTGACAACTTTTAAAGAAATATTCAATGGATAATAAAATAGTCCAAATTAAGCTAATAACCGTTGGAAACCAGAAAGTAAATCCTGTTAGAAAATGATAACGAATAGACACTGCTGTGAACGAAAATACTTATCAATAGGGTTGAAGAATCTGACTGAGTCGTGTATTTGACACTGTCCTTAAGAGTAATTTCCGCCCCTCAGAGTTCTTGACTCGGTACAGAAAGGTCTCAGCGGTTTACCCTCCAGGATTAAGCAGCCTCGTCTTTGTTCACGAGCACTCGTTGAACAAAGGGCACAGAACAGCCTTGAATGTATATCAGTGATCGATAAACAGAGAAGAACAGAGAAGGACCAGAGAGGGAAGATTGTATATTGCTCTGTATATTCAAAAGAGAAAAGTCCCATGAATTTATAGCCTTATTAACCCGACAGGAATCCCTTGATTCATAAAAACGTGTTAAAAGAAAGGATAAGATTTCATTTAAACGGCTAATTAATTGCACAATTTAGGAAGGCGTAAATCTGTGAGGGAATGATTTTATTCAGTCAAAGCAAAATTAAAAAGAAAGTTTTGGAAAAAATAATTTGCAAAAGGATGGTCCAACCGTGTGAGCCCGCGAGGCTTGGAGGCCGGGATTTGCACCCCCCCCCCCCCTGCGCGCGAGTAAGACGTGACGCCCCCGGTTAAACAATTTCCGGATCGAAACCCAAATTTCTATTGGATTTGGGATTAGCTTGGGCTTGGCTCATGTGCGCGTGAGAGCCCACATGTTCCAACTTATTACTAAGCCCATAATGACAAAGTATATATTAAGCCTCTCAACTCCCTCTTCCTAAGCAATGTGGGACAAGAGTCTCCACCACTCTTTTACCCAACACCACACCAACAAGAGAGATGTAGAGAGAGAAAAAGTTTATTTTAAAAAAGCACCCACTTTGGACCACAAATTACAACAAAATTACAACAATCCCACACATTTTTCAAAGACAAATTTTGAGAAGTAACGATCGACCACTTTAGTATATTGCATCAGTGATGGTGTCTTTTAGACTATGAACCAACACTTAGGGAAATAAGAATTGATTCACAGAAATTTGGTGAAATTAGAATTTCTATGAACCTTATTTCTTTGTGTGAATCAAAGTACTTATCACCCACAATACACTCTGATAAACAAGGCTGTTAACGCGGTTTGGCACGTTTCGGCCATGCGCCGTACCTGGATTTCATGAGTGCTCTAGAGAACCTGCCTAAGTTCTCATAGGAAGCGGCCCCACTTCCACACTCATATAGGTGAATTTATCAAGTATGTATTGCAACTATACATACCACCCAATAAGGACTATGAATTCATTAAGAGTTAAGACTCAACCTCACACGTTGCAGTCTACACTATCTACACCATAGGGATGTACTATAATTATGTATAATTGATAGTGTCTCACCAAGTCAACCAGTAGTTTGTTATTACCCATATGAACCTAGTTTGTGGGATCTCCCCTCATATAGGTTGGGTTACTACTACTATTGACCTCTGTTATGGGCATTAGTCCCATCCCCCTCGATGTATTGGACACTAGCTTTCTTGCTAATGGTTTGGTCAGAGGATCCGCTAAATTCATCTCTGACCTCACAAAGTCTAGGGATATAATCCCATCTTTTAACAGCTGTTTCACAATATTATGTCTTAGGCGAATATGCCTGCTTTTTCCATTATAGGCCTTATTTCTTGCTCGGGCTATTGCAGCCTGGCAATCACAATGTAACGACACAGATGGAACTGGTCTCATCCATAAAGGGATATCTGCCAAGAGGTTTCTAAGCCACTCAGCCTCAGAACCTGCCTTCTCTAAGGCGATAAACTCGGATTCCATAGTAGACCGAGCAGTGCATGTCTGTTTGGATGATTTCCAAGAGACTGCACCTCCTCCAAGGGTAAATATATACCCACTTGTGGATTTTGTCTCATCTGAATCAGAGATCCAGTTAGCATCACTGTACCCTTCTAGTACAGCGGGAAATCCACAGTATGTTAAACCAAAATCAATAGTACCTCTGAGATATTTTAGTACTCTACATATAGCGGTCCAATGTTCCTTATTAGGATTATGAGTGTATCTGCTCAACCTATTAACTGCATAAGCAATGTCAGGTCTGGTACAATTCATAAGATAAGTAAGACTACCAATTATTTGAGCATATTCAGACTGTGATACACTAGTTTCATTATTTTTCTTCAATTGTATGCTCATATCATAAGGAGTACTAACTGGTTTGGTGTCAAAGTGACCAAACTTTTTAAGGATCTTTTATACAAAGTGTTCTTGAGACATCATAAAACCATCATTGGTTTTTGTCAATTTTATCCCAAGTATAACATTAGCTTCACCTAGGTCTTTCATATCAAAGCTAGAAGATAACAAATGTTTTGTTTCATTTATCACAATCATATCAGTGCCTAAAATAAGCATATCATCCACATATAGGCAAATGATTACACCAACATTATTATCAAATTTATGATACACACATTTATCGGTTTCATTCACAATATATCCATTAGAGGTCATTACACTATCAAATTTCTCATGCCATTGTTTTGGTGCTTGTTTTAAACCATACAAAGATTTCACTAATTTGCAAACTCTATTTTTGTTTCCAGGAGATACAAAACCTTCAGGTTGTTCCATGTAAATTTCCTCTTCTAGTTCTCCATTAAGAAACGCAGTTTTAACATCCATTTGATGAATTATGAGTTTATGCAAAGAAGCAAGAGCTACTAGAATTCTAATAGATGATATTCTAGCCACAGGAGAATAAGTATCAAAATAATCAAAGTCTTTCTTTTGGGTGTATCCCTTAGCTACAAATCTAGCTTTAACCTTATCGATAGATCCATCAGGTTTTAACTTCTTTTTGAATATCCATTTACATCCTATAGGTTTTGTACCAGGAGGTAAGTCAACCAATTCCCAAGTGTGATTAGCCATGATAGATTCTATCTCACTATTAATCGCTTCTCTCCAAAAGGAAGCATCAGGAGAGGAAATAGCTTCATTATAAGTCATTGGATCATTATCCATTAAAAACGTGAAAAACCCATCTCCTAGGTTTGTTTCTCTCCTATCTCGTTTGATTCTTCTTAATTCGATTTCTACAAACTCATTTGAGTCAATGATAGGCTCAACTGTAGGTTCTAGTCTTGGTCTCTCATTGGTTGTTTTCAAGGGAAATATGTTTTCAAAGAAGTCTGCATTTTTCGATTCAATTATTGTGTTTTTCTCTAACACGTCACTTTTAAGAACCAAGAATCTATATGCAGCACTGTTCTCAGCATATCCTATGAATAAACAATCTGCTGTTTTCGAACCTATTTTTCTTTTCGTAGGTTCTGGAAGTAGAACCTTCGCTAGGCACCCCCACACTTTAAGGTATTTGAAGTTAGGTCTATGATTTTCCCACAACTCATAAGGGGTCTTACCTGTTTTCTTAAAAATAATTCTATTTTGAAGGTGACACGCAGAGAGGATAGCTTCCCCCCACAAATTATTAGGTGCTCCAGAACTAATTAGCATAGCGTTCATCATTTCCTTTAAAGTTCTATTTTTCCGTTCAGCTACTCCATTAGATTCTGGTGAATAGGGTGGAGTTACCTCGTGTACTATACCATGTTGTTCACAGAATTGTCCTAGGGGGCCAGATTCATACTCACCTCCCCTATCAGATCTAAGTCTTTTGATCTTTTTATCTAACTTGTTTTCAACCTCAGCTTTGTATTGTATGAATTTTCCTTCTATTTCATCTTTATTTCTAAGTAGAAATACTCTAGTGTATCTCGAGTGATCATCTATAAATGTCACATAATATCTCTTACCGCCTCTAGATTTAGTCGATTTCATGTCGCCTAAATCTGAGTGAATTAAGGTGAGCAATTCAGTTTCTCTTTGTACTAATACTTGTTTGCAAGGTTTCTTAGTACCTTTTGCTTCACTACAAATTTGGCATTTCTCATTATTAGTGATACTAACATTTTCAAGAATGCTTAATTCTTTCATTTTCTTTATATAAGAAAAGTTCACATGTCCTAATCTAGCATGCCATAAATCATGAGAATCAATCAAGTAAGCAGAAGAAGTAGTAGCATTTCCATTCAAATTGTCAAGAATATTCAAAACAAACAAGCCATTGTTGTAGTACCCTTTCCCCACAAACACCCCATTTTTAGTTATTACAACTTTATCAGAATCAAAAATAACTTTCACTCCCACTTTCCCAAGCAGCGACACAGACACAAGGTTCCAACGAATATCAGGCACGTGGAGAACGTCGGTAAGTGAGAGGATCTTTCCGGAAGTTAGCTTGAGAACTACCTTCCCTTTCCCGATCACAGGTGAGGGCCTTGAGTCCCCCATGTATACTTGTTCCTCTCCTTCCCCTACTGGTTTGTAGGAGGTAAAAGCACTTCTGTTGCCACAGATGTGCCTGGTAGCCCCAGAGTCTACCACCCAATTTTTCTCCTCTGCCACTAAGTGCACCTCAGAAACGACAGCCACAATAACATCTGCCTCAACTAGATTAGCTCTAGGGGCAGGTTGGTCGTTTTTCTTCCTGTGTCTGCATTGAGCAGCATGGTGACCCGGTTTGCCACACACAAAACATTCCCCTTTCTTTTTAGCAAACTGGTTTTGGGGTTTGAGATTTTTGTTGTAATTGGTTTTGTTGAAATGGGGTTTGTTATTCTGCCTTTTAAAATTCCCTTGGGTGCGATTAGGCTTTTCCTCAACGAGGTTAGCCTTGGAAGCCATAGCTTTGGCTTTCTCATTTCGATCAAGTGAACGGTTCTTTTCCTCAATGCGAACATGAACAACAACTTCCTCCAGAGTCATTTCCTTCCTCTTATGTTTCATCATATTCTTATAATTTTTCCAAGACTCCGGAAGTTTTTCAATAAGCGAACCAGTTACAAATGGTTCGGGCAATTTCATTCCTTCATTACTAAGTTCCGAAACCACAAGGTGAAAATTGTGAATTTGGGTAGAAACATCTATGTCATCGGTCATTTGAAAATTGAGAAAATTTCCGATGGCATATTTTTTAATTCCGGCATCCTCGATAATATATTTGGTGACCAAAGCATCCCAAATTTCAGTTGCCGATTTGAAGGTACAGTAAATATCAAAAAGTTCATTTGATAAAGCGTTTAGAATAATACTTTTGCAAATCTTGTTTGCATTTTCCCAAAGAGGCAATTCGGTTTCATAATTTTCAGAATCTTGAACGGATTTTGGTTTAGTCAAAACGAAATCAACCTTTGCAATGTCAAGAATAAGTAGCAGTTTGGTTTGCCAGAGCTTAAAGTTATTCCCGTTAAACGATTCAATTCTTGTGACATCGGGAATAGCTTTAGTTGCGGTTAGCATAGCAGTATCCATGGAAAATTACTCTTAAGATTGTTAGAAAATGATAACAAATAGATACTGCTGTGAACGAAAATACTTATCAGTAGGGTTGAAGAATCTGACTGAGTCGTGTATTTGACACTGTCCTTAAGAGTAATTTCCGCCCCTCAGAGTTCTTGATTCGGTACAGAAAGGTCTCAGCGGTTTACCCTCCAGGATTAAGCAGCCTCGTCTTTGTTCACGAGCACTCGTTGAACAAAGGGCACAGAACAGCCTTGAATGTATATCAGTGATCGATAAACAGAGAAGAACAGAGAAGGACCAGAGAGGGAAGATTGTATATTGCTCTGTATATTCAAAAGAGAAAAGTCCCACGAATTTATAGCCTTATTAACCCGACAGGAATCCCTTGATTCATAAAAACGTGTTAAAAGAAAGGATAAGATTTCATTTAAACGGCTAATTAATTGCACAATTTAGGAAGGCGTAAATCTGTGAGGGAATGATTTTATTCAGTCAAAGCAAAATTAAAAAGAAAGTTTTGGAAAAAATAATTTGCAAAAGGATGGTCCAACCGTGTGAGCCCGCGAGGCTTGGAGGCCGGGATTTGCACCCCCCCCCCCCCCCCCCCCTGCGCGCGAGTAAGACGTGACGCGCCCGGTTAAACGATTTCCGGATCGAAACCCAAATTTCTATTGGATTTGGGATTAGCTTGGGCTTGGCTCATGTGCGCGTGAGAGCCCACATGTTCCAACTTATTACTAAGCCCATAATGACAAAGTATATATTAAGCCTCTCAACTCCCTCTTCCTAAGCAATGTGGGACAAGAGTCTCCACCACTCTTTTACCCAACACCACACCAACAAGAGAGATGTAGAGAGAGAAAAAGTTTTACTTTGAAAAAGCACCCACTTTGGACCACAAATTACAACAAAATTACAACAAATCCTTTGGTTAAAAGCTAAAACTCAGTGTATGACAGCATTTAAACTAAAAGCTTTATATATACAACCAAATATATGGATATGTATAATCCATTCAAGTAAATTGAAATCAGTGAATATCATATACACACACACACACACACACATATATATATACTAACAAGTGATTTTTCCAATGTGACATTAACTAATTTGGACCAAAAGACTAAGCAACTGATAAACTAAAACATAACGTTGTGTCTTAAAATACCAATAAAGGGCATATGTGCTCAACTAATGAAAAGTTGAGCAAAGTCCATCAACTAGATTGAACACCGTTTATTTTATTTTTATAAGTCAATCTAATGCTGTATCAGCCTACCATAGGAGAATCCTACCTTTTGAAAATATATATATGTATATATATACATATATTTAGTACATTGTTAAAAAGAACTTCTCAAACTTAAAGGGGCTACACAAAATAGGGTTACTAGTGTTTAATTCAACTTTCATAGAAAGATCTAAACATCTTAACATTATTGGAACTGTAAATAAGATAGAAACAATATTACCGGATCAATAGCCTGTTGGACAAATATCGGGTTGATCGTAGCAGCATCCATAATTGTTCTTAAGATTGTTGGAAAATTGGAAGGATACGGCTATGATACTGATTGAGGCATACAACAGTTTGCATTAACCTTAAGAATAATTCCGCCCCTCGGAGTCAATAACTCGATGCACAAGATCTCAGTGCTATCCTCTCCAAGATTCATCAATCAATTTCTTCCAAACGTGCACTCGAATTGGAAGAACATATGAGTGCTCAGAATTGCTCCAAAATATTGAAATAGTTTTTCTTTTTAAAGAATCACAAAAGAGAGAATTTTTTTTTTTTTTTCATTTGGTAAATGGAAAGAGGGAAGGCTACTTATATTAGACAAATTGCCCAATGGTCATTTTATTAAAAACAGATTTAATAGCCTCCAACGGCCATATTTTTAATATAGGAGTTAATAGATTTAATAACCTCCAACGGCCATATTTTTAATATTGGAGTTAATAGATTTAATAGTCTCCAACGGCCATATTATTAATACAAGATACTAGTCACATCAATATAAATGACTTTGTTTGCATTTTTGAAATAAAAAATCCAATACCCAAATAAGAGGAAACTCAATAATTCCAACAGTCATCTATATGATTCACTATGTATTAATTGCAACATACGGAGTATATATTAACAAGTAAATCATATTCAAGACCTACACCATCCAAATGCCGAAGATGAGATGTTGGTCAGAGAAAATTATGAAGCAGTAGATAATCTATAGTACACATCATTAAATTCTCTCTTTTTTTTTTTTTTTTTTTTTAATTCAAGAATGACTCAATATGTCTAGAGTTTTTGCTTTCGGAGTTCTTGTCCAAATTGGAGGTTGCTAAATCATTTTCATGAGGTGTGGTGGCTTTAAGACTGGTTAGGCTTTGCTTAGTGGTGCTACTGATGTTATGTCTTGGTTTGACTGTTGGTAGGATTGGATTGGGATAGGTTCGCTAGTTGTTAATTCTTCGGTGGTTATTATTTTATTTCTAGTAAGAATTAATGGTTTGGGATAAAGATTCTGTTTTCTCCATTAATAATGTTAGGATGATAAATACTTTTTATACACTTACAAATACACTTTATCTCTCTTCTGTATGTGTGGCACTGTGGGGTCCACTGAAATTATCTGGACCCCACAATATCACCTAAGAGAGAAATAGAGTGTATTTGTGAGTGTTTGTAAAAAGTGTTTTACCCAAATATTACTCTTTCTCCATATATCGGCTTATTGTTTCTCACTGTGATATTATTTCTTGCTTTATATCTAAGGTTAAATACATTTTAATCCTTCTAATTTGATCCTGTTTGTACTCAAATTATGCTCTCTGTTTTTCGTATAAGAATATGGACCGTTTTATGAGAAGATATAAACCGAATATGATTTTTTTTTTTATTCGGTTTAAGGAAACTAATAATATGAATTTAATGATCAAGTGATTGTTTCAAAGTTGGGCCGAATGGGATTAGATCAACTGACATGATTATTTCGGCCTGGCGCTATCGATGTCTATCGGACTGACCACATGTCAAATTTATTGTAAGCCTTGGATGGCTTTCAACTTTGGTGGGTCTCCAGTGGCTTGCCCATTTAGCGATTTGGCCATTATTTGACTTTTAAATAAATATGTCCACTTTGATTGGCTATTTTGTAAATTTGGTCCTTATTCAATTGATCAGTTCAGTTCAGCACCTTTTTGGTCGGCCTAAGCTTTGTTCGGCTGCCATTCAATCGAGCTAAGCTGTTTTTGCCCTTGGCTGTATTTTGGTTACTCCCCTGGCCCTTCGTTTCAAAATAAGTGTCCAATAATCTTTTTTTGAATGTTCCAAAATAAATGTACATTTTAAAAAGTCCAATTAGGGGTGTTCACGAGTCGGGTGAGTCGGGTTTGGCCTTCATCCGCTCATCCATCCGAACATAGTCGGGTTTGCCCTCCTTCTACCCGTCATCCACTCGCTTTGTCGGATACACCCGACTCATCGGATGGTCGGGTGAGTCGGGTCGAGTCGGGTGAAACCCGACTGTCTCATTTGTCTCAATCAAGTATTTGCTTTACACATGATTTTGTCTACATTTTCTTTTTTCTTTTCTTTTCTTTTTTTGCTTTGAATGTATTTGTCTAGATATTCATGCACTAACCAAAGCTCTGACCAAACAAAAAATAAAAAACATAATCATGTGCTAGTTTAATGGTTTTAAGATTTTTATATCTCCGCTAGTGACATATATATTTTATTGATATAAGAATATAACATATATATATATATATTTAAAGACTTTATAATACATAATACATATACTAATATAAGCATATTATATATATATATTAAAGACTATATAATACATAATGCATATATTGATATAAACATATTACATATATATTTTTAAAAAATTAAGTGTGTTTCGAGTCGGGTCGGGTGAATCGGGTTTCCACCCCCCTAGACCCGTGACTCCACCCGAAACTGTCGGGTTTCCACCCCCAAGACCCGTGACTCTACCCACATTGTTTAAAAATAAAAATAAAAAAAGGCTACGGGTGAGTCTGGTGGTCGGGTGAGTCGGGTGGGCGGGTGGATTTTGAACAGCCCTAAGTCCAATGCATATTTATACAAACTTCCTAAAATACCCTTACAATAAAGACAAAGTAACATTCATATGTGATCCAAAAATCAATGGAAAAGTCAAACACCCATCACATCAAGGATAAAAGAGGAAAGTAGCATTTAATTGACAAAAAAAATGAATATAATACATATTTCTTAAAGTTTGTGCAAAAGTATAATAGACACTTATTTTGGAACGGAATGGGTACTTTTTAAGGTGGGCCACCCTCATTATGAGAACTTAACTTTGCTCCACAAAATGCAAGATGACAATAATATTAGGCACACTCTGAAATCCACGCATGACAATCATGGTCGTTGATTTCGGTGGTGCTCTCGTGGGTTCCACATGAGTTCTATGCGGATTGTCCAGTGTAAATTTCAATGTGAATTTTAGAATGTATGTGCCACTACTCGCAAGATAATTTTATGACAAGGTGGACCATAATGACGTGGCTTTGCATCAATTCTACCTTGTTCGAATTGATTAGTATTGTGTTATACTAAGCTATATTTGGTTTTATTATTTTCATCTGATAGATTATGGAAAGATAATATTTTAAGATTGGAATTGATATATTATTTGATATGGAAAAATAGTGTAACAACCTGCATTTCATGTAAATTTAATTTACATCTCCATATTTAATTCGTATTATCTGTGTTTATTTTATTTCAGTGGTCATGTTTTATAACCTTGTGGCCTATTTTGTGGTACATTGTAATTCTTATTGGGGCCAAACTGTAATTTCTATAAAGTTAGTAATACCTGTAGGGACTTCAAAATCTGTATTTCAAGACGGTGGAAATATTTTCTTTCAACTCAATCAGTATTTTTAAAATCGGGAAATCATTTCTTACGTTAAAATGAATTTTCGGTATTTTGGGGTGACCACCGCGCCACGAAGATACCAGTTTGTGTTTAAAAATTGTCCGCGCTGTGCTAAACTTCCACAGATTTTGGAAGCAATGTAAAGCAAGATTTGACATTTACTTTACTTTCCATTTATGGCAAGTGATCATTGGCTTAGGCCTTGTTTGGTTAATGTATTTTTGTGTGTGTATTGTTGTGACCAAAAGCTAAATTCCCAAACACCCTTACTTTGACCCCTACTACTCTATGTGCCTCTTCACCATCTGTAGAGGTGGTATATACGTATGTATATATAGATATATGCTAATCATCTGTGTGAATTGGAGGCTCTAGTTATTTGATTAACCATAATTGAGTTGATTAAGTTGTTAAGTGTGGGTCAATATTTCTTGGCCACCAAGTTCTTCCCATTTGGCTCTCTATATGTACACTATCACACACATTTTCTTGCTGCACTTCAGAATATTAGAGAGAAAAGAGAGAGAGTTTGAGAGTTTAGTTGCAGAATTTATAGAGAGAAGAGCTCCTAATTCTCCATAGCCTAAAGCTTGAAGCCCCATTTGGGTTGCTTAATTCTAGTTTCTTTCTCAACTAAATCTCTAGCTTCAATCTCAGTGAGTATTTCTAACTCACTTGACTTGTAATACATAGGCCAATTTCTGATTATATTACTTGTTTGAGAAATCTCCATTGTTAATTATACGTATGAATTTCATAGCTTGAAAATCATGAATTTCCAAACTCAATCAAAATCTGTTTTTAGAATGGAATATGAAAGATTATATGTCATATATGCCATGTTTGAAGTTTTAGATCTTAATTTAACCCCATGAGAAAGTATATAAGAAAATTTGTTTTTGTGATCTTTTAGTTGTTCATAAAATTCTTGAGTAATAGATTGATTCATGTAAAATTAGTTATGGATTCTTAATCTTCATTGAAAAACAAAGAGATCCATAGGTTATATGATATATATATACCCCAGATTTCGAAAATGGGTCAATTTAGACCCTGTTTTCTGAAATAGAGCAGTTTCACGAGGAAGATGAAGTCTCTGCATGAACTCGTGCGAGCGGCCCGCGCGAGCGAGGGTCGCGCGAGCGGTCCGCGCGAGCGACCCCTCGCGTGAGCGGCCTGCGCGCGCGAGGTATGCGTCTCCGGGCAAAAAGAAAAGTTTATATATAAAATGAAAAATAGGCAGGTCGCGCGAGCGGCCCGCGCGAGCGACCCCTCGCGCGAGCGGCCCGCGCGCGCGACATCTGGCATCTTCTAGTTTTTGCTTGTTTTGTGATAAGGGACTGTTTGGGATAAAATTTATATACTGTCTGAGTACTGTTTGGAAATTTTATTAAAACAGAATCTTAATTGGTTGCGTTTGAACGAGTAGAACGTTGTATTAAGACTTATCAATCCCCGTACGCGCGTTGTTCCTTTAATTCAGCGATTGGCCTTATGTTTAAGTTCATGTCATTCATGTGGGGTCAGTGGTACATGCATGTGGGTGTCAGTCAGTGGGGAAAAGAGTAATGGTCAGTGTGGAAAGAGTATGAGTTTGAGATTGAGATTGCGGTTGTGGTTGTGGTTGTGGTTGAGGTTGAGGTTGCGACGAGGGTATCTTTGAAATGCGACGGTGGCAAATATGGACACTCCCTGGCGCCCATGGAAGCGTTAAAGTGTGTGACGCCGAACTTGGACATTCCCTAGCACCCATGGTAGTGCTAAAGTGTGGCCTACGGACACTCCCTGATACCCGAGTCTGGATACTGCGTGAGGTTGCTCCGGTATTTGCATGGCGGTTTAGGTATTCAAAGTGTGAGGCAATGGACACTCCCTGGTACCCCGGACCAAAGTGTGAGGCAAACTGGACACTCCCTGGCGCCCCGTTGTTAAAGTGTGGCTATCTTAGTGTTTCAAAGATACTGGAGTGAGGTATTGGGTTGTTGTGTCTGTCGAGAGAAAAGAGTCGGTAAGATGAGTGTGGTGCATTGTCTCATACACGATCATATGTTGAATGAACGACATTTTAAATACTTTCCCCGTTGGTTTATAATTGAATTCTTTCTATGGTGAAACCGTTGATTTTTTACAAAACTTGAAAAGAAAGAATTTGTAAATGGGTATGTTTTACATTCAAAGTTATGTTTTTTATACTCACCAGCTTCTCGAAGCTGACGACGTTGATGCGTCCTGGACATTCGTGTTCAGGCTTTTCAGGTTATGATCAGGAAGGACCTTATGACTACGCTGACTGAGAACGGCTGCTTTTGGAATGAGAAAACTGTTTATTTATTATATGTTTTAAGTTTACATGTTTTAAGTTATGAACCGTTTTGTAATAAGGATGACTGTAATAGAACTTAAGTTATTATTTTGTTTTGTCTCAAGGCGGTCTGTGCCTTAGTTGACCTTGTGCCATAATATGTAATAAGTTAGAAAAAAATTTGTAAGCCCTGATTGCTCTGCTCTGATTATTATGTTTTGTTGTTCGACGTTTGGGACGGAATCGATCCTTCAAACTGTCGCGACCTACGGGTCCATAAAGGAAATTAAACGCTTTCCTTATTTATGCTACGTCGGGGCGTGACAAATAGTATTTTAAAATATTATCACTTATAGAAGATAATTTTCTAGCATTATGGTAGTTTTGGAGATAATACCAATCACATTATAAGAGATATCTTTTGCTTACAAGGGAAGTCAGTTGAAACATGCCACAATATAGACCAAATTCAAGATCAGATTGATGCAGATGATATTTGGTATTTTTTTACCAGATAAGTTTTAGCAGATAATTTTTTTTCCTTACCTCTACTTCCATGGCTGCTATAAATACACATGCTGGCCAAGTTGTAAAGGCACTTTGCGTCACTCTCGAAACCCCGCATTCAAAAAATGCATCCAAATAGCATCCTAAGTTTTTGCAAAAATAAAAAACATCTTTTTTATTTTCTTTCTTAGGCTTTCCTAGCATTCTTAATTACCTTCCAATTTCTTTTTCTGCAATTAAATAAAACATTTCTTTTTATTTAATTCTCTTTTTTATTGCATTTTCATCACTTCTAGACTTGTGTGCTTCAATATTGTCTAGGAACCTAAACAGGGATACTTTCCTACTCGTTTGCACAATTACTTGTCAGAAGTTAGATACGGTTTCCATGCATCACTCGCAAATTCTATAGAAAAACAGTTTTTGCACGTTTGGGCTTTCGTACAAAGATCCTGGCACGCCCGCAAAAATCATAGCAAACAGGTCCGTGCTAAAGTAACTTCTGGACTTTGATTTGTTGCAGATAACTCTCATGTACTTAAACTAAAGTGAAATCATGGAATCTGCTAAATGTAACAATGAAATGACAAGAATGCCCCAATATTCTGCATTTGTTGAACAACATTTTGCACTTACATTCAGTTTTATTCCATTAATCATGCATTTTTCAATGTATCATTTTGCACCTATTTTTTTGTTATTCAGTTTTCATGCATTTTAATGAATCAATTCCCTCAAAAGGGATTATGGTTTTATTTTTGGTGTTTAGTGAAGAAGTTAAGGGCAAATATGTCTTGTCTTGAGGCTGTTTAGCGGGAAAATGTGTTTTCCGTCCATTTAGATGGACAACATATCGATTTCACTTTAGTTTAAAATAAAGGGGTTATGTGCAATAAATCAAAATTCAGGGGGTCACTTTAATATGGGCCAAAGTACAGATGGTTAAATATATTTGACCCTTATAGCGATCTTAATTAGTTCATCGCTGGAAATGGTGGTTGGGATATTTTTTTCCTGGTGAATGTTTCTTAGCTACTACCACTACCGAAGCTCTTTTTTTTTTATTTGGTTACTAGTTGAGGTGAATGATCTGGTGAGTAGGGTTGTGTTTTGGTCTATATGTCCATTGAGTCATGTTTGTAATTAATTGGCTTTTCCTGAATATAACTAAATCATTTAGTTTGATGAAGAAAAAAATATATAGTTCTAGAGTTGCTTGTCTTGAGTTGAAGTCTCAATTGTATAGCTAATGATTGAGAAGAGATGGAACATTCATTTATTTAGGCCTAAAGAGGGTGTTGAAGTTGTATACCAAATTAGTCCGCTAGAACTCTTCTGGTTAATTTTATGGTAAATAAGTGAGTGATTTATAAGAACAAGTTTTGAATCTTTTCAGTAAAGAAAAGGATTGTGGGTCCGATTGAGGGAAAAAAGGTGCATATTAATTTTGGAAGAAGTAGGGGATTCAATCATTCAACCATAGGAGCACATTCGATCAAACAAAAAGAAAATCAAAACTATAACAATACTTCATAAGAAAATGAATTTGATATTTTTTTTGTGGATTGTTTACATCAACAAGCAGAATAGAGACTACCCAAACGAAAGAGAGCCCATAAACAATGTCGTCGACACTGGATAACTTCACCCGACCAATAATTATTAACCCATTGATACTATCACCAATTGCGTTATATGAAAATATATATTTTTTTATAGCATCCGTTATATGAAAATTAACAATTAAGACTTTGGAGAGAGTTTGGATTTTGACTCTCCAAATTTAACTACTCTTTTGGAAATAATGGCTAGCTAGCTAGAATGACTAATGGGATATCAAAAGGTAAGTTTTGAGCCTTTTGGCTATGTAGCCATTTGACTATGCCTCTTGAGGATGCTCTTAATTGCATGTGTGAGAACTTAGTATTAGCATTAGAGGATGTCCTCTTGGAATCAATAATTTGTGGAAAGGTTAGATTTGTAACGAATGACTAATGTTGCATTTGGGAATATGAAATCAAACTTTAAACCTAAAAGTTATAGAATTTCTTTTCAGTTTTGCATTGGTAATGCCCTTGGTGCAACTCCATATCTACTACATAGGGTGTTTCTTCTGAAATGTGATTGGTCCATGTATGTGTGAAAATATTGTCTGTGTGGATACTACATAGACCAATCACATTTCAATATATTTCTACGGGCAAATTACACTTTAGTCCATTAAACTATAATCTGTTTTCAGTTAGGTCCATAAACTTTTTATTTTTTTCTTGCAATTGAGTCCTTAAACTTCAAAAAATTTATTCAATCAGACCAAAATCCTGATACTGTTAATTTAAACTATTAGAAATTGTCACGTACGTTGCGCGTATGCTTACCTATCACATGTTAGGATAAGAGAAACACGGGAGATTGTGATTAATGCGAAAAATCACATTCAATCAGATCTGAAATCGCGTTCAATCAAATTTGAAGCACGTTCGACTAGATCCAAAATTGCATTCAATCATACCCAAAATCACATCACTTTTTAGTCATTCACAGTCTCCCGTGTTTGTCTTAACCTAACATGTGACAGGTAAGCATTACGCGTAACGTACGTAATAATTTCTAATAATTTAAGCTAACAGTGTCAGAATTTTGGTCTAATTGAATTGAAGTTCAAGGACCCAATTGCAAAAAAAAAAAAAAAAAAAGTTTATAAACCTAATTAAAAATAAGTGTATAATTTAATAGACTAAAGTATAATTTAGCATATTTCTACTATATGCATATTATAAGTAATTGTGCCAAAGTGTTGGTCCTTTTCCATAAACTCCATCCGAGCTGCCCTAATTTATGTTTCCTTTCTATATCTATATCTCTATCCATACTAACTATAAAAAAAAAAACACCTACCATCTACATTCTTTTACACTTTTAGAGTCTGACCAAATTATCCTTGAAATCTTATTTATTTACTCACATACCCACTTCATATGAATCCAAGCTATTCTTGAAATCTGATTTATTTACTCACTTATCCACTCCATATTAATCAAAGTCTGATTATGTAAGTCCCCTGCAATTGTCCTTGTCCCCACCAAATTTGATATATCATAACAAAAATCTTAAACTCCTCCTACAGGTAATAATTATTGACAGAAATTAATTATTGATGAGACAAAAAAATGGAGTACCTTTTTTCACTCACTTATCCACTCCATATTAATGCAAGTCTCTTCATGTTACTCCCCTTCAATTGTCCTTTGTCCCCACCTAATTTGACATTACTTCTTCTATCTCAATTTGTGAGTTCAGTATTTTATTTTGGGATATTTTAAAATTAGTGTTTATTTTTTTAATTTGGTATATAATTTTTATTTACTTTTCAAAATTATTCTTCATTAAAATCTACCTCAAAACAAAGCTAAAAAAGTAGTTGTAATGATTAGGGATAATTGTGAAAAGTAAGTGTAGATTCTCTTTGTCCCCTTAATAAGTTGAGTTCTCACAGATAGACTCACAAAATGAGATGCAGGGAGTATATCATAACAAAACTCCTAAACTCCTCCTACAAGTAATAATTATTGTCATAAATTAATTATTGACGAGACAAATGATTGATCAGTTGCCTTGTACGTATGTATTGAGAGTAAACTTTTGGTAACTCCTTAATCTATTAATGACATTGCCATTTCCAATAAGTAAATAAAAATTATAGAATTATAAGATTTAATCCCTCATAATGGGTCAAAAAAAGATTTAGTGTATTTGACTTTTTAAACTCTAAAATTCATCCTTAATTGTTAAGAAATATAAAAATTAGTCCCTTCCCCCCAATCTGTGTATTTTTTATGGACAATATTATCCTCATCACTAGATATTTATATATATATATCTATATATATCTCGTCAACTTAAATTTAGGATTTTCAAATTGATTAGGACAATAATGAAATGCAATTATCTCTCTCTCTCATCTCACGATCTCTCTCTCTCTCTCCTCTCCTTTACTACCAATTAATTGCATCATCTCTCTCTATATTTATCTCTATCTCCAGAATGGTTAGTGAGATTAGGAGATGGGTTTCTCTTTCTCCTCTCCTTTACAATATCTGCATATATGTATCTCTCTCTATATATATATCTCTATCTCTCTCCTCTCCTTTTCAAATCTATTCACATGGGTTTCAAATCTATATATGTATACGGCGTTTCCATTGCTCTAAACTCTTCCAATGATGGTCAGTGATTTTTTTTTTTTTTGGGTGAGAAATTTTCTCATCAAATCCATATTTCTCTCTCCTTTATTTGGTGAGAATTTCTCACCATAACATATACTATAATTTCTCATTTATGATTAGTGAGAAATGGTATTTTATTTTTGGTGAGAAATATCAACAGTGTGAGAAATTTCTCACGACGTGTGGATTTTTATTTTTTTAGTTTTGAAGGTGAGAAATTTGTTTTAATTGGGTTAGGAAAAAAGGGTGAGAAATTTCTCACTGTAATAGAAAAATATGATGAGAAATTTGTTTTAGTTGGTAAGAAATTTCTTCGTTAATTATCTCTCTCTCTCTCTCTCTCTCTCTCTCTCTCTCTATATATATATATATATATAACAAATCAGTTTTTTTAATTTAAAAACTATGATTTTTGGGAGTTTGGTGTAATTATTAAATTCTCTTTTAAATCACTCTATTTCTATATATATATATATAATAAATATGGATTTTGAATTTCAAAACTTGATTTATGGTAGTAGGGGTATTTTGGTCCTCAAAATAGGTGAGGGACTAATTTTTAAATTGACTTATAGAATGGATCAATTTCTAGATACTGATACAATAAAGGACTGAAATCTAAGGGATCCACTAAAAATTATCTGTTGTCTCTTCTCATGGAGTAAACTTTTTAGTAACTCCTTAATCTTTTGACATTGGCATTTCCAAAAAAAAAAATCTTTAATGAGATAAATGATAGAAGAAGCTAAGAGGCAGTCATAACTAGCCATCAATTATTAATAGGTAACAAATGTTAGTACTTGAAGAGTTTTCGAGCGCTTTGTATTCTAAGTTTTGCTGTAAAAGGAGATCAAATAGCATTTAAGACCTTTATTAGGAGCAATAACTACAATAACTGACCCTCGTGCATGTCATGCAATATTTTCTCTCCTAACCCTCTTCTATTTTTAATTTTAGCCATAACCTCTTCATAAAAATTCACCCCAAACTAAATTGTTCGCTCCTTACTCACTGTTGAGATCTTGAGAATTCTTGGAGTTTGATTTTGATAACGAAATATTCTCAATTTGGGTTTGACATTTCTCGATATTTTCATGCATTCCAAGCAAAAACTTCCTTTATGTTCATGCCTCTGTCATTTAAGTTTTATCTAATTTGTTGGGTCCATGTTTGGGATTTAGCATTGCTCTTTAACTTAATTAGGGAGTGTTTGGTTATTATTTAGAGTCCTCCTATCTAAATAACATACAATAGAAATGTTTTTTAGTTGAGAATATACGAATTGCGTATGCACAAGAGTTGTTAGTAGTCATGTTCCACATTTGTTTGCACCTAAAAACCGCCAAAGGTTTTTAAGGCCGAATGCAGAGAGACGGGGGCATGTACCCGTTTGGCCCAAGAAAGATTTGTCTTCACCCTGATAAGCGTTGTGCAAGCCCAGCAATGGTGGCACGGTTCAGGCTAGGGAATGGTTCAGGCTAGGGAAGAAGTCAGCATGCCTCTAGAAAAGTTGCTAAGGCATGAAACTAAGCATGTCATCTCATGTTTTTCTATTTATAGTCACAACTCTCAAAAATTATATTTTACCTCCCCACAAGTTCTCAAAACTTCTAATTATCTCCCAAAATGTCTTAACGTCTAATTCATTACTTCACAAGTGAAAATTACAATTTATAAAAGTTTTCATCTAAGTTCCGTTTGGGTCTAAAATAAAGTTCCAAAAACTGTTTCCGTGAAATCTCTATACAACCTACCTTTTACGTACCGTATCACTCACGTTCTCACCAAAGTATTCTAAACGATCTAAAATAAGATCAACATTATCAGAAATTACTCTACACAGATAAAATTACTTCACATACACCAGATATTTCAAATAACATTTAAATAAAATAAATACCATTTAAATCACATCAATTCCTCATGAATTACCAACTTCCCGTGTCCTCATTTGACACTCTCCGTTGACCCACAGTCAATCTCATCTCAATTATTAATCAACATTAGTACTTTTACAATTCAAATATGCATTTAAAAACAATGATTTTTCCCGAGACGGGTGTGACACGATCAGTCAAGAATTTTTATTGCTGAAAACTATCGATTCCCACAGATAGCGCGAAACTGATGATGCTAAATTTTGGATGCAAAGTAAGAAGAAGAAGAAGACAAGAGAAAATTGTATGTGGTTCGACCCTGTTAACGAAGTCACCTATGTCCATGGTTGTGTCTGGCACTTTCACTATGTTATGGAATAGCCGGTAACCTTTGGTGAACCGACAATGGATTGGAACTTCCAAAGGCCGGGCGGGCAGGCTACACAAGTCTATGATGAGTATTGTTAGAAGACTGGTGATCCTCCTCCTCGTAGGGGTGAGGGGCCTCTTTTATGTTCGCAAGAGACCTCCTCGTACATGGTAAGTACATTGAAAAGGTAATGCAATCCAATTAGGATTGATTAGTGCAAACCGTGCCACTTTCCTAATTAGATTAATTAGGAAACAATCTTTAACATTCCATTAGTCTTCTAACTAGTATAAGAAACTGTCTGGATGAGCCTGGATTGCGTGTCTAGGCTAGCCTGATCTATCCAGCGAGGAACTAGTCCCAAGCGATGTTCGCGACCCGTTGGCCAGGTCTCGTAACATGGGGTGGTCCGGTCAGGATAACAACGCCTCTTGACCGGGCAGCACACGATATGGTCATCAAGTCTTATACTCATTGATTGGATATTTCTGTATGTATCAACAAATATTGTAACCAATATGGCAAATTTGTAACCACAATGATAACAAATTGTAACAACAGTTTTGATCCAATGGATAAGATATATTTTCTCCAAAAAGCATTTTATCTATCTAATGGCGGAGGTCTCTCTCACAACATATGTGCATAGCGTAAAAGTTGCTTCTTTTTTTTTCCTTTTTTTTTTGTTTTTTTAGGTAAAAGTCTGTTGTAAGGACTTTTCAAAGTCTGTTGCAATTTTGCTTTCTACGAAGTTAAAAGTAAGTCAACTAATAGTGAAAAAATTTCGTAATCCAAAAAAAAATTAGTGAAATATTTTCTTCTCCAATAAATTGACAGGCATCACAAGGTTTGGAGAGACGTGTTCATCAAGTCCATGTCTTGGAGTACATAGTAAACAATTATTGATTAAAAGTCGGTCAAAAAAGAAAAATATTTTCTTTTGTAATAAATTGTCAGGCATCATAGGGTAGGGGTGGCAGTCAGGTCGTGTCGGGTCATAATCGTGTCATTTTTAACGTGTCATAATCGTGTTGGGTCATAATTGTGCCGAGTCATACACGGATCACCCGTTTAACCCGTGTAGGGTGTCATTGGTTTGGTTCGGTTCGGTTCGGTTCGGTTCGAATTTTTATTTTTATTTTTTATTTTCGATTTTTTCATGTTTTGAAAACCAACTGAAGTGGTCGGTTCGGTAAATTTTTTCAACTTTTGGTCAATTTTGCCAATTTGGGCAGTCGGATCGGTTTTGCAGTTTTAGGTAATTTTAAGAAAATCGATCGATTAGCTCAGTTGGGTTATTCAAAAAAAGCTTATAGCCCTACTAAGAACACAAATAAGTCTTCCCAATCAATTATTAACACGTATTACATAGAAAACAAAGAAAATTAAAAATCAAAAGATTTGTCACAGAATATAGAAAACAAAAAAACAAAAAAAAAAAAAGTTAAAAAAACAAGCTATAGAAAAAGCCTTAAAAGGGAAAATTAAATAAAGAATGAAAAAAGAAAAAGACTGGAGAAATACCTTACTCAGTTACTCCTCAGTTACTCCCTTTTTTTTATTCTTGTTTTTTTTTTTTTATGCAATATTACATTGTTTGATACTTCCAGGCAGCTTCCTCGGTTCCTCTCTCCCTTATTAGTTATTAAATTTTTTTTATTACATTAGTTATTAATTATTAAATAAGATTTACTTGTTTGGTAAATTGGTAATTACTCATCTTTGTTTTTGGGGAGCAAAAAAAATTTTAATTTTAGTTTATATATGTATATATATATTTATATATTTAAATTATTATTTTTAATTCTTATTTATATTATTTATATTTTAGACTTCCAGATTAATAAAAATTATTTTTAGAACTAAAAAATGCTCAACTGCACTTAAATACTTAATCGGGTTAAACAGGTTATACGAGGTGGCCCGCTTAAACCCGTTTATTAATCGTGTCAAACAGGTCGACTCGTTTATGACCCGTGCCCTTATACGGCACGGGTCACACAAACCCGTTTATTTTCGTGTCGGATCGAAAATTGCCACCCCTATCATACGGTTTGGAGAGACGTGTTCATCATGTTCATGTCTTGGACTACATAGATGTAAATAAATATGCACACACCTAATCGAATACGATCGATGTTGTTACGAGTCCTTATACTATAAAATGCTTAATTATAATTTACACCCTTATACCCGTGTTTTTAATTGGATACATGTACCTTTTTTTAAATGGAACCCTTCAACTTCAAAATTTTATTCAATCAGACCCAAAACTTGACGTCGATGGCTTAAAATAATAGAAATTGTCACGTAAGTTGCACATTATGTTTACTTGTCACAGATTAAAATAAACAGAAAGATTGTGAATGGCGCGAAAATGATGCGATTTTGGATCTGATCGAATGCGAATTAAATGCAATTCGTTTGTCTTAACTAATCCTGTGATAGGTAAATATCACGTGCAACTTACTAGTTTAAGCTAGCACGTCAGGTTTTGTGTCTGATAGAATAAAATTTTGAAGTTCAAGGGCTTAATTGAACAAAAAAAAAAAGTACATGTATCCAATTGAAAACATGGATATAGTATAAGAGTGTAAAGTATAATTAGACCATTATAAAATATACCCTTGAAGTTTGGTCTCTGTTTCATTTTTAGCCCCTATAATTTCAATTGCGTCAATTTGGTCCCTGAAATTTTTAAATAGAAGCAATGTGGTCTGAGTGTCCAATTCTGCGAGAAAAGTTGACAGAATTTACTCACATGCTATATCTACTGTTATTCTTTTAAGGAAAAAAAAAAATGGAATACCACCAATCTCCACACCACTTATCAATGTAATTCTGCATAGCAGTGGGTGAATTCCACCATATTTTCTCACAGAGACATTTGGACCATATTTTTTTATTTACAGACTTAAGAGATCAAATTAACGCAATTGAAACTACAACAATTAAAATGAGACAAAAACCAAACTTGAAAGGTATATTTTATATCAATAATGCTTGGGGCACCAAAGGCCACAAAGAACTTCCACAAAATGAGTGGAAAGTCTATGTGGCACACTAGAATCCGCCAGTAATTAACCATTATTTCCATTAATTGCTGGTGGGTCCCAGTGTGCCACATAGATTTTCTACTCATTTTGTAGAAGTTCTTTGTGGCCTTTGGTGCCTAAGTATTATTTATTTTCTATTTAGGCCATACATGTGTAATGCCTTTTCATTTCTAGCAAGATTAGGGACAGCACTTCAGCACTGTTAGTGCTGTTCCTCTCACAAAATGAATAGTAAAATTGGGCAGTTTTTAAAAACTGCTTTTACAAAAGTAATTTTATTATGCATTTGTGTGAAGAACAACACTAACAGCACTGTTATTACAGTACTGAAGTGCTGTCCGAAAGATTAATACTACGACTTTGGCCAAAAGCTCCTCTCTACCTCTCTCTGTCTTCTCTTAATCTCTCCTTTTTACTTTTATTTTTTTTATTTTTTTAATATCAAAAAAAGGGGAAAAAAAATCTGCTACAACCAATGATATTAGTGCTGGAAATCCGTTTACTTTTTTTTTTTCTTTTTTTTTTTTTCCTTCAAGCAAAGTACAAGGACGGGAAAGCAGACCTATCTCTCTCTGTGTGTGTATGTTTTACTCCATTTTAGGTTGTGTCAGTGTAAAATGTTTTGGTGCTTTCTTTTCTGTGTTTCTCTCTTATCTTTCTGAAAATCCTCCATATTTTTGTGAAGGGTTTCATCACACATCTAATTTTGTTGCTTTTGTGTGATTTCAGTTTATTTTGGTTTTTCTTCTGACCTACAGTTCCGAATTGGCACATTGTCTATTTTGTTTTTTTGGCAAAATCTCAGTGATTTTTAGATGTTTCTTTTAATCATTAAGCCTGATTACAGAAGCTTTGACCCTTCTCTAGTTTAGGGAGTTCCATTGTTTTTTTATAACACAAAGCTTTCAAATCTCTGGTTAGTGAGGTTTTGAATCACTGGATCACCATTTTCTTGGTAAATTGTTATATAGCACTTGGAGAGAAAGATTAATTAGAACTAAATAGAGTTCATATCAATTTACTGATTTAATTAAGCCTGATCTTTCTGTCTCTAACTCTAACCCCAATTCTCTCTACATCTCATTTTGACTCTCTCCCTCTTTCTAAACTTGTAATTTAAATGGTGGGTGTAGAGAGCAAATTAAGGCTTAGTTTGGCTCCTATTTTGGTGCTTCTCCTTTTTTAAAGTACAATTTCATGTTAATTCATTTGGTAATTAGCTTATTAACTTTGCAAAAATTGAACTTAAGTTTTTTTTAGTGGGAATTTTTAAAAGCTCTAGAATTGAGCTTTTAAAAACTCAAGGTTACTTTTTGGTTTTATGATGTCTTTTTGTAGGGTAGTGTGTCATTTGTATAAAATTATCAAACAATTTAATAATAAATTTCATAAGCTCATTTTAAAAAGCCACATGGGAGCCAAACTAAGCCTAAATTAATTGGATGTATTTAGGTATTCCCAAGGTAAAATTATTGAGGTGAAGACATTAGGACTGATGCTATATGCTTTACAAATTTGGTATCTCAAATGTATTTCTTACCCATGACAATGAGGATAGTCACACTATCCCATGTGTTGACCATTACTCAAATAAGTAGTTACAAAGACTACCGTCAACGAGTCAACTTCCATGAGAGTCTTCTTCATTTGTTTAATTTCCACTTTACAGGTTTCCATGGGGAAATTGTATCTGAGATTAGCAAAAGAAACTTTTCAAAGTTTGTTTGTGTTGGAAATTTCATTGTGAACCCATTAGGATCTTTTGGTGTTAGTTTGTTGTTCTCTCTCTCTCTCTCTCTCTCTCTCTCTCTCTCTCTAGACTGTCTTGGTGTCTCATGGCTGCCGATCATGTGGTGGATACCTTCCTACCTCTGTTTCTGTTTGTACTATATTGGGTAGCTTTAGGAGGAGTGCAAGCGCAAGAGCAGTCCAACAACATATCCTTGGGTTCCACACTGTTCCCCACTACCCAACCCACTTCATGGGTATCCCCTTCTGGCCATTTCGCATTCGGTTTCTACCCGAAAGGCGATGGATTCGCAGTCGGGATATGGCTGGTGGGGGTCAGTACTCCTGATAAAAACACAAGCACAGAAACAACAATTGTGTGGAGTGCAAACAGAGACGACCCACCGGTGTCATCTAACTCTACGCTGGAGCTCACAAAACACGGCGGGCTTCTACTTAGGAACACTAATGATGGAGGAGAGAAAACGGTAATACCCATAGTATATGTCTCAGAGCCTACAGGTTCAGCTTCCATGCTCAATTCTGGCAACTTTGTGCTCTACAACGACACGAGATCTCAATTTGTTATCTGGCAGAGTTTTGATTACCCGACTCACACCTTATTAGGCGGTCAGAATCTGACTTCTGGTGATACCTTGATCTCCAGTTCATCACCTTCAGATCAATCAAGTGGACGGTATTTGCTACGGATGCAGGGTGATGGAAATCTTGTGGCATACCCTGTGAACAGTTCTGCCATGGCCGAAGACGCGTACTGGTCGACCAACACTTTCAATGGACAAGGAACACGCTTGCCCATGTACAACCCTTTCTATGGACGAGGAACACGCTTGCGTACGTTCTACACTTTCTATGGACTAGGAGGAACACACCTAAATCTCGACACTGGAGGTCATCTTTGCTTGCGTTCTGACGATGACAACAACAACGTTTTCACTCTATCCAACATCTCATATATAGGGAATAATAATAACTCATCTGATGTTATTATTTACCGTGCAACACTCGATTCAGATGGGATTTTCAAGCTCTACTGCCACGTCTTTAACTCCTCCCCCTCCACTGTGTCGATCCAATGGTCTGCATTTCAAAACCAGTGTAAAGCAAAGGGTTTCTGTGGTGTCAACAGCTACTGCTCCAACATTAACCGCACTTCAAAAGCCGATTGCTTTTGCTTTCCTGGTTTTGTATATGTCAACCCCGAAATGAAGTCCCTTGGGTGCTATAGGAGTTTCATTGATGAACAAGGTTGTGGAAAGCAAGATCCGAATCCAATTTATAACATAACTGCTCTCAATAACATTGATTGGGGTGGCTATTCTTATTCTGTACTATCATCAATGATTAAGGATTATTCATGTAGCAAATCTTGCCTGGATGATTGTAATTGTTGGGCAGCTCTGTATAGGAATGGTACTTGTTATAAGTATAAGCTTCCACTGGTATATGGAGTACTCAATCAAAGTGGGTCAACCATAGCTTTTCTTAAGAGCCGTCTAATTGGAATTGATGCCCAAGTCACAGAAAACAACCCTCCTCCTGACTTTGTTATTCAAACCAAAAAACCACATCTTCTTAATCTAACATTGAGTTTGGGTTCTGCGGCATTCTTGTGTTCTGTGATTGCTGTTTCTAGTTTCTTTGTATATAGACATCGAGCTCATCGATATCAGAAATTGTCAGGAAATAATGTGAACTTGGGGCTGAACGGAGAGTTTAGTTTGCGATCATTTGGTTATAATGAACTTGAGAAAGCAACAGATGGGTTCAAGGAAGAGATTGGGAAGAGGTCATTTGGAACAGTATACAAAGGCGTTTTATCTGAGGGAAACAAGGCTGTTGCCGTGAAGAGACTTGAAAAAGTTGGAGAAGCTGGAGAAAGGGAGTTCAGAGCAGAAATTACTGCAATTGGGAGAACTCACCATCGGAACTTGGTTGGATTGATTGGCTATTGTATTGATGGCACCAAAAAGCTTCTTGTTTATGAGTTCATGACCAATGGCTCACTTGCAGATCTTCTCTTCAATCCTGAAAGGCGTCCAATTTGGAGAGAGCGAGCGAGGATTGCATTGGATATAGCAAGAGGAATTCTATATCTACACGAAGAGTGTGAGACCCATGTTATCCACTGCAACTTAAACCCTCGAAACATACTCTTCGACGATTCTTGGAATGCCAAGATCTCTGATTTCGGTTTAGCAAAGCTTTTAATGCCAAATCAAACCGGAACCCTCACCGGGGTGAGAGGTACAAGAGGGTATTTAGCACCCGAATGGCACAAAAACACCTTGATAACCGAGAAAGTTGATGTGTATAGCTTTGGTGTTATGATGTTGGAGATCATATGTTGCAGAAGTAATATGGAGGTTAATGTTTCAACAGCTGATGAGGTACTTCTTTCAACTTGGGTTTATAGTTGTTTTGTGGGGAATGATTTGAAAAGGCTTCTTCTTGTTGGAGAGGAAGTAGAAGAAGACGTAGATATGAAGAGGCTTGAAAGGATGGTGAAGGTTTCATTGTTGTGCATGCAAGATGATCCAATCTTGCGTCCTTCAATGAAGAATGTGATCCTTATGTTAGAAGGGACTATGGATATACCAATTCCTCCGTCTTTTACTCCTACCCTACTTCTTGCTTGATAGATAGATCAAACTTTTTATTGCGTATGTATAAATATTGAAATAATTTTATCAAGTTCTTTTTATGTAATCGTACGTTGGTTTTTCCAATAAATGTAATGAAAATGTAAGATATGATGTACAATTAGTCTGTTATGCCCTAAAATTCAATGTTTTGGCATGTCAAAAATGTCCCTAGATTTGCTAATCGAGTAGCTCATAACTTAGCTCATTGGGCAGCTGATTGTAATTTTTTTGGGCCCATGTCGATTGACGATATTCCTCCCCTTGTTTTGGAGGAAAATCCTCAAGAGTCTCATGTGGCTGCTGCTGTTCCATTCGGTTTTTAATATATTGATCCTCTCCAACCAAAAAAAAAAAAAAAAAATCAGTCTGGGGACGCATTATAACCAATATTTACTCGTCTAATATTAGCGGTTGCGCATATAACCAATTCTGAAAATTGGGTAGTATTGATATACATATGAGTGGGAGGTTACCCGCAGGTATGGGTGGTTATAAATCATACACAAGTGGGTAGTTAATTATTTCAAGAAACCACATTTGAAAATGGATAGTTGATGAGTTGGGAAGTAAATCTGAAGGCTATTGACAAACATTGAAAAGGGGTTAGATAACGCCAAGCAGGACTCAATGTCCTCACGCACCAATTCAGTAACCATAGCCATAGCTATTTTAGTTTCACTTCGCTTTCTAATTGCTACTCTTTCTTTAATTCCAAAGTCATCATAGGCTTTTGTTACTGTCCCCAATGTGTTGTTCTTGTTGAAGATCATTCCATAGCCATCCATTATGTTTATTTTGTTAACCTCCAGTTTGTTTAATTCATAGCAAATCCAATTTATTTACAATCTTGGCTATCGATTACAGTTCATTACTTTGTTAAATTTTTTTTTGTTCTGCTCATTAGCGTATACTAGCATTTTGGTTTCATCACTAAACAAACATCATCACCTGAGCATTCACATATCACGAATGGGTATTCGTACAAAGCCTTAACACGTGTATGAAGAACCGAATACTAATTTATTTAACTACAGTACTTTTTATTTTTCTTTTTTCGTTTTTGCCAAAGCTGTGGCCCATAAAATTGTTCTGATCAATAAATTAAGAGTAAGGCTCCACACACTCTGAAAAGCACATCAAAATGCACAATCTTGTTTAAAAATTTGGACTTTGTGCTAAATAGTCTGCACACACAAAAGTAGGTATTTTGTGTGTACAAATTTTTCAACACAAGGTCCAACATTTTTAAGCAAGGTTCTACATTGAGTGCGTGTAACATTGTTGATAAATTAAACGCGTTTTTTTTTTGGAAACCAAGAAAAGAAATTAATTAAGAAGGTTCATTCTAGGTTGGCAGTAGGAAAGTAACTGATGGCACTTACAGTTAAAAGTTTATTATCTATTCTACTATAGAAAGGCAAAAGGAGGGGTACCCTGCCCTTTTTATCATAACTCATATTTACACTAACAGTCTAACCAATAATCTTATTTACTTATAATGCAATTTTGAAAATGCAAAAATGTCATTACAACTGCTCTCTAAAACTGCCACTCTGTTCTCACCTCGCCAATGTCCCAATTAAAACTTTCCTAAACTGCCTCACATTTTGAGAATCTGCCTCCATGTTCCATGATTCCATCTCTCTCTCCCTCTCTCTCTCTCTCTCTGACTCTCTTTAAAACTCAGACTTCTACATCAAGTGGTGAAAAACCATTATGGGGAATGTATACATCTATGATATATATGAGGAGGATGAGGCACGGAGAATGGGGTATGTATACTAAAAGTTCCCAACTTGGTTTTTGCTGATGAAGCAGCGAAAAAACATTTTTTTTGTTTCCTATGAATTTAGTTTGTATACTACTGATAATTTGGAGTTATTTTGTATGGGCTACTATTTTGAATTTGCACTCAAATATTTTTCCTCAAACAACAATAAAGAATCAATATATCAAGATTAATTATATAGAAAAATAGGAAACTCAATGAATTGCACAAGCAACGCGTGTGCCCTACCCGTTAGTATAATGAAAGTGATTGTTATATATATTAATATAATATATATCTATATATAATATATAGTAATGTAGGTGCCACGTGGCATCCTATGTAATTGGGGAAGAAATCTTGGATGTAACGGTTGTAAGGGTGATGTGGTATCCCAAACCAATCACATCCCTTTGTTTGTCCATGTGTCCGCGCCCCTATTTCTAGGAGAATCTCAGTCCACATAAGCAAAAACAGTTTTTCTATTAGTGGTGTGATAGATAGTGACGTCGTACACCCGTTATAACCAATATTTACCCATGATTGGGATGCCACATGGCATTGCTACACCATGTATATATAGATATAGGACTGTATATGTACATATATTTAAAATATAATAATTTTTGAAAAGTAAAACCAAAAAAAAAAAACCTCGTATCCTCCTACAATTTTGCAGTAACTTCTCTCATACTCATTGTAACCGCTTCTCTTTCACTATATATATTTTTTCATGTTTTTTTTTTTTTAACTTTTTTTTTCCATTTTTACTTTTTTTAAAAAAACTTCGTGGGTAATATATATCTATAGATTTTTTAAAAAAAGATAAAAATTTGAATGATACTCGTGCATACCACGGGCAAATGCTATGTGTGTATATATATATATATATAAGAGTACATCAGGAAAATTAAAGAATTTGCTTTTGAGAAATATTCATTTGAAAAACTAAAACAGTTTTTATTCCTTTTAAACATTGTTTTCCCATGTTTATCTTTTGCTAAAATATATTCAATGTGCAACAATAATATATTCAATGAGCAACAATCATATATTCAAAGTGCAACATTGATAGGGGGTCTTTATTCTTCCCACGGGCCTAAGGCCCAACGTTAATATTCTATACCTATATAAGGCTGTGTTTGTTTAGAGCCCAAAAAAACAGCGAGTGCTTTACATGAGCTAAGATCCAAAGATTAAAAAAAAATAAAAAAAATTTAGTCAAAGCACTACTCTAGTTTTGGTAGAAAAAATAATTCCGTGAGTTATATCTCCATTGAATGTTCCATATTTTCTTAAGTGCTCTATATCCTCTACATTTCTTGTTTCTGAGCAATCAATCTGAAAAGGTGTTTGGTTTACCAATTTATTTTCGTGCAAAAATTAATTGAGATAGAGGTGATTTCTGGGCTGTTTTATCCTGTGGGCGACGTGACACATCAACGAAATACTTGCACAATTTGGGCAGAGCCGCGATACATCTTAAAGAGAGTGAGACCCGCGACTCAACCCAAAGAATTTTTTTACGGATTCTACTTCCTGGTAATATTGTTCTATACTCCTAACTTTAGTTTCAACAATTTTAAGACGTATTATCTGCCATGGATTCTGGTTCATCTTCCTCCAAGTCCCCTGATCTTAACAAGCCTTTTTAAGTTAGAAGGACTGCATTTTAAAAAATGGAGACAAAAAATATCGCTTCTTTTACTACTTCTGAAAAATCTGTTGAACCCGAGAACCCCAATATGGTTCAAATTCGAGCCGCTGAAACTTGGGTTGAGAATGACTTTCTTTGTAAAAATTATATTTTAAATGGATTGTCCGATACTCTCTATGATTACTACTCTAGTAGTAAAACCGCCAAAGATCTTTGGGATACCCTACAAAAGAAATATGACACGGAGGAAGCCGGGACCAAGAAATTTGCTATTAGTCGCTACTTAAAATTCCAAATGACGAATGAAAAATCCGCTAAAGCACAATCCCACGAACTTCAACAAGTTGCTCATGATATTATTTCCGAGGGTATGAAATTGGATGATCAATTTCAAGTGGCTGTTATTATTGACAAGTCGCCCCTAGTTAGAGGGATTTTAAAAATACAGTTCGTCACAAGACTAAAGTATTTTATTTAGAAAGTTTAATTACTCGCCTTCGAATTGAGGAAGAAACAAGAAAAAATGATTTAAAAGAGGAGGTTCTAGTTGTTAACAACAAGAAGAACACACCAAATTTTAACAAAAATAATTTGCTGTTTTGAAACCAAATCGTAAAAACATGAAATTTAAAAATCGAAACAACAATCGATCTTAGAATCTCAACAATGCTCAGAATCGCAACAATGTTCATAATCAGATTCCGCAACAGAATCGGAATAAGAATATACCCCCCCTCACGATATGACAGTTCCGGTCGGTTTGTTTGCTTTGACTATGGGAAACCTGGTCATATGTCCCAGAACTGCTAGAATAGGCGTCGTCCCACTCCTCAGGTGAACCTAGCTGAAGAGCAATTAATTGCTATGATCTCTAAGATCAACATGATTGGTGGATCTGAGGGGTGGTGGGTAGACACTGGCACCTCTCGCCATGCCTGTTATGATCGTTCTGTGTTCAAGACATATTCTGAGGCTGAGGATAAGAGAGTGTTGCTGGGTGACTCCCACTCTACAGTTGTTGCTGGCACTGGTGAGGTAGAGCTGAAGTTTACCTCTGGAAAAATTATCATCCTTAGGGATGTGTTGCACACTCCAGATATGAGAAAGAATTTGGTTTCTAGCTATCTCCTCAATAAAGTTGGGTTTACCCAAACTATAGAGGGAGACTTGTTTATCCTTACTAAAAATGGTATTTTTGTAGGCAAGGATTATGCTACTGATGGAATGTTTAAGCTTAATGTTAAGATGAATAAAATTTCTACTTCAGCATATGTGCTTTCTTCTTTTAATGTTTGGCATGGTCGTTTCTGTCATATTAACAAATGCTTGATTAAAAATATGAGTAGTTTAGGTTTTATTCCTGAATTATCTATGAATGATTTTGACAAATGTGAATATTGAAGTCAAGCAAAAATTACTAAAACTCCACATAATTTTGTCATTAGGAAAACAGAACCTCTCGATTTAATCCATTCTGATATATGTGAATTCGAGGGTACTTTAACTAGACATGGTAAAAGATATTTTATCACTTTTATTGATGATTGTTCAAATTATTCTTTTTTTTTATCTTATGAAAAATAAAAGTGAAGCGATTGATATTTTCAAAGTTTTCTTAACTGAAGTTGAAAATCAATTTAATCGGAAGATTCAGAGGTTCCGTAGTGACAGAGGTTGTGAATATGATACTAACGAGTTTATAACCTTGTATGCATCTTATGGCCGGTATTACTTACAAGAAAATAGCTCTCTATTCCCTCGAAATGAATGGAATAGCTAAAAGAAAAAGTAGAACTTATAGTAGCTGTATTACTTAGTCCGAGTGCATCGTCGTATTGATGGGCGGATATTCTTTTAATTATTTGTTATGTTTTAAATAGACTTCCTAACTCTAAAACTAAAATTTTCCCTTATGAACTTTGGAAGAATAAGAAACCAAATGTGTCTTATTTTCGAACTTGGGGGTGTTTAGCTTATGTGCATATTCCAGACCCTAAAAGGTCTAAATTGGCTAGTTGGGCTTATGAGTGAGTATTTATTGGATATGTTGTTAATAGCAAAGCATATAGATTTTATGATCTAAAAATCATGTTATCATAGAGTCAAACGATGTTGATTTTTACGAAAATAAATGTCCTTTTAAATTGAGAAATAGTGGGGGCTCGACATCTAGTAATGTGCCTAAACCTATAGAATCTAATGAGTATAAAATAGAACCTAGAAAGAGAAAAAGGGCCCAAATCGCTAAGGACTTTGGGCCTGATTTTTATACTTATAATGTTGAGGAGGATCCGAACACCCTCCAAGAGGCTTTATTGTCTGTAGATGTTGACCTGTGGCAAGATGCCATAAATGATGAGATGGACTCCCTTGAGTCTAATAGTACATGGCACCTAGTTGAATTACCACCTGGTTATAAACCAATTGGGTGTGAGTGGATTCTTAATAAAAATTTAAAACCCGACAGTTCTATTGGTAAATATAAAGCACGTCTTGTGGCCAAGGGTTATAGGCAATTAGAGAATATAGATTTCTTTGATACTTATCTGCTAACAACTTCCATTAGAGTACTAGTTGCTTTAGCTTTTGTACATAATTTAGTAGTACAACAAATGGATGTTAAAACTAGTGATTTAGACGAAGAAATTTATATGGACCAACCTGAGGGATTTATAATTCCAGGTCGAGAGAATAAAGTTTGCAAATTAGATAAGTCTCTTTATGGACTTAAACAGGCTCCTAAACAATGGCACGAAAAATTTGACGACTTAGTCATTTCTAACAGGTTTAGGATTAATGAAAGTGACAAGTGTGTTTATTATAAAATTGATAATAATCTTTGCACTATCATATGCCTGTATGTTGACGACTTGCTTATTTTTGGCTCAAATATTCATGTTGTAAATGATGTTAAAACTTTTTTACGTGCTAACTTTGACATGAAAGATTTGGGTGAAGCTAGTGTAATCCTTGGAATAAAAATAACTAGATCTGAAAAGTGACTTTCTTTGGATCAGTCTCACTATATTGAGGAGATCCTTAAGAAATATAATTACTTTGATTGTAAACCTGCTTGTACTCCATATGATCCTAGTGTAAAGTTGTTCAAGAACAATGGCAGTGTTAGACAAACAGAGTATGCGAGTATTATTGGTAGCCTTCGATATGCTACTGATTGCACTAGGCCAGACATAGCTTATGTTGTGGGAGTACTATGTAGGTTTATTAGCAGACCTGGTATTGAGCATTGGCATGCTGTTGAGAGGGTCATGTGCTATCTTAAAAAGACCGTTGACTATGGATTACACTATGAGAGGTTTCTCGCTGTCCTTGAAGGATATAGCGATGCTGATTGGAATACCCTTTCAGATGATTCCAAGGCCACCAGTGGATACGTTTTTAGTATTGCTGGAGGCGCAGTTTCATGGAAGTCTAAGAAACAGACTACTTTGGCTCAGTCCACTATGGAATCAGAAATGATAGTGCTAGCTACTACTAGTGAGGAGTCAGGTTGGCTGAGAAGCCTTCTGTCAGATACCCCTTTATGGGAGAGACCGATACCAGCTATTTTGATCCATTGCTATAGTACCGCAGCTATTGTAAAACTAGAGAATCGATTTTATAATGGTAAGAGGCGACAAATACATCGTAAGCACAGCACAGTTAGAAAATTTCTCTCTACCGAGGCTATAGGAGTGGATTATATACGGTTTGAGGACAATATACCTGATCCTTTGATGAAAGGGTTAGCTCGTGAGAATGTTTGGAAAACCTCAAAAGGGATGGAGCTAAAGCCCATTGGTAGTTGAGTCACTTGTGATGGTAACCCAACCTATAGACTGGAGATCCCAAGAAATAGGTTCAAAGGGTAATTGCAAGTCACAAAGTGATATGAGTTGAATTAGCCTTACTCTCCGAGTCCATCCCTTAAGAAGCATGATATCCTGTAGCAATAGACGGATGAGTTATTTGTAACTCTTAATGAGATCTAAACTCTATATTAAGTGGGATACCTAGCTACAAGAGTATCCTTATTAGACTTACCTATGCGAATGTGGAAGTGGGGCCGCTTCCTATGGAATTTGGGCAAATTCTCTAGAGCATTCGCTATACTGGGATATAAGCACATGGCCATAAAGTGCTGGCTTTAAGCTACACCTTAGTTGTAGTGACTCGAAAATTTAAAACGTATTATTTTATTTTTGTCAGAGAAAAATACCAGTTTGGGAATTTGTACAATATAATTTTTACATGTGTGTGTGCATCATCGTGTGAGCTCAACACACACAAGGATCTCCCTTGTTAAACTTTGAGCCCAAAAAATTATTGTGCACAATATGTGCGTGTGTTTTTGTATGTGTGTGTTTTGTGAGTATGTGTGAGTATGTATGAGTGGTGAGCAAGTATATTTATCGATATATATACACCCTCATTCTCTCAAACTCTCACCAACTCTTTGCCTTTCTCTCATCCTCTCAACACAATTCTCTCTTGCTCTCTCTCTCTCTCCCACGGCTCATATATATATACATATATGTAGATATATCTACATATACAGATAGTTACATATTTTGTTGGGAGTAATTCAATTCAAGCTTCTGGTCTAGGACTCGGAGCATTACAAGTATGTTTAGTTCTTCTTTATTATTATTTTATTTTAGCACCCCGTTGCCGGAACTCGTGGCGGGGCAGGGCGGGGCATCATAGATTGAAGGTAATAGATTATGAAAATCTTATTTGCGTAGCGGAAAATTAAGTTTCAAAAACTTTATGCGAGCAAAATCTACTACTCATGTGAATCTAGTTACGTATAGATAAGAAGACTACCTTAAAGGTCATGAAACCAATTCTGAATGCTTTGAAACTTTGATTGGTTCTCTTTCTCTGAATATCCAGCAGCTTCCTCTAGATTGTCTTTACTCCTATGTCTCTGTTGGATGCACGCGCGAAGACTAGAACTTGTGGGAGTACAACTAGAGAGAGAAAAGGCAAAGGGAATACTATAAAACTGATTCTGAAGACCTAGGGCTTTAGAAACGATGAGTAAAATAATTCTGCACGTATGTCTCCTATTTTTAAGTATTTCCACCAATCTTGGGGCAATCGATTGCCATCCCAATCGATTGGAATGATACAAATCAATTTCCATGCCAATCGATTGGTATGATACTAATCGATTGCCATGCTTCTCTCTTGTCTTCTTTGCATCCTTTGGAGCTAAGAGTGGGACCTCCCAGGTTCTTTATTGTTGCTCTGATTAGTTATCAATCCCAATGGCCAAACTCTTTGATCAACAGATCAACTAACTAATCAGTTAACTTTTACTCCACTGTAAAACGATAACTGCACTCCAACGCAAAAGAACATATTCGAAGCGATAACTACACTTGTATGGTGTACTAAAGTTCCTCTACCATCAGCATTCTTGATCATATTCAGGTAGTCGGATAACAGTTACTGTCAACCTGAATCATGATTATTACTTCTTGTATTCCTTGAGTCCCATTCACCCCACATGATTACCAAACATGTTGATAGCTCTTATCAACAAGACTGTAGTACTCAGTAATCAACTTGGTGACATTCTCAAGGGAATGTTTACTCTTTATCAAAGGGTAGATTCTATCTAGACAACATATGTTCACAACCCTATGAACATGACATACCGAAGATACCCAGGTGTTGATCTTTAAGACCTCACTGATTGGTAAGTCAAAGCAGTCATATCCACAGTCTGTGTTCATAATCGTCTCAAGATTGAGAACATGTACCTTATACAAGTTAAGAGTTCCTATCGACTGTTGACAATGTTAAGTTTCAATAGGAAAGCTCAGATCCATCAATGCACTATAAGCACTAGCATATTAACTAAGAGTTTTATTCTAGTGATTGAGATTCATCACTCCATCCAATGGTAGTTAATTATACTATAGTGTAAACCTGATGAGATTCCAATCTCATCATCCACCATGACAAATTCTAAGTATCAAAGAATAGTAGTATCTCACTTGTATGTATCTCACACATACACGAATTACTTACTATGATACTTAAGGATCAACAATCATCTCATGAAAGAAACATACACAGTGAAATGTAAATTTGATATCCATATATTAAAGTGTCAATGTCTCATACATAAAGTAATGGTTTGAGGTCACAAGCCAAACAAACTCCTACTTACACTCATAACCATTCAGGACTACATCTACAACCTAGACTATTTAGATGACGATCAAAGACCTTTTGTGGCAAGGCCTTTGTAAACGGATCCTCAAGATTGTCAGTGGTGGCTCTCTTGGTGATAGTCATATCTCCATGTTGAACAATATCTCGAATCAGATGATATTTCCGCTCTATATGCTTTCCCTTTCCGTGGTTCCTTGGCTCCTTGGACTGAGCCACTGCCCCACTATCATTGCAGTATAGCATAATAGGTGGCAATGACGGTGGTACTACATCGAGTTCAATAAGGAACTTCTTAAGCCAAATAGCTTCTTTTACGGCTTCACAAGCAGCCACATACTCGGCTTCTCTAGTTGAGTCTGCAATGTATTTCTGCTTAATATTCTTCCAACTAACAACCCCACCTCCTAAGGTAAAGAGATGTTCGGATGTCGACTTCCTCGAATCATTATCTGACGTAAAGTTTGAGTCAGTGTATCCCACTGGAATTAACTCACTACCGCCATATATAAGCATGTAATCTCTAGTCCTTCTCAAGTACTTAAGAATGTGCTTAACGGTTGTCTAGTGCTTTGGACCAGGATTCGACTGATACCTGCTAACCATGCCAGCGGAAAAATAGATATCTGGTCTAGTGCATAACATCGCATACATGAGATTTCCTACTGCCGAAGCATAAGGAACTCCTACCATGCGATTCTTCTCCTCCTGTGTCTTGGGGAACTGGTTCATGGAGAATGCAAAACCATGCCTAAAAGGTAACAAACCTTTCTTCGAATTATCCATGGAAAACCTAGTTAGCACCTTATCGATATAACTAGCTTGAGATAATCCCATTATCTTTCGTTTACGATCCCGAAAGAGATTTATCCTAAGGATATAGCTCGCCTCTCCTAGATCCTTTATATCGAAAGTGCTAGCTAACAAAACCTTAACTGTTGACAACACCGCTACATCATTCCAAATTAATAGAATGTCATCAACATAAAGCACAAGAAAAGCTATCACTTTTCCTTCACACTTCTTGTATTCACAAGGCTCATCCATATTCTATATGAAACCAAATGACTTGACTTGGTCAAAGCGAATGTTCCAACTTCTGGATGCTTGCTTAAGTCCATTAATAGACTTTTGCAACTTGCATACCAAGTTATGTTTCCCTCCAGATATGAACCCTTTTGGTTGTTGCATATAGATGTCCTCCTTAAGATTGCCATTCAAGAATGCAGTCTTGATATCCATATACCAAATCTCACAATCTAGGCATGCAGCAATGGATAAGAGTATTATGATGGACTTGAGCATGGCTACCGATGAGAAGGTTTCCTCATAGTCAATGCCTTCCCTCTGAGTATAACCTTTCACTACAAGCCTTGCCTTAAAGGTCTCAACCTTTTCATCAGATCCTCTTTTCCTCTTATAGACCCACTTACAGCCAATGGGTTTAATATTGGCTGGAAGTTCTAAAAGATTCCAGACCTGATTGGAATCCACATATTCCAATTCAGCTTTCACAACTTTAATCTAATGAGCTGAATCGACATCAGCCATTGCCTCTTCGTATGTGGCAGGATTAGATTCAGATTCTATGGAGACAGCTTCAAAAACTTCTCCGAAGAACATGTATCTATCAGGCTAGCTGATAATCCTCCCACTACAACGAGGCACCGGTGTGGAAATGGGTGAAGAATTAGTATTTTCTTGTCTTACATCGTCATTAATTGCGGGTAAGACTGAGGGCTCTCCCTCTATCTCTTTAAGATCTATCCTTCCCTTAGGTTTATGGTTCATGATATAATCATCCTCTAAGAATATAGCATTTATACTAATAAACACTTTCTATTCTCTTGGATCATAAAAAAAATACCATCCATAAGTACCCTTTGGATACCCTACAAAATAACATACTTCCGATCTAGAATCCAATTTGCTCATCTTTCCTTTCAACACATGTGTCAGATACCCCCATATCCGGAGATGTTGCAAAGAAGGCTTATGCCCAATCCACATCTCCTATGGTGTCTTGGGAACAGATCTGCTTGGTACTAGATTTAGTTTGCATGCAGCGGTTTCCAAAACATAACCCAAAAGGAATAATGGTAACTCGAAATAACTCATCATCGATCTAGTCATGTCTAAAAGAGTCCGGTTTCTTCTCTCTGCTACACCGTTCTGCTGAGGTGTGCCAGGTGCAGTCAACTGTGGTAGAATTCCATTATGTACGAGGTAATCAATAAACTCATTAGAGAGGTACTTGCCACCTCGATCAGATCGAATGGCCTTGATATGTGTGCCTAATTGCTTCTCCACTTCAACCCTAAACTCTTTGAATTTTTTAAAGGCTTCAGACTTATGCTACATTAGGTACAAATATCCATACATAGAGTGGTCATTAGTAAATGTAATGAAATACTCATAACTGCCCTGTGCTCTAATACATGTTGGTCCACACACATCAGTATGAACTAATTCCAACAATACATTGGTCCTATTGCCCTTTGCAGAAAAGGGCCTTTTGGTCATTTTACCCTCTAAACAAGACTCGTAGACTTCCATTGGTTCGAAAACCAAATCGCCTAAGACCCATTCTTTGACTAATCTGTTAATCCTATTTAGATTGATAGGGTCAAGCCTCATATGCCAAAGTCTTGTTGGATTAGTAGAAGGTTCCTTTCTTTTAGATGGTACAGTTACCACTGAGTTATTAAGTTCCATACAAGAGTCTTTAGAAACATTAGGAGTAATCACATACAAACCATTTGATTCGACATAGAACACACAAAAGAACCATTTCTTTTGATCGTAACTTCAATTCCAACATAAAAAGAATAGCCTTTATTCGACAAATTAGAAACTGAAATTAAATTACGTCTTATTGAAGGGGCATAAAGTACATCTGATAAAATCAAAACTTTAATGTCTAAAAATTCTAAAGCTACTACTCCTACTGCAACCGCAGAAATGGTTGTTCTAGATCCCAGAGTCAGTGCGACTTTCCCATCACTGTATTTTTTGGTTAATCTGAACCCCTGCAATGAATTATAGATATGGTTAGTCGCACCAGAATCAATGCACCAAGTGTTTATCCGTTATATAACTTACTTCAATCACATGTGATTCAATCATACCTTAAACTCTTGTAGCTAAAAATTTTGGGCAGTTCCTCTTCCAGTGGCCTTTCTCACAGCATTGAAAACACTTTCCTTTGCCTTGGCCATCCACCTTCCCTTTCCCCTTACCCTTTCCCTTAGATTTTGGAATCGTAGGGACTGGTCCAATACTTGGACCACTAGTGCCAGCCTTCTTCTTCCTTTTCTTACCTTTCGACACAGATCGGGTTGAGGAACAGCTTTTTTCAACGTTCAAAATGCTGCCCCCAACTTGATCACCCCTTCCGCTACCAGTTAAAAACTCATGAATTCGCTCATTAAAAAATTCATTTGATTCATATTATAGTTAAGTTTAAATTGAGCGAATGAAGGCGACAGCGAATTGAGGATCATATCAACTTCGGTCTGTGCGTCGATGTTGGCACCTAGGATCTCCAGTTTGTTCAAATAACCAATCATTTTTAAAACATGTTCTCTGACTGGAGTCCCTTCTGACATCTTTACACTCATTCTCTTCTGCATGACAACTTGTCTAATAGGCCTGCCATGCTCCCCAAATATTTCCTTTAGGGATTTGATAATGGCACTTACAGAATTTGACTGGAATTGGTGTTGCAACACACCAGCCATAGAGGCCAGAGTGTAGCAACGGGCCATTCCATTCAATTTCCACTTATCGAACTCGCATCTAGCAGCAGCCGTAGCATTTACAGTGGATTCTTCGGCGCATGGGGTGGTGAAGACATATATGTGATTCTCCGTAGTTAAAATAATGTCAAGGTTACGTTTCCATTCTGTGTAGTTGTTTCCATTTTAATTTATTCCGGGTGAGTATAGTGGCAAGTGGACTAGATGCAAATCCAGACATTATGATTTGCTGAAAAAATCAAACAGAAAAAATAAATATGGATATCAGAATTTGACAATTTGAAACAAAAGAATCCTTAAAACTCTTATTTTAAAACAAAGTCGCCGGAATATCGAAACGAAAGAATTAAGCCTCCGTATGGTGGTCAATGCTCGATCTTTCGATTTATCATGACTTTCCGCTATGCAACTCTTGCAAAATAAGTTATAACTCCCAAACTTATTTGATCTCTAAGTTTCTGAATAATGCCTCGTGTGGGATCCTTATCCATAGCTTAACTAGTGTGTACCATTAACTAGGATCCAATCACAACCGCCTCAAGTAGTGCCTCCGTGTACTGGTCACCCTCTAACACGTTTGATGATCCTATCCATAGGAAGTTCACATCTAGTAACTAATGAGTAGTGTACCCTCCATATGGAATGATCACCCCTGACGAAGAGACAGATAATGCACTACTCATCTTAAAGTAAACCATTAATGGAAGATCGTGGGTGTTGATAATAAGACCCTCTCCCACTAGTATTAATAGTAAAGGATTTTACTTTTGGAAAAATTATTTCTACACATTACCTAATGATCGGCGACGAATAGTTACCGTTTATAGTCCTAAAAACACGCTTTGTTAGCCCATTTCATGTAGTTATTAAGTGATTTTTAATAAGCATTCTACATTTTATAGGTTTTGGAGCTTTAAAATGAAAATGCACAAAAATCCAATGATTAGTGGCTTTGGAAGTCATTCTGGGCTCAAACGGTGATTCCGGTGAAAGTTGAATGCAGTAGCAGCCTTGAAATATTGCATTTTTGACAAGGAATACTTTGGATTTGAGAAATTTCTCCAGAGATATAAAATGTAGATCTTCGAGTTACGGACGCGTGGCCGCAAATGGCGAGTCAATCCGAATTCCGAGCAAAAGGTTATCGCAATTCTACGAAAGTCACGCAGTGCAGCGAAAAGTACCTTGCGCGAGCGACCTGTGAAAAAACCAAAAGCGCGTATTTTGTTAAATTAAACTGCCCAGTGAAGGTGGTTTGTGCATATGACGTCCAGAAACGTAAATATAGCAGTTTTAGTGCGATTTGGCTTAGGAAAGCTTCCTAAATCCTTCCAAACTCTATATAAATCTTATTCTAAATCAATCTTGTGGTTACAAATCATTACACAATATTATGCATAGCCATATACAACTAAAACTTCAGTCATTGAAGAGAGGAAAGCAAGGAGAAGAAGAAGAAGATCAAGGATTCCCATGGCCTCCTCCATCAACCTCTTGCCGTTCATCAATTCTATGGCTAACTAAACTTAAGATCTAGGGTTTCAATGAAACCCTAGCCAAGTGATAGGGTGTATTTTATGCTTTTCTTTTAGATTTATTATGTATGGATGATGATTACATGTTTAGAGGATTTTTATAAATAAATCGTACTTCTATTGATTAAATCATTACTTTCAAAGTTTATTCTTGTCTTAGATCTATTTTGACTGTGATGTGCTCAATGATCTATATTTGCTGTGCTTCTTTAGATTATTTACATGTAATGGTGCTTAATTGAACTGTGCTATCAAGTATCCGAATAGTCCATGCCTAGGTTAGACGCATTATGTCACAACCCTAGTTTAGTGTGGGATAATTCGTGCTAACCGAAGATGGATTATGTTGGTGCTTGAACCATAGTTATTTTCTTGACGGAGGAATTGGGCTTGTAGCTACATTTCTCCATTATAATCTAACTTAATAGGCTAAAGTAATTCATAAATATTCCTATTATGAAGCTAGTGGTGGATTTGCAATCCTAGGTTCCCTTCAAATATCTTTAAAACAACTTTAATTGCTTTCATAATTTAGATTTACTTTTATTGTTCTTAGTTTAATTAAAATCAAATCAAAATCTGTTTTTCCTTAATTAATTAGATTTAGGTTTTAAAATTAAAGCACTGTAGTATTTCAATCTCTGTGGGTTCGACCTTTACTTCCACACTGCAAATCTTTAGAAAAGTAAAGTATACTTTTATATCTTGATTTTGACGAGATCAATTTTTGGCGCCGTTGCCGGGGATTACAAATTACTACCTTTAGTTTTAGAATTTTAGTTTAGTTAATTCGTAAATATTAGATTAGGTCTTCTTTTTCTTATTTTTCGTTTTATTTTGAGTCACTAACTTTTCTTTTTAGTTTCTCGAGTCATCAAATTCTAACGTTTCTGGGAGGAATAGCTTAGCACATTAAAGGAGCTTACATGAATAAATATAAATAAAATAAAATAAATTGCTTATTTTGAAATTTGCTTCAAGCCACTGTAAGCCAAGGCGCTGTGACGCACTATTTGCATTAGTACTTTAGGGTGAATTGCACTGCATTAGCTAGGAAACCCGGGGCACTGGGCTTTGACGTAAATCACTGCATAAGGATAATTACATGCATCATAGTAGTACTATGTGCTTGCTTGTTGTCTTATTTGCGTGATTGCTTTCTGTTTTTGTAGAGTCAGACGTTATTTAGTTTAGTTTTCTTTTTAAGTTTATGTTTGATATGCGTTCAAATAAACCTGAATTACATTTTATCGATCTTGAACTTGAATGTACATTAAGAGTTAGAAAGTCCGCAACCCAAGCTTCTAGAGCTAGGTTGCAAGATGACGAATCAACGCCGATTCCGTCGTCGTTGTTTGAGGCCGAAATTCAAAGTACCCTTAAACGGTTAAGGAGAACTCGAACTTTTAAAATCGAACCGATTAAAATGGCTGACGGAAATAACGGAAATAATATGAATAATCTTAATATACCGCCACCTCCTCCACTTAAAGATTACTTTATTCCTACAACTTACACGCCACAAACATGTATCGACTTACTGGAGGCGACAGCATCTCACTTTGCGATAAAGTCATCTACCATCTCGCTACTTCCATCTTTCCATGGCCGTCTAAATGAAGATCCATATCAACACTTAGGAGATTTTCAAGATATATGCTCTACTTTGAAAGTTCAAAACTTAAATGATGATGAATTAAAATTGCGGCTCTCTCCATTCTCTTTAAAAGATAAAGCAAAGTATTGGCTCCAATCTCTTGAGCCAAACACAATTAAAACTTGGGAAGCCTTACACACCGCATTTTTACAAAAGTTTTTTCCTATTATGCGTACAAATCGAATAAGAAAATCTATAACTAATTTTGTGATGCAAGATGGGGAGACGCTTTATGACACTTGGGAGAAATTTAAAGAACTATTACGCTCTTGCCCACATCATCAGGTTCCTAAGTGGCAGTTGGTACAGGTTTTCTATGAAGGACTTATTCCCTCTGTCCGTAACACCGTTGATGTTGTTTGTACGGGTACCTTCCTACAAAAAAGCGATGACGAGGCATGGAAAATTTTTGAAACGTTAAGCGAGAATTCGATGCATCAGGCTGTGTCGGTACGTTCTGAGGGATATCTTCTGCCACCCAAACGTGAGGTAAAGTTAGAGTCAAGTCATTCAATTGAATTTCAAGAATTATCTAAAAAAGTTGACCGACTTATGACAATGAACCAAACGACAGCCTCACCCGCTCATGAAGTGTGTGCATTATGTTCTGAACCTTCTCATAATATATTTGCATGTCCTTCCGCGTCTCAATTTCCAGAATTCGTAGAGCAACACCTAAACTCTATTCAACAATTCCCACGGAATAATTCTAATCCTATGCCGACTAATTTTCCTAATACATACCGACCCCAATTTCAACAATATGGTTATACACAAGCCAACCCTCTACCTCCTCCACCTCCACGCAATAATGCATTTGAGGAGAAGGTGTTGGCCTCCCTTGAAAATTTTGGGTTGGTGATTTTGTTAGTACACTCTCACACACATTCCATCGCAAAGCTTGAGTCCCAAGTGGGACAAATAGCTAATACACTAAATCGTTTGACCGAGAGTCAGTTGCCAAGTCAACCTATTCAACAACCTAAGGGACAATACGAGATGGGTGGTATGAATGAGCAAGTGAACGCTGTGTCAACTAGGACAACTATTCGTGAGGAGAAAATTGTTGAAATTCCGAATACGAGAGAGAAAGAGGTACACATTAAGTTGAATAAAGAAAAGGGAGAGGAGACGAGTAAAATTCGAAAAGAAAAAGAACTGGTCCCAACTAATATTATTCCAAAACTACATTTTCCACCAAATGTCGAGGAACCGTCAAATTTTCCAAAGAAAACGTCAAAAGCTGAAGATATACTCGAGGTGTTTAAACAAGTGAAAATCAATATTCCATTCCTCGATGCTATAAAAACAATTCCCGCTTACGCTAAATGTCTTAAAGACCTTTGCACTCAAAAGCGTAAATTGCATAGTCATACTCCTAAAAAGGTCTTCCTCACTGAAAAAGTAAGTTCTATTTTTCAAAATGCACCTCCGAAGTATAAGGATCCTGGTACGCCAACTATTTCATGTGTCATAGGTGACACAGTCATTCATAGGGCTCTCCTTGACTTAGGAGCTAGTGTTAATCTTTTATCCTACCACGTTTACAAATAACTAGGACTAGGTGCACTTAAGCCTACGGCCGCTACTATTCAATTAGCGGATCGTTCTGTCAAAATCCTAGAGGAATCGTCGAGGACGTCCTAGTTAAAATTGATCAATGCTTTTATCCCGTTGATTTTATGGTCCTTGATACTGAACCTGTGCTAGATGCTAGGAAACACACCCCGATCATTCTAGGTCGTCCGTTCTTAACCACGGCTAATGCGCGTGTCAATTGTCGAACGGGGGTAATGAAAGTGTCGTTCGGGAACACCAACCTCAAACTAAACATTTTTAACGCTGTTGATCAACCTCCCAAAGATGATGATTACCAATATACAATGAGGTTAGAAGAACTATTGAACATAATAAAGAAATAAATATGCGTGAGGGGAATAATATAGTGAATAATGAGCGGATGGATTTGAATAACCCAGACCCTAATGAGGAATTTACTCGGAAGGTGAAAAATTGACTTGAACGTAATCAAGATGAACCGTCGAATGAATTAATTCAAAACGACATTCTTTCGGCTTACCACCGGGCTCTTCCTGACATCTTAAGGGGTACAAACTCCGATTTACGGCCTCCATGAGTCTTGTGCTAGAAAGGTCTAGCTGAAGACGTAAAAGATACCGCTTCTTGGGAGGCAACCCAAGCTTTATTTTGTCTATTTATCTTATTTTTGCATGTTTTTGGGTCATTTTGGTATGTTTTTGAGTTTTCTGGATAGGTTTGGAGGTCGGAGTTAATTTATTATGAACTTATATACAAAAACCTAGAAGAAACAAAGAAAATACCAATCTCGCGCGCGCGGCCTGCTCGCGCGAGAATGTGCTTTAGTGATTTTTTCTTACTTTTTTAGTTATGAGCCCTCAGCTTCTCCTCGCGCCTCGATTCGTGCGCGCGAGGTATTTCGCTCGAGCGATTTTTTAAAAAAACTAATAATAATAATAATAATTTCATAATTCGCGCGCGCGACAGCCGCTTGCGCGGACCGCTCGCGCGATTTTCCGTTTTCCTGATATTTTCTTATGCTTTCTTATCTCCTTTACCACACACCTGTTCTAGTAGTTTTAGCTTTTCTGTTTACGTTTTAGGTTCTTTTAGATCGAGTCGTTTGTTATTTTCATAATTCTGGCTATGTTTTCTTTTGTTTTACAGTTAATTTTCTTTTTATTTTCGTAGTTTTGTTAAAGTCTTTTAGTTTAGTTTATTTTCATTTCGTCCTTCTGTATTACTTGTTTCTAGCTGCTTTTATTATCTTGTTTGTTTCCGAGTAGTAACAGGTGAATTAATTTCTCCACTTGGAGTCATGGACCTTTGTATCCATATTCATGTTATACAGTTACCGGTTTATGATTGCCGAAATCGAGGTACTATCGTTCCTTCTTTACGTACTCTCCTTTCTTGCATTTTATTGTTTTATTGGGGACAATGAAAGCTTTAGGTTTGGGGGTATGCATTCACATGATGCACATTATTATACCCCAATTTTCGAAATTTAAAATTTTTCGATAATTGTGCTTAAATAAACGATGTTACCAACGTTTTTACAATCTCAATTTGATACTTCTTGTTAAATAACTTTGATTGTTATAGAATGATAAACAAGAAAATATGTGATTAACCATTTACTGAAGTTATGATGCGACGTTCTAGGATATGTATCGTTCGAATCATAGTTTTATATTATAAATTTGCACACAAACCTATGCACTGCACGTAGTTGCTTGAATACATGTCTGATGTGAATTATAATATGATTCGGATTTCTAGATAACACAAGGTGGAGACTAAATCCAGTAAGCTTTTGAGCCTATCTTTTCTTTTTAGAGGGTTATAAATACATTGTGTTTGTCGAATTTCATTGAAATAGCACATTAACTCGTTGTTTAGTCTCATTATTCTTGTTTTGGTTGATAGTCAAGTTAAAATATTTGTTACCATGCTAAATAATCTTCCGTTGTAAACATTGAAGAACCGTATCACCCTAGGACATGATTTTAGGCCCTCTTTGTTTACTACCATCCGAAAAATGCTAAAATTTCCTTAGTTCACCCTTTAAGCCTTTAAAATGCCCTTTTCTTTAATCACCATTATTCCCATTAAAAGCTCCAACTATATCAACTTGGAGTTTACCATTGAAAGAATGATCAACTTTTAGTGGTAGTAAGGCGATGTGTTGTTTAAGAAGAAGAAGAAAATAAGATGCTATTGGGATAGTTGCTTTGTATTTTGATGATTACTTATGCGAAAAGCAACGAAAAGGAAAGGAAAAGATTGAAAAAAATAAAGGAGAAGGTTGATAAAAAAAAAAAAAAAAAAAGAAAGAAAATATATGAAAAGAAGAGAATGAAAAGATGAATGTGGTAGAAGAGACGAATGAAAGAAATCGAACATGCTTTATAATGCCATTCTAAAACTACCTAATGAATCCTTTCTATCCTTTTTCATTACCTGGGCTACATTATAGCCTTTGAAAAGTCCTAATTGATCCTAGAAACATGGTTTGGATATATAAACGATGGGAGGGGGATTAAAACATGGTAACGATTAATTTTTCTTGATTGTTGGCATCCTATCCATGAGACTACTGTTCTTTTGTGTCATGCGTCTTTTTCGAGTCATATGTGAGCGTTTCTCGTTTTGAAAACATAATTCCTTTGCTCACATATACTCGATAAATTACACCTGTTTCTGAGTGTTTCGTTTTAGAGTGTAATTAACATTGTGAGATTCCTTTGGTTACGTTTCTTTTTGTTCATTATTCTATTTCAAATCATCGTTCTATAATAAGGAGTATCGAATATTATGTTTTCGTTTGAATAAAACTTTTTAAATTTATAAGTTAATAAAGATGGTTGTGGGTGACTTGTTGATGAGAACCCTCACGAGACTTCACTCGTCCTACTAGGGACACCTAGGGGTTTAAAAGGCTTGTTGCATATGCTAAATGCAATCGCGTTGCCTGCGACAGTAAGTTAGGATTTTTAAGTATATAGTAGTATTTAGTTTTATGTTTTTCTTTGCTCGAGGACTAGCAAAGAGTAGGTTTGGGGGTGTGATCGGCGCGAATAGTTGCCATTTATAGTCCTAAAAATACGCTTTGTTAGCCCATTTCATGTAGTTATTAAGTGATTTTTAATAAGTTTTCTATATTTTGTAGGTTTTGGAGCTTTAATATGAAAATGCACAAAAATTCAATGATTAATGGCTTTGGAAGTCATTCTGGACTCAAACGGTGATTCCGGTGAAAGCTGAATGCAGTAGCAACCTTGGAAAATTGCATTTTTTACAAGAAATACTTTGGATTTGAGAAATTTCTCTCGAGATATAAAATGTAGATCTTCGAGTTACGGACGCGTGGCCGTAAACGGCGAGTCCATCCGAGTTCCGAGCAAAAAGTTATCGCAATTCTACGAATGTCGTGCAGTGCAGCGAAAAGTACCTCGCACGAGCGGGTCGCGCGAGCGACCTGTGAAAAAACCAAAAATGCCTAGTTTGTTAAATTAAAGTGCCCAGCGAAGGTGGTTTGTGCATATGACATCCAGAAACGTAAATATAGCAGTTTTAGTGCAATTTGGCTTAGGAAAGCTTTCTAAATCCTTCCAAACTCTATATAAATCCTATTCTAAATCAATTTAGTGGTTACAAATCATTACACAATATTATACACAGCCATATACAACTAAAACTTCAGTCATTGAAGAGAGGAAAGCAAGGAGAAGAAGAAGAAGATCAAGGATTCCCATGGCCTCCTCCATCAACCTCTTGCCGTTCATCAATTCTATGGCTAACTAAACTTAAGATCTAGGGTTTCAATGAAACCCTAGCCAAGTGATAGGGTGTATTTTATGCTTTTCTTTTAGATTTATTATGTATGGATGATGATTACATGTTTAGAGGATTTTTATAAATAAATCGTACTTCTATTGATTAAATCATTACTTTCAAAATTTATTCTTGTCTTAGATCTATTTTGACTATGATGTGCTCAATGATCTATATTTGCTGTGCTTCTTTAGATTATTTACATGTAATGGTGCTTAATTGAACTGTGCTATCAAGTATCCGAATAGTCCATGCCTAGGTTAGACGCATTATGTCACAACCCTAGTTTAGTGTGGGATAATTCGTGCTAACCGAAGATGGATTATGTTGGTGCTTGAACCATAGTTATTTTCTTGACGGAGGAATTGGGCTTGTAGCTACATTTCTCCATTATAATCTAACTTAATAGGCTAAAGTAATTCATAAATATTCCCATTATGAAGCTAGTGGTGGATTTGCAATCCTAGGTTCCCTTCAAATATCTTTAAAACAACTTTAATTGCTTTCATAATTTAGATTTACTTTTATTGTTCTTAGTTTAATTAAAATCAAATCAAAATCTGTTTTTCCTTAATTAATTAGATTTAGGTTTTAAAATTAAAGCACTGTAGTATTTCAATCTCTGTGGGTTCGACCTTTACTTCCACACTGCAAATCTTTAGAAAAGTAAAGTATACTTTTATATCTTGATTTTGGCGAGATCACCCATAAACATTCAATGTTTACTAATGCGTTGAAAACGATTATTGAATCTTATTTTAGAAAAACTTATTTTTTGTGCATGCAAGTAGTAACAATATAATTAAATGCCAATCACAAACCAAGCACATAAAACAAAAAACAAAAATAAAAATAAAAATAAAGGCATTCAACAATGCCTCTTTCTTCCATGGCTCTATCTCCATAGAACCTCCTCTTAGTTTGGTTGCCTCCGGTTCCATCTTCATGGACAACGGCTTCTCTTTCATCTTTATGAACTTTCTAATTCTATTACATTGGTCCTATGCTTCTTTTGAAGCTTACAATTTATCTAGAAATAGAAAAACAACAATAAAATAAAAGGCTAGGGAAACCGGTGCGACTTTCCTATTCACAGGATTGAAGTCGCAGCGCCCTTTACACATGCCTTAAAACCAAACCAAAACAAATACAGCATACACCAATCTCAAACATTTAAATACAGAATTTAAAAGGGACTTGGTGCCATAGGAGATAATGGACTTATCCTTGCTATAAGGTTAGATATACACACATCCACGCATATATATAACAATATATTAACTGGAAGTCCTAGATGACATGCATACTTCATAAATCGATTTTATGAATGTCTTAGTCTCATAAAACTGTAAGTCATAATCTCTGTTTGACCCAATCGATTGCCCATCCCAATCGATTGGGTATGAACACCAATCGATTGGATGAAAGCAATAAGGAAAATTTTAAAAATTTAAGAAACTGTTTATTAAAACATTTTTAGATTTATAAAAATTTTAGAGAACATATTATGGGCAAAACAGTGTCAATCGATTGGATCTATACACCAATCGATTGCTACCCAAGATCAATGCCAATCGATTGGATCTATACACCAATCGATTGTCTTGACCCCAATCGATTGCCAATAGAAGGCAATCGATTGGTGCCATTTTGGACCAGAAACTCATAGATCTGTTTTTATAAACTAAATAATCATAAAAACACGTTTCTGTGATTACAGATTTACGAAACAACTAAAAGTCCGCATGCAATCAAATCTCGACTTTGGAAACACGTTACTAGATTCGTTTGAGCGAGGCTCTGATGCCAATTGAAGGAAATAGATTATGAAATCTGATTTGCATAGCAGAAAAGTAAGTTTCAAAAACTTTATGCCAACATAATCTACTACTCATGTGAATCTAGTTATGTGTAGAGAAGAAGACTACCTTAAAGGTCTTGAACCCAATTCTGAATGCTTTAAAACTTCGATCGGTTCTCCTTCTCTGAATATCCAGCAGCTTTCTCTAGATTGTCTTCACTCCTATGTCTCCATTGGATGCACGCGCGAAGACTAGAACTTATGGGAGTTCAACTAGAGAGAGAAAAGGCAAAGGGAATACTATAAAACTGATTTTGGAGACCTAGGACTTTAGAAACGACGAGTAAAATAATTTTGCACGTAGATCTCCTATTTATAAGTGTTTCCACCTACCTTGGGTCCAATCGATTGCCATCCTAATCGATTGGTATGATACCAATCGATTGCCATGCTTCTCTCTTGTCTTCTTTGTATCCTTTGGAGCTAAGTGTGGGACCTCCTAGGTTTCTTATTGTTGGCTCTGATTAGTTATCAATCACAATGACCAACTCTTTGATCAGCAAATCAACTAGCTAATCAGTTAACGTTTACTCCACTATAAAACGATAATTGCACTCCAACACAAAAGAACATATTCGAAGTGATAACTAGACCTGTATGGTGTACTAAAGTTCCTCTACCATCAGCATTTGTGATCATATTCAGGTAGTCGGATAACGGACGTTACTATAAACCTGAATCATGATCACTTCTTGTATTCCTTGAGTCTCATTCACCCCACATGATTACCAAGCATGTTGATAACTCTTATCAACAAGACTACAGTACTCAGTAATCAACTTGGTGACATTCTCAAGGGAATGCTTACTCTTTATCAGAGGGTAGATTCTATCCTGACAATAAATGTTCACAACCCTACGAACATGACATACCCAAGATACCCTGGTGTTGATCTTTAAGACCTCACTGATTAGTAAGTCAAAGCAGTCATATCCACAGTCTGTGTTCATAATCGTCTCAAGATTGAGAACACGTACCTTGTACAAGTTAAGAGTTCCTATCGATTGTTGACAATATTAAATGTCAATAGGAAAGCTCAGGTCCGTCAATGCACTATAAGTACTAGCATATTAACTAAGAGCTTTACTCTAGTGATTGAGATTCATCACTCCATCCAATGGTAGTTAATTATGCTACAGTATAAATCTGATGAGATATCCAGTCTCATCATCCACTGTGAAAAATTCTAAGTATCAAAGAATAGTAGTTCGTATCTCATACATACACGAACTACTTACTATAATACTTAAGGATCAACAATCATCTCATGAAAGAAATATACACAGTGAAATGTAAAGCTGATATCCATATATTAAAGTGCCAATGTCTCATAAATAAAGTAATGGTTTGAGAACACAAACCCAACACAAATGGTATCAGAACATACCGGGTCGAATACTTCGAAACGCCGGGTTATGTGCTCATGTTGATTGAGAGATTATTTTGTTGACATGTTAGTCGATGACTTAAGAAACGTATTATCATGTACTAATCTGTTACTTGATAACTTGTGATGTACTGTTTAAAGTTTTAACGGCACGTATCTTTGAGAAGATGAATTGAACATGCTTACTTGCCTGCGGGACTATGTGATATAATATGCTACGTTGTTTAAGATGCTTATATGCTTACATGTTTAGTTAACCGACAAGCATGCTAGAAATATGTCTTTCTATAAATATGTTTATGCCGTTATGCATACCCATGAGACGTGTACACGATTGTGTTATACCCATGAGTGCGGCTTGAATTGGATTCTTGTGTGAAATGGGTAGTGAGGGCATTTGTGTAGTTCCTATGCCCCCCTATTTCTAGAGTTCGACTATAGATAACTTCTTGAGTTTTTGGAATAATCTCTCCTTTGGGTTAGACCTCGGCACTCATTATTCCTTGGGAATTCTTTTGAGCAGTTAAATTCACTCCTTTATGAGTTGGTTATGCTTGCCTGTATGGATCCTTTCCGTTTGATTTTGATAACTGCATATTAATCTTTTGAGATTAGTATTTTCTGTGGATATTAGACGATTGAGGAATCTCTCAACCTATCTTACTTATGGTGTTATCGTACGACATGATATTGCGGCATTCCTTTACGATTTCGTTTATGGTTTATGGTATACAGATGAGGAATCTCTCATCTTATATTACGGTGTATTCTAATATGGTATTATCCTGACGTATTCTAATATGGTGTATATGGATGGTTGAGGTATCTCTCAACCTATTAACGGTATTATCTCAAGATGTATTCTATTACGGTGTATATAGGATGGTTGAGGGATCTGTCAACTTATTTATGGTGTTATCAGATTACGACATATATGAAGCGGTTGAGGAATCTCTCAATCTGTATTACAGTAGATGTTAGATTTTGAGAATTGAATCTCGTTTGGAATTTCAAGGAATGCTATTTGAGAATAGGATACTAGGCTTTTGAGAAAATTACTTCAAGGGAGATGAAGTGTTATGACCTACTTTGCAAAAGATTCTTACGATCTGACATTTCTGAATACTCATAACTGAATATCCGTGTTATAAGACTGAGTGTGAAACATTCCTTGGGCTGCGTTGTGATTGCTTGGTTATCAGATGACCTTACTTGAATTTTGCGAACGAAATTCTTTTAAGGGGGGTAGAGTGTAGTGATCCGGATATTTAAAATGTATTTTTTTTTTTTATTCTTGTCAAAGAAAAATCCCAATTTGAGAATTTGTACAATATAATTTTTACCTCTGTGTGTGCGTCATTGCATGAGCTCAACACACACAAGGATCTCCCTTGTTAAACTTGGAGCCCAAATAATTGTTGTGCACACTGTGTGTGTGTGTTCCGTGAGTGTGTATGAGTGGTGAGCAAGTATATTTATCTATATATTCACCCTCATTCTCTCAAACTCTCACCAACTCTCTACCTTTCTCTCATCCTCTCAACACAACTCTCTCTTTCTCTCTCTCTCTCTCTCTCTCTCTCTCTCTCCCACGGCTCATATATATATATATATATGTGTGTGTGTAGATATATATACATATACAGATAGTTACATTTTTTGTTGGGAGTAATTCAATTCAAGCTTCGGGTCTAGGACTCGGAGCATTACAAGTATGGTTAGTTCTGCTTTATTATTATTTTATTTTAGCACCCTGTCGCTGGGACTCGTGGCGGAGCGGGGCATCACATTTGTAAGATTGTGTAGAGTGTTGTCAGAGATAGAGTTCAAAACTACGAGTTACTCTAGTATAATCTGAATCACCATCACTATGTAAAGGTTCAAGTTGAAAAACACATTTACTTATGCACAATCCTATGATTGATTGCTGGAAGAACTTAGAACTTTTTCCAAATACAAGTGGGGGATTGTTATATATATATATATATATTAATATAATATCTATATATATGTATAGAAAATAGTGTATTAGGAAAATAAGAGAATTTTTTTTTGAGAAATATTCATTTGAAAAACTAAAACAGTTTTTATTCCTTTTAAACCTTGTTTTCCCACATTTATCTTTTGCTAAAATATATTCAATGTGCAACAGTAATATATTCAATGAGCAACAGCCATATATTCAAAGTGCAGCATTGATAGGGGTCTTTATTCTTCCAACGGGCCTAAGGCCCAACGTTAGTATTCTATGCCTATATAAGTTTAGAGCAGAAGGTAACAAGCAAACAAACAAAAAAAAAAACAGTGAGTGCTTTAAATGAGCTAAGATCCAAAGAAAAAAAAACTAGTCAAAGCACTACTTGAGTTTTGGTAGAAAAAATAATTCTGTGAATTATATCACCATTGAGTGTTCCATATTTTCTTGAGTGCTCTATATCCTCTACATTTTTTGTTTCCAAGCAATCAATTTGAAAAGGTGTTTGGTTTTATCAATTTGTTTTCGTGCAAAAATTAATTGAGACAGAGGTGATTTCTGAGCTGTTTTATCCTGGGATCGGAGTGGCACATCAACGAACTACTTGCACAATTTGGACAGAGCCACGGAATGTCTTAAAGAGAGTAAGACCCGCGACTCAACCCAAATTTTTTTTTTACAGAATCTACTTTCCGGTAATATTGTTCTATACTCCAACTTTAGTTTCAACAGTGACACCCACATGTTTTTGTTTGTTTGGGAAAAAGTTTGTTATGAGTAGCTTCTTTGTTTTTTTTACCGTAAACAGTAAACACTATGTCTACTAAAGCAAAAGTCAGTCAACGAAGAAAAAAATTTCTTCTGCAACAAATTGACAGGCCTCATACGCTTTGGAGACCACATGTTCATGTGTTATCTTCTAGTCTTGTTTTAAAGATGTTAGTATTAGACAGAAGAAGGAATTACTACAAGTAGTAGAAGTAGTAGTAAACAATTAATTAATAATTTCTCTAATCCGAGGAGAGATTTCAATTTCATGGCTTCATCAAGTTCTGTTTTGTTACTAATTTTGGTGTTAACTCTACATGTAGTAGTAGAAAATGCAGGGGCTCAAAATCAAAAGCAATCCAGCCTAATGATAAGGTTGGGCTCCTCTCTATCTCCCATGAGTCATCAGCCCAGTTCATGGCAGTCTGGTTCAGGCATATTTTCTTTTGGATTTTACCCACAAGGAACCGGCTTTGCAGTTGGAATTTGGTTAGTGGGTGGCTCCGAAAATACCACCGTGGTGTGGACCGCTAATCGAGACGATCCACCTGTGTCCTCGGCTGCTACACTAAACTTGACCCTTGACGGTAAGCTTGTTCTCCTAAGAAATGAGCAGACTACTAGTCTTGAAAAAGAAGAAGGTTATAAGCTGATTGCTAATATATCACAATCTGCTTCATATGCTTCCATGCTCGATTCCGGAAACTTTGTGCTATGCAACAAAGATTCTCTGGTGATTTGGGAGAGTTTCAACTTTCCTACCGATACAATAGTAGGAGGTCAGAATCTGTCGAGTGGGTATCAGTTGTTTTCCAGTTTCTCGCAAACTAATCACTCCACCGGAAAGTTTCGTCTCAAAATGCAGAATGATGGGGATCTAGTGTTGTACCCCATAAACACATTAGATACCAGGGAAGACGCTTATTGGGCCTCCGGTACTGACGAAAAAGTAAGCACCCAAAATTATCTTTATCTAAATAATACTGGTGCACTTTTACTTTTCAACAGTACTAGTACAATTATCATTGCATGGCATTATTCATCTTCCTATAATAGCACCGCAGTCGTAGTATACCGAGCAACAATAGACTACGATGGGAATTTTCGGCTGTATTCTCATAATTACTTGGGTGATCACAGTAATAACAGTATTAGTGGTGAGTCCAAAACGACGGTGGAGTGGAACGCATTGGACAGCCTGTGTGATGTGAAGAGTTTCTGCGGTTTCAATAGCTATTGCACCTTGAATGACATTGAACCTTATTGTCGGTGCCTTCCGGGGTCTGATTTTGTTGATCTCAACCAGAAATTTAGTGGCTGTGAGAGGAATTTTTCCAGAGAAAATTGCCCAGATGGGAAAGAAAATGTTACCTCTTATGCCATCATTACTGAGGAGGGTCTTGAATGGCAGGACATTCCTTACTTTCAAGCATCAACTCCAAAAGAGGAATGTAGCAAGTCCTGTTTGGAGGATTGCGATTGCGAAGCCGCACTTTTCTCCGGAAGTTCAGGAATCTGCAAAAAACATAAGCTGCCACTGAGATACGTTAAGAGAGAAAGTTCAACTTCTTCTTATACTACTACTTTTTTCAAGGTGGGCAAAACAAGCATCAAAAGAAACAATGTTGGTGATACAGATCACCAAATGCCTTCTTTAAAGCCACCATTGGTGGTTGTGACCACGAACAAAAAGGCATGGATGCTAATTCTTGGTATAAGCTTGGGCTTTGTTACCTATTCCTGTCTTGCTCTTGCAATCTCCGGGTTTTATGTTTTCAAACTTCGGGTATTGCGGTATAAAAGGCTGCTAGAAACTGGAGCTTTGGGCTTGACTGAGGACTTGACCATGCGACCATACTCTTACAATGAGCTTCGCAGGGCAACAAACGGGTTCAAAGAAGAGCTGGGCAAGGGCTCGTTTGGAGCGGTGTACAAAGGAAGCGTGTGCAAAGGAAAAAGGCTTGTTGCTGTAAAGAGACTTGAGAAAGTTGTGGATGAGGGTGAGAGGGAATTCCAAGCAGAAATGCAAGTAATTGGGAGAACTCGTCACAAGAACTTAGTTCATTTAATTGGCTACTGTGCCGAGGGCTTGAAAAGGCTTTTGGTTTACGAATATATGAGCAATGGGTCGCTTGCAGATCTTCTCTTCCAAGCAGAAACGAATCGTTTCCTTCATTGGACAGAAAGAGTTAGGATTGCACTAGACGTGGCCAGAGGTCTTCTCTATCTACACGAAGAGTGTGACGCCCCCATTATTCATTGTGATATAAAGCCTCAAAATATTTTGATGGACGAGTTTTGGACGGCTAAAATCTCCGACTTTGGATTGGCCAAATTGCTAATGCCTGATCAAACAAGAACCTTTACAGGTGTGAGAGGTACAAGAGGATACTTGGCACCAGAGTGGCAGAAGAACACACCAATAACTGTTAAGGTTGATATCTACAGTTATGGAATTGTGCTTTTGGAAATTGTATGTTGTAGAAGGAACCTAGACGCCAATGTGCCAAACCCAGATGAGATCCTTCTTTCCTCTTGGGCTTATAAGTGTTTTGTGAGGGGAGAGTTGAACAAGCTTGTGAATGGGGGGGAAGTAGACAAGAAGAGTTTGGATAACATGGTTAAAGTGGCATTGTGGTGTATTCAGGATGAACCTTCGCTCCGTCCTTCAATGAAGAGTGTAGTGCTCATGTTGGAAGGTATTACCGATATATCTGTGCCTCCATGCCCAACTACTACCTGATATATATCACCCTTGATGATATCTGATCTTGAACAAGTAGTTATATATAGAGCTAGCTAGATAGCCTGTTGCTTTCCAATAAGTGTAGATTGCAAAAATGCTTATTTATGTTGTGTAATATGTCTTCTAAGAATTAGAATCTTAGTGGAATCTTGTTTTATTATGTATTTGAGAATAAATTTGTAAACAAAAGAGGTCTCGAGTTCGACTTCTCCTTGTGTGAACTAAAATATTAATGGAATCGCATATTGTTACATATTTCCAAACTTGCTTTGCAATTTACAAACGTCACTCTTGGTATCAACTAAAATCTTAATGGAATAGTGTTATTATGTACAAGAGGGTATTTAACACAAAAACACCTTGATAACCGAGAAAGCTGATGTGTATGGCTTTGGTGTTATGTTGTTGGAGATCATATGTTGCAGAAGTAATATGGAGGTTAATGTTTCAACAGCTGATGAGGTACTTCTTTCAACTTGGGTTTATAGTTGTTTTGTGGGGAATGATTTGAAAAGGCTTCTTGTTGTTGGAGATGAAGTAGAAGAAGAGGTAGATATGAAGAGGCTTGAAAGGATGATGAAGGTTTCATTGTTGTGTATGCAAGATGATCCAATCTTGCGTCCTTCAATAAAGAACGTGATCCTTATGTTAGAAGGGACTATGGATATACCAATTCCTCCGTCTTTTACTCCTACCCGTACATCTCGCTTGATAGATGGATCAAACTTTTTATTGCGTGTGTATACATATTGAAATAATTTATCAAGTTCGTTTTATGTAATTAATAGTTGGTTTTTCCAATAAATGTATGAAAATGTAAGATATGATGTACGATGATGATATGTAGTTTCGACTTTCGATACTATTTAGTCTGTTTACACCCTAAACTAATATTTACTCGTCTAATATTAGTGGTTGAGCATATAACCACTTCTGAAAAATGGGTAGTTATGATGTACATATGAGTGGGAGGTTACCCGCAGGTATGGGTGGTTATTCATACACAAGTGGGCAGTTAATTATTTCAAGAAATCACATTTGAAAATGGGCAGTTGATGAGTTGGGAAGTAAATCTGAAGGCTATTGACAAACATTGAAAAGGGGTTAGACAACTCCAAGCAGGACTCAATGTCCTCACACACCAATTCAGAAACCATAGCTATTTTTAGGGGTGCAACTCGGGCGGGCCAATCTGTGCCCAGCCCGAGCCCGGCTGAAAATTATCGGACTTGGGCCCGTGGTACTTTCACCATGGACGGGCTTGAGCAGAAAAATGCAAGCTAGAATTCAATTCGGCCGGGCTTGGGTAGAATTTTGCTAACCCATGGAACCCGAGCCCGGAGCCCGAGCCCGAGCCCGAATTTTATTTATGTATTATTTTTTAAATTAGATTATAGTATTTTTTTAGTGACAAGAATACATTATTAGATATTATTTAAGCACTAAATTAATGAATGAATGTTTTTTCTCAAATCTAAAAAAAAAAAAAAACATAATTGATACTCTACATATTGTTGTTTATATGCTAAAAATCAGTTTGCACCAAAAAAAAATTGCTATTCGGGCTCGGGTTTTAATACTAAATCACAAACCGGGCTCAGGTTGAAAAGTTCAGGTTTATGTCAGGCTCGGGCTCTAACTTGGACAGATTGCTTGAATTCTGGCTCGGGCCTGGGCAGAGCCCAAACCCTTTAGGTCCCGCCCGAGTTGTACCTTAGCTAATTTTTTTTTCACTTCACTTTCTAATTGCTACTGTTTCTTTCCAAAGTCATCATATATAGTTCATAGGCTTTTGTTACTGTCCCCAATTTGTTGTTCTTGTTGAAGATCATTACATAGCCATCCATTATGTTTATTTTGTTAACCTCCTGCAGTTTGTTTAATTCGTAGCATATCCAATTTATTTACAATCTTGGCTATCAATTACAGTTCATTACTTAGTTAAAATTTTTTAAGTTCTGCTCATTAGCATACTAGCATTTTGGTTTTCATCAGAATCATCACTAAACAAACATCATCACCTGATCATTCACATATCACGAATGGGAAAAGCTTGATCACTACTATTTTTATTTTTCTTTTTTCTTTTTGCCAAAGCTGTGGCCCTTAAAATTGTTCTGGTCAATAAATTAGCAGTAATGCTAGAGTCATCAAATTTGTGCACCGAAAAATTGGGGTCATTCATTTCGGTGGGCTCCTTGCACTTTGGCGTGAGAGCCGCCGAAATGAGTGACCCCGATTTTTCGGTACACAAATTCAGTCACCCAATCATTACTGATAAATTAAACGCATTACTGATAATTAAACGCATTTCTAGAGAAACCAAGAAGAGAAATTAATTAGCAAAAATGATAGGGATACACACCAACGATATACTAAACGACACACTAGTTTTAAATGGATGTACCATGTGCTGTGTAAGTGATGCACAGAAAAATGTGAAAAATTCAAATAACACAAAATACATACATTTAAAGTACAGTGCATCATTTAGTGTGTATTCCTATCATTGTTGATTAATTAGGAAGGTACATTCTGGGTTGGCAGTAGGCAAGTAAATGATGGCAGTAACAGTTCAAGTTTGTTATATAATGAAAGTGACACCCACATGTTTTTGTTTGGGAAAAGTTTGTTATGAGTGGAGACTTTTTGACTGTAAACACTATGTATTAGTACAATGAAATAAGAGTAATGTTAGGTGCACAATAAATTGTATAATTAATTGTATAAATGTGCAGCACAAGGTTGAACTTTGTGCTAAAAAATCTGTAAACTTTTTTGAGAGTATAGACTTATACATTTGTGTAACTAATTGTGCAATTCATTGTACACCTAGTATTTTCCATGAAATAATCTTGCTGTCTACAAAAGCAAAAGTCAGTCAACGAAGAAAAAAATTTCTTCTGCAACAAATTGACAGGCCTCACGCGCTTTGGAAACCACATGTTTACGTGTTCCCTTCTACTCTTTTTGGTTGTTCAATAATGTTAGGCATATAATATTAATTACAACACATATTTTAAATGTATGTATCATGTGTTGCATAAATTTTTCATACAGGGTGCATGTTTTTTTAGGAAGTACAAGGTAGATACATTAAAAGTATGCGCGTAATTGGTGTTGTGTGTAGGGGCGGAGCCAAAAATTTAGTCAGGGGGCGCAAGCTTATGGGGGTTCGAGGGCAGCACCCCCCGAGCCGAATTTTTTTTTTTGCCTATTTGTAAATAATAATGTGTACAATTATGTGTAGAATTCATTTTATGTCACAATTGCAAAATATTTTAATAGTTTGCACATCACTGATGAAAACTCTGAAATTGGCCAAATATATTAACACTTAGACCCTTTCGTGAGGTTAATTTCGAATATGTGGAGATTATGCTGTCATTTAGCTCACCTATGTGGGGTTAATTTTTAACACTTAATCCCTATGAGGGGCTAATTTAGGGGTTAACTGCTTATGTATAGTCAATTTTGACACTTAAACTTTCTATGCGGGGCTAATTTTAACACTAAATCCGGTTATTTTGAGAGAAATCTTAATAGTTTCACTTCAGTCTAAAACCATAAGGGGGTTAAGTGTCCACTTTTGAACCACATGGGGTAAAGTGAAAATGAGCCTAACTACAAGGGGGGGTAAAATGTAATTAACCCTTTTTTTTAAAGTAAAAAATTAAAGTAGTAGAGAGAGTATGTGTAGAAAATTATTTTTACACTCTCATCCAGGGGCCAAAAGATTAGTTAGTGGGGCACAATGAAAATTTTAGGGGGGGCACAATGAAAATTTTGGGAAAAACTAAAGGAAGAATTTTAATTATAAAAATCAAGGGGGGCACGTGCCCCTTCTTCACTCCACATAACTCCGCCAGTGGTTGTGTGCCTAACATTATTATTGTTTTAAAGATGCTAGACAGTAGAAGGAATTACTCCTGGTAGTATCAAACATGCCATATACTGATCTACAGAATAAATAAATAAATAAGATATAAAGTCAATTAATCCACAACATAAAGATATTTTATGAATGTTGGATATTTGGGAATGAAAAAATCTATGGTAGTTTAAACTTTATATCCATGCGTCAATCTAGCGGACGGGTTCGCTGGTGCGGGTTGATATTGTCAGGCCTGGTTTAAAGTAGTGGCGACTGGCGATTGTACCATATGACCAATATCTCCAAATCTGGTGTCAAAATTTGTAACTTTTTAAAACCTTCCCGTTTACCAAGGTTACAAAATTCATGTTATTTCAATGAGTAATGACATGTTTTCGAAATTTTTATCCTGAAAGTGTTTCTCAAATGATGTGATAGTGGATCCACGTAAATATCTTTCAATCAAATTTAACTGGTCTTACTGTATTAGACCTGGACCCACTACCATATCATTTGAAAAGCACTTTTGAGATAAAAAATTGAGAAGCGTAGCATTACTTTATTTCAACAAGGTTTAATTTATTTCCATGTCTCCAATTCTTGATTCCTATTTGATCATTTGCTAAAACTAGCTTCTTCTTTTTTTTTTTCCTGCTGAGAGAGGAGCTGAAATGCATTAATCAGGAGGCTTAAAATGTGTCAATTCCCTGTTGGTGACATTCCATAAAGACACCGGTAGAGATGTCACCAATAGGAATTGGACCATCAATGTTACAAAAGGAAGCCCATTGGGCGAAATTATGAACAACAAGATTAGGGACACTAGGAATCTTAGAGAAATTCCAAAAGGAAAAGGATTCTTTCAGCAGTCTCCTACTTTCCAGAATAGCCGATTCGAAGGCCCAGTTGGGCATTTCATCCTAATTCGAGAGAGGGGTGCACACAAGGATCGAGACACCCTAAAAAAATAATGTTGTCGAGCTTTAGACGGGCAGTTTCAAAGATTGCATATCTGGTTGTCCAAGCTTCAGCTCATGAACACTACATTCTCCTCTCTCGTCAAGACTTGACATGCTTAATGGTACCGAACTCGTCTTTGCCAACCATGGCGAGAAACTACGCATGTGGACATATAGCCACGTCGAAGTTAAATTTGTACCAGCTGTGGGGGGGGGGGCATCCAAGTCACAGGATTCTTAGTTGAGCGAGTACAAGTTTTTTTTTTTTTTTTTTTGAATTTTCTAATGCTCAAGAGTTAAGGAGTCGCCTTTTGTGTTTCCATTGTTGTAACATCTCGGTAATAGGTTTGCCTTGGACTTCATGAAGGATTTTATTACGAAAGAACCAAAATTGGATAACCGCAAAGATTGTAAAATCTTGAGCATCCATCTTCGTGATCTTGAACCTAGCAGTGGGGTTAAGAATATCCTCCAGCCACCGGTCGATACCCCTTACAAGGAGGATGCCAGGTCCAAGGGCCACCGCGAAGATCGCCACAGGAACCTGGACACCAGGCATTCAAGGATCAAATGGTCCGTGGTTTCCCGTTCGTGGTTGCAACGAATGCAACGGGTGTTGTCAATGTGGAATCTGGCTGAAAGTTCCCATTTGGCTAGTAGAACTTTGATCGCCACTTTCTAAAGAAATACCTTGTGTCGTTCATGGATCTTCGCATTCCAGAGGGACTTCCAAAACTTGGGTTAAAGCCTTTCCGAGATAGAGAAGCGGGCTTTCTGATCTGTTACGTATGTTGACTTCAGCATGAAGCTGCCTTTACAATTTGGGGCCCAATTAAACTTATCAAATTGTGAACCCGATGGCATATCAATCAGCAGAATCGCTTCAATTGTAGAGGGACAGAACAACGAGTTAAGAGAGGTAACATTCCATTTTCCATCTTCCGGGTTGATAAGGTCACAAACTTTGGAAAGTTGCAGATTGTCGATGGGGTTGCGTGCGGGCTTGAAGCTGGAAAGGGAAAGAATCCAAGGGTGGTCCCAAATGGAGGTGGTATCACCTTTTCCAAGAAGCATGCACACTCATTTGTTCAATGACTGTTTGGAATGAACAATACCTTTCCAGAGCAAGGACGAACCGACTTTCTTGGGAACATCAATTAGCTCTGTATTGTGAAGGTACTTGTTCAAAGCTATATTAACCCATGGAGTCTCTTTGTGGTTAAAATTTTTTTTGGACCATCATTTACAAGGTTTACCAAATCTATCACAGATTTTCAGGAATTACAAAGAAGGAATCAAATATTCAAAAATAGGAAACTCATGGTTCCCATGGTTTGATCTTAATGATTTTTGGCCATAAGGTGCATCTATGAGTCTAGTATCTAACCCAAAAATAAAATCAAGAATCAAACGGTCCGATATCCAGGAATTGGACCATGATCAGACACTATCAGAATTTATAAACACTCTGTCCAAAGATCTTGTGTGATTTTCTAAGAATAGTAAACGAATCATAACATCTTCAATCATTTTAGGGGATCTTGATAACTCCTTTAAATTCAAGGAAAAAATTATTTGAAGCTCAAAATCTTGGTTTAAGGCTCTGATCTAAGCAATTTAATACTGACTTAGTGTTCTGGAATTTCGGACAGAGAGTAATTGCTTTGCAAGACTCATGATCCAACCATGCTAACCATGAAATGTAGTCAAAATAAAAATTGCAGTGATAGATCCATGAGTTAAGAACAAATTCTAATTGGTTTCATCAAAATTCAGTGGATCATGATTTAATTAAAAATATTTTATCACAGATCGTCATTGAAATCACTACACCATTGTTGAATTGATATCCATAACTCAAAACCAAGCTAGATATACTATAAAGAATCTAGACCAAGTATGATTATAGTCCATCATAATATCACTTGTGTATCATAGAAAGTCATGGATTTAGCCTTGAAGAAATCCCAACATAGATCCCATGAGAGAGTCTTAAAAATTGATTCTAAAGGACTTACTCAATCCTATGAATGAATCTAACACTTAAATTCACTTAAATCCAACAATCAACTCATAAAATCAAATTGCTCTAAATCTAATTGCTCTCCCAAATACATGACCTTGAGGACTAAGGGACCCTATTTTCATGGAATTCAATGAAACATGAAAAGTTCCATAAACCCCAAATGGATGATCCAAAGCCATAAACATAGGCTTAGATCCATCAAATATTCATGGAAGTGATCATAGATCAACTCTAATTCTCATATCAACATAAAATTTACTAAAAACACAGGGTCTAACTCAAGGAATTCACATGAAATATTGAGGATTCCATGAATTCCAAGAGAAGAGTATAAGAGAAAAGAGGTGAAATCAAAGCCAATTAAATTATCCAAAGTTTAATTCCTCTTTAAAAACATATTCTACTTCAAATCTAGAACTATTTTAGATCCAAATCAACAAAAACAATGGATAATTCAATCACAATTCAAGTAGTGCGTGATGAAATGAGATTAGAAGAGACTTTTTGAAAATTGTATAAAAGATCCTAGAATTCTGTGAATTGTGCTGAATTACGACTAAAAATAAACTAGAATTAGAGGATTACCTCCAAATATCCTCAGATTTTCTTGATTATAGTGAAGATCTTCAATCCTCTTCAAGCTTTTCTTCAAGTTCTTCAATGGCTTCCCTTCAACTATTTCAATTATATCTCAAGTATATATCCAATCTCTAACAAAAGTCTCTAACCCTTTACCAAATGAGAGAAATGTGTGTCTTATAGACTTTGATTTCCTTAGCGGCTAAGATAAGGGTTATTTGGGAATTTTAATGGGCTAGGAATCTGCCCGGGAATATTCTATGGCATCTCTAACTCTCCATGGCACTTCTATGTTATTCCAAGGAACTTGAAAGGCATTTTAGTTGGGTAGAATAAAGGAGCATTCTAGAGTATCTCTAATCTACAAAACACATGGGAGATTGGTGCCCAAGAAAGGGCTCTTTGGATATTTGATTGGGTTAGGAATATGCTAAAAAATCTCTACTTCTCCAAATCACATGAGACACTTTTTTTTTTCTTTTCTTATATATATAAACAATATTCTCATTTTAAATCCAAATGAAGCATATAAGTCTCGAAATAAAATATTTTTCTTTTTTCTTTTTTTATTTTTAAACAAAATTCTTTCTCTTTTCCTTTTGAGTTTTTTAAAAAACCAATTTTATTTTCTTAAAAGAAACACATGCACATATTTATATCATTTATATTTTTTTATTAATTTTTCTCCCATCCATATTTTTTCACCTAAAACTCCTCTGTCTCCCTCTCTCTTTCTCTAAAAATTTAATCAAGACTGAAGAACATTTTGAAGAGCTTGAATCACCTTGAAGACTTTCGAATTTTCGTCGGACGTTATCATCATCGGTTTTGGAGGTAATCAATCCCTGGATTCTATGGTTGGTCAAAATCGGGGTGCCTACAATACCCCAGAGAAGAAGAATAGACAGTATCACCTGGGCCTCTCACTACTACTACAACAGATGACTTTGAATCATCAGGGTCAGAATTTTAAGGCCATGGTAGGAATGGCAGTCGGTCATGAGGACATCAATGGTCGAGAGTAGGGACGCTTTGGGAATTGGCCACCACCCAGGAAAAACCCAGGGCCGAGACCTCCGATGCGGTTCCTATTGAACAAGCACAACTGGACTGGAGAGAGGAAGCCACAACCTGCGTTTCCCCAGACCGCTTTGCTGCATACAAGCACCTCCCCCACAAGGACTCCCTGCTGTTACTCGAAGCAATATCGGTGAATGCTTCAACTGTGGGAAGCCAGGCCACGTGACTAAGGATTGATGAGCTCCCAAGAACTATAATCGGTCAAGAATTCGTTGTTATAACTGTGGCAATCATGGCCACAGCAGCAAGGACTGTAGAGCACCCCGTAGGGCATACAACGGAGCAGCTGCTTAGGGCTAAGTTGGACAAGCTCGTATGAATGAATCGGCAATTAAACTCCGCCTTGAACCCTTCCCACATTATCGATGACCCTTGATCTAACACATTTACCCACCAATTCTAGGCCTCACCCTTGAGCATGTCACTTTGCATTCTCAATTTTTCCCTATCGGACATCGGCATAAATCTGAAAATTCTCTCCATATCCATCACCCAGTGCTTCGCTAATGTCCTATCAGATAACCCATAAAATTCCATTGGTTTCTTCCTCGTGAATTGTTCAAACACTGGTCTCAAATACAGGAGTCGGAGGTCGTCGCTTCGCTAAATTCTGAACCGATTCCTCGATATTTCCAATCATTTCTGTCATGTGGTCCATTCGTCGAGTATGTGGCGATAGATCTCGGTCACCGTCACTCATGATTGTACGATCCTGTTAATCTCAATGCATAAATACTATGCATGTATGACAATAACAAAATCATGTATCTACAACCACATGTCATATGCATCAAACATCTCTGGCGAAACACTAAATAGTCTACTCGTTGTCGCACGTTCCCAAAGTGTTGTTACCTATTGCTCTGATACTAATAAATGTCACGACCTATCCCTCTACGCGTGAAAAAATGACACATGGCACGCCACCAAGGCTCATCTAACCTAATTAAAGTAAATAGCAGCGGAAAACATAAGTAGAAATGATAAGATTCGGAGTTAGAAAAAGGTTTTAACAAGAAAACACCCTATTGAAACCAGCAATGCAGTCGACTGATCAGGGTTTGGTCGACTGGAAATGCAAGATACAGAGAGCATTAAAACTCAGCAGCTCATCTAGTCGACTATGTCGGAGACCCAATCGACTGTAGCCTCAAAATTTCAGTTGACTGGTACCTCTCGGTCGACTGACTCAAAAATTCTAATTTAAAACACAATCTAGTCGACTGTGGTCCTTCACCCAGTTGTGGACACCCCAATTTTGACCAACGTTGAATTAAGGGGAGCATTACCTCCAAATCCGATGATGACAATGTCTGACTAATCTAGGACTTCCAAAGGTGATTCAAGCTCTTTGAAAGGCTCCGCAATTCAAACAAAAAAAGAAGAAAAGAAGAAAAAGAGAGAATAAAAGAAAACAGCATATAGCACAGATTGCGGCAGTCACGGGTTGCCGGTGCAGCACTCCCGGATTGCAATACGGCAATCAGTAAGTACCGCAACGGCACTCAGTGATCGCCGCATAAATACACTAAATGCCGCGAAAATCTAAATTCCAGAAAAGACGGCAGTCTGCGGAGGTGTCCACGACATTCTTTGAATGTCGCATCGCATTCACTAAATGCCGCTCCGGCATTCAGTGAGTGCCGCTTCCATCTCCATGGAATGCTGCATTTTTCTAGTAGTCTACTGCAATATAGTACATTTTGTACCTTCATAAGGACATCCAAAATTACAGTTTTTTTACTATGAAATTTCCAAAATAACCCTCTAAAGTTTGCCTATATATAGGGGATGAATATCCCATGACAAGAGATTCTTTTTTCTCTCTAGTCTTTGATTCTAGAATTTCTATCTCTCTCTCATTTTGAGACTTGAATCTTATTTTGAATCTTCTTTAAACTTTGATAGTTAGAGATTCCAAAAGAAGTTTAAGAAAGTTAAAGGGTTGTAAGGGCTAGAAGAAGAGCTTGATTTAGCCTTTGGAATATCCTAAAAACACCAAGAAGTTGAGGATAGTTGGAGGTGATCCTCTAAATTTTAGTTATGTTTTCATTCTTTTGTTTATTTCTTTGGTTTGGATCAATAATGCTTATGAACCTGAAGTAAACAAGTTTTCTAAAAGATTCCTTGGAGGATTTAGATTACTTACTCTCTTGGTTTTTATCTTACATCTTCTTCTTTTTTTTTAATGCTTTTCTCTTGAGATTCTTGGTGATCTTCAATATCTCTCTTGAAAGCTCTTGAGTTTGATCTTTTGTTTCTATCTAAGCTTATGCTTCACATGGGAGCCAAGGTTTCATCATTTATAAGCAAGTAGATGGGTCCAAGTCCACACTCATGACTTGGATTCTCTAACTTGGAGTTTCATGGGATTTTCTCTATATCCTTTTGGAATTCATGAGTTATAGTCATTCTCATATCTCCAATGACCCTCAATGGAAAGGAGAGTTAGATTAGGATAAGCCAATGTCCATGGCTTGGTTGGTAGATGTAACAAAAGGGTGATAAGCCCATTAATAGTGGAGCAGTGAATTCAGGAACCAATTTTGATCAAGGATTTTTAGTTAAATAATGGACTGTTGGAATTGAATAAAACCAACTAGAGAGTGTCAATAACACAAAGTTCTACCACTGTGATTTTTGTTTTAGCAGGATCTCATGGATAACATAGTTTGGTGGTGAGTTTTGTGAAGTAACCATAATCTGTCCAGAATTTCAGAACAGTAACACCCTTTTGAAAGGAGTAAATCAGAGCCTTAATCAAACATTTTTTACCCTAAATATTTTTTTCTGTGAAGTTTAATGTGTTAATAAGATCCCCTAAAAAGATTAGAGCCTTTTTGATTCTTTTACTATTTTTAGAAAATCGTATAAAATCTCTGGACAGAGATTTGCAAATCTCTGAGTGACGTCTAGGTTTTACCTTTTTCCCAGAGATTGGACCGTAGATCTTTGCTTTTTCTTTTTGGGTTAAAAACTAGACTCACAGAGGCATCTTGTGTCCAAATTTCATTGACATCAAACTAAGGGAAGCATGCTTTTTATATTTTTGAAGTTTTGGTCTGCTCTCTATGATTTTCAGAATTTTATGACAGATTTGACCAACTTTGTAAATAATGGTCCAAATGACTTTTCTATGACCTAGGGCTTAAACCATGTTTTAATAATGATAAATTAAACTTAAATACAGAGGCTAAATGATCCAAATCAATGAATAATTCATAGCTTATTCTTGTTCATGTTTATATATCTATATGCATTCATCCATTTGGTTTGATACTTGTAATTAGGATTCATTTTTTAGATTAAATTTCACTTGATTTAACATAATTATGAGTTCCTTGTGATCATGTTGGGACTATGCCACCTCTATATGGACATTACATTGGCTCCTAGTTGAGACTTGTATATCTATAGAGATGTTGTGTTTCCAATTAATTGGAAGGAATCCATGATTATGTCAATTCTTTCATATTTGATAGATTTAAGCTAGAAGTTTAAGAATATTATTTAAGATTCAACATTATATCTTATCTAAAGCTTATTAATGTGTGATTTCTCAAACCCCTCTTTAGCTTATTTAATTTCTTAATTTTATTGATTTTTCAACCTCATGCGCGGCACCTTAGAATTAAGATTTGCATTATGTGCATATATATGATTAGAGACCTTTTATTAGGATTTTTACTTTTTGTATGCATTGCATGTTTAATACTCGCGGCTGGATCCCGAGTAAGTTCCCTAGTTTCCTATTTGCATATCATCCTGCTTGTCACTTGAATTACTTGGTTTTGAATGATATTTTGCCGTTAGCAATCTTGCACCCTTTTGACATGCTTGTGTTATGTATACTTATATATGTATTAGTTGGGGCATGATTAGATTAATAACTCGATTAAAAGGATGTCAAGTAGAGGCCTATCATGAGATAGGATGAGAGGGGGTGTTTTAGTCTACCAGACTCTTTCCCCTCTCATTCCATAATCCCCGAACCTAGTTAATCTCTGGTTTCCAAAAAAGATCAGTTTGCTTTAAAATGGTTTCTTAATTTTTCTTCTAAAAAATAAGTGGCAACTCTTTGTTTTTTTGAAATTGGTATTGAAATTTGTTTTAAACTAAAGTGGGCCCAAATGCCGGTATCCATACCAGTCGACTGTTTCTTTCACAGAACAAAAAAAAATACATTTCAACCCAAAATCCAGTCAAATGCGTCAGGGACCCAGTCGACTGCTTTTCAATATATTAGTGCAGTGTCTAGTTCAAACCAAGCCTCCAGTCGACTGAATCCAACCAGTCGACTGTTTTACCTCAGTTTGCTAAGCATTCTGCAGATTTCAACTTTATGGTTCTCCAAACCAATTCCAACACATTCATTACTATATTACACCGATTCCAAAACATAATTACAGAAGTTTTACTACAGATTACAATACTATGAATCCTTCCAAGTTTCTAAAATAACACATGGTTTAACTTCTCAAATCTTATTACAATATTTGAAAAAGAAAACAAAACATAAACAAGAGTGATCTCGTCGTCCCATCGGCCTTACTCCTCGCATTTCTTTTTCCTCTCTTCTTATCACTTGCAATGCAGTAAAGCTCCACTGCTCAGCTATATGCTGAGTGCACAGTTCTAAATATATGCTTATATGACAATTAATGCTTTAAAACATCTCAAACACATCAAATCATCTCTAGGGAGAGTGATGCGTTTCTATCCAGTAAATGAGATTGATGCTGTGGAAGGCCTTCCTCTTCTACGCACCCCGTGCCCTAGCTGGGCCTTACTCCATGCCAGACACGACAACTATTGATATCACAATCCTCAAACTTCGAGGAGCTTACCCCCGGATGGAATTATACCAAACCCCCCTTTGACCCAAGTAGAGACATAGCATGCTTACATAAACATTTACATATGCTTTCATTGCATTTTTATGTGCATAAATAACGGGCCTAATTAATATGTGAATTTCGCCTGGATCCAAAATATCAAGTCCGATATTTAAAACATGTAAATTTCCTAGAATTCATAGATCTAGAATTCATACCTCATGTGATCACTCTAAAACTTTGAAGGATTGACTAGAGGCCTGATTAAATGTCAAATCTTCGATCATACGCTATTCCTATAAGTTATACCTAGTTTTCCCAAAATTCCTAGAATTAGATTTTCGAAAAACTAAGCTAAACAAGGCCTAAGAGGTATCAAAATAAAGCCCTTACCTCGAGGAGTTCAAATCTAGAATTTGGAGAAAAAAGGACGAGCGAAAAGTCGTCAATCGGCGTCGCAAAGCTCGTGGAAACAAATCTCTCTCTCTCTCTCTCTCTCTCTCTCTCTCTCTCTCTCTCTTGATATTTAGATTTTGGATACTTGTGACAAAATACTCATGTTTATCTATTTATAGCCACGACTCTCGGAAATTATGTTTTACCTCCCCACGAGTTCTCAAAGCTTCTAATTATCTCCCAAAACGTCTTAAACGTCTAATTTATTACCTCACAAGTGAAAACTACAATTTACAAAAGTTTTCATCTAAGTTCCATTTGGATCCAAAATAACGTTTCGAAAACTATTTCCATGGAATCTCTCTATACAACCTACGTTTTAAGTAATGTATCACCCACGTTCTTACCAAAGTATTCTAAATGATCTAAAACAAGATCAACATTATCAGAAATTACCCTACACAGATAAAATTATTATTCACATACACCAGATATTTCAAATAACATTTAAATCAAATAAATACCATTTAAATCATATCAATTCCTTATGAATTACCAACTTCCCGTGTCCTCACTTGACATTCCCCGTTGACCCACAGTCAACCTCATCTCAATTATTAATCAACATTAATAATTCCAGAATTCAAATATGCATTTAAAAATAATGATTTTCCCCTGGATGGGTATGCCACGATGAGTCAAGAATTTTTATTGCTGAAAAACTGTCGATTCCCACAGACAACGCCAAACTGATGATGCTAAATTTTGGATGCAAAGTAAGAAGAAGAAGACAAGAGAAAATTGTATGTGGTTCGGCTCTGTTAACGAAGTCACCTACGTCCATAGTTGTGTCTGGCACTTTTACTATGTTATGGAATAGCCGGTGACCTTTGGTGAACGACAATGGACTAGAACTTCCAGAGGCCGGTCGGGTGGGCTACACCAGTTTACGATGAGTATTGTGTAGAAGATTGGTAATCCTCTCCTTCATAGGGGGTGAGGGGCCTCTTTTATACTTGCAAGAGACCTCCTCGTACATGGTAAGTACATTGATAAGGTATTGCAATCCAATTAGGATTGATTAGCGCAAACTGTGCCAGTTTCCTAATTAGATTAGGAAACAATCTTTAACATTCCATTAGTCTTCTAACTGGTATAGAAAACTGTCTGGATGAGCCTGGATTGCGACTCCAGGCTAGCCTGATCTATCCAGCGAGGAACCAGGCAAAGGCGATGTTCCTGACCCGTAGGCGGGGTCTTGTAACATGGGGTGGTCCGGTCGGAATAACAATGCCTCTTGACCGGGCAGCACACGATGTGGTCATCAAGTCTTATACTCATTGATTGGATATTTCTGTACGTATCAACAAATATTGTAACCAATATGGCAAAATTGTAACCACCATGATAACAAATTGTAACAACCGTTTTGATCCAATGGATAAGATTTATTTTCTCCAAAATGTATTTTATCTAATGGCGGAGCTCCCTCTCACAACATTTGTGCATAGTAAACGTTGCTTTTTTTTTTTTCTTCTTCTTCTTTTTTTTTTTTTTTTGGAAAAATTCTGTTGTAAGGACTTTTAAAAGTCTATTGCAATTTTGCTTTCTACAAAGTTAAAGTTAGTCAACTAAGAGTGAAATATTTTCGTAATAAAAAAAATAGTGAAAGATTTTCTTCTCCAATAAATTGACAGGCATCACACGGTTTGGAGAGACGTGTTCATCAAGTCCATGCCTTGGACTGGAGTACATAGTAAACAATTAGGCCTCATTTGTTTCACAGGAGTAAGGAGGGGATAATGGGGGATTGGATTAATAGTCCCATTTTTAATTGAATAGTCCAGTGCTTAGCAAAATCACTTTGCTCGGGACTAATTGTCCATTTTAAAAGAATAGTCCCCCATATGGGGGACTAAGTTATACCATGGGGATGTGATATTATTAGTCCTGGGACTATCAATTAAATGGGACTAATTGTCCAATCCCCCTCTGCCATCCAAACGTGGCCTAATGATTAAAAGTCAGTCAACTAAGAGAAATATTTTCTTTTGCAATAAATTGTCAGGCATCATACGGTTTGGAGAGACGTGTTCATCATGTTCATGTCATGGACTACATAGATGTAAATAAATATGCACACAGGCATATGAGTTGGGTATAGGAGTCTTATCTAGCGGAATAATTCACCAGATCGAATACGGCGTTGTTACGAGTTCTTATACTATAAAATGCTTAATTATAATTTACACCTTTATATTGACCAGATTCTGGAAGGAATGAAGAACATGAAGATCATAACAAATTGAACTATTATTCTCTGTTATACAATATCAGATTCTAAAGCATATGTGTATATATATATATATACAAGTGGACTAAGAGTCAAAGAGAAAATTACAGTTGTCAAACAGTTGTAACCAATTAATAAAATTGTTACAACTTGCAACTTATCTAAGCTGAGTTGTCAAGGGACTGTTTGCGAACACTTGCTATTACGCCACTACAAACTGATGGGAGGAGAAACCACCATCAGTTTGTGTTTAAGAGTAAGAAATCTGGAGGAAGATAGACTTTTAGTGAAAATTTCTGCAATCTGGTCTTCACTAGGCACAAAAGCAACAGGAAGATCTTTCTTTGTAACCTTCTCTCGTACAAAATGATAGTCAATAGCAATATGTTTGGTGCGAGCATGAAACAAAGGGTTAGAAGCTAATGATAAAGCTAAGACATTGTCACACCAAAGTGTAGGAATATCACTTATATAGACATGAAGATCATGAAGGAGCATTTGGATCCAAGTAAGTTCTGCAGCAAAGGTGGCCAAAGCTCTATATTCAGCCTTAGTGGAGCTTTAGAAACTGTGTGTTGCTTTTTAGTGCCCCAATGAATAGGATTAGTACCTAAGTAGAGCATAAATCCGATCATGGATCGTCTGTCAACTGGGTCACTAGCCCAATTAGCGTCACTATATGCTAATAGTTGAATGGTATTGGATTGATATAAAAGACCTTGAGATAATGTCCCTTTGAGGTATCTTAGTATTCTCTTTACTGCACAGAGATGTAAATTGGTGAGAGCATACATGAATTGGCACACACGATTTACTAAATATGCTAAATTAGGGCAAGTAAAAGTTAGTTATTGAAGAGCACCAACTACTCTTCTATAATCAGTGGGATCTTGGATCAGCTGACCATCATTTTTGTTGAGCTTAATGGAAACAGAAGTAGGAGTGGAACAAGGTTTGCACTCACTCATATTGAATTTGGATGACAAGTCTTTGGCATATTTTTCTTGATTGATAAAAATCCCTTGGTCAGTGCAAGTAACCTCAAGGCCTAAAAAGTATTGAAGAGGGCCTAAGTCTTTTATGTCAAACTCTGTTTGTAGCTGGGAAAGTAGCTGAGCAATATAAGTGGAGTCAGTGCCACTGACAATGGGCCATTAGGGGAATGAATTAGAGGGACAGAAGAGGGAATAGAAGTTGAGAGAGGGGTGTAGATAATGGAATTAAAACAGAAGTGGGATTAGTAGGAGGGGGGCCTAAAATGGAGGGAGAATGATTAATGGGGGGTTGCCAAGTAGAGGAGGAAGAGGAAGAATGTGAAGTAGGGCTTGATGGAGAAATAGAACCAAAAGGAAAGATACTTTCATCAAAAACAACATGTCTACTGATAAAACTTTTACCAATGGAAGGATCATAGCAAAGATAACCTTTGTAGTTAAAAGTATAGCCCAGAAAAACACATTGTTTGGTTCGTGGTTGAAGCTTGTTGTTGTTAAATGGTCTAAGATAAGGATAACAAGCACAACCAAATATTTTAAGAGGAGTATAGTCAGGTTTAGAACCAAAAAGAAGTTCCTAAGATAAGCAATCAGAGTTTAGTTTGCTAAGCATTCTATTGATAAGAAAAATTGATGTAGAGAATGCATGATACCAAAACTCAGTAGGTAATGAAGCATGGGACATGAAAGCAAGGGCTGTCTCAAGAATGTGCCTGTGTTTTCTTTCAGCAATTCCATTTTGCTGAGGAGTATGGGGACAAGACTTTTGGTGGTGAATACCACTATTGGAGAGAATGGTTTGAAAGAGATAGCTAATGTATTTTCCACCTCCATCAGTCCTAAGGATCTTTTTTTTTTCTTTTGAAGTAAATTCTTAATGTACGTTTTATATTTCTGGAAAACATGCACAACATCAGATTTAGTGTAAAGAGGAAAGATCCAACAATACCGAGCACAATTATTAATGACGGAAACATAGTATCTATAGCACTCTACAAATTTAGATGGTACAGGGCCCCAAACATCACTATGTACCAGTTCTAAAGGAAATATAGAAACAGAAGAATAACTATGAAATGGGATCCTTGCCATTTTGCCATAGATGCTGTGCTCACAGACAGAATGATCAAGTTGATGAGCTATTGTAGGGACTTTAGTTTGATGAAGAATATGGTACAGTGTATTATTGGATGGATGTCCCAATCTACCATGCCACAAATGCTGAGAGACTTTATTGCCAAGATGAGCTACTATAGATGGGTGAGAATCAGAAGAGCTGTGAATGGGGTAGAGGCCATTGTTTCTAAGACCTTGGTAGAGGACCTTCCCCGAAAAGTTGTCTTGAATTCGAAATGAATCAGCAAAGAAGATAAAATGACAGTTGTTATGTTAACACAATTTTTGAACAGATAAAAGATTAGTGGAAATTGAGGGAACTCTAAGTACTTGAGTGAGCGAAAATTTATGGAATTTAGTAGAAAGAGATGAGTTACCAGCATGAGAGATAGGTAAGCCCTATCCATTGCCAACTGAAACATTATCAGTGCCATGATATTCCTCAGAGAGAATGAGGTTGGAGAGATCACGAGTAATATGGTTTGTTGCTCCAGAATTAGAAATCCATGTGTCAGAAGTGGATGGAGAGGTATAAGATGTAGTGGCAATCATGGCAGAGAGTTAAGCGGGGGGAAATCTTCTTTGATAGGCATAGTTCATCCTGTTGTAGCAGTCGATTGTAGAGTGATTTGCCTTATTGCAAATCTGACAAATGATTTGAGGTCTCTGAAATGTGTTAGAGCTGGGCTAATTTTGAAATTGTGGTGATTAAGGTTCAAAACTTCCATGATTTTGGAGTTGTGGTCATTGAGGTTGAAAACCTCCAGGAGAGAATTGGTTTCTTCCTCGAAAACCTCCATTTCTCCCACCAAATCTGCCTCGTCCTCTGCCTCTTCCATATGATTGAAAATTTTGACTGCGACCTTGAAAAGTTTGTTGAAATTTTTTGGTGTGAACAGATGTCATAGCAGAGAATTGAGACTCTTGTGTAGCAGTAGTATTATTTGCCTCAATAGTTTGTTCTTCAGCTCGTAGAAGAGCATGAAGCTCTTTGAACGATAAATGTTCAAATCTGGTGCCAATGGTAGTTCTAAATCCATTATACTCTGATGGCAAACCATTGAGTATGTATAACAACATATATATCTTCATCATCAATATAAATAGATACAGCAGCAAGTTTGTCACGCAGTTTCTTGGCTTTTTGAATGTAAGAATCGATCAAATCAGATTTTCTTGGTGATCATTTGCAAATCTGACTTTAATTGCAGTATATTCAATCAAGAAAGAGATGAATATTGCCTCTCCAAAGCAGTCCACACATCGCGTGAGGAAGATTTTCCGATGACGTTCGAATGAGCATTCTCGGTCAGAGTAGAATTGATTAACGTAATTAGGGCTTGGTCCTGTACAATCCATGACTGATAATCTAGATTTGGTACTTGCGATTGATTGTCATTGTTGATCAGGAACTGTGAAGGACAAGGAAGAGATCCATCAAGAAATCCAAATAGAGATTGAGTTCGAAAAATTAAAGAAACTTGATATTTCCAGAGAATGTAATTTGAGTTAGCAAGTTTGAAAGGAACAAGATTAGTGATATTTGATCGAAGATAGAGGTGATTCAACTGAGGATAGCTGTTTGATGACGAAGACGAAGCACTACTAGTAGACGAAAATGAATTTGAGGTCGCCATTGATGAACGCTTGTTCAAATCATGGCTCTGATACCATGAACATATTCTAGAAGTAATGAAGAAGATGAAGATCAGAACAAGTTGAACTATTATTCTCTGTTATACAAAATCATATTCTAAAGTATAGATGTGTATACATATATATCCAAGTGGACTAAGAGTCAACGAGAAAATTACAGCTGTCAAACAGTTGTAACCAATTAATAAAATTGTTACAACTTGCAACTTATCTAAGCTGAGCTGTCAAGGGACTGTTTGGGAACACTTGCTATTTTATATTATACCCGTGTTTTTAATTAGATTCATGTACTTTTTTTTAATGGAACCCTTGAACTTCAAAAATGTATTCTATCAGACTCATAACTTGACGCCGTTGGCTTAAAATAATAGAAATTGTCACGTAAGTTGCGCATAATACTTACCTGTCACAGATTAAGATAAGACAAACAGAAAGATTGTGAATGGCGCGAAAATGATGCGATTTTGGGTCTGATCAAATGCGAATTGAATGCAATTCGTTTGTCTTAACTAATCCTATGATAAGTAAGTATCACGTGCCACTTACGTGATAATTTTTTATAGTTTAAGCTAACACGTCAAGTTTTGTGTCTGATAGAATAAAATTTTGAAGTTCAAGGGTTTAATTGAACAAAAAAAAAAAGTACATGTATCCAATTGAAAACACGAGTATAGTATAAGTGTGTAAAGTCTAATTAGACCATTATAAAATATGCCCTTGAAGTTTGGTCGCTGTTTCATTTTTATCCCCTGTAATTTCAATTACGTTAATTTGACCCCTGAAATTTTTAAATAGAAGCAATGTGGTCTGAATGTCCAATTCTGCGAGAAAAGTTGACAGAATTTACTCACATGCTATATCTACTGTTATTCTTTTAGGGAAAAAAATAGAATACCACCAAACTCCACATCGCTTATCAATGTAATTCTGTATAACTGTGGGTGAATTCCGTCATATTTTCTCGCAGAGATATTTGCACCATATTCTTTTATTTACAAACTTAAGAGATCAAATTAACTCAATTAAAACTACAACAATTAAAATGAGATAAGAATCAAACTTCAAAGGTATTTTAGGCTATACATAAGTAATGCTTTTTCTTTTCTAGAAAGCTTAGTACTACTACTTTGGCCAAAAGCTCCTCTCTACCTCTCTCTGTCTTCTCTTAATCTCTTCTTTTACCTTTTTTTTTTTTTTTTAGAAAAAAAAAAAAAAAAAAACAAAAAGGGGGTAAAACAATCTGCTACAACCAATGATATTGGTGCTGGAAGAATTTGTCTCACCGAAACCTCCGTTTATTTTTATTTGTTTGTTTATTTTTCAAACCAAGGGTCCGCAGGTTCACCCATACACACACCTTCAAAAGAGACTTGTTTACTTCCCTCTAACCGAACCACACATCTCTCTCCAGCAAGTGTAATAAGTACAAGTACAAGGACGGGAAAGCAGACATATCTGTGTGTGTGTATGTTTTGACTAATACTTGGTGCATAACTAAATTCACAACATTTTGTTCACAACCTTTATTTTGTGTCTATTTCTCTCTTGATGGATCCCACAGTGCCAGTGACCCCACAGTGCCCACTAGGAGAGAGATAGATACAAAATGAAAGTTGTGGACAAAAGGTTGTGGCTTTGATTGTGCCCCAAGTATTACCCGTATGTTTTACTCCATTTTAGGTTGTTTCAGTGTAAAATGTTTTGGTACTTTTTTGTGTGTGTGTTTCTCTGTAATCTTTCTGAAAATCCTCCATATTTTTGTGGAGAGTTTCATCACACATCTGATTTTGTTGCTTTTGTTTGATTTCAGTTTATTTTGGTTTTTCTTCTGACCTACAATTCCGAATTGCCACATTGTGTATTTTGTTCATTTGGCAAATCTAAGTGATTTTTAGATGTTTCTTTTAATCATTTAGCCTGATTACAGAAGCTTTGACCCTTCTCTAGCTTAGGGACTTCCATTGATTTTTTTTATATCACAAAGCTTTCAAATCTCTGGTAAGTGAGATTTTGTATCACTGGATCACCACTTTCTAGGTAAATTATTATATAGCACTTGGAGAGAAAGATTTGAACTAAATAGTGTTCATATCAATTTACTGATTTAATTAAGCCTGATCTTTCTGTCTCTTTAACCCTAACCCCAATTCTCTCAGCATCTCTGTTTGACTCTCTCCCTCTCTCTAAACTTGTACTCCGTATTTTAAATGGTGGGGTAGAGAGCAAACTAAATTAAATGGATGTATTTAGGTTTTCCCAAGGTAGAATTATCGAGGAGAAAACATTAGGTGGTCACACTGTCACATGTATTTCTAACACATGATAATGAGGTGGTCACACTGCCACATGTGTTACGGATGGAAAGAAAATAAAATTTGAAAAGTATAGCTTTACTCAAATAAGTAGTTACAAAGACTAGGGTCAAATGAGTCAACTACCATGAGAGTCTTCTTCATTTGTTTAATTTCCACTTTACAGCTTTCCATGGGGAAATTGTATCTGAGATTACCAAAGAAACTTTTCAAAGTTTGTTTGTGTTGGAAATTTCATTGTGAACCCATTTGGATGTTTTGGTGTTAGTTTGTTGTTCTCTCTCTCTCTCTCTCTCTCTCTCTCTCTCTCTCTCTAGACTGTCTTGGTGTCTCATGGCTGCTGATCATGTGCTGCTTACCTTCCTACCTCTGTTTCTAGTTCTACTATGGGTAGCTTTAGGAGGAGTGCAGGCGCAAAAGCACTCCAACAACATATCCTTAGGTTCCACACTGTACCCCACTACCCAACCGACTTCATGGGTATCCTCTTCTGGCCTTTTCGCATTCGGTTTCTACCGGAAAGGCAATGGATTCGCTGTCGGGATATGGCTCGTGGGGGTCGGTCCTGATCAAAACGCAGGCACGAGCACGGCAAGAACAATTGTATGGAGCGCAAACAGAGACGACCCACCGGTGTCATCTAATGCTACGCTGGAGCTCACAAAAGACCGCGGGCTTCTACTTAGGAACACTAATGATGGAGGCGAGAAAACAGAAATACCCATAGTAGATGTCTCAGAGCCTGTAGGTTCAGCTTCCATGCTCAATTCTGGCAACTTTGTGCTCTACAACGACACAAGATCTCAGTTTGTTATCTGGGAGAGTTTTGATTACCCGACTCACACCTTATTAGGCGGTCAGAATCTGACTTCTTATGATAAGTTGATCTCCAGTTCATCACCTTCAGATCAGTCAAGTGGACGGTATTATCTCTATATGTATAATGATGGAAGTCTTGTGGCATACCCTGTGAACAGTTCTGCTGTGCCCGAAAACTTGTACTGGTCTACCAACACTTTCTATGAAGGAGGGGCACACCTAAATCTCGACACTGGAGGTCATCTTTGCTTGCGTTCTGACGATGACAACAACAACGTTTTCACTCTATCCAACATCTCATATATAGGGAATAATAATAACTCATCTGATGTTATTATTTACCGTGCAACACTCGATTCAGATGGGATTTTCAAGCTCTACCGACACGTCTTTAACTCTTCTTCCTCGACTATGTCGATCCAATGGTCTGCATTACAAAACCAGTGTGAAGCAAAGAGTTTCTGTGGTGTCAACAGCTACTGCTCCAACATTAACGGTACTTCAAAAGGCGATTGCTTTTGCTTTCCTGGATTTGTTTATGTCAACCCCAAAATGAAGTACCTTGGGTGCTATAGGAGTTTCATTGATGAACAAGGTTGTGGAACGCAAGATCCGAATGTAATATATAACATAACTGTTCTCAATAACATTGATTGGGGTGGCTATCCTTATTCTGTACTATCATCAATGATTAAGGATTATTCATGTAGCAAATCTTGCCTGGATGATTGTAATTGTTGGGCAGCTCTGTATAAGAGTGGTACTTGTTATAAGTATAAGCTTCCACTGGTATATGGAGTACTCCATCAAAATGGGTCAGCCAAAGCTTTTCTTAAGAGACGTCTAATTGGAATTGATGACCAAGTCACAGAAAACAACCCTACTCCAGACTTTGTTATTCAAACCAAAAATCCACATCTTCTGAATCTAACATTGAGTTTGGGTTCTGCGGCATTCTTGTGTTCTTTGATTGCTGTTTCTAGTTTCTTTGTATATAGACATCGAGTTCATCGATATCAGGAATTGTCAGGAAATAATGTGAATTTGGGGCTGAACGGAGAGTTTAGTTTGCGATCATTTGGTTATAATGAACTTGAGAAAGCAACAGATGGGTTCAAGGAAGAGATTGGAAAGAGGTCATTTGGAACAGCATACAAAGGCATTTTATCTGAGGGAAACAAGGTTGTTGCCGTGAAGAGACTTGAAAGAGTTGGAGAAGATGGAGAAAGGGAGTTCAGAGCAGAAATTACTGCAATTGGGAGAACTCATCATCGGAACTTGGTTGGATTGATTGGCTATTGTATTGATGGCACCAAAAAGCTTCTTGTTTATGAGTTCATGACCAATGGCTCACTTGCAGGTCTTCTCTTCAATCCTGAAAGGCGTCCAATTTGGAGAGAGCGAGTGAGGATTGCATTGGATATAGCAAGAGGAATTCTATATCTACACGAAGAGTGTGAGACCCATGTTATCCACTGCAACTTAAACCCTCGAAACATACTCTTCGACGATTCTTGGAATGCCAAGATCTCTGATTTCGGTTTAGCAAAGCTTTTAATGCCAAATCAAACCGGAACCCTCACCGGGGTGAGAGGTAAAAGAGGGTATTTAGCACCCGAATGGCACAAAAACACCTTGATAACCGAGAAAGTCGATGTGTATAGCTTTGGTGTTATGTTGTTGGAGATCATATGTTGCAGAAGTAATATGGAGGTTAATGTTTCAACAGCTGATGAGGTACTTCTTTCAACTTGGGTTTATAGTTGTTTTGTGGGGAATGATTTGAAAAGGCTTGTTGTTGTTGGAGATGAAGTAGAAGAAGACGTAGATATGAAGAGGCTTGAAAGGATGGTGAAGGTTTCATTGTTGTGTATGCAAGATGATCCAATCTTGCGTCCTTCAATGAAGAATGTGATCCTTATGTTAGAAGGGACTATGGATATACCAATTCCTCCGTCTTTTACTCCTACCCTACATCTCGCTTGATAGATGGATCAAACTTTTTATTGCGTATGTATGCATATTGAAATAATTTATCAAGTCCGTTTTATGTAATTAATCGTTGGTTTTTCCAATAAATGTATGAAAATGTAAGATATGTTGTATGATGATGATATGTAGTTTCGACTTTCGATACTATTTAGTCTGTTTATACCCTAAACTAATCAATCTAGGGACGTGTTATAACCAATATTTACTCGTCTAATATTAGTGGTTGAGCATATAACCACTTCTAAAAAAATGGGTAGTTATGATATACATATGAGTGGGGAGGTTAGCCGCAGATATGGATGATTTTTCATACACAAGTGGGTAGTTAATTATTTCAAGAAACCACATTTGAAAATGGGTAGTTGATGAGTTGGGAAGTAAATCTGAAGGATATTGAAAAACATTGAAAAGGGGTTAAGACAACGCCAAGCAGGACTCAATGTCCTCATGCACCAATTCAGTAACCATAGCTATTTTTATTTTCACTTGGCTTTCTAATTGCTGCTGTTTCTTTCCAAAGTCATCATATATAGTTCATAGGGTTTTGTTATACTGTCCCCAATGTGTTGTTCTTGTTGAAGATCATTCCATATCCATACATTATGTTTATTTTGATATATCACAATCTGCTGCATATGCTTCCATGCTCGATTCCGGAAACTTTGTGATATACAACAAAGATTTTCTGGTGATTTGGGAGAGTTTCAACTTTCCTACTGATACAATAGTAGGAGGTCAGAATCTGTCGAGTGGGCATCAGTTGTTTTCCAGTTTCTCGCAAACTAATCACTCCACTGGAAAGTTTCATCTCAAAATGCAGAATGATGGGAATCAAGTGTTGTACCCCACAAACTCATTAGATACCGGGGAAGACGCTTATTGGGCCACCGATACTTATAAAAAAGTAAGCACCCAAAATTATCTTTATCTAAATAATACTGGACCACTTTTGCTTTTCAACAGTAGTCGTACAATTATCACAGTCGTAGTATACCGAGCAACAATAGACTACGATGGGAATTTTCGGCTGTATGCTCATAGTTACTGGGGTGATCACATGAGTAATAACAATATTAGTAGTGGTGAGTCCAAAACGACGGTGGAGTGGCAAGCAATGGGCAGCCTGTGTGATGTGAAGAGTTTTGCGGTTTCAACAGCTATTGCACCTTGAATGACAATGAACCTTATTGTCGGTGCCTTCCGGGGTCTGATTTTGTTGGTCTCAACCAGAAATTTAGTGGCTGTGAGAGGAACTTTTCCAGAGAAAATTGCCCAGATGGGAAAAAAAATGTTACCTCTTATGCCATCACTACTGAGGAGGGTCTTGAATGGCAGGACGTTCCTTACTTTCAACCATCAACTCCAAAAGAGGAATGTAGCAAGTCCTGTTTGGAGGATTGCGATTGCGAAACAGCACTTTTCTCCCCAAGTTCAGGAATCTGCAAAAAACATAAGCTGCCACTGAGATACGTAAAGAGAGAAAGTTCGACGCCTTTCGTTACTACTACTTTTTTCAAGGTGGGCAAAACAAGTATCAAAAGAAACAATGGTGGTGATACAGATCACCCAATACCTTCTTTAAAGCCACCATCGGCGGTTGTGACCACGAACAAAAAGGCATGGATGCTAATTCTTGGTATAAGCTTGGGCTTCGTTACCTATTCCTGTCTTGCTCTTGCAATCTCCGGGTTTTACGTTTTCAAACTTCGAGTACTGCAGTATAATAGGTTGTTAGAAACTGGAACTTTGGGCTTGACTGAGGACTTGACCATGCGACCATACTCTTACAATGACCTTCGTAGGGCAACAAACGGGTTCAAAGAAGAGCTGGGCAAGGGCTCGTTTGGAGTGGTGTACAAAGGAAGCGTGTGCAAAGGAAAAAGGCTTGTTGCTGTAAAGAGACTTGAGAAAGTTGTGGATGAGGGTGAGAGGGAATTCCAAGCAGAAATGCAAGTAATTGGGAGAACTCGTCACAAGAACTTAGTTCATTTAATTGGCTACTGTGCCGAGGGCTTGAAAAGGCTTTTGGTTTACGAATATATGAGCAATGGGTCGCTTGAAGATCTTCTCTTCCAAGCAGAAACGAATCGTTTCCTTCATTGGACAGAAAGAGTTAGGATTGCACTAGACGTGGCCAGAGGTCTTCTCTATCTACACGAAGAGTGTGATGCCCCCATCATTCATTGTGATATAAAGCCTCAAAACATTTTGATGGACGAGTTTTGGACGGCTAAAATCTCCGACTTTGGATTGGCCAAATTGCTAATGCCTGATCAAACAAGAACCTTCACAGGCGTCAGAGGTACAAGAGGGTACTTGGCACCGGAGTGGCAGAAGAACACACCGATAACTGTTAAGGTTGATATCTACAGTTATGGAATTGTGCTTTTGGAAATTGTATGTTGTAGAAGGAACCTAGACGCCAATGTGCCAAACCCAGATGAGATCCTTCTTTCCTCTTGGGCTTATAAGTGTTTTGTGAGGGGAGAGTTGAACAAGCTTGTGAATGGGGGGGAAGTAGACAAGAAGAGTTTGGATAACATGGTTAAAGTGGCATTGTGGTGTATTCAGGACGAACCTTCGCTCCGTCCGTCAATGAAGAGTGTAGTGCTCATGTTGGAAGGTATTACTGATATATCCGTGCCTCCATGCCCAACTTCTACCTGATATATATCACCCTTTGATGATATCTTATCTGATCTTGAACAAGTAATTATATATAGAGCTAGCTAGATAGCTTACTGCTTTCAAATAAGTCTGGATTACAAAAATGCTTATTTATGTTGTGTAATATACCTTCTAAGAATTAGAATCTTAGTGGAATCTTGTTTTATTATGTATTTGAGAATAAATTTGTAAGCAAAAGAGGTCTCGAGTTCAACTTCTCCTTGTGTGAACTAAAATATTAATGGAATCGCATATTGTTACATATTTCCAAACTTGCTTTGCAATTTACAAGCGTCACTCTTGGTATCAACTAAAATCTTAAAGGAATAGTATTATTATGTACAAGAGGGAATTTAGCACAAAAACACCTTGATAACCGAGAAAGCTGATGTGTATAGCTTTGGTGTTATGTTGTTGGAGATCATATGTTGCAGAAGTAATATGGAGGTTAATGTTTCAACAGCTTATGAGGTACTTCATTCAACTTGGGTTTATAGTTGTTTTGTGGGGAATGATTTGAAAAGGCTTGTCGTTGTTGGAGATGAAGTAGAAGAAGACGTACATAGATATGAAGAGGCTTGAAAGGATGGTGAAGGTTTCATTGTTGTGTATGCAAGATGATCCAATCTTGCGTCCTTCAATGAAGAAGAATGTGATCCTTACGTTAGCTAGAAGGGACTATGGATATACCAATTCCTCCGTCTTTACTCCTACCTTACTTCTTGCTTGATAGATAGATCAAACTTTTTATTGCGTATACATATTGAAATAATTTATCAAGTCCTTTTTATGTAATCGTACGTTGGTTTTTCCAGTATATGTAATGAAAATGTAAGATATGATGTAGGATGATGATGATATGTAGTTTCGACTTTCGATACTTTTTAGTCTGTTTATACTTTATACCCTAAAATAATCAGTCTAGGGACCAATACCCAGTGCAAGCGGCCGATTAATCACTTGGTCTAATATTGAAGAAATCTTGGATGCAACGGTTGTAAGGGTGATGAGTTGGGAAGTAAATTTCTGAAGGCTATTGACAAAACATTGAAAAAGGGTTAGACAGCCAAGCAGGTGCAGGACTCAATGTCCTTAACCACCAATTCAGTAACCGTAGCTATTTTATATTCACTTCACTTTCTAATTGCTACTGTTTCTTTCCAATGCAAAGTCATCACATATAAATAGTTCATAGGCTTTTGTTACTGTCCCCAATTTGTTGTTCTTGTTGAAGATCATTCCATAGCCATCCATTATGTTTATTTTGTTAACCTCCAGTTTGTTTAATTCGTATCATATTTTAAATTTATTTACAATCTTGGCTATCAATTACAGTTCATTACTTAGTTCAAATATTTTTAGTTCTGCTCATTAGCATACTAGCATTTTTGGTTTTCATCACTAAACAAATATCATCACCTAATCATTCACATATCACGAATGGGAATAGTTTGATCACCACTTTTTTTAATTTTTCTTTTTTCTTTTTGCCAAAGCTGTGGCCCTTAAAATTGTTCTGGTCAATAAATTAGCAGTAATGCTAGAGTCACCGAATTTGTGCACCTAAAATTTGGGGTCATTTATTTCGGTGGGCTCCGTACACTTTTTGTCTAATCACCCAATCATTACTGATAAATTAAACACATTATTGATAAATTAAACGCATTTCTAGAGAACAATAATGATAGGTGTACAACGAATTGCACAAACGTGCAGTACAGGGTTGAACCTTGTACTGAAAGTCAAAAGGTGTGTACAGGCTTTTAGTGGTGTGTATAGGCTTTCAGTATAAGGTCCAACCGTGTAGTACACATTTATACAATTTATTGTGTACCTATTATTATTTCCAGAGAAACCAAGAAGAGAAATTAATTAGAAAGGTACAATATTCTAGGTTGGCAAGTAACTGATGGCAGTAACAGATAAAGTTTGTTATAAAATGAAAGTGACACCCACATGTTTTTGTTTGGGAAAAAGTTTGTTATATAATGAAATAATCTTGCTGTCTACAAAAGCAAAAGTCAGTCAACGAAGAAAAAAATTTCTTCTGCAACAAATTGACAGGCCTCACGCGCTTTGGAAACCCCATGTTCATGTGTTCCCTTCTACTGTTGTTGTTGGTTGTTCAATAATGTTAGGTACATAATATTAAACACAACACATATTTTAAATATATGTATTTTATGTTGTATGAATTTTTCATACAGGACGCACACTTTTTTAAACAGTACAAAGTAGATACATCATACATTTAAAGCTTGCGCGTAATTGGTGTTGTGTACTTTGTGTGCCAACATTATTGTTGTTTTTAAAGATGTTAGTATTAGACAGAAGAAGGAATTACTCCTAGTAGTATCAAACATGCCTTATACTGATCTACAGAATAAATAAATAAGATATAAAGTCAGTTAATCCACAACATAAAGATATTTTATGAATGGTGGATATTTGGGAATGAAAAAATATATGGTGGTTTAAACTTTATATCTATGCGTCAATCTAGCGGACGGGTTCGCTGGTGCGGGTTGATATGGTCAGGCCTGGTTTAAAGTAGTTTTCATTGTACCATATGACCAATATATCCAAATTTGGGTATCAAAATTTGTAACTTTTTAAAACCTTCCCGTTTATAAAGGTTACAAAATTCATGTTATTTCAATGAGTAATGCTATGTTTCCGAAATTTTTATCTCAAAAGTGTTTCCCGAATGATGTGACAGTGGGCCGAGGTAAATAACTTCTAATTAAAATTTAACTGGTCCCACTGTATTAGACCTGGACCCACCACCACATCATTTGAAAAGCACTTTTAGAATAGAAATTTGGGAAGCGTAGCATTACTTTATTTCAACAAGGTTTGACTTATTTCCATGTCTCCAATTCTTGGATCCTATTTGATCATTTGCTAAAACTAGGTTTGTTTGTTTTTTTTTTCCCTGCTGCGAGAGGAGCTGAAATACATTAATCAGGAGGCTTAAAAGGATGGTTGTCAATTCCCTATTGGTTACATTCCATAAAGACCCCGATAGGTATGTCACCAATAGGAATTGGACCATCAATGGAAGCCCATTGGGCGAAATTATGAACAACAAGATTAGGGACACTAGGAATCTTAGAGAAATTCCAAATGGAAAAGGATTCTTTCAGCAGTCTCCTGCTTTCCAGAATAGTCGATTCAAAGGCCCAGTTGGGCGTTGCATCCCAATTCAAGAGAGGGATGCACACAAGGATCGAGACACATGCAAAATAATGTTGTCGAGCTTTAGACGGGCAGTTTCAAAGATTGCATATCTGGTTGCACAAGCTTCAGGTCATGAACGCTTCATTCTCCTCTCTCTCCAAGACCTGACATGCTTGATGGTACTGAACTCGTCTTTGAAAACCATGGCGAGAAAGGACGCATGTGGACATATAGCCACGTCGAAGTTAAATTTGTACCAGCCGTGGGAGGGGGGAGGGGTGCATCCAAGTCACAGGATTCTTAGTTGAGCAAGTACAAGTTTTTTTTTTTTTTTTTGAATTTTCCAATGCTCAAGAGTTAAGGAGTCGCCTTTTGTGTTTCCATTGTTGTAACATCTCGGTAATAGGTTTTCCTTGGTCTTCATGAAGGATTTTATTTCGAAAGAACCAAAATTGGTCCATAAGAATAACCGCAAAGATTGTAAAATCTTGAGCATCCGCCTTCGTGATCTTGAACCTAGCAGTGGGGTTAAGAATATCCTCCAAGGGCCACCACAAAGATTGCCACAAAAACATGGACACCAGGCATTCAAGGATCAAATGGTCCATGGTTTCCCGTTCGTGGTTGCAAAGAACGCAACAGGTGTTGTGAATGTGGAATCTAGCTGAAAGTTCCCCTTTGACTAGTAGAACTTTGGTCGCCACTATCCAAAGAAATTCCTGGTGTCGTTCATGGATCTTCGCATTCCAGAGGGACTTCCAAAACTTGGGTTAAAGCCTTTCCGAGATAGAGAAGCGGGCTTTCTGATCTATTAAGTATGTTGACTTCATCGTGAAGCTGCCTTTACTATTCAGGGCCCAATTAAACTTTCCATCTTTTGGGTTGATGAGGTCACAAACTTTGGAAAGTTGGAGATTGTCGATGGGGTACGTGCGGGCTTGAAGACGGGAAGGGAAGGAATCCAAGGGTGGTCCCAAATAGAGGTGTTATCACCTTTTCCAAGAAGCATGCACACTCCTTTGTTCAGTAACTATTTGGAATGAACAATACCTTTCCAGATCGAGGACGAACCGGCTTTCTTGGGAACATCAAGCAGCTCCGTATTGTGAAGGTACTTGTTTAAAGCAATATTAACCCATGGAGTCTCTTTGTGGTTAATAATTTGCCACCCAAGTTTGGCAAGAAGGGATGTGTTGTAATCCTTCATACGACGAAATCCCAATCTCCCACAACTCTTAGGACGACACAGAGAGTCCCGTGCTTTTAAGCACAATCCAGATTTTCTACCCCTTTGTGGCCCCACCAGAAATTCTTATAAAGACTGCCCAATTTGCTTCAGATAGAAGTGGGGATAAGGAATGTAGACATGAAGTAAACCGGAATGGCTTGGGTAACCGTTTTTGATCAATGTGGCTCTAGCCGATTGGGAGAGATTAACCATCTTCCACCCTTGGATTTTGCTTTGGACCCTCTCTAAGATATCAATGAAAATCTGCCTGGGACCCCCAATCGAAAGGGGGAGCCCGTGATACTTCATATTGGGCCATTTCATCTAGATTCAAATAGCTCTCGCGACATCTTTGTGCAAGTTCTTGCTGAAAATGATTTTGGATTTGTGCTGACTTATTTGTTGACCTGACCAATCACCATACTTCTTGATGATGCTTAGGATATTATTTTCTTCTTCAGGGTGGGCTCTTCCGAACACAATAAGATCGTCAACAAACATGAGATGGTAAATGGGAGGGCAGTGCTGACTAGCGTTGATCCCATTGATGATCCCATTGATACAACCCACATCGGCTTCCCTTTGAATTAACCTGAATAAATCAGAGTTGAGGATAAAATGAAAAGGGAAAATAAGGTCTCCTTGATGAAGCCCTCTTTGGGGATGAAAATACCCCATAGGCCTGCCATTTACAAGGATGGAGAAGGTCACAGTTGAAATACTGTAACACCCATACCCGAGGAAAAGGGTTAAATATCATTTAATATGCATTAATTCATGTAACTAGTGTATATAATAGTTAAGGGGAGGCTTGGACTCGCCCGTGAAAAGTCCCCAGTGAGGAGGGACATGTTTGGTTTGGATATGGGACCCAGTGAAGGGCCCGGATAAAGATATTTTCATTTTACGTGATTAAATGCATTTATATGATTATATGAATATTTGCCTAAAATGCTCTCATATTATATAATGTTATATGTTAGTATTTGGTGTTAGTTTGGATACTCACATAAGGGCATAAATGAAAAGGATTCATAATTAGTAGGTGCGATAGCAATTTCACAAATATGTGGGACCCACGTTGGGACCTATACGGGACTTAGACAAACACACATTAGATAATTGGATAGATAATGGAATATTTGGGGGATTTCATAATGAGAACTTAAGAATTCCAGGGGTGTAAACGAAAAGTGAGAAAAATTATGTGTTTGACAACACAACATGCATTGCATGTGTGTGTCAAGAGAGCATGAGCTCTCATTGATAGAAATTAAAGGAAAAGAAGGAAGAGAACTCGGGAGAGAAGACAAACACGAGATGTCGACACCGTTAATTCACCGTTCCGTCGCCGCCGTTCGTCCAATTCGCGAACCGAAGTCGTTTTCAGACTCGTGGAGGTGAGACGATCGTTTCTATACCTTTAATTTACGTTTAATTGTTAGATTTTGGGTAGCCATACTAATCGGTGATACACCGTCTACCGAGTTCATGTAGGACTCTCGTTGGAGTGGGAATTGAGCTTTAATTTGGTGAAATTCAGTATCTTCTTGGTGTAATTTTGGATATAATCTTGCTTAAGGTGAGTTTTCTAATTAACAAGTGATTGGGGTTTAAGGTGATCAATGTTTACATATATATTGTGTTGATGAAATCATGCTTAGAAGTAGGGGTGGCAATATTCACCCAAACCCGCAAACCTGCCCGCAGCCACCCGCAATTAATGGGTGTGGGTTGACTAATTTTTACAATGCGGGTCAAGATGGGTTGCTAGGCTGAAATCCATTACATGAGCGGGTGTTCATGTCACGCCCCGACGTAGCATAAATAAGGAAAGCGTTTAATTTCTTTTATGGACCCGTAGGTCGCGACAGTTTGAAGGATCGATTCCGTCCCAAACGTCGAACAACAAAACATAATAATCAGAGCAGAGCAATCAAGGCTTACAAATATTTTCTAACTTAATAAATATTACAGCACTGAGTCATCTAAAGGCACAGACCGCCTTGAAATAAAACAATAGCTTAATGTCTGTTACAGTCATCCTTATTTCAAAATGGTTCATAACTTAAAACAGGTAAACTTAAAGCATATAATAAGTAAACAGTTTCTCATCCGAGGGCAGCCGTTCTCAATTAGCGTAGTCATATGATTCCTCCTGGTTGTAACCTGAAAAGCCTGAACACGAATGTCCAGGACGCATCAACGTCGTCAGCTTCGAGAAGCTGGTGAGTATTAAAAACATAACTTTGAATGTAACACATACCCAATTACCGTTTTCCATTTTCAGTTTTGTAAAATCAATAGTATGACCATAAAGAGAAATTAAATTAATAAACAACAAGGAATATATTAAAAGTCGTTCATTCATAAAACAGATACTCATGTAATGAGACAATGCACCACACTCATCTTGCCGACTCTTTTCTCTCGACAGCCACAACAACCCACTATCTTACTCCTGGTATCTTTGAAACACTAAGATAGCCACACTTTAGCAACGGGGCGCCAGGGAGTGTCCAGTTTGCCTCACACTTTGGTCCGGGGTACCAGGGAGTGTCCATTGCCTCACACTTTGAATACCTAAACCGCCATGCAAATACCGGAGCAACCTCACGCAGTATCCAGACTCGGGTATCAGGGAGTATCCGTAGGCCACACTTTAGCACTACCATAGGTGCCAGGGAATGTCCAAGTTCGGCTTCACACACTTTAACGCTTCCATGGGCGTCAGGGAGTGTCCATATTTGCCACCGTCGCATTTCAAAGATACCCTCGCCGCAATCTCATCCTCAACCACAACCACAACCACAACCACAATCACAACCACAACCACAACCACAAACACCACCACAACCACAAAACTCATACTCATCCCAGACTCTTTCCACACTGACCATTACTCTTTTTCACACTGACTGACACTCATATGCATGTACCACTGACCCCACATGAATGATATGCACTTAAACATAAGCAAAACGCTGAGTTAAGGGAACAACGCGCGTACGGGAATTGATAAGTCATAATACAATGTTTTAATCATTCAAACATAACCAATAGAGTTCTAATTAACTAAATTTCCCAAACAGAACCTTACCAGTACTTAAAAGTTGAACCAAACAGTCCCTTAACAGAAAACAGACAAAAACAGAAACTGCTAGAATTCGCGCGCGCGGGCCGCTCGCGCGAAAGGTCGCTCGCGCGGGCCGCTCGCGCGATATGCCCAATTTTTTTTTTTTTTTCCTTTTATATATAGATTTTTCTCTCTGCCTGAAAAAGCCAAGGCCGCGCGTGCGGATCGCTCGCGCGAAAGGTGTCTCGCGCGACCCTCGCTCGCGCGACCTGTCCAAATTTTCATTATATATATAAACTCTTCCGTCTGCCTGGGGAAGCAAGGATCGCGCGCGCAGATCGCTCGAGCGAAAGATCGCTCGCGCAGGCCGCTCGCGCGATTCTCGCGCGCGCGATCGTGGCTCGAGCTGATGCTGAGGCTTCATCTTCTTCCCCCAGAATTCCCCAGTTTCAGTTTTAAGGGTCCAATTTGACCCATTTTCAATTTCGGGAGTAATTAGGCCTTATAATATATGATTCTCTTCGGTTTTTCATAAGGATTATGAATCCATCATTACTTTAACATGAATCAATCTATAATTCAAGAATTTTATGAAATTTCAAAAGGTGTCAAAACTTATTTTCTTATATACTTTTTCATATGAACAAATTAGGCTCTAAAACTTTGGGTATAACATATATGACATGTAATCTATCATATTCATCTAACAAAACAGGTTTTGGTTGAGTTTGGAAAATCTCCATTTTTCAAGCTATGAACTTCAACGTACAAACATCAATGGTGATTCTTCAAATTAACTACCCAGATCAGTAAATAAGGAATGGATTACATTTTGAGTGAGTTAGTAATACTCACTGAGATTAAAGCAAAGAGATTGTTGAGAAAGGATAAGCAAATAAGAAATCAACTCCAAGCTTTGGCTATGGAGTCTTGAAGCTTCCTCTCTCTCTCTAGAAAAATTACAGTGGAAAGAACTCTCAACTTTCTCTTTTCTCTCTGGTTTAGATTGCAAGAGCAAAGTGCAGAATGTGTAGTGTGAGAGTGCAGGGGATATACATATAGAAGTCTCAAAGAGCAACTTGGTGGCCAAGCAAAATTAAGAACTCACTTAGCAATCTCTAATTGAGTTAACAAAACCTTAATCCCTCTAAAATAACAGCATATATGCATACGTATATATATGTACACCTCCACAGATTTAGTAAGAGCCATGTATAGACTAGTAGGGGACAACATAAGGTGTTTGGAAAATGATGCTTTTGGTCACAATTTAACACACACTAGATGCACTCATCCAAACAAGACATAGCAAATGATTACTTGCCATTAATGGAAATAAAGCACAAGTCATGTCCGACTTTACATCACTTCCAAAATCTGTGGAAGTTTAGCACAGCGCGGACAGTTTTGGACAAAAACTGGTATTTTCAGGGTGCGGTGTCTACCACAAAAATACAGAAAATTCATTTTATTGTAGGAAACAGTTTTCTGGTTTTATAAAAATACAGCTAGAATTAAAAGGAAACATTTCCACCATTTTGAAATACAGATTTTGAAATCCACACAGGTATTACTGACTTTTGTAAAAATTACAATTTGACCCCAAAAGTATTTTAATTATGAAATAGAACAAGAAATCAGTTTTAACATGTAAGAATTGTAAACAACAATGAGATTAACAGTACAAATTAATCATGGAAATTCAAATTGAATTTAAATATGTCAAATGTAATTACCAGAAATTAAATGAAAATGCAGGTTATTACAGTTCACGGGTTGGATATGGGTGCTCAATGGATAACACATTAAGCTACATTTTTCAGGTCGGTAATAGTTTACTGGAAGTCTAGAAAGTGAAACAACAAACTGTTCATTAAGTCTCTCTCTCTATCTTCCTCCACCTACCCAAATTTACACCCAAAGCATTAATTCTCTCTCTCTCTCTCTCTCTCTCTCTCTCTCTCTTTCTCTCTCTCTCTCAACCTACCCGTACACATTCCTAAAGCATTGACTATATATCTCTTAAAAAGTCTAACAATTTGAGCAATTGTTATCTAATCCCCCTCTTTCTCTCTCTAAAATGAAAAACATTGTTCATTTTACTGGTCTTATTGATTATTTTGTAATTTGATTGTTCTATCTGAATAGTGAATGTCAATTGTTACTCTATTGTTTTTCTTATGGGAGCTACTCGCTGTTTGGTTTGCTTAATTTGTTGAAGAAGGTATCACTTTTTTAAAAGAAAACAATAATATGAAATCTGCTTCATCAAATTTTTTTTCTTAATTGATTAAAGAAACGAATCATGAGTTTTGACCCGACTCGTATTTGACCCGCCCAAATTTAACCCAAACAAACGGGTCAAATACGGGTTATAGACCCATATCCGACCCGCCCATTTGCCACCCCTACTTAGAAGCCATAATCTTGTTAAGTTGTGAATTCTATGTTAATTATGTGCTTATGTGCTTATATGCTTATGTGGTAATCAATGAGTACCGGGAAAATGGTTCATTGTTGGGAGTAATAAGGGTGGAGAAGAGGAAGAATCCGATAAATACGGAAGTACAAGGAATAGAAGTGACCACGGGACCAAGGGAGGTCTTCGGGTCTGAATGAACCGTAGAACCGGTGACTCGGCGATTACGAGTATGAGATATGTGTTTGATTGTAGCATAGCACATGATGTTGTCAGAATCAAGATATAAAAGTATACTTTACTTTTCTAAAATTTGCAGTGTGGAAGTAAAGGTCGAACCCACAGAGATTGATTAACTACCGCGCTTTAATTTTATAACCTAAATCTAATTAATTATGAAAACGATATTTTGATTTTGAATTTGATTAAACTAAGAACAATAAAATAAATCTAAATTATGAAAGCAATTAAAAATTATTTTTATAAATATGTTTAGGGAACCTAGGATTGCAAATCCACCACTAGCTTCATAATAGGACTATTTATGCATTCAATTAGATTATTAAGTTGGATGATAATGGGGAATTGTAGCTACAAGCCCAATTCCTCCGTCAAGAAAATAATTATGGTTCAAGCACCAACATAATCCATCTTCGGTTAGCACGAATTATCCCACACTAAACTAGGGTTGTGGTATAATCCGTCTAATCTAGGCATGGACTATTCGGATACTTAATAGCACAATTCAATTTAAGCACCATTACATGTAAATAATCTAAACAAGCACAACAAGCATAGATCATTGAGCACATCACAGTCAAATTAGATCTAAGACAAGAATAAACTTTGAAAGTAATGATTTAATCAATAAAAGCACGATTTTTTTATAAAAATCCTCGGAACATGTAACTGTCATCCATACATAATAAAACTAAAATAAAAACATAAATAAAACCCTATTACTTGGCTAGGGTTTCATTGAAACCCTAGATCTAGAGTTTAGTTGGCCATAGAATTGATGAACGGCAAGAGGTTGATGGAGGAGGCCATGTGAATCCTTGGTCTTCTTCTTCTTCTCCTTCCTTTTCTCTCTTCAAAAAGGCTGAAAAAAATATGTGTATATTATTTGCCAACCCCTTAATTCTAGTAAAATAGGGTATATATAGATTTACAACAAGTTTTTGGAAGCTTTTCCAACTCGAAACGCACTAAAACTGCTGTATTTTGCAATCTGGACGTAATTAGGCAGTTTCGTTCGCGTAGGAATCATCAGTGGAGTGAAATACGTATAATTGGTTTTTACACATATCGCGCGAGCGGGTCGCGCGAGCGCGACATTTAGCTCCTCGCGCACGCGGATCGCGCGAGCGATTTCTGGGTTCTCGCGCGAGCGGCTCGCGCGAGCGATTCTCGGATTTTCGCGCCCGCGGCTCGCTCGAGCGACGTGGCTTTTTCAGCTTCTTTTCTTCTGCTTTTTCACCCTGTTTAGCCTGATATACTTGATTTCTTCCAAAACCTGTCAGAAAATAGAAAACAAAGTAAAAATGTACAAAAACAGGATAAAAAGGTACTAACAAATGCTCGTTAAGGCGTATAAATAGGATCTGTTCTCTCCCGATCACACCCCCAAACCTACATTTTGCTAGTCCTCGAGCAAAACTAAAATAAAAACTAACTACTACAAAAATACTACTCCATTTTTGCATGGATCACGATTGCATTTAGCGTATGCAACAGGCCTTTTAAACCTCTAGGTGTCCCCAGTCGGACGAGTAAAGTCTCGTGAGGGTTCTCGTCAACAAGTTACCCACAACCATCTTTATTAACTTATAAATTCAAAAACTTTTATTGAAAATGAAAAACATAATATTCAATACTCCTTATTATAAAACAATGATTCGAAATAGAATAACGAACAAGAAGAAATGGAATCAAACGTCCACTTAAATCATGAAAAACAATCCCAAGCACATGCATCGTATAAATCAATAGAGTTTCTCATAAAATTGCACGTGTGTGATATGGTAGTCAAATGAACACGCGCATGTCATGAACTTGGAATTTAACTCGGATAACCATTCAACTATGTCTCGACTACGAATCTCACAATGTATTACACTCTCAAATGAAACACTCAGAAACAGGTGTAATTTTTTCTAAAATATGTGAGTCAAAGGAAATATGTTTTCAAAACGATAAATGCTCACATATGACTCAAAAAAGACGCATGACACGAAAGAACAATAGTCTCATGGATAGGATGCCAATCAATCAAGAAAAATTAATCATTACCATGTTTTAATCCCCCTCCCATCGTTTTCATATCCGAACCATGTTTCCTAGGATCAAATAGGACTTTTCAAAGGTTATAATGTGGCTCAGGCAATGAAAAAAGATAGAAAGGATTAATTGGGTAGGTTTACGAATGGCATTGTAAGGCATGTTCGATCTCTTTCATTCTTCTTCTACAAACTTTCATCTTTTCTTTCGCTTCATTACTTTTCATTCATTTTTCTTCTTTTCTTTCATTTTTTTTCAACCTTCCTCTTCTTTATTTTGTTTCTTTTCCTTTTTCTTTTCTCGCTTCTCAAATGACTATGCATTGAATACCAAGCAACTACCCTAATAACATCTAATTTTCTTCTTCTTCATCAACACATCGCCTTAATACTACTAAAAGTTGATCATTCTTCCAGTGGTATACTCCAAGTCGATCAAGTTGGAGCTTTTAAAGAGGATAATGGTGAACAAAGAAAAAGAGGCATTGTAACGGCTCAAAGGGGCGAACTAAGAAAATTTTTATCTTTTATCGGTCGGTAATAAACAAAGAAGGCCTATAATCATTTCCTAGGGTAATACAGTTCTTCAATGTTTACAATGGAAGATTAGTTAGCATGGTAACAAATATTTTAACTTGACTATAAACCAAAACAAGAATAATGAGACTAAACAACAAGTAGATGCGCTATTTCAATGAAATTCAACAAACACAATGTATTTACAACCCTCTATAAAGAAAAGATAGGCTCAAAAGCTCACTGGGTTTAGTCTCCACCATGTGTTATCTAGAAATCCGAATCATATTCTAGTTCACCTCAAACATGTATTCAATCAACTACGTGCAGTGCATAAGTTTTGTGTGCAAATTTATGATATAAAACTATGATTCGAACGATACATAACTTAAAATGTCATATCATAACTTCGGCAAATGTTTAATCACATCTTCCCTTGTTTACCATTCTATAATAATTCAAAGTTCTCTATCAAAAAGTATCAAATTGATATTGCAAAAACGTCGTTTATTTAAACACACTTATTGAAAAATTTTAAAATTTTGCATAAACTAATGTGCATGTGTGAGTGCATACCCCCAAACCTAAACCTTTCATTGTCCCCAATGAAACAATAAAACGAAATAAAGGAGAGTAGGTAAGAACGGAATGATAGTACCTTAGTTTCGGTAATGACAAACAGGTAAATGTATAAGAATATGGCGATAAAGTTCAATTGCTCCAAATGGAACCACCTGTTAATACTAGATAAACGAAAAGAAACTAACAAAAGAATATTAAAAGTAAATGAAACCTAAATATGGAATATAAATCTAAAAACTAAGCTAAACTAAACTAAACGAGCAAATGGAAAAGAAATAAAACAAAAAAGTATAAATGTAACAAGGAAAACAACGAACACGAACTAAACTGAACCAAATAAACAAAAACAGAAAAGAGACACAAATAAAATAGGTAGGGGGAAGGATATAGAAAACAAAAGGGAAAAAACAGGAAAATGGGGAATCGCGCGAGCGGTCCGCGCGAGCGGCCGTCGCGCGCGCGAATCCCAAATTTTTTTTTTTTTTTCAATATCTCGCGCCAGCGAGCCACCTCGCGCCCGCGAAATGAGGCGCGAAGATAACCTGAGGCATCAAACCAAAGAAAACAAGAAATTTCATTAAGGCACATTCTCGCTCCAGCGAACCGCGCGAGCGAGGCCTCGCGCGAGCGATTCGCGCGCGCGAGAAGGGTATTTCTCGTTTTGCTTGCTCTGTTATGTATATAAATTAAAAATAAATGTACTCCACCCCCCAAACCTGTCCAGAAAACTCAAAAACTGACCAAAAGGACCCAAAAACAACCTAAAACAAAAAAAATAGGCAAAAATCAAGCTTGGGTTGCCTCCCAAGAAGCGCTAACTTTTACTTCTTCAGCTAGACCGTTCTAGCTCAAGACTCACGGAGGTCGTAAATCAGAGTTTGTACCTTTTAGGGCGTTAGGGAGATTCTGGTGAAACGTCGAAACAAGGTCGTTATATGTTAATTCATTTGATAGCTCACCATTATCGTCAAGTCGATTTTTCACCTTCCGGGTAAATTCATCGTTAGGGGCCGAGGTATTAGGATTCATCCACTCATCATCCTCTATATTATTCCCCACACTCATATTTATTATAGTATTATGTTCAATTGTTCGTCTCACCCCACTCTCCGCCTCACATAGGTTATCGTCATCTTTAGGAGGTTGATCAACAGCATTAAAAACATTTAATTTTAATTTTATATTCCCGAACGACACTTTCATCACCCCTGTTCTACAATTGACACGTGCGTTGGCCGTGGCTAAGAATGGACGACCAAGAATAACAGGAGTGTATTTTCTAGCATCTAGCACCGGTTCGGTGTCAAGGACCATAAAATCAACGGGATAAAAACATTGATCAACTTTAACTAGGATGTCTTCGACGATTCCTCTAGGTACTTTGACTGAACGATCCGCTAATTGAATGGTAGCTGCCGTAGGTTTAAGTTCACCTAGACCTAGTTGTTTATAGACATGATAGGGTAAGAGGTTAACACTAGCTCCTAAGTCAAGGAGAGCCCGATGAATGATAGTGTCACCTATGACACATGAAATCGTAGGCGTACCGGGATCCTTATACTTCGGAGGAGCGTGTTGGAAAATTGAACTTACTTTTTCCGTGAGGAAGACCTTTCTCGGAGTGTGACTGCGTATTTTGCGCTTTTGCGTACATAGGTCTTTTAAACATTTAGCATAAGCGGGAATTTGCTTAATAGCATCGAGGAAAGGAATATTAATTTTAACTTGTTTAAATACCTCGAGTACATCCTCAACTTTTGAATTTTTCTTTGTAAAATGTGACGGTCCCTCTACATTAGGTGGATATGGCATTCTTGGAATATAATTTGTTGGGACCGGTTCATTTTCATTTCTATTTTGCTTCACGTCCTCACCCCTCTCTTTATTAGAGTTGATATTCATATCTCTCACATTCTCATTTGGAATTTCTATTACCTCTTCTTCTCGTGTAGTCAACCTAGTTGAGACGGCGTTTACTTGTTCATTCGACCCCTTAACCTCATATTGTCCCTTAGGGTTTTGAATTGTTTGACTAGGCAACGTCCCCTCGTTTCTACGACTCACTACAGTAGCTAGTTGTCCCACTTGGGATTCAAGCTTCGCAATGGATTGTGTGTGAGAGTGCACTATTTGTGCTTGTGCCTGGACTTGAGTTTCAATTTTATTAAGGGACGCCAACACCTTTTCCTCAAAAGCATTGCCCCTTGAAGAATTCGCATTAGGAGGCGGTTGTTGGTATTGATTAGGTTGAAACTGAGGTCGATACGCATTTGGAAAATTAGTTGACTCATTAAGATTATTCGTATTATTTTTCCACGAGAAGTTAGGATGGTTTCTCCATGGCGCGTCCGGATTATTATTAGTCGAATTATAATTATTTCGTGGGTATTGTTGAATAGAATTAATGTGTTGCTCCACGAATTCCGGAAATTGACTTGCCGATGGACATGAAAGTATAGAATGTGAAGGATCGGAACATAATGCACATACTTCTGAAGAAGGTGAGGCTGTCGTTTGGTTCATTGTCATAAGTCGGTCAAGTTTTTTAGATAATTCTTGAAATTCAATAGAATGACTCGACTCAAACTTTACCTCTCTCTTAGGTTGTGAATGATATCCCTCGGAACGTACTGACACAGTCTGATGCATCGAATTCTCGCTTAACGTTTCAAATATTTTCCAGGCCTCGTCGGCGCTTTTGTGTAGGAAAGTTCCCGCACAAACGGCATCGACGGTATTCCTAACAGAGGGAATAAGCCCCTCGTAGAAGACTTGAACCAATTGCCACTTGGGAACCTGATGATGTGGGCATGAGCGTAGTAATTCTTTAAACTTTTCCCAAGTATCATAAAGCGTTTCCCCATCTTGCATCACAAAGTTTGTTATATCTTTTCTTATCTTATTTGTACGCATAATAGGGAAAAACTTTTGTAAAAAGGCTGTGTGTAAGGCTTCCCATGTTTTTATTGTGTTTGGCTCAAGTGATTGAAGCCAATACTTCGCTTTGTCTCTTAAGGAGAATGGGAAGAGCCGCAATTTTAATTCATCATTATTTAGGTTTTGTATTTTCAAAGTAGAGCATATACCCTTAAAATCCCCTAAGTGTTGGTAAGGGTCTTCATTTAGACGGCCATGGAAAGACGGAAGTAGCGAGATGGTAGACGACTTTATCTCAAAGTGAGATGCCGTCGCCTCCGGTAATTCGATACCGGCTTGTGGCGTGTACGTCGTAGGAATAAAATAGTTTATAAGTAGAGGAGGTGTCGGTATATTAAGATTATTCATATTAGCTCCGTCGTTATTTTGGTTGTTTTCGTCATTATTTCCAATGTCTGCCATTTTAATTGGTTCTATGTTATTAAAGCGTGGTTTCTTTAGTCTTGTAAGAGTACTACGTATTTCGGACTCAAATAAAGATGTTGGTTTCGGTGTCAAATCGTCGTCTATTAAAAACCTTGTTCTAGAAGTTAAGTTTGAAGACTTGTTAAGTCTTAGGGTACGTTCAAGTTCAGAGTCAAAAGGTTTTAATTCCGGTTTATTTGAACGTGTACCTAACATAAACTAAAACAAAGGAAAAGAAACTAAAACGACTAACTAAACAAAAGAAATAAAAAACAATCACGCAAATAGGGCAACAGGCACACAACTACTATGATGCATGCAAATTATCCTGTAATGCAATGACCGCGTCAAGCCCAGCGCCCCGGGTTTCCTAGCTAATGCAGTGCAATTAACCCTAAACTAATGCAAATAGTGCGTCACAGTGCCCTGACTTACAGTGGTTTAAAGTGAATTTCACAAGAAGCAATTTATTGTATTTTGTTTATATTTTTATTTGCGTATGCTCCTTTGATGTAATTAGCTGCTCCACTCGGAAACGTTGGAATTTTGACAACTCGAAAACCTATAAAATAAAAAGAAAAGTTAGTAACTAAAAATCAAAAACGAAAAATAAGAAAAATAAAAACTAATCTAATATTTACGAATTAACTAAACTAAGATTATAAAACTAAAGGTAGTAATGCAATCCCCGGCAACGGCGCCAAAAATTGATGTTGTCCGAATCAAGATATAAAAGTATACTTTACTTTTCTAAAGATTTGCAGTGTGGAAGTAAAGGTCGAACCCACAGAGATTGATTAACTACCGCGCTTTAATTTTATAACCTAAATCTAATTAATTATGAAAACGATATTTTGATTTTGAATTTGATTAAACTAAGAACAATAAAATAAATCTAAATTATGAAAGCAATTAAAAATTATTTTTATAAATATGTTTAGGGAACCTAGGATTGCAAATCCACCACTAGCTTCATAATAGGACTATTTATGCATTCAATTAGATTATTAAGTTGGATGATAATGGGGAATTGTAGCTACAAGCCCAATTCCTCCGTCAAGAAAATAATTATGGTTCAAGCACCAACATAATCCATCTTCGGTTAGCACGAATTATCCCACACTAAACTAGGGTTGTGGTATAATCCGTCTAATCTAGGCATGGACTATTCGGATACTTGATAGCACAATTCAATTTAAGCACCATTACATGTAAATAATCTAAACAAGCACAGCAAGCATAGATCATTGAGCACATCACAGTCAAAATAGATCTAAGACAAGAATAAACTTTGAAAGTAATGATTTAATCAATAAAAGCACGATTTATTTATAAAAATCCTCGGAACATGTAACTGTCATCCATACATAATAAAACTAAAATAAAAATATAAATAAAACCCTATTACTTGGCTAGGGTTTCATTGAAACCCTAGATCTAGAGTTTAGTTGGCCATAGAATTGATGAACGGCAAGAGGTTGATGGAGGAGGCCATGTGAATCCTTGGTCTTCTTCTTCTTCTCCTTCCTTTTCTCTCTTCAAAATGGCTGAAAAAAATATGTGTATATTATTTGCCAACCCCTTAATTCTAGTAAAATAGGGTATATATAGATTTACAACAAGTTTTTGGAAACTTTCCCAACTCGAAACGCACTAAAACTGCTGTATTTTGCAATCTGGACGTAATTAGGCAGTTTCGTTCGCGTAGGAATCATCAGTGGAGTGAAATACGTATAATTGGTTTTTACACATATCGCGCGAGCGGGTCGCGCGAGTGCGACATTTAGCTCCTCGCGCGCGCGGATCGTGCGAGCGATTTCTGGGTTCTCGCGCGAGCGGCTCGCGCGAGCGATTCTCGGATTTTCGCGCCCGCGGCTCACGCGAGCGACGTGGCTTTTTCAGCTTCTTTTCTTCTTCTTTTTCACCCTGTTTAGCCTGATATACTTGATTTCTTCCAAAACCTGTCAGAAAATAGAAAACAAAGTAAAAATATACAAAAACAGGATAAAAAGGTACTAACAAATGCTCGTTAAGGCGTATAAATAGGATCTATTCTCTCCCGATCAGCACATGTTAAAAATTCAATCATGTTAGATTGCGCACTAAGTGTAATGCTTAAGAAAATCATTTTCCTTTTCTGTTGTGGTAAATAACAACCACCGCTAGTTCGAAGCAATACCCGAAGAGGAAATGACGTGCGTTGGGAGAGATGTGAGAGATGGGAGAGATTTGGGACTTATGCTTGTGAACACTCTTTTAACTTGTAAAATATTGTAAATTGTAGTTCTTATGATGATAATGTTAATACTTATGTTGTATTCAGGAAGCTTGTAGTCTTTAATTTTTAATTTGATGGTTTCGAGCTAACTTGGGAAAACTTATGTAATTTTGATGTTTCAAGTTGAAGTTGGAATATGTAAGGTTAAGTTGAGTCTTCCCGACAAGTTTGGGTTGATACCGTTTTCATTCTAGAGGAGTTTTGGTTATAATCATGTTGGTTGTTAAGCTTATGAGTTGCTTCATAGCAAATTTTATATGTTTGAGCAAACTTGGCAATGTTTGAGGTTTAATGGTTTGCCAAGGATCAATTGTTGTTATAACAAGGGTATAATCACGCTTTGAATGTTTGGAAAACTTGAGTTTATGTTTAGGAATGCTTAAAGAGTGGTTGGAATTGAGTTTGAAATGTTTTCCTAATGCTCCATGAAGTTTGGTTTGGTTTAGGTATGAATTGGATATGTTTAAACAGAGTTTTTAGCAGCAAAAATATGTTCTGCAGAACCCGGATCGATCCGAGTTAAAGGGCGGATCGATCCAGGCTTTTCGAGGGACATTCTGCTGAAAAACAGAAGTACGGATCGATTCGGGTATAAAGGGCGGATCGATCCGCCTAGGTTTTTGCAGCACGTCGCCTTTTACAGAAACGTGCATAACTCTTTCTAGAAAAATTGGATTCGCGCGCCATTTTTTGGGTTGAAACCAGGACTTAAAGACCTATCTTTTGGTATAAAATTTACTATACCTTATTAATAACCATTATGCCCTTGAGGCTATTTTTGTCACAATAGAGTTCTTTTATGTCGTTTAATACGTGTGTTTCTTGGTATTTCATATGTTTCTTTGCTAATTAGTATGGTTGATCACTTGTAGCATTGTTACACGTGTCCTAATCTGTACGAGACGGGTTAGGGTGTGACAATTTTTGGTATCAGAGTAATAGGCTAGAGCCTTTGGGGACGAGAGACATACGACGCGTAGTGTGCACACAACGGCACGTGGCTACATAATCATGCTTACACATTTACTTAGCATATATGCTTTTAAATGTTGATTAGCATGCATCATGCCATGTGTTTCTTAAAAGTAACGTGTATGAGTATTATAATGTGGGTGTCAGGCAACATGTCTGGAGGTGACACCTCGAACCGAATGGAACATGTTGAAAGGGCAATCGAAGGATTAGTCCGAGTGGCTAAAACTCATGTGATCGAGGACAGACCGGGACAACCGAATCCAAATTCAAGGGAGGAAGTTGTTACAATCTCAAAATTCCACAAGCAAAAGCCAACCATATTCCGTGGGAAGGCTGCCCAATGAAAGCAAACTTCTGGGTTTCAGATATGGAAAAAATTTTCAGGGTATTACCATGTACAGAGGAACAAAAATTTTTATTTGCTGCTGACACGTTAAAGGACGAGGCGCAATATTGGTGGCGCACTAAGCTAGGCCCGGTGTAACCGACTACTTGGGACCAGTTCCTTGAGATTTTTAATGAGCAATACTTTCCGGAATCATTTGGGGACCAGAAGGCTCAAGAATTCATGGAGTTAGTGTAAGGGGGAAAGTCAGTTCGTGAATATTCAACATAATTATGAGTTTGGGAAGGTTTGCGGGGGATATGATAACAACTGAAAAAGTGAAAGCAAAGAAATTTGTGGCAGGACTTCAAAGTGAGATCTAGGGACGCGTGACCGTGTTACGACTGGAGACGTTTGCTAAGGCGCTGGATATTGCCTCCATAGTTGAGAGGGATCTCGGGTACACTTCAAACTTACCACTACCACCAAGTCAACAAAATAAAAGGGCTGGGTCGAGTCAGTTCAGTAGTCAAGGGAGTGCAAAAAGGCAGAGTTCAGGAGGATCATCGACTAGTATTGGTAGTGGTTCCGGTGGAAATAAACCGAGGTGTCAGACTTATCAGAAATTTCATTGGGGACGGTGCAATCAACTGCCAAACCCGATCACTTGTAATATATGCCGTTAGCCGGGACACATAGCAAGAAATTTTCCAAACCAAAACATGGATGTGAGGGGCCGATGCTTTATTTGCAAGGAGTTGGGGCACCAAGCGAAAGATTGTCCTACCAAACGTCAAGGAGCTTCAGGTTTTGGTTCATATGCAGCAAGTGCTATTACACCGAGACCTACTCAACAACCTCCGAGGAGAGAGACCACTTCTGCTGACCCATTTGCTCACAACTAGGAAATGTTCTTGTAGATTCGGGATCCACACACTCGTTCGTATCACACCATTTTGCTACACACCTAGATAAGCCATTAGAGTTTCTGGATTATGATCTATTTGTTGCAATACCGTTGGGTGCTCCGTTGGTTAGTTCGGGGGTATTTAGGAAATGTGGAATTAATATGAATGGTAAGCAATTAACTGTTGATTTGGTGCCATTGGTAATCCAACATTTCGATGTTATATTGGGTATGGATTGGTTAGCGGCTAATCACGCGAATATTGATTGTAACAACAAAGGGGTAGAATTCCATGTTCCAAATCAAGAGGCGTTTCATTTTCAGGGCAAGGGTGTTGTAGCACCACCATATATTGTGTCGGCCATTGAGCCATGTCGACTATTAAAGAAGGGTTGTCGGGGATTTCTATGTAGTATTCTTGATACTAGAGGTGTCGATCTTAAACTTGAGGAGATTCCAATAGTTAGAGAATTTCCAGATGTATTTCTAGAAGAGTTGCCTAGCGTGCTAATTGACCGAGAGATTGGGTTTGGTATCGACGTCATGCCAGGAACGCAACCAATATCACGAGCACCATATCGAATGGCACCAGTTGAGTTGAAAGAGTTAAAAATTCAGTTGCAAGAGTTGCTAGACAAGGGTTTTATTCGGCCTAGTGTATCCCCATGGGGTGCACCAATATTATTTGTAAAGAAGAAGGATGGTACAATGCGGATGTGCATTGATTACCGGGAAATCAACAAAGTAACAATCAAGAACAAGTACTCGTTACCCGTAGCGACGATCTATTTGATCAACTTCAAGAGACTCAAGTATTTTCAAAGATAGACTTGAGGCCAGGGTATCATCAACTGAAAGATAAAGCCGGGAATGTGGAGAAGACAGCCTTTAGGACTCGCTACGGACACTATGAAATTCTTGAGATACCTTTTGGGGTTACTAATGCAACAGCCGCCTTCATGGATTTAATGAACCGTGTGTTTAAATCATATTTGGATGAGTTTGTAATAGTTTTCATTGATGATATTCTCATTTATTCTAAGAGTCCAGAGGAGCATGAACGACATTTGAGACTAGTTTTACAACGACTCCGAGAGAAACAGTTATTTGGAAAGCTAAAGAAAAGTGAGTTTTGTTTGACGAGTGTCACTTTTCTGGGGCATGTGATCTCTAAAGAAGGTATTTCTGTAGACCCACAAAAGATTAAAGCTGTTATGAATTGGTCGAGACCGACAAATGTGTCAGAGATTCGAAGTTTCTTGGGATTTGCTGGATATTATAGGAGGTTTGTTAAAGACTTTTCTAGAATTGCAACTCCGATGACACGATTGATGAGAAAATATATACTGTTCGAATGGAACAAGGAATGTGAAGAATGTTTCTTAGAATTGAAGAAGAAGCTAACCACGACACCAATACTTGCAATTCCGACCAGTACCGAAAATTTCAGAATTTACAGTGATGCTTCTCACCAAGGCTTGGGATGTGTTTTGACACAAGATGACAAGGTAATAGCCTATGCTTTAAGGCAGTTGAGACCTCATGAGAAGAACTACCCGACCCATGACTTGGAGTTAGCGGCGGTAATTTTTGCATTAAAGATTTGGAGACATCATTTGTATGGGGAGACGTGCGAAATTTTTACCGACCACAAAAGCTTAAAGTACTTGTTCACGCAGAGAGATCTTAATATGCGACAAAGGAGGAGGTTAGAACTTATGAAAGATTATGATTTGAAAATCCAATATCACCCTGGGAAACGAATGTAGTCGCCGATGCCTTGAGTCGGAAATCGTCAAAAAATTTAGCTTATACATTGACTGCACAAGAAGAACTAGTGAAAGAATTTGAACAGTTAGAACTTGAAGTTATTCCTAGAATTGAATGTGGTATAATGGCTGCGATTGTGGCACAGCCGAGTTTAATGGGTGAAATCAAAACTAACCAGCTTTTAGATCCGGAATTCAAGAAGATTGTGGATGAATTACTTAAGGGTAGAAGGCCTGAATTCAGCCTTCAAGATGGTGTACTAAGGTACATCAATCGTCTATGTGTTCCCAAAGTTGGAGATTTAAGGGGTAAAGTTATGGAGGAAGCTCATAATACAAAATATTCAGTACATCCGGGTAGTACCAAAATGTATCGAGACTTGCGAGACATTTGTTGGTGGAGTGGTATGAAGCGAAAAGCAACAGAATTCGTAGCTAAATGCATGACATGCCAAAAAGTAAAACTGGAACATCAACGATCCGGAGGAGAACTATACCCTCTAGAGATACCAGAGTAAAAGTGGGAGCATATCACGATGGATTTCGTACCAGGATTTCCAAAGTCTCAAAAGTCAAACGATAGTATTTGGGTTATTATGGACCGGTTGACTAAGTCAGCCCATTTCTTACCTATCAAGACCAAAGATCCATCAAAACTTGCCGAGATTTATATTAGAGAAATTATTAGGCTTCATGGGGCACCGATTTCGATAGTATTGGACCGTGACACTCGATTTGTGTCAAGATTTTGAGAGAGTTTGCAAAAGACTATGGGGACAGCTCTACATTTTAGCACTGCTTTCCATCCCCAGACCGATGGTCAGTCCGAAAGGGTAATTCAAATTTGGAAGATATGTTGAGAGTATGTGTTATGGATTTCAAGGCCGACTGGGAGACTCATTTACCGTTAATAGAGTTCTCCTACAATAATAGTTTCCAAACCAGCATTGGAATGGTGCCTTATGAGGCATTGTACGGAAGAAAGTGTAGATCGCCGGTTTGTTGGACAGAAGTTGGTGAAAAATAGCTTTTGGGACCAGAGATAGTATATATTACTACCGACAAGATTAGATTGATTAAACAGCGGTTACAAACGGTTCAAAGTCGTTATAAAAGTTATGCAGATACGGGTAAAAGACCGTTGGAGTTTGAAGTGGGTGAGTATGTTTTCTTGAAAGTGTCGCCTTCGAAAGGTATAACACGTTTTGGTAAGCAAGGTAAGCTCAGTCCGAGATATGTTGGGTCGTATTTGATTCTTAATCGAGTAGGACCATTAGCCTATCGATTGAAATTGCCACAAGAGTTAACAAATGTTCACAATGTGTTTCATGTGTCGATGCTTCGACGTTATGTATCGGATTCGAGACATGTTATTGCTCCGGAACCGTTAGAGATTTGGGAGGATTTGACTTATGTGGAGCATCCAGTGCAAATTCTTGATAGAAAAGATCAAGTCTTGATAACCAAGGTGATTCCACTTGTTATGGTTCAATGGCGAAGCCATTCGGTTGAGGAGGTTGCTTGGGAGCGGGAGGATGAAATCCGAGCCAAGTACCCGCATCTCTTTGATTCCTGAGGTAAGGATAAGTTTGGGGACCAAACTTCCTTTTAGGGAGGGAGAAATGTAACACTCGTACCCGGAAAAAAGGGTTAAATATCATTTAATATGCATTAATTCATGTAATTAGTGTATATAATGGTTAAGGGGAGGCTTGGACTCACCCGTGAAAAGTCTCCAGTGAGCAGGGACAGGTTTGGTTTGGATATGGGTCCCAGTGAAGGGCCCATATAAAGATATTTGCATTTTATGTGATTAAATGCATTTATATGATTACATGAATATTTGCCTAAAATGCTCTCATATTATATAATGTTATATGTTTGCATTTGATGTTAGTTTGGATACTCACATAAGGGTATAAATGAAAAGGATTCATAATTAGTAGGTGCGATAGCAATTTCACAAAATATGTGGGACCCACATTGGGACCTATACAGGACTTAGACAAACACTCATTAGATAAATGGATAGATAATGGAATGTTTGGGGGATTTCATAATAAGAACTTAAGAATTCCGGGGGTGTAAACGAAAAGTGAGAAAAATTGTGTGTTTGACAATACAACATGCATTGCATGTGTGTGTCAAGAGAGCATGAGCTCTCATTTATAGAAATTAAAGGAAAAGAAGGAAGAGAACTCAGGAGAGAAGACGAACCGGAGACGTCGACACCGTTAATTCACCGTTCTGTCGCCGACGTTCGTCCAATTCGCGAACCAAAGCCGTTTTTGGACTCGTGAAGGTGAGATGATCGTTTCTATACCTTTAATTTACGTTTAATCGGTAGATTTTGGGTAGCCATACTAATCGGTGAGACGTCATCTACCGAGTTCATGTAGGAATCTCGTTGGAGTGGGAATTGAGCTTTAATTTGGTAAAACTCAGTATCTTGGTGTAATTTTGGATATAATCTTGCTTAAGGTGAGTTTTCTAATTAACAAGTGATTGGGGTTTAAGGTGTTCAATGTTTACATATATATTGTGTTGATGGAATCTTGTTTAGAAGCCATAATCTTGTTAAGTTGTGAATTCTATGTTAATTATGTGCTTATATGCTTATATGCTTATGTGGTAATCAATGAGTACCGGAAAAATGGTTCATTGTTGGGAGTAATAAGGGTGGAGAAGAGGAAGAATCCAATAAATACGGAAGTACAAGGAGTATAATTGACCACGGGACCAAGGGAGGTCTTCGGGTCTGAATGAACCATAGAACCGAAGACTCGACAATTACGAGTATGAGATATGTGTTTGATTGTAGCATTGCACATGTTAAACATTCAATCATGTTAAATTGCTTACTAAGCATAATGCTTAAGAAAACTATTTTCCTTTTCTGTTGTGGTAAATAACAACCACCTCAGGTTCGGAGCAATACCCGAAGAGGAAATGACATACATTGGGAGAGATGGGAGAGATTTGGGACTTATGCTTGTGAACACTCTTTTAACTTGTAAAATATTGTAAATTGTAGTTCTTATGATGACAATGTTAATACTTATGTTGTATTCATGAAACTTGTAGTCTTTAACTTGTAATTTGGTGGTTTGGAGCTAACTTGGGAAAACTTATGTAATTTTGATGTTTCAAGTTGAAGTTAGAATATGTAAGGTTAAGTTGAGTCTTTCCGGCAAGTTTGGGTTGATGTCGTTTACATTCTAGAGGAGTTTTGGTTACAATCAAGTTGGTTGTTAAGCTTATGAGTTGCTTTATAGCAAATTTTATATGTTTGAGCAAACTTGGCAATGTTTGAGGTTTAATGGTTTGCCAAGGATCAATTGTTGTTATAACAAGGGTATAATCACTCTTTGAATGTTTGGAAAACTTGAGTTTATGTTTAGGAATGCTTAAAGTGTGGTTGGAATTGAGCTTGAAATGTTTTCCTAATGCTCCATGAAGTTTGTTTTGGTTTAGGTATGAATTGGATATGTTTAAACAGAGTTTTTAGCAGCAAAAACATGTTCTGCAGAACCCGGATTGATTCGGGTTAAAGGGCGGATCGATCCGGGCTTTTCGGGGGACATTCTGCTGAAAAACAAAAGTACAAATCGATTCGGGTATAAAGGGCGGATCGATCCGCCTAGATTTTTGCAGCACGGTCGCCTTTTACGAAAACGTGCATAACTCTTTCTAGAAAAATTGGATTCGCGCGCCGTTTTTTGGGTTGGAACCGGGACTCAAAGAACTATCTTTTGGTATAAAATTTGTTATACCTTATTAATGACCATTTTTCCCTTGAGGCTATTTTTGTCACAATAGTGTTTTTTTATGTAGTTTAATACGTGTGTTTATTGGTATTTTGTATGTTTCTTTGCTAATTAGTACGGTTGAGCACTTGTAGCATTGTTACACGTGTCCTAATGCGCACGAGGCGGGTTGGGGTGTGACAAATACGTTGCATAATCCAATCACAAAAAATACTATTGAAGCCAAGACATTTCAAAACTTCAACAAGAAGACCCACTCAATTTTGTCATAAGCCTTCTCCATATCGAATTTCATTACCATATGATAAGCCCAGATTTTCCTTTTTTCTGTTTCATGGAATTGCCAAGTTCTTGAGCTATGATGATGTTATCATTGATCAATCTCCCAAAAAGTCGAATGCATTGGGGACATAATTTTATCCAGAAGAGGTTTAAGCTGATTTGCTATGATTTTGGAAATAACTTTATAGATCACATTACAAAGACTTATGGGTCTAAAATGGTTGACATTAGAAGGGTTTCCAACTTTGGGGGTGAAAGTAATGTAGGTATGGTTGAGATTTTTAAGAGTGAGGTCCCCAGAAAAGAAGCTGGAAATAGTAGCAATGACATCGACCTTAACAATATCCCAAAAGGTCTGTAGAAGATGGAAGACATACCATCTAGGCCCGGGGCCTTGGTTAAACTAATTTGGAAAAGGGTTTCTTTGATTTCATACTCTCTGGGGATAGTACAGAGGCTGGTAGTGTCGATCTGGGTGATGAGGTTAGGAATGAGGCCTTCAAGATCTGGGGGGATGAGAGGATTGGAGGATTGAAAAATGATTTGGATTTTAGAAAAGAGGGTTAGATTGATATCCTAGGAGTTATCAGTCCATGTGCCATCATTATGTTTCCTTGTTTCAATGGCATTTCTCCTCCTCCTAATAACAGTAGAGGTATAAAAAAATATATGCTTCGATCACCCTCCTTGAGCCAAAAAACTCTAGACTTTTGTCTCCACATTAGTTCTTCTCTCAAGAGATTTTTTTCCCAAGGCTGTCTTGGCCTTGTTAATACTGTTGATGTTATCATGGGTGGGATCAAGATATTGGAGGAAATCGACCTCGCGTCTTGAATCATGAATCAGAGTCTGAACTCTGCCAAAGTGCTTTTTGTTCCATCTTCTAAGAGCTTCTCTAACAGCTAACAATTTCTGGCTAAGATTGAAAGTTGGGGGCCCGCTAGAACGCGTACTTTTCCAATCCTGTTTTTCCACGAGAGCACAATTGTCATCCCTGATCAACATAGCTTCGAACTTGAACCCCCTTGGAGCTGGCGTTGTTTCTCCTTGAGAATTGAGGAGAATGATCGAAGCTAGTTGTAGGAAGGTTGTGAACTGTGGTTTTGGGGTTTTGAATACGCCAATCCAAATTCACTAAGCCACAATCCAACCTTTAGCGAATGTTGGCCTTGCAAGACCTCCCATTATCCCAGGTGTGGATATTCCCAGAGAACCCCAAGTCAACTAAGCTATAAGACGTCTTAAAACCTTGAAGACCGCGAGCGGAAGAATAAGAGAAGGGTCTTCCTCCGCGTTTCTCGGATTGGCTTATAATACAATTAAAGTCTCCGAGAATCAGCCACGATCCTATGTTAACGACACCCAATTGGTCCATGTTATTCCAGAACTTGGACTTATTCTTCCAATAAGGGGGGCCATAAATGGATGTGAGAGCCCGAGGCTCCAAGGAGGAATCGAAGCAAACCATAGCGTTGATGATGGATTTGTTCGCGAACGAGACTGTAATGTCCAGGCCATCGACCTAGACCAGACAAAGTCCTCCACCTTTATTAATCGCAGGAACCATCGAGAAGTTGTTGAAACTAAGACGACTCATAATAGAAGACATTTTACTTGAACTAACTTTAGTTTCTGACAAGAAAACACAGTCCGGACGGAACAAGGATCTGATTGCCGAGGCTCGAGCAAGGCCACGGCAGTTCAAACTAATGATTATCATTGGCTGAGAGGGGGCATCTTGCCCTCCTCTTCGACATCAAGGAAAGCTGTGGTTTCAAAATCTGTAGTCACAGATGGAACATCTATAACCACATCATCTTGGAGTTGGCTTTTCTCCACTGTTGTGAATCTCTTCTTAACATGGATGGTTTTGTTTCTAGCTTCCAGAACATTAGGGGGTTTATTGTTTGAGGATACTTGGGAAATAGGCTGGGGATGGAACTGACTATAGGCTGTCGTAGTGCTACCGGGATCAGAGTATCTCATGTAAGGGAAAGTAAGTGGAATGAGGGTTGGGCAAGGGGTAATCAAGTGTTGATGAAGATGGTTCAATCTCGTGGATATGAGTGATTCTGGAAGCCAGAGGTGGCATGAAGTGTGTATATATAGGGATTGGGTTGGGCATAGATATTGGGTTAGTTAATGGGTAGACCAAAGTTCCTGGAATGGGCCTTAGTTGGGGTAAGATATATGGGGTTGTTTGTCTGTTGGGCTGGGCCACAATTTTCTGCAGGTGAGAGCTACTAGGACCCAGGTGGTTGTAGGTGGGGGTTGGGTTTAGGCTGGATGTAGAGGTCATAGGCTTGTGGAGGCCCAATGTGGTAAAGAGGCCCAAAGTAATAAGGGTGGTAGTCTTGTCACTACAGGTGGGGTTGACAGAGGATAGATGAGATTCAGAACCTGGGATAGACCGTCGTTGAGGTTCACCCGTCCTTGAGATGTGGTCCGAAACTTCGAGATATTTGAAACTTGTAAAGTAGTTTATGGGCAACCCAAAGAAGGAAATGATCCGTTTCTACTCATCAATCGCATGAATAGTACTTATACATCTACTACTTGGTTTGTAAATTTAGATAAGAAAAATTAAAGGTAATGGAACAGAAGAAGAAAAAGGTTTTTCGCTAGTGCTATTCTTCTTATTTAAATAACATTAAATTTCTTGTTAAAGTGTTATAGTTACGAAATGAAATGGGGAAAAGGAAAAAAAAAAAAAATCAAATAATTTTTTTTCAAAATTTTACAATTATGAAATGAAATCAATCAGAGTGCAGTTTTGCTCATCTCAAAATTGCTCACCCAACTCTTCCATTGGCTAATGCAGCGGGACTCATTACTTTTTACCATTAATTGATCCTTATTTAATCTTAGGTCTCACTGTATTAACCAATGGGAGAGTTGGGTGAGCAATAAATGAGCCATTTTAGATGAACAAAGTGGCATGAAGTGTGTATATATAGGGATTGGGTTGGGCATAGATATTGGGTTAGTTAATGGGTAGACCAAAGTTCCTGGAATGGGCCTTAGTTGGGGTAAGATATATGGGGTTGTTTGTCTGTTGGGCTGGGCCACAATTTTCTGCAGGTGAGAGCTACTAGGACCCAGGTGGTTGTAGGTGGGGGTTGGGTTTAGGCTGGATGTAGAGGTCATAGGCTTGTGGAGGCCCAATGTGGTAAAGAGGCCCAAAGTAATAAGGGTGGTAGTCTTGTCACTACAGGTGGGGTTGACAGAGGATAGATGAGATTCAGAACCTGGGATAGACCGTCGTTGAGGTTCACCTGTCCTTGAGATGTGGTCCGAAACTTCGAGATATTTGAAACTTGTAAAGTAGTTTATGGGCAACCCAAAGAAGGAAATGATCCGTTTCTACTCATCAATCGCATGAATAGTACTTATACATCTACTACTTGGTTTGTAAATTTAGATAAGAAAAATTAAAGGTAATGGAACAGAAGAAGAAAAAGGTTTTTCGCTAGTGCTATTCTTCTTATTTAAATAACATTAAATTTCTTGTTAAAGTGTTATAGTTACGAAATGAAATGGGGAAAAGGAAAAAAAAAAAAAATCAAATAATTTTTTTTCAAAATTTTACAATTATGAAATGAAATCAATCAGAGTGCAGTTTTGCTCATCTCAAAATTGCTCACCCAACTCTTCCATTGGCTAATGCAGCGGGACTCATTACTTTTTACCATTAATTGATCCTTATTTAATCTTAGGTCTCACTGTATTAACCAATGGGAGAGTTGGGTGAGCAATAAATGAGCCATTTTAGATGAACAAAAATGTATTCAATCAAAAAAAGAGGTAGCAAAGTGATTCATAGAATACAAAATTTTGATCTTTATCTTTTTTTTGTTACTTCCAATTTTTTGCCATTGTAATCCTTACTAGTGTTTTATTATCTTTCACCTTATTAGAGCATCTGCAGTGGGCTCATTTGTACCACAAATTTAGCAAAAATTAGTCTTGTACATCTGCAGCGATGTAGATTATACAATAGTAAACATTAGCTAAACTTAGTAGAATCTAAATTGAGTGTTCGACTAAGTTCAACTAATGTACACCACATACGGTAAATACTGAGCCGCAAAAAAGGTGACGGTACAGAGACGTCCGAGGGTGAACTAAGCGGCATAGTGTAAGCCACATGAGAGGTAGGCGGCACACACTAAGCCGCATGGCCCACTGTATGCCGTCCCATAAAACGAATTTAATCTCACATATTAGAGTATCATTTAGGTACAGCCCACTAACATTGGGCTTGAGAGATGGAGTTATGGCCCATGTTGAGACCAACACGTTTGGCTAACAAACACTAACATTGGGATTGTTACCTTTTTAGGTATATGACTTTTCTTCAGCCGCTTGGCTTACAAGCGGCTTTTTATTTGCCGTATCCTCTTATATCTCACTGCAAGTGTCATTGGTCTGTACATTAAACTTAAATCACAATTGTCCTTAAGTTTACTATACCGACGGCAGATGCTCTTAAATTCATGAATCAACCATTACCTTAAACTAACAAGCAGTGGGTAGATGATCAGTTGTTACCAAACAAACCAATCCACTTGCGCATTTCTACACCTTTATATAAAAAGAACCTATTTCCAATTTCAATTGTCCTGATTTGGCATTTTGTTAATTGTTTGCTTTTACCATTTTTTTCTTCTCTCAAATACTACAATTCCCTACATCTACACACATATTTTGGTCATTTATGGATTTGTGTGGGGGTATTTTCATCAGTTCAAGAAGAAAATTAGCTTTAGGTCTCTTTTCTGAATTTTATTTAATATCAAAATAAGGATTCAATCAACTTTTTATAAAATATTTACCAAAAAAATAGGATTCAATCAACTTTTGTTTCAATATATACAAGTTGGTTCAAAATAGAAAGGGACTTGTTTGGGACAACCAAGTTTGGCTTGTCTTTTTTTTTTTCTTCTGTTTTTTTTCCCCAAACAAGACAATGATTCATTGGACAACAAAGTTAACAATGATGGCTCCATACAAGGCACTAATGTAAGGGACTTGTTTGGCACAATCAAGTTTGGCTTGTGTTTTTATTTTTTTCTTCTTTTTTTTTTGTTCCAAACAAGACACTAATTCATTGATGGCTCCTTACAACTTACAAGGCACTAATGGGCCTAAGCCAACAATTTTGGCTATGCTATGTTTGGCAAACTCATTTTGGGCTTTTTTTTTTTTGGGGGTTTTTTCGGTTCACAAACAAGGCCCAAATTTTTTTTTTTTTTTTATATGTATTCAGTTTGATGAAATTTCATTTTTTTTTCGTGCTTTCTTGAAAACGTGGGGTTGATAATATCAAAATACAAAATTTAATTTATAGGTATGTGTGTGTAATACCAAATATAAAATCATATTTATGGCTTGTAAATTAAATTTAGGCATGTGTGTGTAATAAAATTTAATTTCTAAGTATGGATCGAAATTAAATTTATAGGCATGTGTGTGTAATATCAAAATATATAGTTTTCCCTATTTTTCCTCCTTTTTTTTGTTTTTTTTTTTTTTTTTTAGGGTTTGGTGTTTTTTGGGTTTGTTTTGTTGTTTTGTGTTTGTTGTACTTTTGTAAATTTTTTTGGCCGATAAATTTAATTTACACACATGTTTAGAAATTTAATTTTATTATGCACCCATAACCAATTGTCCTAAAATATTTTATAAATATAATTTACACACACCCATGCCTTGAACACTTTGATATAAATTGAGTTTTATACACATGCCTAACGAGAAGTTTATTTTTATTACACAATATTATTGATGTTACACACACAATACTTATAAATTTAATTTACACACATGTCTAATACAGTGGGACTAGTTGAATTTTGATTGTAAGTTATTTACCCGGCCCCACTGCCACACTATTTAGAAAGCACTTTTGGGATAGAAAGTTGGAAAGCATAGCATTACTCTTTTTTGTAACACCAACTTAAGAATTAATAGAGCTTATTTCTCTTTTGTATATACATTAAAAAAATATGCATTTCATTTTTTCTATCAAATCCGATGCCCATGCCTTGCACGGACCATCCTCCAAGTAATAATAAAAATAAAAATAAAAAAAACCAAACCAATAAACCCAATATGTTTTTTTCTTTTCTTTTCTTTTCTTTTCTTTTATTTTTTTTTTTCATTTTCATATTTCAATTGGAAGTTAAATAATGGTGGTTCCAGGATACAGGTCGGTACTTTGGACCTAGCTAATTGATTGCGATTTCCAATACTAACACTCCATTTGGTTTGATTGTAAAATAGAATAGAATTGAATTAGAGATAATAGAAAAGAATAGAATTGATTTGCAATTCTAATTCTCATGTTTGGTTTCAAACAGAAATAAAAAGAATAGAATTGAAAAGAATTATTGTTATTTCCTAAAACACCCCCAGACCAGCATTGCCCAAACACACCTTAAGCAGACCATACCAGAAAGTAAGAAGACGAAGAAGAAAGACGAACCAGAAGACGAAGAAGATGAAGAAGTACTAGAAGACGAAGACGAACCAGAAGAAATTAGGGCTTTTTGGATTTGGATATTTTGGGAAAAATACATTTTCACACTGAATTCTCACCAAATCCGACCAATTTTGGTTGAATTTCACTTTTTCCTAAAACTTTAATTCTCAATAATTGGCAAGAATTGCAAATCATTTCATATCTAATTTTTGTGTCAAACCAAACACATAATTTGCCACAAACAAGAATTGTAATCAATTCTTTGCTTGATTGTGGCAAATCAAATGGAGTGTAAAAGTAAAAAGTATGGTAGATTTAAAGCAGCAATGAAACACACAAGTCAATTTGTCTGCATTTGCCTTTGGTGAAGCAAGCATAGATGCTAGTTTTTGTCCATGAATATTTTAATTCATAGGCATAACAAGACATTATTCAATACACATTAACAATATAACCTCACTCGCCTGAATTGTGTACGAAAAATCTGTGCACATCAATCTTTGAATACGATTAAAAAAAAAAAAAAAAACTCGCCTGAATTGTGTATGGAAAATCTGTGCACATTAATCTTTGAATACGATTAAAAAAAAAATAGAAACAAACAAACAAACAAGCCGTAGCAACACAAATTAGAAAGATGTTTTGATTCCCACGATTTTGAGTGCATTGCTCAGACGTTGCGGACCTTCGGTAATTCTTTGACGTAGTGATCTTCAGTAGGTACCCGTGATTGACTAGCTCGGAGGGACGTTCGAACACATCTATTCATTATAGGATTTGTTTCTATAGCTCTTTGTCCACTAAGGAGACAATTTTGGGACTGTTGTGAGCCTGCTGTGAGAGCATACTTGTGCTATCATAGATTTGGAAGTTTTTGTTTCCGTTAGCTGGCTTTGTGTGAAAGCTTTAACTACTTCTATGTTCTTCTTCATATTGGTAAACATGGGCGGAGGTAGTGTGGGATCACGGGGGCTGGCCTCCATGAGATTTTAAGAATTAAAATTTTAGTCTAATTTTTTTTTTTAATATTTTACATTTAGGTCCCCCCTCAATTTATGTTCAGGCCCTCTAAAGTGGTTCAAGACCTAATTTAGTGTCATCAACTACATATATTGATATACAAGTACATACAACTCAGAAGGAAAGACGCATAGAATTTTCAAAATTACACTTTTAGTATGAGAATTTTATGCGTTTTAGGAATAAACCCCCTAAAATTTTTAAAGACACTATGCAATATTTACATGTCATCAAATAGATTCATATTATAAGCATATCTCAAAAAAAAAAATCGCAATTATATACAAGTAGACCTTAAAAAAATCTCCAATTATATATAAATAGACCCCAAAAAATTCGCCTCGGGGGCAGCGCCCCCGAACCCCCGTATAGCCTAAGCCCCCCCTGACCAAACTTCCTAACTTTGCCCCTGTTGGTGAATTTTTTCCATTGCTCTTTGCCCATATAGACGGCGTACATGCTGAGGAACATATTTTTGGTATCGTTGTATCACATTATTTTTTTCATCTGTTTTTTCGCTCTTTCACTATATTCTTTTAATGTTCTATTTGTTTACACAAACTTGTTTGAGCGCACTCTGACACAACAGCGCATTAAAACTACTAAAACTACTTGGGTCTTCTAACTTCATAAGACAGGAAAATGAATTTTCGCTTAGAATGAGATTTAACACAATTGTTCGTGGTAACAAAACATGTCGAACACTAGTATGACAATTATAAAAAAAAAAAACCATTAGGCAGACGAATGTTATAAATCATTTCCCTCTATGATGGCACAAACTAAGACAAATGTAAATGCATTCTCAAACGAAGCCAAAGCCAAAACTTACGGGCCAAAAGGCCATGACTATAAAAAATTATGTCGTATGACCGTCACACCTATGTAATCTCATAGTGACTTGAGTATGAGTCTTATTGTAATAGACAGGTATCATCATGGTAGTGGCCAATACTAGGTAGCTTTCAATGTATTCCCAATATCAAGGACAAAGCGGTATCTAACATCAGCTTTGGCAAGACGTTCCATTGCGGTGTTGACGTAGTCCACTGGAACAACCTCAACATCTGCTGTTATGTTGTGCTTTGCCGCAAAATCAATCATTTCTTGGGTCTCCTTTAGGCCCCCAATTCCACTCCCAGCCACTATCTTCCTCCCTGTTAGTGCAACATTCAGCATTAGCTATCTTTCAAATTGGCTCAAAAAAGCACACAACCATATATAGGAGTGGAATTATTATTTGTTATGCATAAAGATATAAATACCAAGTCAAATCCACAAAAGTTATTACCCTTTTCCTTTAATAATTAAATGATATGCACCTTAAAGCGCCTTTTGATTCATGGACACAGAGAAGCAAAAGGAAAAGGAAAGAAAACCAGTAAGAAAACCTATTTCACTAAAAAATTTAATTTATTTTTCAGCCTATTTTCTTTTTCTTTCTATTCTACTCATTGTTTTTCTTATTAACCACCTAAAAAATAAAATGAAAAAATTTTCCTCACTGTTTTCCCCATTAAACTATGAATCAAATAGAGTCTTCATCAAACAAACTGGTGGTATCAAAAGCTCACCCATAAGCAAAGGCATGACTGGAAGCTCGAGTGGTTTTTCTGGTGCACCAACCAAGATGAGCTTTCCGTGGGACTTCAACAGAGAAATTAGAGGCGATATAGGGTGATCTGCAGAAACAGTATCAATGATACCATCCATTGTGCCCATAGCAGCCTACATAATATGTTCAACACATCAAGGCGAAAAATTAGTTGTACACACTCAAGATTTTATTTATTTTTTCAATTCAAGGTTAATACATTAGGACAACCCTACAATACTTTTCATCCAGTACATATGGTATGGTTAGGAGACATGATTAGTCGATCCACATGTGTAAGCGTTGCCGGCGAGATGCTAAATGCACCCTCTCATTTACTGTACACCCTATTATGCAGTGAAAAGGAGTATCCCTTGTTGTATAAGTGGGTGTAGAAAGTACTTTGATAAGTATACTTCGTAACCCGTGTTGTTGTGGACCAATCTTGTCTCGTAATAGCACCTTATGTACCGAAGAAAAATATAGCATATAACATATATATATGAAAAGAAGTGGGTACCTGCATTTGCTCAGGGTCACGGCTCACCAAAAATGAATCAGCCCCAAGATGTTTTATGGCCTCCTCTTTCTTATTAGGCGATGTACTAATCACGGTCACCTTAACCCCAAAAGCCTTTGCAAACTTGACACCCACATGGCCGAGCCCACCGAGGCCCACCACACCCACGTGCATACCGGGCTTGTCGAGTCCAAAGTATTTCAGAGGGCTATAAGTTGTAATGCCAGCACACAAGAGAGGAGCACCGGAATCAAGGGGAAAGTTCTCGGGCCAACGAATCACAAAGTGCTCATCGGCAACCATTATATCAGAGTAGCCTCCATATGTGGCAGTTCCATCATAGTATACAGAATTGTATGTAAGTAACAGTTTGCTACAATAGTTCTCAAGATTGTTTGAACAACTATCGCACGAGCTACACGATCCAACCAAGCAACCCACACCAACTTTGTCTCCTACTTTGAACTTTTCTACCTTGGCGCCTACCTCTGTCACTACACCCACAATTTCATGCCTGCATCAAATATATAGTCCAATTCGATACATATATCAGATGTAAGGGCTAACTCTACTGAATCCAGTTGAGTGGCTCTCCTTTCTATTTGGATTATTACTTATTGTAATTGGGACATCATCCTGGGGTTTGAGACCTGGAGCTAATTGGCAGTGTTTGAGTTTTTCTTAAGTAAAGGATAAAGGATAGAGATTCTTTATGTTTAGCAAAAACAAATACTTGGGGAGGCAATTGAGGTATTTTTTGTTCTCTCCTATTTCTTCCTTAATTTTTTTTCTCAAGCAATGTGTCTATGCAACGCCATCTAATTTTATGGGTCTTTCAACTATAGCACAATCTGGCAAAAGATGACAGTTAAGGCTCTGTTTGGTTTGCGAATTTAATGAAGGAAAGCAAAATGAAAAGAAAACAGAAGAAAATAGTGAATAGAAACAAAAATGTATAGTTTTTTCTCCTATTCTGAAATAATTTAGAAGCTAAACGATTCCCAAAAAAAAGTTCAAAATCAAGAAGAGTAAATATTTTCACTGTTTTTCATCTTTTTTCCTTCACCATTTTGCTGGCCAACCAAACAAGGCCTACCCAACTGCTATTGCTTGGGCTTAACATAAAAATTTCAGGGTATTTTTTCATACAATCTTACACAGACACTGAAACTGTCCACTTCATTCTCTTTGTTTTGTCATTCATATTTTGTTTTGTCAAACAAAAAAATAATATGCTTCTAGCCTTCAACTGATAAACTTATTTACTTAAATAAAGTGATCAGACTCCATATTCCTCCAAGTTAGCAGCAATTAACTTCAAATATATACAAACACGTATTGGGCATATATGCATACGTGATACATACACATATATATATATATATAAATATATATATATATGTACGAGCTCTTTCTAAGGACGAATCTCTCATTTTAAGAAAATGAGGACTTCTATTGTGGCTGTTGGATCATCATTTAATCCAGGCCACGCAGTAAAATGACAGAAGCACTCTTAATGATAAGAAAGTGAGGAATTCTGTAGTGGCTGCTGCATATTATTTAATCCAGGTCATGCAGTAAAATGACAAAATTACCCTTAATAAAAACACGATCCAACGGCTAAGAACAGAAGTCCTCACTTTCTTAAAATGAGTGATCCTCATTAGAAGGACTCTTTATATATGTATATATATATATATATATACAACCTTTCTTATGAAGCAGTGCTCATTTTGTTAAAGAGTAATATTGGATATAACCATTCACACAAACTTCTTCTGCACAACCCAAAAATTATTGAGTTGTGTTGAAAAAGTTTGTGTGAATGGTTGTATCTCAAGTATTACACTTTGTTAAAACGAGGACTTTTGTTTATAGACGTTTTTGCATCCAGTATATATGGGGGATCTGATCATACCCAGGAAGGAGAGGATACATGGAATAGCCCCATTCGTTCTTGACAGAGTGAAGATCCGAATGACAGATTCCGCAGTACAACACTTTGAACTTCACATCTTTCTCACCGGTTGCCCTGCAACATCAAATTTCAAACTCAAATCATTCATAATCAATAAAATCAAACAAACAATTTGCTATTTACTCAACAGCCCTTTACCCAACAAAAACACCCAAGAATATATATTGCAGAAACAATACAAACATATACAGACATATATATAGACAGAGAGTACCTTCTGGAGAAGTGGAAGGGAGAGAGAACACCAGATGGGTCTCTAGCTGCCCAACCAAAGGCCTTCACTGGGTGCTCTGTCTCTGGTGATTTCTCCATTTGCAGCAATAATATTTGCTTTACCAAATCCAAAACAATGAAAATTGGAGTATAGAAGAAGCAGAGTATCAGAGAGAGAACATATGAGAGACTAGTGGTTTGGTGTTCATATATACTCCGTATAGAGAAAGTATCCCATGAGTCCGTCACATGTGTGACAGATTTATGGAAACCGTTAGATCATGATAGGGCCCACATGGGACCCACACATCCAACGGTTCCTATTAATCCGTCACACGTGTGACGGGCTCATGGGATAGTTTCTCCTCCGTATATATATAAGTGGAGCTTTGGCGTACTGCTTGCTGACCTCATTTATGAGGTAAGGGACCCTGGGACTTTTTCTCCTCCGGAATCTTCGGACGGACTCATCAAATGAATGAGTAATATTTGGGGGTGCAAGTGTTAGTGGAATTTTTTAGTATTTCAAATATTTGGATTGTGAGTGTTAGTGGAATTTGTTAGTACGGCTAGCATTGGTGCAAATGAAATGTTGGAATATGGATATTTATACGGGTAAATTACACTTTGCATTCTGTAGGTTTTGTGTGATGTCACTTTCATTTTTATTATTTTAATTTTTTTCATTTTAGTCCATTTTAGTTGAGGTTTAATTTAGTTTATTCATGCAAATTTTTTACAATTTTTTACAGAATAAATCATGAGATGCTCACGTGAGTTATCATTATGGGCATAATGGTAAATTTATTTAGAAAAATTACACTTTACACACCTGTATTGAACTTAAATCTAACAAAAATTTAAAGAAATTTTGATGAATGAGCTATAATAAACAAACTGCAAGGACCAAAATGACAAAATTAAAACTATAAAAATTGAAGTGAAATCACACCCAAACTATAAAAGGTATAAAGTGTAATTTACCCTATTTATAAATTACAGGACGGCGTTGATGGCTCTCTATGTTGTTTTCTACCCTTTTTTAAGTTATTGTTAAATATATATAGTATAACCAAAAAAAAATTATATTATTCCTTTTTTTGGACCAAATACAATAATTAATTTGGTACGGGATAAATGCCTACTAATTTGAAAATATTCCTTAGGTTGTATTTTGGATGTTATCCACCAACCAAATAAACTTTATCAACTCTCCCTCTTATTTTTAAGGCAACTTTCTTAAGTGTAGGGTTATGGGTGTCATCGGCTTTGTTCGATCAGTTTTGTGGAGTTTTAAACACCAATTACTATGTTTCGGTTTGGTCATTTTTGTCAGTTTTAAGAGTGATTTTTTGGTTTAGTTCGATTTTTATTTTACGTTGCAATTTTTTTTATGAAAATTGTTCAGTAAGTTGGTTCAGGCCAATCAATTTTGTTGACACCTCTAGCTAGGTTACAAATTTTATAGGAGGGTCAAACTAAGTTAAATGACAGTACTCTTTGTAAAGATGTAAATTGCTTATGATAGATATTATACTAATAAGAAAAGGTGCAAGAAGGATGTTTGTGCAAACAATGACTTTGGCAATATCATTTTTCTCTTTCTTTTTTTGATAGCATACTTTGGGTATGTCTCTTTGGTGTTTTAATTGAGAAAATACTCTCATATGATGATGCAAAAAGTTACAACTACTGATCAAAATACTTACAATATAATTATTGGAGTTTTTTTATGTGGCTTTAAAAAATGATAAATGAGTAAAAATGTGCATCTCCTGTTTAGATTTTTAGCAATTAGTCCGACCGGAAATGGGGCCAAACATAATGGATAATACTTAAATACTAGAGGAATAAGAAGAATCACATTTTACTTTTTCTTTTTCTTTTTTCTTCTTTTTTTTTTTTTAAAAAAAACAAGAAGCTCCGCAGTGTTTCTTGCATGTTCAACTAACATTAGAATTACAATTTGTGAAAATATGAAAGAAACTCAGGAAAAGAATGATGGAATGACTCAAAAATTTAAAATTAAAAAAAAAATTCCATCTTATTAAAGTGCTTTATTAATGTATTTTGATGAATCAGTCCAAATTGGAGGAACAAATGTGGGAGGAAATTTTATCCGAAAGAAAAAAGTAATTCCACAATTTCATTCTCAACCATGATCTAATAAAGGATCCAATTTTCTCCATTTCTCTGTGTTCTTTGCCTCAAAGTTGTAGCCCAGATTTTCCGCTAGAGCGGTGGTTGAAGTTCTTAGAAATGCATTTTTTTGTTTTTGTACTCAGAAATGCATTGAAATAGTTGGACTTAGTAATCTCATCACTTACGTAATGTTTGGGTCAAATTATAAACAGTAGTGCTACACACAATTTCCCATTTTCCAATTACAAAAGAGTGTAGTTTTGTTCACCCTAAAATTGTTCATCTTTTGCTCACCCACCTCTCCTATTAGCTAATGCAGTGGGATCGTTCAGTACTTTATACCATTAATTAATTCTCATTTAATTATGGATCCCATTATATTAGCCAATAGAATAGGAGAGTGAATAAATATGTATTCATCTATAAAAATATATAAAAGTTGAAGCAAAAATCCTTCCAATATTAAGCCACGTGGCTTTTTCTAATCTATAAAAATATATAAAAGTTGAAGCAAAAATCCTTCCAATATTAAGCCACGTGGCTTTTTCTAATTTTCTAAAAATTTTCGCTTTTTTCTCCCTCTCTTCCAGTCTTTTTTTTTTTTTTGGTCTCACGTCTCCCAGCCTCTTCCCACCCTCTCTATCACGCCTCCCTCTTTCTCCCTCCCCTATCCTCTCCCACACCTAGAAGCTGCAGCTGCAAATGAAAAGACTCCCTATCTCTCGCGAAACCAAAAGGCTTGCCTCCCCCCCAAAATCGAAATACTTTCTTTGCGTAATCTTCCAATCTCTGCTTGCATGGTAGGATTTTGCTCCGTTTCTTTTCACCTTTTGCTCCCTATCTATCTATCTAATATATATATGTATATATTTATTTATTTATTTATTTATTTATATCCAACTAATTTAGGGTTTTAAATTTGTGATTTAGGCATTTGGTTCTTACACTTGCAACTGGAGATACTTCTGGAGTTGAATATTATTGATTGAAATTTGTGGTAAAATCTGTCACTTGGTCCAACTTGATAATTTCTGGTGTTCGTTTGAAATAAAAATCCAATTGAGACTAAATTTGATGTAACACTTACAAATTTTGCAAGTCATAAGATAGTTTTCTTGGCAGTATCTGTGTTTCAAATGGTCATAAGCTTTATTCATTGGAGGTACCGTAGGCAAAGTGTTTGAAGAAAGTTTCAAATGAGGTCTACATGTTGTATGACCATGTTTTGATCAAGGCCTGGTCTGGGCCTTTTTTTTTTTTTTTTTTTTTTTTCTGATTTTTGTATTTGTTCTAACTTATTGTACATGTAAACATGACTTAATATTGATTTACTTTTGTTGTTCCAAAAAAAAAAAAACATCAGTTTATTCTTAAGGATGAGAAAGAGGTTTATGTTTATTCATTTGGGTGGAAGGGATATAAAATCATTTTTTTAAAGTAATTTACTTATCTTAGCTATATAAGTTTTCCCGAAATTTAATGGATGCAGTTGTATTGCGATCTTAATTATAAGTTCAGCATTATTAACATCGATGTATCAAACACCTTATTTCATGTGTTAGGAGTGCTAGAATTTTTGTCTTGAAAGATGAGGATTATATCAGTTGAATTCTCAAGAAGCTCTACTGGTTGAACCATATATGCTTTGGGTTATACTGTTTTGTTCTCAGTTTTTTTGTTGACTTATTTCTTCAAGCATGTGCATCTTTAGTACGTTTGGGTGTATGGGTTAGATATAGCCATTTATTTTTGAAAAATTCTATGGTTCCCAAGGTAGATTCTCAAATTCTTTGTTTTACCACATGTGGTATGTGGTCTCAGCAACCACTGCCGCTGCAAAGTGATGCAACTATTAAAGTATTTGGGAATTAACTTTAAGATTAAAATTTAGGAAGTTTTGAAAACTGCCCATGCATAGCATGGGTTAGTGCCTAGTTATCATTATAAAAAGAGAGGAGTTGAAAAGGCAAAGGCTAATCAAGACTTCAAAAAGGCATCGCATTGTACAAGGAATGGTTTCGGCAAAAGTTAAAACCGAACAAAATCTACATTATTCAATTTAAAAAAAAAGGGGTAACTTACATAGACATCCCTTCATAACAATATGACAGATATCGACATCAGCAAATAGGACAGATATCGACATCAATAGACAAAAAAGGAAGGAAATCTTGCTACCAAGAAAAGATAACAATATGTATGCTTCGTACCTTGGCCTTCCTCTGTTCATCATCTAATAAGGATGCGTTTCAAACTAACCTAGATAAGATAGGCATAAAATCACATCTATGGAGTGACAAAGTTTTTCTTCGCTGAAAAATTAACACTTATAAGCTCTACAACTCTTTTCATCCACAGTTGACACTGACTCGGAAACTGATCCAGGAATCAAGCTTAGTGAGGGCGAGCAAGCTATTGGGGGGGGGGGGGGGGGGGGGGGGGGGGGGGGGGGGGGGGGGGGGGGGGGGTGAAGGGGAGGTTAATAATTTTCAAAAAAATTAGGGGGAGAATATGTATATAGTTAAAGCATATTTATGTATAATACTAGTATAAATATAAACTTTTTCTCAAATCTAGGGAGGGCAGTTGCTCCTCCCTAGATCCATCCATATTGTGATTAGCATCTGACGGTAGGAAAATGGAGCTCGTCAACAATAGTTACACTCATCTTCATGGAGATATGCTCAATTATCATGGAATACTACTAGGCCATGTTTGGCAAGCGGGATAAAGGGGTCAAATAGGATATAAGTTATCCTATCTTTGTGTTTGGTGCACTATCGGATGGGAGAAAAATAATCCCAAAGGGGTTTTTATCCGACTCAGTTTGGGATAACTCCATCCCATGGGGGGTGGTATTAGGTGGGATTAGATAAATTGGGATATCTTGTAGGATTAGAACAGAAGAAAAAAAAACTATCTCATTCATCACTGCAGAGAAGCCATTGCTGGACAGAAAGAAAAAAAAAACACGATCTGAAGAAATGAGAGAAGTGAAGACTGGAGAGAAGCCATCACTGCCAACCATCACCGCCCATTGCCGCTGACCTCCTTCGATTGGAGAGAAGATAAGAGGAGAGAAGGAGAGAAGAGACGAGCAAACCCACCAAGAAGAGGACAAGTCGCCGCCACTGCCGTACGGAGAGCTCCAAATCGTCATCGTTGTTGTCGCTGGTCAGACATCCCTGTCGCTGTCAATAATGTATTTGGAAACCTCCTTTTAATTAGGGTTCCTTTTGGATCTGCATGTATTGACATCGATTGTTACTGTTTGTGATTTCAAAGGTTAGACCTGTAAACTTTTGTAAATGTTAAATCAAAAAGTGTTGTGAAGATTTGTGATTTGTAAAGTCTTTGTAAATTTCCATTACAAATTGTATCCTTGGACCTGACATTAAAGGATACAAAAAGTGTTGTGAAGTTTTCAAAGGGCGCAAGCCTTTTCAAAATGTTACAAACATATGGCTAACAGTCCGTTTGGTATGCCACAAACAAGAAAAGAATTGATTTGCAATTCTTGTTTTGTGGCAATTCCTGTGTTTGGTTTGACACAAAAATTAGAAATAAAATGATTTCCAATTCTTGCCAATTCTTGAGAATTGAAGTTTTAGGCCACAGTGAAATCCGATCAATTTTGGTTGGATTTGGTGAGAATTCAGTCTCAGAATGTGTTCTTCCCAAAATACCCCAAATCTACTTCGTCTTCTTCGTCGTTCTGGTCTTCGTCTTCTTCTGGTCTTCAGCTTCTTTGTCTTCTTCGTCCTTCTTCTTCGTTCTTCTAGTCTTCAGCTTCTTCGTCTTCTTCGTCCTTCTTCGTCCTTCTTTGTCCGTCTTCTTCGTCGTTCTTCCCAAAATCCAAAAAGCCCTAAATCGTTTCTGGTCTTCTTCTTCTTCACAGTTCTTCGCAGCTTCTTCTTCTTCGTCTACGTCCTCTTTGTCTTTCTTCTTCACAACTTATTCTTCTTCTTCGTCTGATCTCTTCTTCTTATTCTTCGTCTGA